>JAWNNQ010001640.1:1361508-2042262 GCA_035044765.1 Leucophenga montana | reverse complement strand
TTCCCACTCTACAAAACGGTTTTAGTTGAGTAAGCTATTGAAAAACAATATATTAATTAAATAACCCACATGATACTCAAGAAAATAACACTACATTAAATTTCCCTTGTTTAAACACCCAAAAGTATGCAATACAATTGTATCTTAAGTTTAAAGTATCTGAGCTGCCTGTGAAGTAGCTTAAAAGTTACTTTCAGATAATAAAGAAATAATTTTATGTTTTAAACTTAAGATGCCAACATAAAAACAACATTCCACCGAACTTCACTCTCTGACGCACTCCGATGCTCCAAAAGATGCATTAAAATTCTATCTTTATTGCGTTGCATGTTGTAATGAAATGCAAAAGTGCACTTTACACATTTGTGCATAATGATTTTCCATTAACGTAAATTTAAATTACAAACAACAACAACAAAAATGGTAATTACAACAATACACTGCTGTCATGCGAGTAGTGAAGTGAATGTATCTGTAGCTGTAGCGACGAGTATGTGTTTCTATCAATCTGGTTTGTTGAGTGCCTCTCATATACACACATACAATACACGTATAGTTTATTTGATCAATGCAAGTGCAAAGTATCTATAAGCCTCAACAGATTTTTTGCAAACAAATTTTTAGGTTAGAGTTATCCATTTAATGTGCACAGTGCGTTTCCTTTCTATAAGTTAATGATGCCAACGTCGATGTGTGTTGCAGGACTTTTGTGTATATTTTTGTTGGCTTTTATTGTCGTTAAATGACATTTTGCTGACATTCTGTTTATGGTAATTATTTATTTCAAACTGAAAAGTGAAAATGTATCTAGTTACTTCTGGCGGCGGCTGTTCGTCAGCGTAATAAACATAAACTTTTATGCGATGTTTATGCGATGTTTTTTTTTTTTTGCATTTTCGTTTGGCGTTAATGAATTTTGCGTGTTTGGAGAATGGGTTTTTTGTGAAGAGCTGTTCTGTCATGTATATCATACATTTTAATTATTTTCATACAAGTGCAAATAGAAGAGAAGTCTTCTTTAAAATACTGTTTTTCAGACTATTGTATGGTGTATTGAATTTCTTACCACAGAAAGCGTCCCACAAATTACAAAGTTGAAAGACAAGAGATCAAACTGTATACCTTAGGGTGCAGAAACAATCGACGTCATGATTGATGCTCTCACTGATGAATGCTCCAAGGCCCTGACAATGGTTTGTACTCTTAGGAAGGCTTAAAGAAAGTTAAAAAGCCTTGATGGTTCAATGAAATAGAAGATCTTCGTAAGAAATATATGTACTTTTTCAATAGAACTTCTTACGGACACTCAGCTCCGTAATTGGATTTTAACAGAAAGAACTTCCACTTAACAAAATCATATAAAATGGCAGAAATCGGATGTTATCATCCTATCCCAGTTACAAAATACTTAAGAAAACATAAACCATAGTTTCTAACCATGAATGAAAGCTGCCTTAATATATTATATTCCCAATTTATGGAGAGAGATTCAACTAATTTAAACATTACTAACGCTTCCCCACTCATTACTTAAGGACTTTCGACCGATATGTCTCTCCGCCTTCTTGCTTAAAACTTCGAAGAAAATAATTGAGATCTTCCTAAATCTCACAATTGATAAGCCTTACAGGTAAGGGGAAATCTACTGAAATGTTTAGGAAAGAATGTCTTCCTTAATTTTTTTTTTACTCTACTCAATACGGAGTCATATGTTTATTTTTTCGTTCTATTACTATTTCGATTTGATTAGCCTTTCAGAAAAAAAAGAAATAATTGGCAAACAGTTGCGCCCATAATCAGTAGAACTTCTTCATCATTTAATAGTCTCTGAGCAATGCTGAACAATTCAATCATAAATAACACAATTCATTTGGAAAAGTTTTCATTACCTGCTCAAACTAGACAAATAACAATAAAACCACTTAATTCAAAATGCAAATGCAATAAATTTCTGAAGATTTACGACAACGAGGAATGAGTTAAGACCTCAATGGGAGTGGGAGCACGAAGCACACCAAAAGTGCGCCAATAAGAACTTCCAGCAGACTTGTTAAAATAATAATTAAAAACCAACAGAACAGGAAAAACCAAGTTGTTGAAAATTTTCAAGAAACCATAAATGAACATTAAGCTAAAAATAATATTAAAAAGGGTGGAGGGAAAGCGAGGGTGCATGGGTGTAAATGAAGTTTTATATAGCCAACCAAAAATTTTCATAGCGTTGAGCATAATAAATTGCACGCGACGTGAATCAAATTCAAGAAGCTGCAACAGCTAAATTTAACTTGATCCAGTAATGAAGACGAGGATGAAGTACGATGTTTATGCTTCAAGAAAAATTACTCAAGAATTTCATTTATGAACTTTTGACTTACTCGACGCATTATTATTATTCATAGCGAGGTGTTGAATGCGACTCGTTTGTTCATAAAGCGTTTTAATACTCCACACAGCTGCGCGGCAGGACATTCATCAGACGCCTTACTTAAATACCTGCAATTTAACTTCTGCTGTTTTTGCCAAAAGTAAGTTGGCAGTCTACTCATTCGCTTCTGTTGTAGTTTTTAATTTAAATTGACTTGCATCCTGTGAGACTATGAACTTGAACTCGTGCGCGCTACAGTTGGTCTTCATTTGTTTTTGAAACTAATCAAAAAGCAATGAAAACTTCGCTTAGTATCGCCAGAACATAAAACTACTCGAATTTTTACAACAAAAAAATAAAAAAACATCTTCATGAAATTAAAGTGATGAATTTTTTAACGAATTTTTTCACATAGATAAGCGAAAGGTGAAGTATGAAATTGTATGAAGTATGAACTATGAAGTTGTTCATTAAATGAGGAACTACATAATGTTTTTTATACGTTTTTGCTGGAAATACACAGAAGAAATGAAAAACGAAATATTTGAAATTATGTTGAAATTCGACCATGTAATCAATAATAAAAATATCCATAATACAGGATTGCTTCCAACTCAACGATGTCCAGCTTCATGGCGACAAACACCTTCGTGTTTTCACACAGATACGAACGAGCGCATGCCGAAGTCGGCTTGGTGCTAAAGTGAAACAAAAATTTGTTTAATTACGTTGCATTGGTGTTGTATTTTGGCACACTGTACAAATTATAACTCAGAAATGATTGGCAGCCTGGGTGCTCCATTTGAACAGCCCTGCTCTAAGGGCCGCGTAGAAAGAAAGCAGCAATAAATGAGTAATTTATATGAAACAATGAATGTGCAGGTATAAAAGAGTTTCTGTTTGTGTATCAATTCATTCATTTTTTTGCTTTAAATATTTATTTGATTACTCTTCTTTTTAAATTTTACTACAATACTATCAAAACACACACTCAACTGTTGCTCGCCAACATGTTTGCAAGTGCGCCCACAACAGTTTCGAGCCAAACGTCGAACTGCTCGATCGACATGCTCTTCAATGTTAATCGCCCTTTACTGCACGACAGAAATAGGGAGTATTTTTTCTCCATTCTTCCAATTGAAACCAAAATAACCGAAAGAAACAAAAAAGTTATCAGATATAGCAACTTGCGGGAGCTGAGAGAGAGAGAGATAACTTGTAAGAGAGTCTTTGTAATTGGCCAAGGCTTGGCTTACCTGGCTTTCACCTACAAAATTCTTACTATTAACTAAATGCAAACTAAATAATTTTTCACAGTGTAAACTACACCTGCACTTTTCATACGCAGTTTTCTTCTATTTCTTTTGCATTTAATATGCATTTTGTGTTATATTTAATGCATTTCGCTGTTGGAAAATTGCGCAAAAGAAAAGCCAGCGCTCCTGCGTGAAAATTCAGCAGCAAATTGTTGTAATTTTGCATCAAAATGAAGCTTGTTGCTTATTTTGCTGTTGCTGCTGCTGCTGCCAATATTGCCAGTCGTTTCAGACATTCAGCCATCTAGTCAGTCAGCCATCGAGTCAGTCAGTTTGTTTGTATTAATATACTTTTGGGAATTTGTGGTGAAGTTCACTAAAATACCAAATACTAAAGAAAAGCGAGCAACCGTCGTGCACAAATGTCTGCATTTTATATTAGCTCACGCAAATAACGAACCAAGTTGCTTAATATTATACTGAAATTGCACCGGAATTTAGTAAGAACTTTACTTTAGGGTATTGTTTCAGAATTTTAGTTATGGTGTACGTTTTATTTTGCTATTAGCTCAAATACCTGCAGACGTAAATTGCCTTCGAAATTAGCTTCGTGTAAAGGGCGAAAGTATTTAAGGAACTTTTAACAAATTGAAGTAAACTTCTTAGAATATATGTATTTTAAAATCTTTCTGTGGTTGTTTTTCAAATCACATCTAATCAAGCTTGAATGCCAACACAGTTTGAAATTACCATTTGCAATTACAGCTGCAAATGAATTGTATGAAACCCTTTCGGTTTCCTTTTTTTTTTATGAAGTAAAACTGCCCCTAATCAGCATGCTCTGTGGCATATAACTACCCCAATGTGTAAAGTTATTGTCCTAGGTCATTCAACTTGGACTCAAACAAAGCAGAATTTCTGCTATACTATGTATTCGCAAAGGGGACAAGTAATGCTAAAGTATGTGAGTTATACACTCACATGGCAGCATAATAAATAAAGGCAAAGCATTTTTTAATGTCACTTTTTAATGACATTTGTTGCATTTATGGCATGACAGAGCTCTCCTAACCACTAAGATTGTAGTTGAGTGTAACAGAAGCTGCAGAATATGCAACATGTTTCTTCTTGCAACTTTCATTTTACTTGAATTAAACTTTTTTGCTTTTTATATAATAGATGATATTTGGTTTGGAATGATGTGAGCCCATTTTAAATGTGCCACTGAAGGCATTTGTGCGTGTGTGAAAAAAAGGATTACAAGTTTAGTAGTTGGTATATATTAAAGCCTTGCAAAAATTCATTCGAAACGTCAAACAGGGCATCTATAGAATTGCACTGATTTCATATATTTCAAAAAACAAAACGCAGAGTTTAAGCAACGATGAGAACAAATGAGAGTAAACGAGCGATATGCTTAAGTATATTCGTTTGCACGATTCTCTCCTCTTTCTTGACTTCTTATCTAATTCTAAAAATATTTATTTATAGAATTTGATGGTTTGAGCTCTAGTATGTATGATGCAGTGGCACAGGAACCTGTACCTCTTATAGTCTCCCAGATCTTGTCGTTTAAACATACAGACGGACGGACGGACGGACGGACAGACGGATAGACTCAGCTTTCGATGTTCATCAAGAATACGAATATATGCTTTATGGGGTCTACCACGCCTACATCTCCCTGTTAGATACATTTATACAAACTTAGTACACCCTTGGCCTCTAGGGCAGGGTATAAAAACTAATTATTTGATGTTAAATTGCGAACGGAGCGGCATCTAAAGTGTGAAAGAGACGGACGAGACAAGCACTGTGGAATTGTAAGTGAACCGAAAGGCTGTTCTGTTTATTTTGCTCTTTTGCCTTGCCCTTTTTTACGGTTATGTTGTTCATTGCATCGAACCAACTTATAACTGTACATATCGTATATACATATCTACAAAATGTAAGTACATATGACATGCCAGTGCCCCTACTAAATTCAACTCTACACAGCGGTAAGCATTAACACAAAATGCGTCAATTTGATGAGCATGTAGTGAAACATTTCAACACTGCAAATTGTCATTTCAAATGAATTTTTAATAAGTATTCAACTCAATCAAGACAGGCTTTCATCAATGTTAATTATGTAGCAACATACAATTTTCCAAATGGACGTCAACTATTATCGAAATCAACGACAGCAATTGTGAAATTATTGACAATTTTGCAACACGTCAATGAAAACGCATATAGAGTAGTCTATGCTATAGCTGATAATTAGCATGGATCGGCAATTTTACGCAATTGAAAAATTAAATTGACAGACAACAGTATCAGCATATATACACACTCAATATACAACACTCAACTGACTGAACTGGACTCTGCTATCTGACAGGACACTTTCACAAATTATCAGCTCGTACTCGTATATATGTATGTCCTTTTAAGCATTTGTGTGTAAATTGTGCACAAATTATGCCTTGGTCGCCGTCAAGACTGCCATTAAATTACGCTATTATGGTCACCCACGCTCGGTTGTTACGCTCGAGTGGTTTCCTTCAAATACAGCAAATATAAGCACGGCGGAATGTCTACGACTTGTCGCCCGAATAATTTCTCTCGACTAACTCGAGCGTTGCTTGAAATTGCCTCAACGCTTCATTGCATTTAGTAGCGACCGCAAAATGTCACAGGACACTCAGAAGTTACAGGATACCATCTATAAGGCTATATCTCACACTCAGACAGACGACTGTGATTTTGATAATAAACAAATAAACCAATGTCTTCGTCATTCTTGTTGGTTTGCAATTATGTTTGAAATTCTGCTGATTGTTGATTTGTATTACAATTTTTTTATTTGTACCAGGCAGACCAAGGCAATTACAAACTTCAATTGTTCTTATTTGATTATAGGGTAATTTAATACTCAAACCATCGCATAAGATATTTCTTAGTGCCTCTTAGCTTCCAATTTGAGTTAATTTTGTTTGCATTTGTTTGGTTGCAATCAACTGGAAGAATAATTTGGGGAGTAGGCCGCAAGTAGTTCGTCTGTCAGTTTAAATTTCCGTATGATTTTGCTCTAGTCTGTCGGTTTATTCATATATTCTTGCCAGTCAACTGGACGTTTGAATCCTGCAAAAAAAAAGTTTACTCACCTCTTTCCTTAGTTTTTCTAGTTTCCTATTTTACATGTACTTATCTTTGAAAGATCAATCTTCCCATAGTAGGCAACTGTGAAGGTATGCATCAACGAATACCTTGTTGAAGCACACTACCAATAGATTAAAGACTCCATGTTGTGTTGGCTTCTCTATGGTATTTTAGTTCTACTAAATTCGTTTTAAGGTATTTTTCATATAGTTCACAATTAGTTCGTCTAGGACTTCTAATATGCTTTTTAAATTCCTTTCGCTCATTTTTCCTTACTGTCATCGGCCTATGCGTCCTTCTTTCTTTACGCCTGTCTGTTAATCCATCTGTCTGTCTGGCCAACAACTTCTTTAGTTTAACTTAGTATGGAGACATTTGGCAATGTGACTTAGCCATTGAACCATAGCATTTTTAGTATACCCTCTAACTAATACAACTTTGTCTGTAGATCGCTTATTTTTCACAACGCTTATTACTGTTCCACTGAGCTCTGATGCAAGCCTTTAAGTTACCTTTCAACAAAACTAATTATGTTTTGCAAACACAAGCAACGAATCGCACTGATTTGGTTTTTGTCAAATGCCAAAAGTACTTTGCAGCAAGTACTCAACATCAACGCCAGCATCATAACTTTTTGGCAACTGACAATGCGTTGAAATGCACAATGGTAAAGGATACGCTAGGACATGTGTGCACATATATAGTATATACTAGTAGCCACAATTTATCAGGCTACATAAATCTAAATTGAGTCGACAGCGGCAACGGCAACGGCAACGGCAAAGCTCTTAAGCAAATGCATGATGTCCTTTTCTCATGTGGGTGTTTTGCTGTTGAACGCGTCAAAGTCAGCAGCTAATTTGCATTTAAAAGGACAATGCCATATACACTCATATATATATATATATATATATATATATATATATATATATATATATATATATATATATATATATATATATATATATATATATATATATATATATATATATATATATATATATATATATATATATATATATATATATATATATATATATATCTAAACCTTGCCAAACATTTTCAATTTAATATTTGCTTATGAAATGAAACGTAAAAAGCCTTAAAGAGTTTTGCATATCATTTCGTTAGATACGAGTTGCATACACTGTCCTGTTTCTGTCTATGTTGCTGTTCAATCAAGCAAAAGTATCTCAACTGAACTCAACTCATCAGCCATGCAAAATAAATACTTCACACATTTTGTGTGATAAGCAGCTCACATGCGCTATGTATCCTTCTATATACTCGTACAATATATATATGCTTATTTGCATTTCTTCTTAATGTCCATGTCTATACAAAAGGGTTTCTGTCTAACAATAGTTGTTGTCTGTGGTATTGAGCACTCAACACTTCATAAAATACATTCGGCCTGTTGTGTGACATTAGATAACTTGAAGTGTGTTCTCTGGTAAGTTTTTTTGGCTGGCTGGCTGGCTGGTTGGATCCTTGAAATGCAGCAACAACGAGAAAAGTTAAATTACTTTGATTTATTTAGCTATTTTTCATGTAGATAGTTCATTGAGAAACATAATGAATAAAATTCGGGCGCTTAGAAATTCAATGCATGCAAAATAGTTGCGTATAAAGTGACAAGGACCTTTTTGTATCGTATTTAAGCTGCTTGTGGTTGTTGTTGATTTATATTTGATGATTTAGTTGTGGACAAGCTTATTTATTTAATATTTCTATTTAACTTTAGGCTATTGTGGTTTGGCTTAAGTTGAGAGTAGTAGTTTGTATGTGCTACGATCTACGAAGCATTGAGTGTGAGAAATGAAGCTGCATTTTAAATTTTGAACTCATTTTGTATTTTATTAAGCATAATGTACAATTTTATATAAGTGTTAGTGTTACTAAATCGCACTAATCAAGCAGCAATGTATGCTGCTGCCCACTCATTCCCTTTGACACCTAACCATCGAGCATGCCACACTCTAATCTAACAACGGCACAAACTGTTCACTGTGTGCCGTCTCTTACATTATACGCAGCCCACTGATACGCAAATGCAATGCAAGTAAAGTGAGAGACAAAAGGAATTATGCAAACGTCACTAGCATGTGTTTGTTGTTTTTGTTTGCTGTTATGACTGATGTGCCCTCCCTTTTGCTTTGTCTCCTCATCATCGTTTTTAAAAACTTTTATTTAGCTTCACTTCGTATACTTATATGACCCAAATGCTGTATAAAATTTCACTTAAAACTTAGTAGAACTTATAATTCACATGTAGTATTTACATTCACAAATATATTACTGATCTGTCTTTTGAACACGATTTGCTATGTTTACTGCTTAAGGCTCACATAAAACTCTACAAAGGCTACAAAAACTCTACAAACTTTAGTAGTATATCTACATATACGGAACACCTACACATACTTTTGTATGAATGTAAGATTTTTTTTTTCTATTAATTTTTATTTATTGTTGTTTTATACAATTCAATCATTTTCATCAAAAATCGGTTCTATCGATATATTAACTGGAACCGCTGATAAAGGATAACAAGTCTCTTCTTTCAATTTTTGACACAATTTTATTGGAAAAATACAACAGCCTTCGCGAAAAAAAAAACAAGAATAATTAGTTTTACATTTTGTATATTATTATTAATTCTAGAATATTAAACTTCTATAGAGAAACTTACATTGAATCGTATGTAATGCAACTAATAATACAAAGGAAACAAATTTCAACTTTTTGAACAAAGAATACATAATTTTCGACTTATACAAGAATTTAGTAAAAAGTTTAGATATTTTTTTTCTTCTTAAAACTTTATAAAATAGCATTTCTAATGTGTTTTTCGACGGTTTGACGAATGTTTGCTTAGTAATTATATCGTATTGTAGTGAAGTACGTATTATTTGACTTTAGAAAGATTAAACATGAGTTTATAATTCGCAAACAGTTCAATTCTGTGCCGCCATTCAATTGCGAAATGTAAATAGGCTCTTCCACTTCTACCTTCGATTTGTGATTTAGAACAGCGCAGGCCAGTTAAGATACTCTCACTTTTCTATCTTCAATTTATGAACCTCTTTAGTACACCGCTGGTACGTCATAGCTATGCTTGCCAAAGTCGGCTAATTTCTTATTGGCAAAACAATAATTCGATATAGTAACTGCTCAGCTCAAAAAGAGAGAAATAGTCACATCAATCTGTCGCTGCAAATAAGTATACTGTAAAAATTATGATCAAATTTTGGTTTGTTCTAGTTTTGACCAAACTTTCTTTAGCGCACTATTTCTTAGGCATTTCTTAACGGAAATTTTGGTAAAAAAAAAAACTTATGTTGTTTGGCAAGTATTTCGCCTGGTTTTCAAACTAGCTTTCGCTCAAGCACAAACTATGCTCTGCTATACCGAAAGCGAAATTTATAAATAGCACCAAATTGAGTTCAAACTTTTTTATAGTGTATAATTTCCACGTTAAGGTACACACTATCTTATTGTACATATATAAACTATACAATCAGTAAAATTTAGTTTTTATAACTTGACGACAACAAATTGTCTACACTACTCCCTCAACTACTGCCTGCAACTACTTCCCCAACTCTCTCAATTGACACCGACAGTATGCGCAATAAAATGTTGTAGTTTAACAGATGACACTGAATTACATACGCATTTTTTATGCCTACAACATACGAGTGCGTGTATCTAACAAGCGTTTCTGTCATTCCACCCAAACTAATCACTACCGCAACGTAACTATAGACTTATGGCTTGTCTAGGCATGACTCTAACCATATACGATACGATACGATAGAAACAAATAAGTATCTATGTATATAATCATCAGCATTGTGCAGCCACCTGATGCCTTTATGCGGGCTAATTTATTACCAAGTCATATGTTTGTTTTATGCCTATTACAATTGTGCGTTCGTTTAGTGAAATGTCCTGAAGTCCTGGCGTTTAGCTTTCAATAGACAGAATATAAAATTTTTCATCATTTACTAAGTGTTTTTTTGCGCTTGACATATTATTATCATTAAATAATAATTTTCTAAGCGACATATTTTAGTGACGCTTGAGTAGTTTTGTTTGTTTAACTAATTGAAGACTGCAATTGAAGATTCCAATTGGAGTAATAACACAGTTTTGGCTTAGAGTAGCAGTCTGTTACATTGTTACTAAATGCGGTTTGTAACACATCTCCATGCTAAGTAGCAGCACTAATCTCTAAATAAAATTGTAAAATGTATAGTAAGTTATAATATTTGCTTAGATGTTTTATATATACTACTACATAACTACAATTTTCAGACTTCAGCGCACTCCGCTTGCTAGTTTTGTACTGCATCGTCTCAGCTATTACTACTTCGAATATAACCAAAACTTCCACATTGCCCATACAACTCTTTCGTCTGATTCGAACAAAATATAGCCAAGTCTCCTTTGCCATCTCACCTATAGCCATACAAGTAGCCTTAGCTACTTTAACGAAATTGTACATTTCTTACCCATAAAGCAACACTCCAAAGCTGCTAAAACTTCCTTTCTTAAACAACATAAATTCGATTCGAAAGCAGCCAATAAAGTTATAATGATAACAATTCGTTTTGAAGCACCCAAAAACCGTCAACGCTCAGAAACTTACGTTGATACTGCAATCTTTCATGGTAAATGGAACTTACCGTTCAATCGTTCCCAAACACGTTCTGCTGAAAAATGTGCCATAAACGCTAAACAAACAATTAAAGTTCCAATGATGTATACTTTGGTTATTTTCGTCGTGAAGAAATTGAAGATTTGAATGCCACAGTTATTGAAATACCCTACACAAGCAAAGCAAATCTTTCACCATTTGTAGTGCTACCAAATGAAGTGGATGGACTTGCTAAAGTTGAATCGAAATTGGGTAATCTGGAACATGTAGCAAATGTGCTGCGTGTATATGAGGAGGGTGTTACCGATAAGGTACATGTCTATCTGCCGAAGTTTTTAATACGTATCGAGCTTAAATTGCGTGATGTATTGTGGAAAATTGGTATAAAGAGCATATTTGATAAGCCTATTAAAGCGCATACTATCAGCGAAGTAAGACACTCCACTGTGCTGATTGTTGATGAAGGAGATACTAATCGGGTGAAGTGTTAGTTGTGAATAGTTTTTTTTGAGTTTGATTTGATAAATTATTTTCACTTTTGTTTACAGTTCCAGTAATAAACGATGATGAGGAAGAGTTTGTATTCAGAGCAAATCATAGTTTCTTTTTTGCTGTAAGAAATACGGAGACTGTTTTTGTAACAGGCCATTATAGAGGTTAAAAGGGTAATAAAAACTTTATTGAAAATAAACTTTGTCGAATAAAACTATCGAAAATCCACCCGGTGACGCGTAATTTTTAGTTTCGGTTATGATAGTTTGCAAAAGATATCTGCGCCTATTTAACAATATCAGAAAGAAATCGCAAAAAATTATTTTCGCGAACATTTTTCTCAGTGTAAATCTAAAACTTCAAAAATTACTCGTGCAGAACAAATCATCTGCCATTTGTTGCGCTACCAAAACTTCTTCATCTACGGCTATATAGTATATGTAGTTGAAATTGCGCAATTAACGATTTTAGTGGAAAATCAGATGCGTGCCTGACAGACAATTAGACAGACAGGCAGACAGACGGACATATATAGACAGAGACATGCTCACACTAAACGCTTTAAATTGAAATATTGATGATTTTCAGTTGTAAACGACAATTTCAGCAGCATTTTATGACTACAGCATACATTTTCCACTCAAAAGGATAATGATGACTGCTACTAGTGCAATATATCCTTCGTCGTTCGTATACGTTGGCAGGATATCGTTAACTTATCTATGCGTCTATCGTTGCTTTTGCGTATTCATGCACAAATTTTAATTGTCGCTAAATTAAATCATAAATTAATTATATGCGCGATGAGATGGTATGCTACGAGTATCTAAAGTTTTCATATATCGTACATAAATATATCGTACTAAATATATCGCTTGGAATTGGCAACGTAGCTCATTTTAATGTCTTAGAGCGTGTACAATTTATTTCAAGTGCGCTCTATGGTATTTTGTAGTCGTATGTTCATATACAATTAATATTAGTAATAGGACTTGCTTTTTCTTTGACTTTTGAATTTTATTATCCTTTTTAATTGCTGTTATCTGATTCTATATGCGTATGTATTTGTATATGCGGAAGTATAGGATAAGTTATGGGCGGCTTAGAAGTAGGTGTGAGAGTTAAAACTGAAGTGTAGTGTACAAAGCGATAAGATAGCTAGATAAATCTATATATTAAGAGGCAAACCGATATTTTGTGATGGTTGTTACGCTCACCGTATACAACCGATTTTGACAAGAAACATATCGTAATCTTTATATTAGCAGAATCGCTTGTGTATTATTTGTGCATTTAATGGCTTAAAAAATTGTCACTCACACAACGAATCAAACACACATATGCTTTGCATGAAATACAGACGCAGACACACAAATATTAAAAGAAATCATGCGAGCATACAGTTAGAAGTTGACAAGAAGACTCTGCGAACGCGAAAGAGATAAGAGATTGCGTATTTTACTTTGTATGCGCTTCGCTAATATTTTGGTAGCTGTCTTTTTGTTTGTAGTTGTGACGCATGAATAAATAGCAATAACAACAAACGCAATAATATACAAAATTATTCCTAGACTGCGTTCGAGTGAGTCGAGTTTGGCTATACATACTAGGCATACACAAGAATTGGTTTTCCCAAAAATTTGCCTTTATTTTTAAAGCTAACAGCTAGGTTTTTCATAAAACTTTTCGCTTAAATACAGCAATTAATTTCAGCTCTTAGTCCATCGCTTTTCTACAACACAGCTGGTCCATGTAACACCCAGTCAACACCTCTCTCAGACGCTGCTATGACACCACCCTCACAGTGAAAATTTCCCTCAATAGAACTACATACGTAGTTTTTATAACATATGTCACAAAAACTGCTCTTGTCATCGACAATCCGAAAATACCTGTATCAATGTCACGCATGCCAAATGTTTAGCTAAGCGTTGAGTGCAGTCCACTAGTCCAACAGAGTTCATAGTAGAACACCCCCGCATAAGCGTAGAAAACCACACTCAAAAACAGAACATGTAGCTACGTGTTTGATGTATCTACGTATCTATGTATCTTTGTATCTTTGTATCTTTGCGGCTAGACATGCAACAGCAGCAAAAGTGAACTGTGAACATATGTGTTTCTCTTCTATTCTTTCTATATGAGATGTTTTGTGTTCTGTACAGCATGTAATTTGTTATCCAACAATTTATAATTGCATCAAAATATTTTCTCGACTTTGTTCAAATTATTAACTCAAACATGCTATTATACAGTTTCGAGTAGAGATATTGTTCAGATGCTATTTCTGGTATTAGGCGCGTGCTATGGCATGTACTCCACCCTTGATCTAATATGGTTTCGAGTGCTGTCCAATACAATTTTATGCTATGTTTAACATTTTGTAGCACAATATTTCATATATACTTTCGTTTATGTACTTGTTGTAGTTGTTAATCTAATTTAATTTTTTCCACTATGACTTGTGTTGCAGTCAGTTTTGTTTCGGTTTTAAGTTGATTTATGAATTTTTAAAACAATTTGACAGTTTGGTTTCGGTTTGTGTTTTGATGCTAGGGATGCTGAGGATTCGAGTGGAACTTAGCGAAGAATGTTTTCAAATTGAAAAGTGAAAATTTGTGCAGGGCGAAATGTTTGTTGAATAGCTAGCTTAGGGTAGCAACTGTACTTTTTATTGTGAGTTCTAAAAATGTTTCAAAAATCTCAAAATGGTTTATGCATTGATGGAGTTGAACGAAGAAAATTATGTAAGAACAGTCAAACAAATTTCTTCTTAAGATACATATCAGTAAAGTCACACGTCAGCAAAGAAATATGAAGAGAAAAACATCTTAGAGAGAAGACATATTAACAAAGAAGCGGATTCAAAAGCAAGCAAAAGTATAAACTTGAAGAGCACTAGCTTATGTGCACAAGATGGGTAAAGAATCAGACAAGAACGGATATAATAATATTGTTGAAAATGTTAGAAAAACGTTAGGCGGAAATCATTTTTGGTAGAAGCACAAAAAGGGAAAGTGACAATCCGAACGTCACTAGCTTATGTGCACAAAAGAGGCAAGGATTCGAAACATAATTGATAGCAAAATCACATAGCAACAAGATAGAGAGGGAGAGAGTACGAATAGAAGTTTAGGAAGTTACCAAATTGTATCGAATTGGAATTGGAATACTGACTCATGCTACTCTTACTCAATATCTAACTATGTAGTTCAAAACGCTACCACATGCCTTACATTATTTTCCCATAAAAATCTCAATAAAATCCGTGTGCGCAATATAATAATTTAACATGCATATTAACAACTTGTGCAAGCATGCAACAGCTTCAAATCAGCAGCAGTCAAACAAACATACAACCGATACACCATTCATTCATTCATTCAGTCAATCACTTGAAAGGCAGTCAATGTTAAATATTTTTAAAATCATTTCTAGATTGATGATGACGTCTGCAGTACAAGCAACTACCAACTCATGGGTGGCTGCTGGCTGGCTGGTAGTAGTAATACGTCATTTAAACGTCACAATGGCAATGTGGCGCCAGGCCGAGTGCTAAGAGAAGCAGCACACTGACGCACGCACGCATACACGCACGCTCAGCTTTGAAGGCTGCCAACCTGCGAGAAACACTCAAGGCAAAACACGCTCTCACGCTTTATGCACAAGTTGCTGTCAATTTAAACAACGAAATTAAAAAACAGATCTTATATTGTATGTATTTCAACATGTTTCGATATGCCACCATGTAGAACGTAACAAATTTTGACATGAGCGTAAACTCTTGTATAACTTTTACTTTAAAGTGGCTTTCGAAGCACGCATTTTATAGTAAATGCGCTTAAAAACGCTTAGCATTATATTTCTGATAATTGTTTTGGGATTTATAAGAAAAAATGATATCCGAAAGCAAAAATTATAAGTATCAACAACTGTCCATGCTTGTCATATGTGATGTTGTTTTTTTTTTTTAAATAGAATGAGGGATGATTCTTTTTCAATTTTTTTTTAAATTTTCTTTGCTTGTCAAAAGTTTTTTGAAGCGGTAGCACAGTGAGTGATTTGACGCAATGATTTTCATGGGAAAGGTTTTCTTAGTTATTTAAAATGTAGTACCAAAGTTTAAATACTCTTCATATAGAATGTATTATAATATCTTATTGCACGTTTATATATTAAAAACTAGTTAATCTATTTAAACAATGGTCTGCCACACTTCCTTCTGCGTATGCCCTTGGTCTTTAAGTGCGCAGTATAAAAATATAACCTTATAAATATTGTGGAACACGTGTACTTTATAAAGATTTGACATATGGAACTATTAGTTGAAAATGCATATAATAACCGTGAACTATAATTAAACTGTAACAAAATAAAAATTGTAAGGGATAGAAGTAGTCAACTAGTTTCTAAAGATGCACAGATATTTCTAGGACTAATAAAAAACATATATTATGTCAAATGTAACGTCTTCAGTTGGATTAAAAGAAAAACCAGAGAAATCGTTAACTTCATTGGAACCAGAACTTCAAATTATTTCAGAAACATCTTAAACGCGATTACCAAGCGATTTTATTCAGCTGACGAACAGACAGACACAGATATACAGACAGACAGACAGCCAGACACACAGACAGGCAGACAGACATAGCTATTGTAGTTCGAATCGTCGCGTTGAGCTGATCTATAATATATATTGTATACTTTATAGGATCTCCAACGCTTTCTTTACTGCGTAACAAACTCCATGACAAAATTTTAATTCACAACTAGTTTTAACATACGTCATACTATGCTAAATCTCTTCTGACACTGACATGACGCGGAAAAAGGCCCCATAACAGAAGTGAATGTAAAGATGTTTCACATTAATAACTCTTATATGGCAGCTTCACTCTCTGGTTGTTGAGTTTGCTGTGCGCTTAAGATCGTATATGTAATTTTTTAAGCAAGTAAAAGAAGTAGCCATAACAAATTTGCAATACAGAAAATGCAAAATGTCTACCCATGCAACAAATGAAAAGACCTGTAGTTTGCACCCTACAATTCAAGTGGATAGAAACCCAATAATTGCAGTAAATGCCTGATTATACATGTAATAAAATCTAGTTAATCCATTTAAGCCGTAAAAAATTTTTAACTTTAAAGGTTTAAACGTAGACCGAAACACTATTAAGTTGAAGTTTAGCTCGAAAACATGCGTTTTCTACTAGTTTTTGGATTTCTACTAACTGTGCAATTGTTTAGCCTACAACATGCTAAAGCGTTACCAATGCCTGCACCACATCCGGAACCAAAACCTGAACCAAATCCGGAACCTAAACCAGAACCAAACCCAGTGCCTGGACCGAAAGCTGATCCTAAAGCCAATCCTGAAGCAAATCCGGAACCAAAACCTGTTCCAAATCCGGAACCTAAACCTAAACCAAACCCAGAGCCTATGCCTGCACCAAACCCAGAACCTATACCTGAACCAAACCCGGATCCTAAAGCAGCCGCACCGCAGGATAATATGGAAAGTAAATAATTCAAAAAAATTAAATAATATTTTCTACTAAATTTATAATTTTCTGCCTTCATCAATAGTCTCGATTCTATTAGATACGTAAGTAAATTATGTATTACTAGTAGGTAAAAATATGCACTTGTTAAATGTTTCACTTGTTATTCAGCGATCCTGCTGATGCTGGCTCAAGTAGGCGATCAGGACGCACCGGTAGACGCTCCGGCAAACGCTTCTATAGACGATCTGGTAAAGTTGGCCGCCGTACTGCAGACGGGGCCGAAGAAATTGTTCATTTAGATAAGGAAATATCACTTGCTAAAGCTAGTCGCCGCTCTGGTGCTCGTAGACGTACTGCAGACGGGGGCGAAGAAATAGTTCTTGTGGATAAACTAATATCAGTTTAATTATTGTGTATATTTGTATATTCTGAGTAAAAATTCACTTGTAAAAATAATTAATTTGTGAAAATACATGTGTATATTCGAAAGTGTTGCTTGAAGCCCTATACATAGGTCAGTATTTTGACATTGTTGGCTGGAAAAAGGGGCTGCAACATTGCACCACTCGTCTCCTGCCAATGACATTGTTAAATTCTTTAGTCAAATGCATTCGCGGTGGATAAGCAGGCGTGTGGTGGCCGATGAATTCTCCAGTCTCGCACTAGTGCAGCCGAACTACAGCATGGTGTTGGTCCTACTTTATTGTATACATTTAAAATAAGATTTTAGCTACATACAAATATTGAATCTTTTAAACAAATTTCAAAGCAGACCACACACATTTATTTGAAACTCAATAGGTTTCGACATTCTACTCTAATGATCTGATTTTCAAGCAGTGATTTGTAAATGCATCTTGAAAAATTTCACGCTCTATAACTCTAAAAAAAAAAAAAAACATCATTAAATGCTATAAACAGCTACTCTAAACTAAAATCTAATTAAATTAAAAAAAAGCTGCGCATATCCCGCTAACAACATCCATTTATTCAAAATCTACCAGAGTAGCTGGAATGCAACCTCAGCGGCGCAGTTTAGTCAACCGCTGTGCCAAGACAGTCCTGCGTGGGTTGTCTTTCTTCAATACACACGGCAATATTTAATCTTTTTTCATTTAGCGCCTCAGTCGGGCCCATCCCATATCATTGCTAGACGAATACACTGTGCTTCCAGCACATTTTCCAGCGTAACCATTTTCATTTATATTGCTCCTTGGCCTTTTACCACAGCTCAAATGTCAAATCTACATCATTATTCATTATCAAATAAATTAATACCCGATTTAAATGTAGTTCCGTATACAATTTGGTGTTAAAATTGCCTTGAGCATGATTTGGAAACCCCTTTTTTGTTTGGGGGAATAAGTGTTTGATTGTTAATTGAACCGCATGGCAAACAATCGTACACAGACGTTGTGTAGTATTATTTTAACAAAACAATCAATATTGAAGTAATAATTAAATAAAACTAATGATGCCACTGTCAGTGTAACGAAGGCTAATGATGTGTTTGAAGTAGGCAAACACAAATGGGTGAAGTTTTTGTTGGTAGTTATAATTAAAGCAAGCAATGAAGCACTATTTTTAGAGTCAAACATAATTATTGCAGTTAATATAGTAATCTTACATGTACATAGTATATCTTATAATCTGCAAAAACAATGTTGTTACTTTTTAGGTTCCTTTGTCTTTAGAAACTATCTGCCACTCACTTTTTGCAGAGAGACGAAAAGTTGACAATGGTATGGACGCAGCGTCCATCCTCTTAGTTAAATATTTTTTTTGCTTGCCCATTTAAGGTGTTCACTGAAAATGTTGCTATTTGGGTTTTTTTTTCTCCTTCGCACATACGAACTTCACTTTTGGTAATAACTATGGAGCTACTCCTAAATATGGTCGGGACACACGCATTGATATTTATGTAAAAAAAAACTTACTAAAAACAGCATTTGAAGTGACTTCCCATTTTTCAGGAACTTAATTCGGACTCTCCACAATCCTAAATCTTCAATGCTAATGCTCAGCTCATGACTATGTTCTCTGTTCGAGATTCTTAAATACAGAATTTATAATCTTAGCTCATATTCAGCTCATAAACTTAGCCTACCACACAAGCTGTGTATACTCGATTTAACCACAAATAATATCTATAGGAAAAATCAATTAATAATTCAAATCTAAGTAAAACAAAAACCAAGCGTAACAAATCGCAATAGATGAATTTTGAATTGCGGCAAAAATCAAGCATGAAAATTTGAAAACCGATTAAGCTTCATTAGAATAATACTTCTAAATGACCGAAATGCACACGGTTAGAACAATCAAATCTGTATCTATACAGCACAGAAGGGGGTCGAAATGATTTTTCTTCCTCAACTGGTTCGTGTTTGATTCGTTTAGGTTCGTTTTCAACAGCAAACTCAATCATTATAATAATAATCATCATAAGCAATCATCAATGTATCGTAGCATATCAGAGATGCTTTATCTATTGCCAACTAATGAATCACTTTGACAGTTATCAAAATGATTTTCAATTTTATAAACAGCGACGAGAAATGAGTAGGTTTCTGTTTTGGGAGGTAGCAACTCAGCTCAACTAGACAGAAACGAAACGAAACGAAACCCTGCGGCTAAATGCAACCATTGACTGGTGGTGTCACATGTCAATTCGTGAATGAGGTTTTCCACACAAGATGCAAGATACTACTGCGTTGCTACCCTTTACTTCTTCAATGCACAGCATATAAGTACTTCTTCTTCTCGACTTGTAGTTGAGGAAAATTTTTGGGAAAAGCATCTCTTTGGTTTTTTTTTTTTTGACAGGCATGTTCGTTCGTTTGCGCATTTAGTAACGCCCATCGTGTTAAATTGTTCATCAATATTAATAGTGTTTCAATCGTATGCTAGTCGCTAGTTCGAAGTTCTGCTTCCTTTGACGCGCGTGTTGTACGTGACTATTCCATAACCCTTTCCCCATTTGATTTTCCACATTTGTGGCGATTTTGCAGCGGTTTTCCTTGCTCAACTTGCGGGTATCTTATTCTTAAGTCTACTTTCGATTTGTAGACATTTTATTGCTCTATTGATGGATTTCTATAAAGAAATTTTCTGCGTGTAATGATGGATTGTTTTACCCTTTTTATTTTCATATTTTATTGAGGTGTTGTGTGTGTGTGTGCTTTCCTTTGGTTCGATTTCACCTCAGGCTTTGGGCTATGCCTTGTTTGTCTTTGTGGCGTTTCTGTAGCCTTTTGGGATTTAAATTCTTTGCATTTTTATGCTGGTAGCATTGGTTGAAAGAATTTATTTTGGGTGTGCCATGCTGTCGGCTTGAGAACCAAAGATTATTTGAAGTTTTGACTGACAGATTTTTGTTTTATTTCTTCGAAAGGGTGCATTTGTGTTACTGTGGGAAAAAGCTTTGGTTTTGATGCGAATTAGAAATTTAACTACGTGAAAGATGGAAGTATTAAAACTCTTTATTGCTACTTGTCACGCATGCTGAAGCCATTAAAGATATCATCTAGAAAGAAATAACAACTCATAGTAAACTATTTGTGCATTATAAACGCTACTAAGTTTAAAACGTAAATTAATAATTCACAATGAGTTATTTGCAAGTTCATTGAGATCTTAAACGGTTTTGAAGTTTTGTATTAGCACAGAGTGCTCCTAAAAATACGCATACAATTTATATGGAAATTGATGATTCTGTACAAGAGCACGTCGTAAAGTACCCGATTCCTTCGGGTTCCTAATTAACAACTCGTTATAAACTATTTGTGAACTAACCAAAAACTATTTGTGCATTGATATCTTAAACTGTGTTGGAGGTTTGTGTTACTAAGGAGTGTCCCTACGCTATGGAGATCTCTAAATATATTCAAATGTGTTTGCTGTATTGCCGCGCATCCAGTGTTTTGCATTTGTAGGAGGTCTACATGTAACTGATGTGTAACGAAGCCTCTTTCGCCAATAAGGTTGAAATACCAGAGAGGTCTATGTGTTTTTTTTCCGAAGTAATCACATGTTCCTTGCGTTCGAATGTGTTTTAGATGAGCAGCTTTTTAGCAGATGCAGGTTTTTTGCGCTTTTTTTGGCTGTTTATCAAAGCCAATATTTTCTGTTTTTTTAAGTTAAGAACATCTTCTAATTTTACTTGTATTATAATTTATTAAATTATGACATCATTAAAAAGTATCACCACCGAAATTTCTCAAACAGTTGTAAAATTTTACGATTGTTCCAAAAAAAAAAAAAAAGAAGAAGAAGAGAAGAGAACAAAAAATCCCTCAAAGCACATAAACAAAATTTTCGCCTAAACTCAGTATTAGCAAAATTTACAAAACGTTCTGCTGTGGTATTTAACCAAAAAACCTTTGACTATCATTTGATATGCCAGACTTGTTGCAAACCTTTCTGCAAACTTTCGCCGAATGCGGCCAAATAAATACGCGCTAATAAATTGCTGCCACTGAAAACTCTACGTTAAGCTCTTTTGCACGTAGTATTAGAAGTAGTCGAAGTATAAGTGGAAATATTAAATTTTACGAGTTTAATTTGTGTGCGTGCTAAGCTTTGCCATAGAACCCCAACTCTGCCCTAAAGACTTCTTCACTCCATATCATAGCTTTGAGTAATAACAACCACCCGAAATTGTCAATTATAGCGATTGAAAAGTGGCGACCTAACAGACAAAAAGCGTTGTAAACCAATTTTATTAGCGCTGAAATTGCGAGGCACTTGTTTCAGTAGTTATCCAAGAAGCATTCGGCATACAACAGCGTACTCAATAGCACAACTAATCTGCTTAACAAGGCTCGAAGTCTTAAGTCTCGATACAGCAATATTCATTCGCTATTCATATTTCAAAAGCATGCTGCCGGCTTAACAAACTTCAAACTTATGTAGCCGTCGTCAACGCCCATTGCTCAAGGCTCACATGCAGAGTCCTCCTTCCTTTGAAGCGCATTGAAATGGCTCGCTGAGACTCTAAAATGGCGTCATTAATGTTTACGACTACGTTGAATTCCTGTCTTGTAAAATATTTCTTGTCTAAGTCGAAAGCTTGTTTTATGGCAAACGCCATAAATGGCATTTGTTGGTCTACGGGTACATCGTTTGCTTTTGGGTGATTCCGCTGCTACTTGAATTTGGGTCTTTGAAATTGCATCATCATCAACGTCGCCGTCATTACTTGATGCTTGTTTGTTTGACTGTCTGATGATTTGGTCGCCACTTCTGCATACTTGTCATTGTTACCTCATTCAATATAGTTGAAAATTTGTTTTGTTTGTATCATAAGTAGCTGGCTGTTTAGATGTGGAATTGTTGGTAGGTTTTATCATATCATGCAGCTTAATATAGCATAGAATCTATGGTAGGGAATCAAGGATTGACAGATCACATGGAAATCCATTGAAATGAAGAAACATACTTGGGAACGGACGTACGAAGTGACCGAAGATCGAACGGACATGGCTGAATTGGCTCGCCATATCGAGCTGAAAGTCGAATTATATATATGTACTTAAGTAATAAAGTCTCCAATCTGTTCTTAACCAGTGTTATATGAGATAAAACTATGTCCCTGGTAGCGGAACTCTACAATTGCAAATTTACCAGTAATCCCAAGTAAAGAGTGGTAGCGGAGGAGAAATAAATTGAATACATATCAGAACATGGCTTATAAACAATTCTATTGTACTATCTGTCATATTCTGGTTTTGACTTTCGGAAAGATTTTGCTAAAATAATTTCATTAAAATGATCCATTATTCAATGTGGGAGGATTTCGCCCTGAACACACCTAAAATATCAACCATTTTAACGAAACCACTTTCATTTATGATAATATAAAAGTGGTCATTGTTAACTTTAAGAACACAGATGTATAGACAAACCCATTCGGAAAAAGATGACCTCAAATACATCAACCAATTTTTTTAGATTAAAAAACAACGTGATTTGGAAAAATTATTGCAATTCAGCAATAAAAAAATAATTCAAATTAAGTAAGTGAAAATATGTCAAAACAAAGAAGATAAAGGAGATTAAATTGGACAAATTTAAACATTACTAATATGATGAACTATTTGTGAATTATAAGCGTTACTAAGTTTGAAATTTAAATTAATAACTCACAACTTACTTTTACTCATACGTACATATACTCGCAACAGCAAACAATGTGCTCTGTTACGTGTACATATCGATACATCAAAATACTAATATATCTACATATCAATTTATCAGTGTCAATACAATATATCAACACATCAATAAATCAATTTAGCAATACATCAAATATATCAAATAAATCTATCGCTGGACGAATACATCAATATATAAATATATAAAATCAATATGCAGAGGTATATCAATAAACATAGCACAGAATATCAATATTTCCATAGACAAATATATCAATACATCAATACATGAATATATCAATATTACAACACATCACCATATTAATATTAATATATCAAAATATCAAAATATCAAAATATCAAAATATCAAAATATCAAAATATCAAAATATCAAAATATCAAAATATCAAAATATCAAAATATCAAAATATCAAAATATCAAAATATCAAAATATCAAAATATCAAAATATCAAAATATCAAAATATCAAAATATCAAAATATCAAAATATCAAAATATCAAAATATCAAAATATCAAAATATCAAAATATTAATATATCAAAATATCAAAGTATCAAAATATCAATACATCAATATATCAATACTTCAATATGCCAATATGTAAATATAACAATGAATCAATATGGCAATATGTCAGTTTGTCAATACATCAATATGCCAGTATATCACAATACATCAATATATCACAATATATCAATACACTAAAACAATACACTAATAACACGTTACAACACTACAATAGATCAAGAATTCATTAATACATGAATATTGGTATAAGTATACATTTATATTTTCATATGAATTCTACAATTTATATAAATAATTAATTTGCATATTAAATTTCAACTCACAAAATGATATTGCGGTCTCACACACACTACAAATACTTTGATATTACGAGTAATCTTCAGAAATATACTCAGTTTGACAAATTCTGCTTAGGTAAATGTCAACGAATGTCGTTCAACGCCTTGGCTGTCAAAGTAAATTGTATTGAAATTCTGCTACAGTTTGCTGTATGATCCAACGAATCCTTTATGTTTAGACAGTATATTTGATGTTGATTTTTTTTTTTTTGCTGTCTGCTTTTGCAAGAGATTGAGTAAGGGAAGTATCTGTAACACACACTCGTACATAAATGAAAACTAAACAAGATTATGTTCAAAAACTTTGCAAATTTTATGAGATAATTTTAATGAAGTTGCAAGCTGTGTTGTGTTAAGTTAAATTTAAGCATATACGCATATGCAGTTACATGTGTGTCTAGGTATGCAGCATCTTACTACATTTCCGCTCGAAAAGTTCGTTTATGATTTATGTAGACATTTTATAGCAAATTAGTAGATATTATTTTATGACAGTTATTTGTCTCTGCTATGTATAGAAAGGTTTCTGTATTTTGTGATAGAATAGAGTACTTAAATTGAAAATTTAAGACGCAAAAGCCCTACGACGTCATATAGCCTAAGACAACAGAATTTCTGCTTTTTCGCTCAAATTAATTTTCAAACCAAAGCAAAACAATTACTATCGACACATTTCCGGATCAATTCCGGGCAACCATTAACAGAAATCGAATTGATTTCTGCTTCATCAATGAACGTTTGAAACTGATGGACAAACGTCAAAAGTTGTTGCGCCATTTGAGTTGAGCAGTTGTGCTTGGTCAAGTTAGAGTTGAGATTTTTCGCTAAAGCGATTTAATCAACGCAATAAGTTTTCAGCTTTCTTGCAAAGCAATTGAATTTTAGTGTTATTTCCGCGTGCCATTTGTTGTCACTTCCTGTAGGGGGTGCTTCAACTGCTGCTGTCACATAACTAACCTCATACTATGCATGGGCGTTACTTGTTGGGTGTGTCTGCTGCTGTAAGCCAACCTGAAATATGTTAGGCTAAGAAAAGCACATTGAATTGTTGTTGGCCTTATTAATTTTCGGTCTGGTTGCGTCATGGCTGCAGAATTGCAGGAAAATCGTAAAATTTTATTTTTATATCTTCCTGAAGATGAACATTCAGATTTCTTTCGTCTTACATTTTTTGTTGAATTGATTAAATGCGTCGACAATAAGTAGGCAGCATAATTGAAATGCCTGCAAAATATCAGGCTATGTAGCCAGAAAGTATGCTACATTAATTTTTAGTAGCTACAACAATTGAATGCTGCAAGCGGAAATGCATAAATTCACGTTCCGGATGCGTTCGGTGATGATTAGCATCAGAAGTTCTTTCTACGTTGGTTTTAAAGAGTCAATTTCGTATTTTGTATCTTGTATCTTATAAAAACCTTCACGCGACAAATTCAGTATAAAACACAACACCCAGAGTTACGCTCAAACTGAAAACAAAGAAATTCACATCCAAACTAGCATGAATCGGCACTAATTAACTATAATCTCTGAGAAAAGAAGAGGGAAACTTGACCAAAGTAGCGTAAACCAAATCCTAACAAATCGCAAACACACGCCTACGCCACGCCACACTGTGCCGGGAAAATCACAGGAAAATCTAAATTTCTACAGAGGGAGGGTTTGGTTAAAAATTTCCACAAAACATTTAGAAAAATCACACTTGATGAAAATTCGAAGCATGCTTATTAATTTCGCTTGTCATTGTGGAGTATGGGGAAGTGCTGTACTCCAATGAGTAGATAGCAGCCACTATTCACAACTGTAGCCAGGAAATCAACTTGAAAAAGGACACGTGCCCAGAAGTAGCAGAAAATCAAAATGCAAAGCTGTTTTTG
Source organism: Leucophenga montana (assembly GCA_035044765.1). NCBI lineage: Eukaryota > Metazoa > Arthropoda > Insecta > Diptera > Drosophilidae > Leucophenga > Leucophenga montana. The sequence goes on along the minus strand of JAWNNQ010001640.1, from coordinate 2,015,915 downwards.
TACACTTCCGTCGGCTTAACACATTTTTCTGTCTATTGTTGACAACATCCTTTCCTCTCCTTTGCTGTCCTTTGGCACAACGCTAACCACAGCCCATATAACGAAGCATCTTTTTGTATTTAGAGAGAAAGTGGGCAAGCGAATGATAAGTGTATGTCCTACTTTCTAATTTATGTGCTGTCAATTCTTTGTCATTTATACAACAAAATAGCAGGGGCGTTTATGCGTAGGCTATGGTCGACTTAATGAGTCTTAAGAAAAATTATTCGCAATTAATAATTATGCTCATATTATTTTCTAGAGTAGGTACAGTTGTCCTGATGTATTGCACCGAAGTCTACTGCACTGTACACAGAGGGCGCAAAAATTTGTTTTTGTTGCATTTTATTTGATGTTTGTCATTAAATCATTTTGAAGTAGACTTATTTGTTGTTGTCAGTAATATCGGCAGTACTACTTACAAGTTGTGGTCTGGGAATTGTTTATTTTTTTGATTTGTGTTGATTTTGCTGGCTTTTCTGTGGTGTCAACATTGGGCGGCAATCTGTGTTTGTTTCAGACAAGTTGGTAGTACGGTTCACTAGAGCATTTGAAAAACTGCCGCTTATTTGTTGTGCAATTAGTGTGTGACAGAAGACAAAAGTTGATATAATGAGTATGAAATAGTTATTGAATTATTCAGAAACGCACACTTCTAGTTTTTGCAGCTGAAAAAGATTATCGAAATAAGTTTATTAGATTCATTAATGCTAAGAATTGAAGTTGGATACAGTAAAAGATTTTTAAACTGTGTCTCTACCTCAAAACACGTTAACGTCTCTAACTGTGCTTCTACGTCGCATGTCTAACAGTGTTGAAGAAGCCATGTGAGCACGCTGCAATATAGCTTAGAGCCGTATCCGCGTGCTCACTTCTACGCACTGTTTTTTCTCTTTTATTTAGTGTGCGCTTTTGTTTTAAAGTACGAGAAATTCCGTTGCACTGGCATAGTTCTCGGATATATGTGAACGTCCATGGTTGTCGTTAGTTTCGCATTATTTCTAAGCTTAGTTTTGATTTGAATTTTATGATTCTCACGGGAGTGCATAAATTCAGCATGCAAACAAAGCACACCCATTAAACCTTTGATTGATACGATACAAAAATAAGTACAACAATAGACCGTCGACTACAAACACAACATAAACCGAAAAGAAGTTACTTTTCACAAATCAGACAACCACCGAAAATCTACTGACTTCTTATTTCTTGTCAACTAAATTGGTAACTTTCTTTTTGGGCAAACATTGTTTTCGAAAAAGGGCATTTGAAAATTTCTAATTTATTGCAATTATGTGACGCATGTCACACTCATCGAAGCAACAAACCAATGCAAGGCACAGAGGCCAAGTAGACCCATGGTAGAACAATGCTTGACCGCCACGTGACCAGTGCAGCACAAGCAGACGCGCTGACACATTGTTCAGTGGCGGGTAAAAGTGATTGGCAAACACTAAAGATATAGCCTGATGAAGCATAAAGTGAGATTTGTGCTACGCTGATAACATGCTTAAGTAAATGCTGACCAAAGACTGACCAGTCTATAGTCCATCACTCGCTACACTTTAAATGGCGATTAAATCGGCTGGCATTGATGGATGTATCCCTTAGCTACGACTACAGGATGCGGCGCCATGTTAACACTTTTGTACAATTGCCAATTGCCGGCATGATGAACATGATGATGATGAGGCATACATACTACGGCTAGTAGTGTCCTGTGCTGGTTTCTGCACTGGCAGATACAACACTTCAATATTCATTTGAACGCATAATTGATATTGACGAACAATGTTGCAGTTGCCTTCCTCATTCGAAGAGCATCCGAGGGCAGTTTTTATAAAATTGTCGTTGCAAGTTATTCGATTTGGAGCTGTTGTTGTTGTTGTTGCTACTGTTTGTATTCAATTTATCTGTCAGTGTCATGTCACATTCAGATACAGATACAGATACAGATACAACGCAGCGCAGCGCAATGCATGCATCTCATCTGACATGCTTCATTCAGTATTGTATCGTATCGTCAGTTCAGCTCAATTCAGGCGCATATCCTTTCGTATGCGAATTTAATTTAGTTAATTGAAACAATTTGTTGCAAATACAACATACACCACAGCGAGAATATGGCAAAGCAGCTTGGTAGAATGAAAATAATGAATTGAAGTACGCCGCATCTGGAGTGGGAATCGCCAGTAAATTGCATTTAAGTTATTTTCGTTGAAAAATTTTCTTTTAATTTGGATTTTTATTCTTTTTATTTTAATTTTTTTTCTTTTTATTTTTTTTTTTGTATGTGTCGCCTCGAAACATGTCAATTTGTTACGCACAGCAGGATTCGCTTAATTGAAAATTTTTTTAAACAAAATAATATTATTAAATGAAGCTTTTGATGGAAAATATACACATACACACAGTTTATGCCATAGAGTTAATTAAAACGATCTCAATTTTTATTTTTTGGTTGACAAAATGAATTAAAGAAAATATTGTTAGTATGCAGAACATACTATTTTATATTTAAAACGTATCTACATATGGTCTACCTGGACATAAAAAAACATTTGAAGTTGTTTTTTTTAGTGCTCGTGATGTACTCGTAAAAAACCTACACTTTAAGCAATACATCGAAAATCTCATAAGTTATATATTTGTTTAATTCGATTAGACATATCAATAATGTGTTGTTTAAACTTAGCAAGCTACAACTTACATTCGCAAATTTCACGAAAATCTCCATAAATTTCTCTCTCATTTGTTGGTAACCTGCAGCTTGCAGATTCTCTGAAATAAATTATAGCGGAAATAACTTCGATTTATAGAGTAAATGAACAAGTTTTATTCTTCGGTTCAATTTGCTGTACCAGACAGCTGTACTGGGCTCTGTAACCCTAGGAAAATAGATAATTAAAGGAGAAGAAGAATAAACGGCGATACCGAACTGTGTGATTTGATTTTTTGTATGTTATTTACGTGTGCTTCATACTTTATTTCAGGCACGTGTTCAAAATGCCGCTCTTTTTCATTGTTATTTGGCGCGCATTTCATAGCCTTGTGTATGTGTGGAATAAAATGAAATGTTTCCTTTTTAAATAAAAAACTCAGTCGGGAAAATTAAGCTAGTTATTAATCAAAATTTTAAAACAAATATTCTCCTTTATTAATTTTTGGTGGGAGAGCTGTTTCTCATAGTATTTTTAAAGGAATATCGATAGCAATTGTCGAATTATGTAGGATCAATCAGCATCAAAAAATCTTTTTTATTGTTCACAGTTCTTAGTCGTTCCAAAAGTAGTCTCTTATCAGTGTATAATAGGCAAATATAAATATAAATCTTCGTTTCAATATCATGGTATTTTGCCACTCTCCAATGTTACAATAACATCCGAAAATTCTAGCACTCTGTGCCTTCGATTTTAAGCATAGAAGTCATTTGTGTGCCTAAGATTGATTTACTTTAACTTAAATAGCTCAGAGCTTAGATAAGATAAAATCTTCTACACTTATTTACATTCACTTATTTAAGTGTCAGTCAATTAGCCGTAATCTTTTGGTCTTGCATATTGTCTTCTGGTGGTCTATTTGACCGTCAAATTTGTGGAGTAGAAAATATTTGATAGTATCTGCCAAAACTAAAATCACTGCCCGTACAATATGGAACAATTACAGCAGCAACGACATAACACACTGAAACAAATTCGCGCAGAAGCATACATTACGAAACACTAAACTTCAGGAACATCAGATTCTGGAGTATATACCTCAAATCAATACCAAAAATCTTCAAACATATGTGCACTTAACAGGCGAAGAAGCACAGTTTTATGTGCGAGCTACTGTCTTTGAAAACTCCTCTCGGCACAACGTCAACATTCTCACCAACACTGACAATATTCAACCAAAAATACTGCATACTAATTCCACCTTAGCTAAAATTATCATAAGAACATAAGATGCGCTTACGGGTGATAATGTTAAATCAACATTATTTGGCTACCCATGCATACGTAATACTCGTTACAAAATATCCTTTTGCAGCAGGACATTGGTGTCAAACGCAGCAGGACTTCAAAATACAGCATACAAAATTTGACGAAGCGAAATGTTTGCATTTAAATTAAATACGCTTAGAAGATTTGTGTGTATATAGAGGGCATATACAGGGTGCAACAACTGTTGATATTAAGGACCTCAAAAAGTAAAACCAAACCAAACCAAAACAACAAAAATTGCACTCAAACTGCGTATGAAAAATTGAAAGTGCGATTGCCTGCGGGTAGAATAGCTTATCAGGCGTCAGGCATTTGTGATAAAATTTTAGCACCTACTATGAACAAGTGCAATGATGTTAAAAGTATCTATATGTATTTGCAGCTGTGTGTGTGTGTGTGTGTTTATGGCTGAAGTAGTAATAATGCAAGCCAACAACAATGCAATAATAATGTATATATAATGCACATTGTTGCATTTATGTGCAACAATAACTTGAGGGAATTCGGAAACACCTTTTGATGCGCGGTGTTGCAAAAGTTCCTTACAAAACGAACTTACATAAACACACACACACACACACACCCACTTGAGGCTTAAACAAATACTATGTTGAATGGCATTGTTTTGGTATGCATATAAGTATCTATGTGTTGTATCTACACTTGACTTGGCAACAGTCATTCAGCGCAGATACACCTCAACTTCAACTACTTTGTACATGTACTCCAAACGATAACGAAATGTGCAACTGTGCATTGTTTTCTCCGGTAACATTTCCTACTCATCAGCCAACCAACCAACCAACCAACGAACCAGCCAACATAAAAAGGACACTCAAATGTCTTGCCACACTCAACGCCATAATTGTATCTCACAGTTTGTTCAGGCCTGCGCTGCTGCTGCTGCTACTTCAAGTGCAAAATAAATAGAAAATATTTTACACAAATTTTGTGCTGTCTTTTTCGAGTCCTTACTGCGCTGAGTTACATTCAAGTATTTGATTTTCACTCGCCCTCTCGGTTTGATTGTATTTAATTAAATATTGTAGTAAGGTGCAAGATGTGCTTGCTTCATTGTTGAGGTTGAGTTTGAGGTTGATTTTATGTTTGAGTTGTACGTGTTCTCTGCTAGCATTTGTAATTTGCATTTTAACGCTCAAATGCGTTTTTATGTACAATACATTTTCGATTTGAATAGCTATTGTAAATAAATAAATAGATGCTTTAATTTAGTTAGTGTAATTTTCTATGATTGAAATTACGTGCATGGCATATTTTAATGTAATGATAATTATTAAGTCAATGCAACGATATGAGTTCAGGAAAGTATGGTAGAGGTATTCAAATTGCAATTTAAATTGCACACTTTGTGCTAGTTGGCCATTTGCATTCTTCGCAATAGTAACTTAAACTTCTTCGACTGTTAATTTGTGAAAGAATCTCTCCAGAACTCAAGTCTGTATCTAATAGGTTTCTACACTGAATATCTGATAAATAAAGAAAAGAAATTAGTAGCATTTTATAACTAAATTTTCTACATTATCAGAATCGTTCTATAGGTCCTTTCCACTGCCCAGCATTCTTCACATTGTGGTCATACAACCTAACTAATTACATTTTTATTCGATAACAGTACATAATTACTACAATCACCACAAAGTGCTGTTATTTAAATAGAGCGAACATCATTTTGCCACTCACATGTTAACGACAACGAACATTTGCCAGTGGCATAAGAAATGTGAATGTTTTATTAAACAACTTTAACTGCCACCTGTCTCTATGCTGTCTGTATACTTTCGCTCGCTTAGCACAATATAAAAATCACGCATGTATTAGGCGCCATTAGCACATCCTTTCACAGCACGCTCGATACAATGAACGCTAATGTGTTACAATTAATAAAAGTAAGGAAAAACCACATTTTCAAAAAAATTTCAAATAAAAAACTCACTTACTGCCAACGCCTTCCGCTAATATTTCCGGACTGCCTACTGTCTAATGTCCTTTTGGCATTTGTTGCATATAAGCGATAAGCATCAGTTGAAATGCTACAACAACAAAAATAAATAAATGTGAAAGGATTCATTGTACGGCTGCAAAATAAACAACGGAAGTTCGTTTAGTAGCGCAGTGTAAAAAGGGGCAAATTTTAGTTGGTACATCTATCATTTCTGTTGACAATTACGTGGGAGAACAAGGGTTTCTCAATTTGTTTTATGTCATATCAAATAATTCTTTAAATTCTTTAATGTAAAACTTCAAAACTCCATGCAGTTTTACTACTTTCCCGCAGTATTTCAGCTTAGTCACCCACGCCTACAAGTCATACTCTAATTGAGTTCATTATTGGCACCTAGACACTAGTTAAGCATAATTTTACCAAATTTAAAAAAAAAAAAAAAAGGGCGGCATTTAAAAAGCCAACAAATAAATAAATAAGTTGAGACATGGCATTCCATTAGCACACAATTTATCAAACTCCATGAGTTATTTCCTGCGCCGAAACGCCCATCAAGCAGCGGGCGTACTGAGTGTTAAAGGAGCGTGGCTTGTGTACCCTCTTCCTATGGGCAACTAACTTTGCAGTTGACTGCCCATGGTTGCGCTTTCAATGTACCTGTTTCGTTTGAGCTCGATCCCGATCTTGATCTTATCTAAAACAGCCAAATGTTTTAGCAGTCTACAATGCACCCTTCTGCTTGCACTTGTCTGTATTACCTACTTAATGTGGGCAATTAGTCAAAGTCTAGCTTCAAGACGTTGACATTAATGAGCGATTTTTCTGTACATTTTGTTCATTTTGGTCACTTTATTACGTAAATTTTTATTATCTTTCAATTCAACGCCTATCCAGTCAAGAATTTATGAAAAGTTGCTAATAGCACCTTTTGCTTGCTTGTATTTAGTATGCTAATTTCCACACCTTTTCGATCAGATACATTGGACAGCGACCCTTTTTGTTATTTCAGAATTTTATGCTCAACGCTTGATGTTGTTTTATGGCGCTATGTAAATTTTTTTTTTTTTTGGTGTGTGTTCCTGGCTCGTAATTAAGTGTTTAGAATTTAAAGACCTTTCAGTTGCTTTGAAATTTTCGAACGCTCTTTCTCACCTCATCACTAGCGCACTGCTTAGGCGTTCAAATAGCCGTGAAAATATATACGCCGGCATGACAGCTCAATTTGCATTTTTGTATTTCAATTTTCATTTTTTCGAAGTTTTGTTTTTAGTGTTTTTTAATAGTTTTTGGTGCGATTTTTATGTTCCTTAAACTCAAATGCAAATACAGGTGTTGCAACTAATTTGATTAGCTAAGTTGATTTTGTAGCTTTTTAATCTGGAAAGTGAATTAATTTTTGAACTTTTTACGATTTTTTAATTTATGTACAGCTGAGTGACGCAGAGCATCAGTAATTCGTTTGTCATAAAAATCTTAGGGAATGTAAAAGTTTTACGACCGGAAGCTAATATGTTGGCAATTCGTAAGATCCTTTTGGTTTTAGGTGTATGTACCATATTGAAGAAATTTAAATATAAATAACATAATCCGTTGGAACACATAGTAGTTTTGTAAATAAAATTATCCTGTAAATTACAATATGCTAATTAAAGCAAATATAAACGAAATAGTAACGTCTATAAATATCAATAATACGCCTTTGAAAAACTAGATTAGATATGGCAAACATTCTAATGACTTCCTTTGGATGCAATTAATACAAGCCCGAAGCCAGAACTGAATGGCTGAATTAGAGAACATTAGCACTGCGAGTGCACGCTGGTTCAGTCAACCCCATTGGCGAATCCAAAAGGGGAACATTCGCCCCACCCAAAAGCTTTTTTGTTCAGTATTAAAAAATCGTTTTCGCTTAATTTCTATAAAACAATATGTCTTTTTTTTAGTGAAGTTATCCCTCCCCCAAGAGTAGTGGGGGTTCCCCCTAAGAGAGCGTTAGGTATTCGCCTCTGTTAAAAAAAACACGGTCATTTATAGAAGGTGGACTTAAACGGGTTGGAAACGTCAGTTCAAGAAGACTTTTTCCATGAGCATTACATGCTATAACGCGTTCAAAATAACTTGATTTCAAATCCTGAAATTCGAAAGGACCTCTTTACTACCAACAAGTCATAGATTGAGTCGGAATTTGTGAGGAAAGACTTGGTCGAAGATGACGCGATGACTATCGTCTATGGCTATCGTAATCGTGCCATGATAACTTATTTTGTATGCCAATTATGGCTGATAATGACATAGAGAACTTCTGCATCCAGCAGAATAGCGCTAGTTCACACACAGCCCGAGCCATCATTACATTATTGCATCCTATGTTCTCCGTTCAACGAAACAAAAAATGCGATTTTCGAGTGGCCACAGCGATCGCCGGATTTGACGCCTCCAGACTCCTTTCTGTGAGATTAAGTGAAATCCAAGTACTACATCGATTAACCGCGGATGCTCGCAGAACAGAAGTCGTGCATTCACAACATCAAAATATCCTGAAAATTCCATTACATTCTTAAAGCTTTTTATTATATGAAGTTTCTCCGCACTTCAATATTTCTTGTGAGGTGCTTACTAGGCTTAAACCAGATGAAAAACTTACGACTTTAAGTTAGAGTAATAAAGTAAAAAATCATCCCAACATTACCGGAAAAGGTTTTTATTGATCCCCTCCCTGATAAAACAATGTCTGGCTTTATGAACGCTCTCAACTTATTTTCAAACTGGAATCATCAAACTGTCAGCCAAAAATTTGTGTTTAAATTAGTAACATTTCGAATGGTGGATTCTCTATTGGCAATTCTTTTCGCTTAAGCAACTTTTGAACAGCATACAACTTCATGATCTCACCAACATATCATAGAAATTACCAAATAAAATAATTTTCCTGAACTTAAATCAATTGTAACATATGCGGAAAAGCTGCTTAAATCAATATAATATACACATATCATAAAATAATATGCAAAAATTGTGTGCCAGACTAAGCTGCTGCCCAAATACACAATTGCCGTCTAAGCCTGACAAAGTCTAATTTACCAAAAGTACGGATACAAATTAACCAACAATGAGAAATGACGAGACGGCATAAATAATAAACTAATAGTGACAGCAAGAGGCAACAACGAACAAAGCAAATATTTCCAGTGGAACATATTCAAATACAACTTTATGAATATCCTTAAACAGTCAAGTGCGGCATAGTACAGGACAGTGCAGAGGGCAAAGGACCTGCTGTCGAGCTGGGACGGCTCATAATCGCAATTAATCCGATAAACAGTGATTTTGCACTTGCTACGAGTATGAGGTGATGGTGGTGATGGTGATGGTGGTGGACAGTGCTTAATGATAGAGGAGGGTGACTGTTAAGTATAAAAAAAATTTTACATATAGTAAAAAAAAGTGACTACGTAGCTGACACAGCAAGTTGCAACAAATGTTTAATTGTAGCACATATGCAAGCAATGATGGCTCTTCCAACTTCTACGCAAACTCATCCCTCGCAACATATCATATTTGTCTACTATATATGAAGTTAATACGCTTAGACGAAGTGCTTCATGCAAATATTCTCTGATTTTTTCCTATATACAAAATATTTAGTTTAAAATGTTCCATAAAGACTTCGCCGCATGTTGCCAACGATTCCAAGCCACTAATCAGCCAAAGCCAAAGTGCTCTGTAGCTAAAAAAGAAAAGAGAGAACTGCTGCTATGACTCTGCGCCTTCCGAGTTTTAGTTAATTTTAACTAAAATGTTTTTTAACTTTTAGCTATGCTGCTTTCTATGGCATCATCACCCAGCAAGTTATTCTCCATTTAAACCCCTGCTGTTGGGTGTGTGTGTGTGTGTGGCAAATATATTTCTCGTGTCAATACCATCGACCCAACAAACCAACTCGACACTTTTTATCCTTGTTTCTGGCTTCTGGTGTTGCCTGTGCGTGTCTGTAGTTCGTAGTAGTTAAATATATTTAAATGTAACAGATGTTCGGTTGAGGGATGCTAATGATTAGTTAGTCTTTGTTCGAGAAATAATGTTGTATCATGGCAATAAATAGTGCGATTATGTTTTTTGAGTGCAGCAGATAATTTAATTTTTTGTGTCTTTATACAGCTTATGGATGATAATACTTATGGTTTATGAATAAAATTGTTTCAGCACAAATGTTCACACTTATGTAGCCTGGAAATAACATGGAATATGATTAGAAATTTAGCTAGCTTAATTTGTTTAGAAGAAGCTCACATAGATCTTGATAAATATCTGCAGATCACAGATTGAGATAAGGGTTCTTACGTTAGAACTTTTCAGACTGAATGAGGATTTGTTCAGCTGTTGAAGCATAGGATACTTATAGGCAGAATCTTCCAGCGAATTCGAAGGAAAAGGTGTGTGAACAGTTTGTTGTGAGTTCTGCAAGGTTGGTATAGTCTCTTCTACACTGAAATGTTATAACTGAAGTAATTTAAAGGCCGCAATACAGACATTGCGAAGGCCTTAGCTGTTACCCTTTTTAATAGCTATGAAACATATTTATAAAAGTAAGGACAGGAGAGGACAGATTCACGTACAGTCAAAGGTAACAAATACTTATTATATAATAGGTTAGGTTAGTTTATATGGCCGATGGCAAGAGAAACCACCAGCACTTAGGCTAAAGAGACTAGTTGTGGCAAAATAAATTTCTTATTTTGAGAAAGACCACTCCTTCTACAGCTATTGGAACGATTAATTTTATTATTTTCACCATGTTATTGAGCTCAATTTTGGAGATTTCTGAAAGCTCATTTAGAAGATATGTATGTTATGTATGCGTCTCCTCCTCTTCTTCACTGTTTTGACAGCTTTCTGCAAAGTTCGGGTTGATTCCTAGCATGATGGCATGTCTCCCTATCAGTCCGGTTAAAACACCCATTCGATACGAGATATCGGTTATGTTTATCATCAAAATTGTTCGGTTTTGTCTTTTGTGGATCCAGAACTATCTCTTGTGGGGGGGGGGGTTTATTAACGTCTACTACTCATCATCTGGTACATTAGCGATGCCAGAGGTCACTGCAACGAAGCCGCTTCTATCTCCTAGGCCAGTAAATCGTTAGAGATGGCTAACTCCGTGTTCGGTGGGAGTATAACACAACGCGTAGGTTTCAATTTTCACACGACATGCTTCTTTATTTGATCTACCACGTATCTTCGAATGTTTAGTGTCTGACAACGCTATACATGTTCCTCACAATTTAGATTGAATAAAAAATATCTGAACTTAAATATGACTTATTTTGTAGTCTTACTCATTCAAGTCGTTCATACATAAAAATTGCACTTCTAATATTTAATTATTGTAATAAGAAAATTTTAATTAACCAAAACACGTCATGGACGAATGCTCAAATATTGACCAAGTAAAACACTTGTGCGACTAACTAACTTTACGAAAAGTATAGAGCCAGTTCTAGTTGTAAACAAAATAATGACGTTAGTCTTTAACTAATAAATAGTTGCAAGTTGTATTGTCATATCATTATAGAACAGTCCAACAGCTGTACAAGCGAAATTAGTGAGCCATCAAAGAAATATTCAACAGCAAATATAGATCGTGAAATATGCGCTTAATCAGTGAGTACATGATGTTATTATTTATTGAAGAATAATATTTCTATAAAATTGTTGCTATAAAAGCCAGTGCTGGCATAAAAACCAAATCAGTTTAAGTGAATCATTCAATTATATTCAACTAATACGAAAAAATGGGGGTCTACATACTACTCGCACTCATCGGTTTATTTGCCATGGCCTTGGCTAGACCACAATTCGGTGCAGAAGAAGCACGTAGAAGACTAGGAGGTTTTGGTTTTCCAGGAGGTTTTGGTTTTTCTGGAGGTTTCGGTGGTCCTGGAGGTTTCGGTAGTTCTGGAGGTTTCGGTGGAGCTGGAGCTGGAGGATTTAGCGGTCCTGGTGGATTCGGTGGTGCTGGATTAAATGGTGGTCCCGGTGGATTCGGTGATGCTGGAGGATTTGGCGGTCCTGGAGGATTTGGCGGTCCTGGTGGATTCGGTGGTGCTGGAGGATCTGGTGGTCTTGGTGGATTTGGCGGTCCTGGTGGAATCGGTGCTTCTGGAGGGTTCGGTGGACCTGGAGGATTTGGCGGCCCTGGTGGATTCGGTGGATTCGGTGGTGCTGGAGGATTTGGTCGTCCTGGTGGATTTGGTGGAGGTTTCGGTGGCGGATTCGGTAGACCTTTCGGCTTTGGAAGACCTGGTGGCTTCCGCAGACCTGGTGGTCCTGGAGGCAGACCCGGTGGTTCTGGACCAGGCGGCTTGCCACCTAATTGTACAACACCTGACGATGATACCACAACAACAACTGAAACGCCGACAACAAATATTGTAGTTTGAATAGCTGCAAATATAAATGCTTCTCTGTCTAAAATAAAATTTGACATGATTTTGTGCAACACCCATTTTACACACGCAATATTCTTATGCAGCTACTTAATAAATGTAATCTAGTGAACCACATATGTCGCTGGCATAAATTTAATTAGCTATAGTTTTAATTAACTCATTCAAAATTCATATGGCACCCAGGTGACCTATCAAAAAGACAATCAAACAGGCAGTCAGAGTCAATTTGATTGCCTTCAACACAAACAGCAACTAACTAAAAGGTGTCAATTCTAATGACCTCTTTGATTAGACTTTCCCCGAGAGACTTTCGTTCTTTCATGTCAACGCCAGACATAATTTAATAATGACATTTCATTTGCCTTGCTGACCTGTCAATCTGTAGGCAAGCAGCTGTGTCCTTGCAGCGCAACTGTACAGAACACACCTGTGTGTATTCCTGTGCTACCTTTTGAACAAAACTATAAAAAACTAATTTCTAATTTCGAAAATTTTGTGCTGTCAGTGCGTTGAGTTGAGTTGCACTTTCAGTTGATGTTGACAGCTTCGGGTTTTGATTAGTTTTTGAAAATATTTTTCCGAGTTAACTTTTGAGCTTCTGTGACGCTGACTGTGTGTGTGTAATTAGCGGGTTGCATGCTGTCCTTTTTTATTTTTATTTTTTTTGGTTTTTTTTTTACATGTCCTTTGGGTGCAATTAGCTTTGCTCTAACATTTGTTTTCAGTTTTAGTTTTAATGAGTGGTCAGTGGCCGACACAAAGTTTGGTAATTTGTGGCACACACCAAGCTGAAATTGACATGAGCCATAGCTTTATCAATGTGTGGGAGGAAGTTGCATCATGAAGTCTTGAATGCAAAAGTGAAGACATATGAGAAATGTTGGTGTCAAAATTGTATGGAGATAGTTGTTGCATGAAGTTTTAGATGCTTAATTGTATACAGATAGTTGCATCAAGAAGTTTTGGTTCCAAAATTTTATAAATTTTAGAAGATTTCTGTGCAAAACTGTATGAAAAAAGTTGCACCAAGAAGTTTTCAATGCTTAATTGTATGAAGATAGTTGCACCAAGAAGTTCTGGATGCTTAATTGTATGAAGATTGTTGCATCAAGAAGTTTTGGATGCAAAATTGTGTGGAGATGCATAATTATAGACGCATAAATATATGGGATAGTTTTAGCTCCATAACATTTCTAGTGATTCAATTCAAGCCATTACTATCATCTATTTCTTTGAAAATAAATAGGGTTCTTTCATTTCAAACACTTTATTGACTACAAATTGTGCAAAGTATATTCAACTTTTGACTTCTGCTAGTACAACTCCAGGCTCCCATCTCTCTCCATATTGCTTGCTATTGACGCTGTTACCTTTTTTAGCTAACATGCGCCAACATTTATGATTAATGAGTGAATTATGCGCGAATAAACAGCAAAACAAGTTCTTCGACTTTCACAAAAAAAAAAAAAAAACAGTAAATACAAAAAAAGGACTAAACAAAAAAAAAATCAACAAAAATATCCTTTGTCTGGTGTTTGGTAACATGCCGGCAGCAAATTTCAACAACAAACGCACGGAAACTGTACTGAAATAGAGTCAGTCAAAGGCAAACTCAGACTACAGACTCGACGAAAGCGACTTCAAATGATTATGCAGAAAATGTATAAATTTTTTATATTCTATGAGTTTTCGCACAGAATTTGCTGAACTAACAAAAATTGCAAATGCACGGAAGGCGGAAGGACTTTGAGTTTGAGTCAAGTCAGTACGCTTGTATACCATAGAAAGACAGACGGACACGGTGCCGTATACGCAATCAGTTGTCCGCGAGTTGTGCAAAGTGGCGCTTGCAAGTCATAAATCTTGTTTGGCTGCGGCGAATCGTGTTCGGGAGTTTATGAAGTAGAATACTTCTTCATGCAATTGACTTGCTGACTCGTCGCTCTCCAGAAATGTATGCAAACAGCTGTCATACGCTAAAGGCGCCATCTTCCACTCCAGTCGAATTTTTAGTATCTTTGTATTTATTTTGGATTTTTTAATAATTCACAATTTAAACAATTTCTGCTGTTTTTTGCATGCTAATTTTTTTCTTCTGTTTCATTTTTTTTTTTTTTGTTTTGTTTTATATTTTAATGAATTTGTTGTTAATATGTGATATTTTCAGGGTCCAGTGCTTTCTGAGTTTTTTTTTTCTTTCTTTCTTTTATTGCAACTGCTGCTGACATTTTGTGTTTCGAAAAAAAGTATGGACTATGGTAATGAAAGGATTTGGTATGAGTAACAAGGACTCGCATGAAATTTGCGCTTGGTTGCTAATTAAAAATTGTCTATTTGCATTTTTGTTACAACTTTTCGTGTATATCCTTTTTGTATTGCATGGAAGGAGTATTATACGTTTGTCGTAATGTGGGTAATACGAGTGAAGCAGACCTTTAAACAATGATATTTTTATGAATACTGCACAATAGATCATCGCTGATTCATTATAATACTATACTATGTATATGTCTAGAATAATTTTGGGGCATGGAGTCTCTCTACTCTACATAATAAATTAATAAACACATGTTTAACCGGTTTCGGAAGGTCCAATTCCAAGATGGAAACGGAGATAATAGCTTACGTATTTTTTCATCGAAACATCTTCGAAATCGGTTTACACAGTAAACCATAAAATACATGTTTCTCCTATTTTGGAAATTGCAACTCCAACGGGAAAGGGGGGGGGGTAAAAATGTATGTGGGGCAATTTGCTTTTTCATCCAATCGTCTTCAAAATCAGTTTGTATACTAAAAATTATATGGTGCTTTCTTTTCATTCCAACGTCTTCAAACCAGATATGGAAATCTCTTCCTGGTATAAGCGCTTCTTTTCATATAATGCTGTACGGCTATAGATCACACTGAGAATAGGCACTGCTTCTGTTGTGGTGACTCTAGCATCACTAAAGTGCTTTATGTTCTCAAGATCAGCTAAAATTATTTAAAAATTTTGCATTGGCAGAAAAAGGGTACACTATGAAGATAATCCAGTTTGGGATCACTTATGGGAAACGATTCATAGATCTACGATCCCAACAGCAGAATCTGCTTTGCTAGTATTTTGTTCACCGAAATTTTCATAAGTTACACATTCAATTTCAGTTCGTACCTTTGCTTTACAGATACCTTTAAAGCTCTTTACAGAATTACTAAACAACTTGATTGATTTCACATGATTTGCTAAATACGACAGCAGCCCTCTTCAATTTAAGCTGTTTCAGAATAATTTAACAAATGTTTATAAATTGCAACAGACTGGTGCAAAATTTTTTAAATCACCTCATAATCCGCCATACCGGAAACAGCCAATGGAATCAACTATTTCATTTACACATACGACTATAGCAAGCGAAATTTTCATTTCCGGCGCCTGCAGCGCATAGAAAAATTTAAAAAATATGCAAATTATATTTTGCACAGTCACGAACTCGTTGAGCTGCTTGTGGAAGGTCCTTATCGAACAATTTGCTGATTATGCGCGTTGTATGCAAAAAAAAAACCATAGAAATTACGATTCGAGGAAGAAAAATCTGCTTGTAGCGCGTTGTCATTTTCACAAGCGCATTGATAAAATGATTGATTACCGGCGGCGTTATCCTTACTCGCGGCATAAATAGCAAACATTTTGCAATCAAATTAACTCTTTGCGAAAACGACACAGGAAAAAAAAATGAATTTATCAAAAGTATTAAATTGCCGAAACCATTAAAATTATTAAAATCATGCCGCTGTAAAAGGCAGCTAAGCCAAAATGGGGCGTGTCCTTTGAAATTTTTCATGATATGCAAATTTTGGCAACTCGTTTTTCGCGCACAATCGATGCGCAATGATTTGTTTGAATGATTGTCCGTCTGTCTGTCTGTCTGCCTGACATGATACTCACTTTCATTTCATTTCGCCTAGTTGTCTGTAGGGTGAAAACTGTCAACTCGACAACTGACAATGGCGACGACGACGACAACGTCATCGTTATCCTTTGGCTGCAAGTTATCACGGCAAGCATTTCATTTACTCAATTGACTCTGCTGCTTCTTCACTGCTGTATGATCTATGTACTTTTTGCAACATGCTGTTGTCCATTAATCTTCTGCGGCAGCAAAAAATAAGTGAAAAAGTAAGAAATTGCAAATTGTATCTCATCAGACAAGCAGCGAAGCTGAGATACTGAGTTACTTTTCGCATTTAAGCTACAAGCTGTCGTTTGCTAAGCCAGTTTGTTGCAAACGTTTTGTTGCTTTTGGAATTTTCATAGAGAATTTTGTTGTTACTTATTAAGAAAGTTAATTAATTTGGTTTCTATAAACTGCAACATGCAATTTGTGGTCTTTGTAAAATTTTATATGGAGTATATTAAAGTATCCAAATGGATAATGAATTTCATTAAGTTATTAGGCGTTTTAGTGCGTAAAATTTTATAAAAGGGACTTGGCTCCTGGAGCTGCACAAGAATCTTACATACACACTATATTAAATATACACTGTAAGTGCAAAAAAGTTCAAAAATACTTAACATATTTCGTATATTTGCAGCGTAAAAAACAGTTCGAAGTACATTTAACTTAAAAGCGCTTATAATTCGCAAGAAGTTTTAACATGTTGAAAAGATGTTCTAATATTAAAACGTCTTCAAACTTGCTGCGTATTATAAGCGCGCTTTTAAGTTTAAATCGAAACTTAGAATTCGCAGCTAGTTTCTTTGTTGCCAGCTGTTTGATTACAGCAAAGTTCGGCAATTGTATACATGCGCATTTTGCAATATTATTCGTTTGCTAAGCTTTGCTGTCCGAAATGAAGTAAGCAAGAGAGTACTCGTGTTTCTCTTTTGCATTCTACATATGTGTCTACATACTGCTGTTTGAGTTGTAGCTGGGAACCCATTAGCCTACTGCTGATGCAATTACATATTCATACTTAAATGTGCCTATTGCATCACAAGTAGATCGTTTTAGTAAGTTAATAACAGTTTAACACTTCATATTTAATTTAGAAAAACAATTGAAAGTTCTTTTATAAATATAAACCAACTAGAAAAAAGTTCCCAAAAAACCTGTATTCAATTACAGTACGAACTTTTAATGACAGCGAAGAGACAACGTGACAAGTTAAGCAATCCAAAGATTTAACTTTTTTTTTCCAATATAAAAGCACAATCATTTTTTTTTTTTATGACAATGAATTTTATGCATTTTTGTATATGAAATGTATTTGTGCAAGATTTATTTCTTATAGTAATGGACAAAATATAAAAAATAAGGTAGTAAAAACAAGTTTTATGCGCACTTTTGTGGTTTTCTTAGTGCACTTTTGGGCTGTTTCACAAGCTTCTATTAATAGAAGACAGTGGAAGTTTGACTAGTTCTAAGCAATTGAATTGAAATCGTATATGAAATTGAGTTAAAGCAGCTTTGAAGCTGATACCACTAAATAGGGTGCACAGTGGCAAAAAAAAGAAATGTCTTTAAAATTAGCAGACCAAGTTGGGAAACGTTTGTCGTTGTGCAAACTTGGTGCTCTAATATAAACGTTTTTGATTAACAGTAATAGCTTACTCCGCTAACTTTAGAAAAAGTTGGCAGATCAATATTTAAAATAGCAAGAACTTTTTTGGTATGGATTTAAAAACGTTTTTTGAAAAATATGCATCATAGATTGGTTTTTAAAATATGTCTGAAATTGATTGCAGTCTCCAAATCTAACGAGTAGTTTTGAAAACAATATTTAAACACACGACTAACAGTTCACTTAACCATAATTGCATTGCTTTCAATAACGTAGCCATCGACTCACTCCATAAAATACCAACTATTTGAAGCATTTTAGCCCACTGTACTCATACATAACGACCGCTATTAAAAATTACGAGACAAACGTTTTCAATTCATTTCAAAGTTGCACTTCTCATTCATTGGGACAAAAACGAAAATAACGACTTTCATTTAACTACTAAGCAAACAACAATCAAAAGAAATATATATATATATTGTACGATATATATGTATAATTTTTTAAGACCTTCCGCCGACCCAAAACATAATGGTTGAGAAATTAATTTCGCTAACAAAGCAAGACAAGCCAAGCCGACTGTATTCATTCAATTCATTCATTCTTGTAGTATGTACTTAAAAGCTCAATGACGCATTTAACCATTAAAATCAATCAAAGAAATTTATCGCTCAACATTGTAGCCAATTTTTATTATACTAGAACGCAGTGTTGCCATAAAATCTCAAAAAGCGCAAGACTAAATCAGAGATCACGACAATCAAATCAGCTTATGACAAGCGGCTTGGCTACTTTTGAAGTACTTTGAGAAAATGGACAGTGTCCCAAAAATGTCATTTTTATAGAGTTAAAGAAGAGAGCGGACACTTATAAAATTTTGGAAAATGGTTAAAGTTTTGCAGAATTTTAGTGTTTGTAATTAAAATTCATTTTCATACTTTGTAATTTTTTTTATGGCAGTTTTTGACATTTGTACAGTTTTGCATTGCTTGACGAAGCTACTGAACTGGAGGCGTAAAAGTTATACATTATATGCAATGAATTGATTAAATCCACCAATGAAATTGCAGTAACAAAACTTTTGATGGCTTTTAGAGACATCCTATAGCTTTTGAGTGCTTTTTACACAATTTCTTAATATTTTCGCCTAATATTTTTGGATTTGCGTTATAACTAGTACTAAACACAATATCTAAACATCTCGGGTGGGTTTCGCACAACTCGCGAGTTGAGTAGTTAGAAAAAATCGCTGCAGGGACAGCACTAACCATCGGTATTGTTAAAATTGTTCCCGGTAGTCTACTACATACAAAATAACCTCCCACTTCAGACGTTTTGTATGGAAATTTTTCTTAATTCCGGTCAATATCACCTTAAAAATTGACATGGTGACTTCTTATGAAGGAACTCTTAACATATACTATATCAATGACTATAATGCTCCCACTTTTTGAGGTAGCCCCCGTACAAACCACCCGTCGACTTTTGACTTTTTGTATGGGAAGAGTTTTTATTGCAGTCAATATAGACTTTAAATTTGACATTACGGCTTCTTATGGACAGACGCTTCATATAAATATCGATGGGCGTGTCCCGCCCACTTGTATGTGTAGCCCCATACCAACTTTAAATAGTGTGAACATATAGAGAAATTGGTTTGATTACCCATTTTAATGGGCAGCCCACATACAAGCTCATCACCCACTTTTGGGATTCTTTTGTTTTCAAAATTTAGGGATTCTCTAGATTGGTGGATAAGGAAGGGCAGTCGGAGAAATGTTTATGAGAGTTGAGTTGGAGTTTTCCTCCGGAAGTTATAAAAGTCTTTCATTTTTTTTTTTTTTTTGGTTTGTGTGATTGATGACATATGGATTTTTCATCCTCTGAGGAGTCAATAAGGTCCGTATTGTAAGATTGCACTACAAGTTCAAAAAGTTTATAGTAAAGCTGGAGAAAAACTGACTTAATAGTTAATATTTCCCGTCATTATTGAGCTTGTTGAAGGACTCTTAAATCAGTGCCAAGCGAAAATCTTGGTGCATTGTAATATTATTGTTAAGCTTATGTCTTGAATGTAGATATGCACAATCAAATAGATCTGCTTTAGAGACTTCAAATCATTTAAGCAATAATCAAAAGTAGGTTTGAGTTTGCACATAAACTGCAACGCATATAAAAGATAAGAAAGCGAAAACGAAATGAAACGAACCAAATGAATGAATATCCTGAATGTACAAAACGAGTAAGTAGCACATAACCATAGGATTAAGCGGTAGCATTGATGCCTTAGAGAGTGCGTCATAAAAGCGTGCACAATTAAACGTAAGTTAATGTCCTAGCATCAACTGGACTTTGATGCGAAAAAAGGATAATACAGCAGCAGCAGCAGACATACTAGCAGCAAGTTTAACGATGCCATTACGTGTAAATGATGCTGATGAGGTGCTGCTGATGCGATTGCTTCTGCTTTTGCTTTTTGTGTGAGTGGCAACAATTAAAAGCGAGAAATGCCACAAAATCTAATCAGGAAAACGTCATCTAGACGGCGTCTGCAGCATCAGAAGTAAATCTATATACCGGCGATATCGTGTGTAAGCGCCCTAAGTTATGCCATACAAATCGAATTTATGACACACACACATACACACATTCACATCAAACGCATAAAATCTACACAACAACAACAACAACAACGAATATGTATCCTTAAGGTACAATTTTTGTTCGAAATGAACTTCACCGACTGACTTTTAACGATTTACATGGAAAGCGGCTTGGTTTGAGGCAACAGTTCGACAAATAAAACCGAAAACAATAAAAGTTTCATTTGCTTGATTTCCTCGTCGTCGTGTGCAAATAAAATTAAGCTAAAAGTCGCTTAGCCAAAATCACCTCAAGCGTTAGTGAACTGGCCTGGTCTGGTCTGGTCTGGTCTGGCCTGATGGACTTAATGTCTATTTTAGACGCCATTAGAAACACCGTCAACAACATTCACGCAAATGGCAAATGACGTCTTTTAATTTTTATCTCAAACGTTGCACATTTTTATTGTTGGTGTTGTGTGCAAAATTTCTCCATGATGTTCTCCATACATAGTAACAAAATCAGATAAACTGAAAAGGCAGCTGAGCAGGACGTTTATGTAACTTCCTGCTCAGCTGCCTTTTCAGTCTATCTGATTTTGTTACTATTTTTTGAAGCTTTTCATTGGTTTTCGTTTTAATATGTTTGAAAATAAAAAATTTCTTGTTCTCACGTTCTGAAATTATCTGCTGGTTTAAATTGAATAACTTTTTGGAAAGTCTTAAAACTAATATTTATGTAAAAAAGCATCTGCTTTAAAATGTCAGTGAAGATATTTAAGACATACTTTTTTCTTTCTTTTTTTTATTTATGTATTCATATGAACAGAATGAAATATCGCGTTCCAAATTAAAATAATCTATACTAATCGGATTTGGATTTTTTTTTCACAAGCCTAAAAGAAATTGGTCTTTTATATATCGCATACTTGTTAAATTTCTTTGGAACGATTGGTGAATCTGAACTGCCATTTTCTTCAAATTGCGTCAATATGCGCAAAAACTATTAGTACTAAATTATATTACACATATTTTTGTATAATAATGTGTAAGAGCCATAAGCAATATGGAGCAATATAAACTGCAATGGGCTGTAAAATGTTCCGATAACAACTTATCAGAAGAAAAACATAAATAACAATGACAAAACAGATGAGATGAGATGAATGATCAATATACACTACAAAACAAAGTAACAAACAAGTGTTTGTTTTGAAAACGGTTGCACTTTTTTTCCCATCAAATGTCTTCAAACTCGTTTTGTATATTGAAAATTCTACACCGGGTAACGCCGGATTATTTCACTACTATTTAAATATGTATGTACATGTGGGTATTACATACTATTGGACTAAATTATTATATTATTTACACTATGCAACAGAGTATGAAACAAGTTTAGTTCCATTTAATTTAATTTTACACATATTGAATTAAAAAAACCTGAAATATTTTATAAAAGGAACAGTTTTTGTTTTGCCAGTAGTTATCTGTCTGGAAACATTTTTAATAATGAACACTATTTGCATTGTTGTTGGTAAATTTTAACTACTATTTACTTGAATTGCTTATCGTATTAAATTGTAATATTTTATAGTGACTGTTATTGCATTGCTTGGTAGAACTATGGTGGCAGCAGTACCTCGCGCAAGAGCTGGTTATACTAGAATCTAATCTAAATAATAAGAAACAAAATCCTATTTGCAGAATCAACGATAATAATATGTGTAAATTTATGCGTAAACTTGCATTAATTGCCGCTGTTGGAATGAACACCTAGATTTACATAAAATGTTGTTTATTCTATTCTACTTTTTTCAAAATTCATCTTCTTACATTTTGCTCCTCACCAAGCCAGCGAATGCAACTATTTGTTAACTTCGGTAACAATGTTTTGATTGATGCTGCAAACTGCAAAACATGCAATTAACGTGTTTGAAGAAGATCGGATGAAAACAAAACCTTGAACCCTCTTTTACCTTTTAGAGTTTGTACTTTTAAATATCGACTAAACACTTATTAAACTATTTATTGTTTAGAGTAGAAAAAACAAGTATGAGGAAGATCGAATGGAGAAAAGCATCAGAGTTACTGATAATTCAGCTTCTTAGCATTGTACAATACGATATACTCCTGATCAGCATTTAAAGTAGAGTGCATATATTCATATCTTACTACTCATACTATTCATACTATTCATACTAAACATGCATGACGCTCCTCAGACCTATTTAAATAGAGTATACCTAATGAACAAATCAACCACTTAATAAATGCAAACGTAAACCACATTTTTGAGTTTTTGAAAGACAAATTTTCTTTGTTCTAAATCTGAAAACTTCAATTTTTATGTGTATAGAACTTTCAATAATCCCGTTAGAACATAGGCTCCATACAAATCTATGCTTGAAATAAAGACTTTTCCGCTATCTAACAATGTCGACTCTAACATTTTTTTCTTTTCTTGTATTGTATTTTTGTTCACAAAAATTTTCAAATAATTTCCAAATTGTTGTGAAATAAATTTTAAATTCTCAACATTTATTTGTTTAATTTGATTTTCAAAGAAGTTTCCATCTTTTTTTTTTTGGAATTTTTCATTTATTTTCTCTTCATTGGCTAACAACATTTTCTACTTTTCAAATAAAACTTTCACAAAACTACAATAAAAGAAAGTTATCTGTGGCTTTGCTGCACACAGCAGTGGTCGACAAGTCGGCATGGCAAAAGTATCTTAAGGATACAACTGAAGAAATGAAAAAAAAGGAATAATATAAAACTGTGTACCATGTTGGTATGAAGTTTATGTGCTAGATGGCTGCTGTAGTAGTTGACTCAAAGTACTAAGCAACTTCAGAGGCTAGCTTAAGCATTGCTATTCAAGCATATTCAATTTACAATTTGCTAAGAGAAAAGAAACTGGGATGCGACTTAATACTGCAAGGAATAAATTGCATATAATTGCTTTGTCCTTGCTGCATGCTGCTTGCATTAAATGTGCCAGAAGAGATTTATGTACGTAGTTCAGTCGTTGAAAGTATGCTCTGCAATTGCTATTTATTTGCGAATGATAAAATTTTTATTAAAAGCGGAAAAATATATGTATAGGGTGTTCTTATTTTTATTTTTGGGAGACTAATGGGTCAATTTCGGCTACGCCCTGATTTCGGTACGCCTGTCTGCCTTTCACATCTGCTTTCAATTGCTGTTAAGCAGATGCTTAATCACGCAGACTGCTTCAAATTTGAACATAGTCTATTAAAAGATGATAGTTTGAAAAGTCACTGACTTATCAAATTGCTCTCGTATCTAATCTCAGTATTTTAATTCAATTAAAAAGCTCTACACCTCTCAAAAGTGTACCCTATATATATATTTTCGTATCACAAAATCTATATAAAAACCTGTAGAAATATTTATGCACATCGTATAATTTACGAGCACACAAAAAGGAGCAACAAGAAACAAGACAGCATAAAGACGCATTTGTCTCCTGCGGCGTCGTTGACCATTCGGGACGCAATTGTTTCGTTTTTATTAATATTAAATAATTAGATTTCTTGCTGCATTTCTCAGCACATGGCTGCTGCTCACTTACAGGATTTATCGTCCTTTTTCACTGCACTTTCACACATACTAAGCTGCTCTGCTTTTATGACTTAATAAGTTTTATTTCTTACACGTACAAATAAATCTTCTTTGGTGCGCTTGAACGAATTCCTTTCATACACATAATACAGGCTTACATATATGCATAATAATCTTCCACATACCACAAAATATTTCCAATTCAAATGTCCTTTCGCTTGACCAGCTCGCTTTAGCGTGACATTTGTTGCTTGCCAGTGCTCTGCGGGTTAGTAAATTATACCCTTGGGTTTATTTTGGCATTCCGTTTGACTGGTAGTATTATATACGCGAGTATATATCTATTATAATGCTACAACAATAGCTGTCCACTGACCACTGCAGAATGCTGACAGTTGTCTTATATCTATATTGATTTATTAGCCACAGTTTGATTTCATTTTTAGCGCTCATTTATGGCAACTTCATATAAACAGTGTCCTTTCGATTGATTAACATATTCATTTCTTCAAATTGCATTGTAAGCATTTGTTTGAGATTTTTTGTAGATTTTGGCATTCAAGTCACAATCGGTAAGTTAAATCATTCATAAAGTTGTTGCTTAAAATTGTTGAGCAACACAAATCCTAAAAAGAAGTCTGTATTTCAATGACTTGCAGCACTTGAACATCAACACATACAAAATTTGAATTGAAAGCCAGCCGCCAAAGTAGATGAAGTTGAAATAAATGAAAATAGGAAGCCAAGTCAAATTTCTAACAGAAAGTCGCCAAGAACACTGAGCGAAATGTTGTGTAAAATTATAAACACATACATTTTCAACATACAATAATAAGATGTCTGACGACGAACGTCAGTTGAAGTTTCATAGCGATTAGATTTTGTATAGAACTCCGAACTAAAGAAGTATTTTCATCTACAGGCTTAAGCAAGCATCCATGAAAGCATAGGAGCAATACCAGAAACTATGAAGTTGCAATCTAAGCTGAAAGACACACTCACATCAGAGTACTGTTATTATGGATATGGATATATATATAAAAAATTAAAACTTGTAAAAGATTCTTCATCCAAGGTGGATTCCCGAATGAGGGTTCCGCTGGACCAGCTATAGACACTATACTGAATAATGTAACTTGCTAGTGATCTACTTTTGGTCGGATCGAATTTAAATTTAAGGAACATAATCAATACATGCGAATCATGTCCCTGCTCGGGCGCCAAATGAAAATCTCAACAACTCCTTTGCAATAGATCGAAAAAATGTTGCAAATGTTGAATTAGAATTTGGCTTGTAATACTGTGTAGACGCTAGGTAGAGTTGCTAACTAACTGTTTCTCTTTATCAAGACGGCTGCTGCCAGTGTATTTATTATACGTCTCGCTCAAACAAAATCAATCCAAATAATAAATTGAATTCAATTAAAATGAATCTCGTGCAACAGCTTAAGGTTCAAAGTACACGACCCTGCTCGGGCGCCAATGAAATTTTTTGAATTTTTTATTTTCAAATTAACAAAAACTATCTATACGAAGTTCATTAATTGTTTCAACAACGAATGTTGATTACGTTTAAATAGTACATAAAATATAATTAAAGCTATAACTTTGACGTCCACAAAGTTATATTTCTCTCAGTGCATTACTTCAAAAAACTGTCGACATCGTTGTCAGCTAAAGCAAAAGCTACACAAAAAGAAATTACGAGTGCGCATTTTTCCCATTTTGATAAGTGGTTTGCAATGGTAAAAGATTCATCATGCCAAGGATATAAACAGTGCCTTCTATGCAGCCAGAAACAACTGTCAGACAGACGTACAGATAAACAGACTGGCAACCATTGAGCGCAACTTAAGAAAACGTGGCAGGAAATGCGGGTGCGCTCATTATTTGCGCTCCTTGAACGCCAACAAGAAGTATCCTTTTCCATAGTACAAGAAAGCAAGAAGAGCAGCAGCAACAGAAGTGGCAGGATCAACGCAAAGTATTTTGCATAAATTTTAAATTTACAATACTAGAAGAAATAAAATGCAAGACAGGCACACAACAAAAATAAATAAAAAAAAAATTATACAAAAGGACATCGATATAACGCGGAATGTAATGGAAATTGAAGTCATGCTATATAAGAAAAATAAAAAAAGAAACGAATTTTAAAGTGAGTTAAGGGTGCTGTATGCAGCACTTAGAGTACACCTTCAAGTGCTGACGCTCGCTACATTTGCTACACTTGACAAACAAATAGGAAAAAAAATAAAAATCAGTACAAAGGACGACTTTTTGTATCTCGAAGAAATGTATTAAAAAAAAAACAAGAATGAAATACTGAAATGCAATGATACGGAAAAATTAAAATCATTAATGGCTCGCTCGAGTGTACATTTCGCGGTTGCTGTTGCCGGCAATAGAAATCTATACTGCGATAGGAAAAATTTTAAATTCAAATGGGCATGCCAACTGACAGCATAGACGGAAAGGTCGGAGGGCAGTTCAAGTGGTTCACCATGCTGTGCGGTGACATTAAATTTATTGCTGCAATTATGCAAACAGATTTCTACAACTACAACAAATGATGCTTTTATGCTGAAAGCAATAATTGCAGCAAAATTTGCATAAAAGTTGGAGAAGAAAATTTGATAGACACTGGTATGAATTTCTTTTCCAATTGTAGCTCTATCGTACTGCATAATTTCTTAGTGGTTCCTAGTGAAGTTACAGCAT
Source organism: Leucophenga montana (assembly GCA_035044765.1). Classification (NCBI taxonomy): domain Eukaryota; kingdom Metazoa; phylum Arthropoda; class Insecta; order Diptera; family Drosophilidae; genus Leucophenga; species Leucophenga montana. The sequence continues at coordinate 1,989,037 of JAWNNQ010001640.1, read as the reverse complement.
AGATTTTTCTATTTATGCCTATTTGTAGATGCTTGTGAAGTGTATTAAAGCTTCGCTACAACCGACAAGTAACTTTACTTATAATTTTTACTTGTTATAGATTCAATTAGTTAAGCTTAATTCAAATTCACATGTAATGAGTCAAGACACGTGGAAAGTATCGTACAATATAAATGCAGTTTTTTTTTTTGTTTTTAATTATTGCAAGGTTTTAAAGGAAGCAACGGAGTCTACATATAGTATATACAATATATTCCTGAGAAGATCGACATAGCGAGTCATTGTAGTCTTATATTTATAAGCGTGCCTGCTAAAATCTAAGCGGTCTTGCGTTCAAACCCACTCATACGAAATTTTCTGATAATTTCTAATAATTTCATACATAACAAATCTTCTTGTAAGCTTGTACAAAGAACAAACACAACGGAGAATGGTGGAGACAATTCAATTGTATATATTGCTAGAAATATTTATTTTATAAAATGCAGCAAGTAACTTTAAGCTATGTAGTACATGCAAATTATGTATATATATTCTACACTCAAATTCTCTCCCACAATTTTTATTTGCACAAATAGCATAGCTGTCCTTCAAGTAAAATCAATTGTGACACTTTCTTGCTGGTATTACATGTCCTTGGCATTTAAATTCCTAACGCAAAGAGAAACACAGACACACAGTCAAGTGCAAGGACAACGGATATAGAATGCGCAAGGACACATGAAGTGATTTGAGTCAGCAAAACCGTGGGGTCCTCCCTATTTTCTAAGCTACTATCAGCTTTAGCGTGAATTTTTCAAGGATAATATTTAAACGCGTGCACGTTAAGAGTATTGATTCACTTTGTGGCTGTAATTGAGCGTATAGTAAATAAAGGACGTGAACAGGCGCTAATTGAATGAAGTTGCTATTAGTGTTTTGGTATTTGGAAACTTGAGCTATTACAACAATGCAAGTTTTGTATTTAAACTGAGAGCAGTTTTACAATCTTCACTGTTGAATAGGGGTCTTAATTCAAAATATAACAAGAATCTGCACAAAAAGTGATAAGTGTAGTACATAAATAAACTGTTACTAGGTCTAGTTCTCAAAATAACTGGTTGTTCGTCGAATCAAACGTTAGTGATGACCTACTCTTGCTCGAGACTCTGATGCCAACGAAACACACAAGACTACTGAAACAGAAAAACCGGAAAAATCTTCAATAAAGTATGTAGTTTAAAATAAATGTATATATATAAATTTAGTATAGCTTCTACTAAATATTTGACAAATAAAATTGTTTTTTAAACTTTAAACTTATCAAGAACAAACAAAAATATTCTTCATTTTAGAAAACTCCATTATTGCCTTCGTAATAATTTTAAAATATTTTCAAACAGTATTTGATTTATAGCATTTTATTACGTGTTTTACGATTACTGATATGAAATTTAATTAAACGTAGTTAATTAAAAATATTTTGGTATTATATATGCATACGTATGTATGTATATATATATATATATATATATATATATATATATATATATTTTTTTTTTTTGAGTCAATTTGCAAAACTTTGGAGATTGCACGAAGTACATACTCGTAAATATATAAATGACCATACCTATATAGACTTAATTAGCACTAAACACCTATTAGCAAAAACACATTTAGAGTATTGGGCTATCTTGCAATATAAACTCTTTGCGTACCTTTTTAAATAAACACTTTATTCAGTTTCTCTGTATCTCCATAACCACTAGCAGGCGTTCAATATTGCACATTGCACTGTAAAGAGTGATTATTTAAGAAAATATCCTTAAAATGAATACCCTCTCTTATGTATCAAGAAAGCTTTTAACATCTTTTAACCTCTTTTGTGGCTAAAGACAAAACATTTGCTCCTTATGGTCTAAACTTCAATGTCTTATAATGCCTAATGTTTTATTCTAGCCAATCCTGCAATTTGTTACAAAATAAATGACTTATGATATCGACTGCAGCTGTGCAAGAATGTAGTCTTGTATGAAGTATAACACAACTAAGATGTACACTGTGAATAAAACTAATATTAAAATCAAACAAAACAAGAAAAAACGTATCGAAGCTCCAACAACATTCACACAAAATTTTAAATCGTATTGTTAAACATAAAAGTGGGGAGGTGTGGCTTTGTTTAGGGGCTACCCCTGTTAGTAGGCGGCACACGGCCATTAGTATATGTGTGTGAAGCTACCATCTATCAAACACAAAAGTGGGCGGTGATTCCTATTTGGGCTAACCCAAAAAGTCATGTATATGTGAAGAGTCCGTCCAGAAGAAGCTACCATACCATAGAAGAAGCTACCATTATAAAGTGGATGCAACGAAACAGTCTCTCGGAACGTTATGGAATGGCACACGTATATCATAGAACGCCATTGTTAATAGAACAAGTTAGTTATACAATGTAATTACACTAAAAATTATTATTTGCTACATATTACAAGCTGTAGTGCGAGTACAAGCAAAGTTTTGATTAGTTTTATATCGTAGAAACATTACGGAATGAAACATATGAGTTATAAGTACAATGTAAATGTAATAATAATTTTTTCCAGTGCACTGAACTATGTAGTAACTCATAGCTGATTCTATCTATTGTATTTATAAGCATAATAAATTTTTACGCTTCACTATTCTGTCGCACACACACACACACACACACACACACACACACACACACACACACACACACACACACACACAGAAAAACACACTCATACTCACAACGCAAACTTATAACCACGAAAAGTAAATTTATAATGCGCGAAAGTAATTTTATGACTTTGCGGTTTCAACGCCAAGCAAAACTAAAGAAAACAATATTATTATTATGATTTCCCCCGGAATTTTGTGCTACATACTAGTAACAGATTTCCGAGTTCAAAGTGTTTGAAGCTGTTACACAAAAACTCACATAGCCACTCATAGTGGCTGACGCCATCGCCAATGCCAACGCCGCCATAGTAAATCACTGTTTGCCATAGCCACTTCCGTTCTGGCAATGTTATCTGGCAAAGAAAAATATGAAATAATAAGCGCCATATTTATTTGATTAACTGCCGCAGAGTGTTTGCGTCCTTTCACACACACACACACCCACTTATACATACAAATAGATATACTATTACAAACTGCAGCACATGATTATAAACATAAATTGCTGTTTTGACACTTGTAATGGTTTTTTTTCCATGTACCCCACACGTTTCGATTTCTTTACGCATTACAATGTTGTCAAACCCATGCATAATGCTGGAAATGTGATTTCTTTAAAGTTGTAAACCTATAAAAAATATAAAAAAGGAGCATATCTTGCGACGAAGCTATTTGTGATGCCCCTAGCCCAAACGATATATATACACCCATCCATTTCTTACGAGTATTCTGGACAATTGCCTATTGAGCCACCGCCTCGTACTACTGCCTCCACGTCCGATGATTATGATTATGGTTATTATTTTGTTGGGGTTACAAATCGTATTGTAGCGTTAAAATTGTTTTATTGTCACACGAAAATACATTCCAACGAAATTGTTTTTATTGCAAATTTATTCAAATTGTTGTACACAAAAAATAATAATAATAAATAAAAAAAATAAAAAAATGGTAAGTGCAAAAGTTTTAAAGTGTCTAATAATTGGTCCGTGGTGTATCAGACTGTAATTTTTTTGTTAAGATAAGATTGTTTACACAATGAAGCTTTGTTTGACTTGACTGCTTCAAGCTAAAGCTTCAAATTTCTCACCACAAGGAAGTGCTTGAATACGACTTCAGCACCTCTTTTGCACCAAACAACAAGTAATGCAGTTCAATATTTGTTCTCACTTCTCACCTCTAATAAAAAAATATTATGTATGTCATCAATACATAACTATCAAAAGTGCAAAGTAAACACAGTAGTCAATTACTGAACATTTTTTAACTAGTTGCGAATTGCAAAGCAACTCAAACGACAAAGAGCAAAGTACAGTGCCATATTTACTATTAGAATGAGTGCGAACGCTTTCTCTACGATTTCACTACATACTCACACAAATTGAAATACAGCTGCAGATTTTTAGTAAAGTACTTTCTAAACTTTTCTATGCCATACATCGTCTGCGCAACTATTGAAGCACTCACTTAACATCAATATGCCAATGAAGACGCGTGAAAATGCGCATATCATTTATGCAAATGAAATCGCACTTTCAGCAAACTCGCCAACAAAAAGCATTCCCAAAGCAATTCCAAAGCGCCACTAACATGTTCAATGGCATTTTCTGCATGTAAAAATAAAAAATCCAGCAAAATATTTAGTATAGCGAAAAAGAAAATCTGTACTTAGCAAACAGAAACTTAAAAATGCTGTAAAACTGCACAGCATTTACTGCAACAGTACGACACTCGCAGTGCAGCAGCTGCAAGTGCATTAACCCCTTTGGCGGAATGTGCGGCCAGGAGTGATTGTGCACAAAAATGTGACTCATCAAGCGATAGCTAAAGCTGCAAGGATACTATATATATACAATACTAAAAAAAAACAAAGGTATGAGTATCTACTACCACGAGTTCGAAGTGAAGAAATAAAATAGCAGGCAAAGAATGCACAACTGCACTTTTTATGATTATGATTATTTGTTGAGTGAAGTTGAGTAGAGCTCTCTACTTCTCTATGTTGTTGTTGTTGTTGTAGTTGTTGTTGTTGTTGTTTTCTTGGCAGCTTTTGTTCGTAAAGATGAAAACTGAAAAGTGCATAAAAATCTACTGCAGATGAGGGTGAAGTTTTGCTGTTTTCTGCATGTGGCATGAACTTGTAGCACCCTAACTACCTATAGATACTTTAGACAAATGGAAAAATATGCTCTACTACTCTACAACTTCCTTTGCCTGGACTCTGGTCTGCCAAGCTGGGCTATTGTATTTGTACTTTGTCCTTATGCTTTTTTTTCTAAACTGCCTCTAGCTAAAAATGCACTTTACTGATGATGCTGATGCATGTATGTATATGAAGCAATTTCACTTTGAGCAGCAGCTCATAACAAATATTTTTGGCAATATTTAAAATTCAACAGATATCTTAAAGACCTTCTTTTATATTGTGGCATAAAACAAACATGCAAACAAAAATATCATAACACATGGACATTTCATATTTCATTGAATTTTCTTCCATTGGTTTTAGAGTTAGAAGGCATTTTCATAGAAGCAGTCAGAATAAAATAATCACTGAAAGAAGCCATTACAATATAGTTTCTAAAAGTAATACGAAAAGGTATGAAAAGTACAGTAATATGAAAACCGAGAAAGCTTCTCTCTTGAATGGTTTTCAAGCATACTTCCAAGTGCTACTGAGAGTGCAACACAGACGTATAAAACTATAACTGTAATTTTGTGCATTTTTTTGTTAGAACAGAGAACACTAACACTGACAGCGAATTATAAGTTGTCTTTACATTTAATTTCAATAAATAGATGAGAATCCGATAAAGTTCGTTTACTGCACCCTATTGAAACATAAATATATGCGTACCAAAATTTATCTTAAGTTATACAAACATGGTATTTATGTTGTGAAGTTTATTTAAAAGTTTTGTATTCGTTTTCTTGTCAGTGCTGCTGGCAGCACTCATGCAACACCAATGACTCATAACTTGTTGGCTCTGTTCGAAGCAAGTTTTAAGTTACAAGACAGGCTCTCCTCATATACAAGTATATGTTAAACCCTATAAGCGTTTATTGTTTAAATACATTTACCCTATTTGTATTTACTGAGGTTGTTGTTGTTGCTGTTGTTGCTGTTGTAATTAAGTACCAGTCCTTGCAGCATATTTTGTGTGTATTTGCATTTTTATATTGAGTGAAGTGCCGACATCTACTTCATGTAGTCTTTATTTTGTATAAGAATGCACGTGTTTGATTTTGAACGTTTAATGCGTTAAGTGTATTGGAATTTTCATTGTATATACACACATCATTTTTTATCATCCCCTGCTTAAACTACAGTACTGTGCTTATATTTTTAAAAGTGCTTCTATACATTGCTTATATACTTCAAATTTGCATTTAAAATGTAAGAAGGGTAAAATTTGTTCAGATTAAGAAAAAGTTCTGAAGACTCCTAAAAAATTATTCCGCCGCAATGTGTCTACTGTTCTACAGCTGCAACTCGTGAACTCTAGTCTATAACGTTTTGATAACTCAGCGCCTCAAAAGAAAAAACAGGATGTCCGACGAACGAGCGTAGTAATAATCTATAGATTTTGAATCGCTGAATCCGAGATCGTGCTCAGAACTTCGGCATCACCCTCATGTTTCTGTCTAATCACCAAAATCTTTGTTCGTGGCGCTATCTATAAACAGATAAACTCTTTGTTTCATAAATTCTTCTTCAAGAAACGATGACTCTTCAAGGGAGACTTCTTTCTATTACATAACTTCTACTAATTTCTTTGAAGAAAAGTGCTTCTGTATATTGCTGATTCGTAACCACTTTCAAATCAGGCTTTTTAACCAGCAATATATCATTTTAAACTAAATGCATGCAGCAGTTATTAAATCTGGTAAACAACCTACGCATTGTTTACTCTAAAACGAGTTCGATATTATCCATGACATTTAATAGATTCAGAAATATTTCAATATACAAAATAACTACATCAATATCCAATAAGGTAACAATTGCTTAGTTTAAAATCTGAAATGTGTCATATACTCCCCTCCACATGCAATTTCAATTAAATTCCTGAAAGACACCTGCTGTAGATCTATTACAAAAAGAGAGAATCATTTTAGCTTCCTTCTTTTTCTACTCAAATCGCTTTGTTATTTGTCGCACGAATGCTGCATTGTTATTTTAAATCAACTTCATGCAGGGTGCTGATGTTGCTTCATAACAACATACCTTAGAAGTAGATTTGATTCCACTTACTGTGTGGGAACTTTCATTTTTTGGGTTATGTAAACTTAAATCTACCTCGTCGTACATTTTCAGAAGGGGCCATAAGCAGTGTGAGAATTTTGTTATATATTGCGTTGTAGTTGGATGACTCATATGCATTTTTTTTTGTGTGTTTTATTGATGACTTAACCTCATTTAAACACCTGTTGCCTATTGAAATTTTGTGAATGTGTTTGCCTTGCTTGTTGTTCCGTTTGTCGAGGGAAGATCGCTCTAAGTAGGTGTGAAAATGTAATGATACATTGGAGCGAATGTTAGCTGAGTGACTGCGTGATCGATCTATCCAACGATTTGAAATGCATTTTGTATTGTTTGCTGTTGTTCTTTGGTAAATTGAGTTTGATTGTTTGTTGTTGGCATTTGAAAGGCTGATCTAATTGTTAAATAATGCGAGGAGTTTTGGTATTTTGTAGGGTTTTTGTTTTTCATGTTTTGTAAATAGATTGGGAAATATTGTACAGGGATTGATGTTGGTATTGAATGTAAAAGTATACAACTTATATGCAAATTAATATTGTGAGTGAGTGAAATAATGGAATACTGAATTAATGTGGAGTTTCTTGGGAACAATGATGTTGTATGCATAAATGATATTAAATTTATGAATGCGTAACTAATTCGGGTCATTGATGGGAAAAATTTAGAGATGAACATTAGTAGTTGAAGTTGAATTGGTGCGTTTGTACACAGATTACTTCTCTCATTGGACATAGAGCTCTTACATAACTTCTTCGATATCTGAAGAAATCCATGAAACTTCAAAGAACTGTTTCCACAGCAGACTGTCCCATTCTGAGTTAAGAAACACACATAAACCACACTAAAACCAATTACACCAAACATCAAACCAGTGTTAACAAAAAAAAAAAAAACACATTAAACAATAAGAAAATTATAACAGAGGGGTGATAATAATTTACTTCATTATGTATACTAATGAAAAACAATCAGTAGTAATTTTAAGCGATATAAAACCTACGAATTCTTTCAACCCCGCAACATAATTAAAGGCGACAACTAGAAAATATGCTGAAAATAAACAGAAATTTATACAAGAATGATGCAAGAAATTTCTAAAGCAATAAAACTGAAAGTCTAGCTAACGTATGCAAACGATGAACTGTGGAGACAGCTTGCGTGACCTGCTCTATAATGTCAATAAGTACAGTTACAACTGTGAAATATGTGCCTAATATCAATAATAAAAAAATAGACGTGCATTATGAGGGATGTAGATACTCACCCTTCGAGTGACCTGTACTGACCAAGCCCATATATCATTTCATTGCATACAAACCCTCAACACCTGAAAGCCATCAATGTAACCTGTGCGCATATGTTGTATTCCTGCGTCCTGCGTGCGGGTACAGTTATGCACATTAGTTAGATAGATACTCGTAAATAGGATATAAAAGTATATTATAGACACAGCAGTTAGCTATCTATAATATAATAATAATTTGGTAATTGCTAAACAATCGTGTTTATGTTGAACTCCACCTCCACACACAATGTATGTTTTTATATTGCTGACTACATAAACTTTTGTAAGTTGAAGTTTTATATTTTGGTTATTAGATGCGTTGCTTGCGTGTTGCATATCATTCTGGCATAGTTTTCTGTTTTGGGAGGTTGTAAGGGATGAAGTAGAAATGATATGCATATCAAAGGTGTTTGATTTTTATATAAGTAGAGGGAGAAGACGGTTTATTCTCCCAAACAATACCAAAATTGAATAAGTAGAGTTCTTAAAGATGATCAGATTACATAAATCTAAGAAATAATTTTGAAAAAAATAAGTTTATAGATTTACACTTTGAATTGTGCAGTAAAAAGTATGAGTGAAATAGTTGAATAACTAAACAGCACACTCATACATCAGCAATGATTTTGTGTGTGCGAGAGAAAAAGCTAATTTGCCGAAGAGAATATTTGCAAAATATCTCTAATAAAGCAAAGTAAAACTTAAATAAACCATGAACTGGTTAATCTGCCTCACTGTTGTAAGAGTGTGCTGATGTGTAATCTGCATAAATTGTGTGAAGGTTTGATGGAATACATGAATTAAGACACTCTTCCGACCACATTTTCTTACGGTGCTCTCGTTCTTTCTGATTGCTGCGTATATTATTTGAAGATTCTTTTTGTTTTACTCTCTACAATTCTTTTTCTTTCTCTTCACTCTGCCACTCTGATGTAAGTGCTTTTAATGGCTTACTTGAACTATATGCCACTTATCTTCATTTGCCCTCTCTCCAGACTTTTTGTGTTCTTGATATCTTTCTTTCTGATAGCCTATGTGTGAATGTGCTGATGTGTTTCGATAGCAGGCAGTTCTATCTCTCTCTTCAACTTTTACACTCTTCATTTTTGTCTCTGTTGCTTTCTCTTCTCGCTGCTGATGTGTGATCTGCGCCAATTGTGTGAAAGTTTGATGTCTTACTTAAACGTTGACAACAATTGAGAGATCATTAGAGAAAATCGCATTAATTCTAATCTATTGACAGAACTTTTCGTTACACTTTAACCCATGCTTGACCTTGTGCAATTCATTAAGCGTAACGCAATTTGCTATTACAATACATTATGAAACTAAATCACACAAGCAGCTACTTTCATGTAAAGCCTGGGAATCTGTATTCTATAAATCCCACGAGTCCAGACAAACACACACACACACACGCCCAGAAATTAGCAAAAGAACACCGAATTAAATGCAATTTAACTTTCACATTTAGCACTGTGTGACGTTTCATCAAGATCAACATCGTTTTGCTGCAGTGCTGCAAGGATCACAAGGATGCTCTATGAATGACTGACTGATTGCACGCGCAATTAAACTGCGACTGATGTGACAAAATCGAGTTGAACTTCGCTAAGCACTTCGATTGCATATGAAAACTATTCAAGTGGAAAGTGACAAGAAATATAAGTGCATCAACAATCACAGCAGCAAGGACTGCAAGGACAATGTTGATACTATCAAGATATAGATACACATATACGATAGATAGTTGCAAAGTTGATTTTGATGTGCAGGGCGTGAGAACCGCGCGTGAACCACGAACCGGCGAATTGATGTATCTAGTATTTTGCATTTGTGAGTAATTAACGCTGCATGCGCCTCGCTCTCGCTCGCATTCGAGGGTCACACACACTTCTGTGCCGTGTCCTTTCGACACGCTGCCTATTATGCGGGTCAGAGTGTGTGTCGATTGCATTAAGTCAAAGGAAGACAAGGATGTGACTCAGAGGCAGACAGCAGTAGCAGCGCCAGGTACCAGTTCAATATGTTTCTTTGTTGAACCAGCCACAGCCTGGGGTGACTTTCTGGTATTTAAGGCATGCAGAAAAGGGTGCGTCTGACCGGAGAAAACAAAAAAAGATATACAGAATTAACATACCATCCCAAGTCTGACTGAAGTCTATCGGTGCTGTAAATTTTTTTTTTAATTGTTGCAACACGCACAAACGAAATTTTTCTTTAAAGCCGCACGGTTTTGCATTTGTTTGTGTATGTTTTTTTGTTTTTACCACGAATAAAAAAGCATTTTTGTTTTATTTTGCTGGTTTGCCTTTTTTGAAGCGCACTCCATTTAACACTTCGCACACTGTTGCACAGTGGTTTCAAATGAGTTTTGTTGTGTCAAAATTTAATCTTGAACTGAACACATGATATTTCTTAACAGTATGACGAGGACTTTGAAAATTTGTTTTTTGAACACATTTTGTTTAGTCAAATTCAATTTCAGAAAACGATATGACAAAAACGCATGCCTTTCGTAGATCATTCTGAAAAACTACTTAATTGGCTACTTAAAAAATATGATCAAATAAGTACATATCTTTGTAATTACTTTATATTCTTATTGACTGATTCTTCTTATTGACAACAAAAATATTTTCGTTTACATGCATTGCCAAAATTGGCGCCCAACACAGGGGCTTTGTTCATGCCATTGACCGTTTGACATAGGAAACGTATTGGATAATAAAATACAACAAAAAATACAATACCTGAGCAGTTGGAGCCACTTCTTCAGAGTTGGCCACTCGACAATGAGTGATCTAGTTCGCTCACAAGCTGGAAAAAATGATCAATAAAAAGTCTGCAAAATCGAACATATGAAATAACAAAATTTATACCAATATTTGGGACATTTCGCCCTACTTTAGACCACTGTGCAACATTTACCACCAAATTAGGAACAAATGAACTTATCGCAATTTTCGTTTTTTTTTTGCATTCAGTGAAAACTATTTGACGCCACTTTTGAAAAGTGGTTTTACGTGTTTGGTTATCTTGCTGCCTCAAAAGATACAACAATTTCCTACAACACATTTTTCAAGTAGTACAACACGTGACCAAACCAAACCGACTGAGTGACTGACTGACTGTACCTTTTGCCAAAATGCTACAAACACCCTCTCACTCAAAACAAACACCCCTATCTCACTCCCATGAATATTGTCATTTGACATATTGTCACCAACAACACTATCAACAATTACACGTGTCCTGCTCATCGTTGCCATCATCGGTTCTCACTCAACACTGTCCTTACCATTCACGTTGACACTCACTGTGTACGTTGCTGCACATCAAGCCGTTCGAAGTCGCCTGTCCCACAGCAAAATTTGCATATTTCTCTAATTAATCGCGTATAATTTTTGTGTATCTTTTTAAGATAAAATTTGTAATTAATAACCGGCTTGCTGCATACTTCAAGCCACGTTTCAGGTCGCTCTTGTGTTCACACCCTGGTAATAATGTTGAAATTGTCTTCTATTTTTTTTTTTTTTGGGTGTAATGTGTGAAATTTTTGTTTTGCGATAATGGAAATTAAAAAACTATTTGTTAATAGTTTTTTTTCGACATTTAAGCTTACATTTAAAAACTGCGTGTTTGCATATTGATATAAAATTTTTTGGGCTGGAAACTGTTTAGTATAACAGAAAGTTCTACAAGTCCTTATGACGAAAACTCATTCTGGTTTGGGTGTTTAAGCTATGAATTTTAAATATATACGAGTTTTTAGCTGGCAGAAGGTCATTTTTGCGTTGATATATATGTACATATTGTACAAAGACCACTATATAATATAGTGTTGTTTTAAATATATGGTTTAAAATGTTGAGCACACTTGACGCAGCGGGCGTTCTTCTTTTCGAAGTATATCTTCATTCTGTAGCTACAAAAAAGATAACAAAACATAAAATTTATTCATTCTCCCCGAATTTTAGCCCTTCGTTATCAAATTTTTAAAAAAAAATATAAACATTTTTGAAGCAATTCTACATCATTCATCTTCGTTTTCCTTCATTACAAAGATTTACTAAATGCAACTTAATATGATCGATGAAGTGAGCCAAATAAACTACATCGAAACTATTTCTGCCACGTCATGACACTAATCCTTGAGACGGAAGCGTGTTTAAAGGTGAACGCCTTACAGCACCAAGCAAACACCTATTTGAAATATAGATAAAAAAAAGACATATGCAAATTTCCTTAATCCCAATTTAAGGTAACACGCCATACCTCCAAACGAAAGTAAAAATAATTTAAATAATCTGCACGTCAAACATTTTTTTACCGAAGCATTATCAGAGAGATTGAGTGGCTATGTTTTTCCCCTATTTACATAAGACTTTTCACGTTGTAATTCTTCAATAATCCGGTACACGGTTTTGCTCCTACTTGAAAACAATGAATGACAGTTATAAATCTCATTAAAAGGTTATTGACTTCGAAGAGACGTAACAACAACGACCGGCACAGGCACAGCAGTTCAGAGTTCGAACGTCGAAGTTTTACTTCTATGGCAAGGTAAGAAAAAATGCATTAACTCCTTGCGTTTTTTCACGCTTCAATTAATAGAAAAGTGTTTAATAATCTTTTGTGGCAGCAGTCGGAAGACTAAAGTAGTTGGAGTTAAAATTGTGCAAGAAGTTTTTAAAGTAGGGAGGCAAAAAAAGAAAATGCCTGACTAACTAAGCGGAAGGAGAAGATGAACGAGTGCGCTTGGCATTGTTGAAATGTCAAAATCAAACAAGAATTGCAAGGACATGATGTGGCTGACACTTTGTAAATAGCAATAGGCATAATAACCCTTTTCTTATTTTTTCTTATTGCACACAATTTGAGTCGGAGTAGCAATTTTTAAGTGAAAAAATAGAAGAAGTCTGTTGCTCTTATCTAAGTAAATACTCCATGAAATTTTATGCAAATTGAACAGAAAACAAAATTAATTTAGAAATGTGTCCACCCTCAAGTGTCATCAAAGTGTACAAGATGTTTATGCATTGAAAAATTGAGGTCGGAGTTGAAAGAGCTGGCTTAAGATTAAAGTAAAGTCTGTTGTGCCACTGGAATGGTTACCTTATGGGATGGATATACACCTTAGCTTTGTTTGTGCTCACTCTTGAGCTGACAGTGGTTTTGTAATCAAATGTGCACCCCTTTATGCATTTTTTTTTACTTCTTCTTTTATAAGTGCTGGGCTTATGTGCAATTAATTTCATTAGTTCAACATAAAGAGTATGCAAGGTCAGGTTTTCTTTCATTTGAGCTTCAATATATGAAGGAAATATGAAAAGGACTTAAAATATAATAACTACAAGTAGCAATGGATCTATATTTAAAAAAAATAAAGTACAGTAAGTAACCCGTGCAGTGTGAATTGTGGAAAGCAAGTCTTAAAAGAGTTGAATCAATAAGAAATATTTGCAGACATTGGTTTTATATGAAGTTGTAATAAGAACAAATAGTAGTGCTGCGTATGTTTTGCTCATTTGCTTTGTCCTCTCATACGGCTTGCTCGTTTCTTATATCGAACCAAGTTCACCACAACTTACAACTTGTTGTAACTTGTTTGGTTCGTTTGCATTTGTTGAACGAGTGTGTTTGCGCATCTATTGGTCTCGCTTGCACTTATGAGTCAACTTCAAGTTAGCTCATTTAGAAGCTTGTAAGTGTGAGAGTGACAAAATAGGCCCAATGGGAAACATGTAAATCAATAAAATAAAGTATAGACTAATATATTTTATGCCACGCATGTCAAAAAGTTCTATAGACTTCCCGAGACTAATTTCTTGATGACACCATGTAATAAGTCGCATAGGTATATGATTCTTAAGCTATAAAAACCACACAAATTATACTATAGCATAGATTCACTTAACCTGCAAGCCTCTTAGCATACCTTCACAAAGATGCACTTTACCGATTAAAAAGGCAAAGTTTACACAAGCAAACCTCAACTTAAGAAAACAAACAAAAACAACTACTAGAGACTTTTATTCACTTCCAAGAGAACTTCAAACTGTGCGTACAAAGAGCAGAGGAACCTGTAGTCACATCGGCATGGCGCTTAAAATGCAAAAGCAGCCGGAAATCTGTTTTCAAATGCAATGAAATGCAAATAAAAGCAGGAGTTGCAGTTACTATTTGCAAACAGTAGTAGAGTATACACAAACAGGATACAAAACACATACGCTCAAGCAGGATATGCAACAACGCATTTTTTGCGCTACGCACAATGCACAGATTGGGAACGAGTTAGTATCTTGGGGTACAATATCTATAGAAAGGAATATAATGCGGTCAATGAACTGTGTGCTCAGATGCTGCAGAAAAAAGAAAAAAAATGAAAAAAAAAAAGAAAACACCGTAAGACTATAGCCGCAATAACTCCTGCTTCTTTGACGTTGATTGTCAACTGCTAAGCAGAGGGACTTCACTTCACTGACAGCTGCTAAAATGTGCGTATGCATATTGCCATTTCCTAGGCATAATTTACCCTCTGCGCAAACCTGGCACAGGACTCAAACAGCATTGAAAAAAAGTGTGAAAAACAAAAGAAGCTTCTATCTAACCGCGTCGCAGTAGCGACTCTGCCACTACCACAATTTGCAATTTCTAATCGCATTTTGTGCACATAGACAAGAAAATTGTCATGCGTTTAATTTGCATTTTTCTCCGCATTTTGCATTTAATTTTAACCCTTCCGCGTACTTGCAACTCATACTCTACTTCTATACTCAGTCCATGGCATATACTTCTCAAATGACGCAACATCTGCTGTCGCAAATATCTACGAAACGCAATGCATCTCATACTACACCACTCGCCTATGCTAAACTATGTAAAATATGTTCCAGCACCACTCACATTCGCTTCGATAATTGTAATTACAAGTTTCAGTTGAGTTGAGTACTTTGATATTACTCGCAATGAGATTTTGACAGCTAGAAGACCAAGAACAACACTTCACAGCGCTACTTCGGTATATGCGTGTAACTAGTTAAAATTCATAGTTTATATACGCATAGATTCCTGCCATCCTGCTTAGCCACAATATGGCAACATGTGGGTCTATCATAGGTTTTTTGTGCTTTGCTACGAGAGCTGTATGATAAGTTAACGATAATAGCTTTATTAATTAACAAAACATTGGTGCGTTCAGCGGAAACTGTTGCTGGCTGATTACTGATTACAATTTTTACAATGATTACAATGAGCCCGAAATTTCGTACCCATATTTGGAGTGTTAATACTACATTGTGAAATTGGGCAAATTTTGACATACGAGTATAACACTTTTTTATGAAAATACGGTGAGCAGAGCTATACCAGCGCAATTGTCAGATTGTATAATTTTTGCTATTTGCCTCAGACACGCAGTTGTTATACCAATGGAAAAAATGTTGGGGCTGTTACAGCTGTTATACACAACATGTGTGTCCATATGTTATAACTGTTATACGTTTTGTGGTATCTGCTATACACATTATATTTTTAGGAATTATTTCAAATGTGTGCATAGTTCAAATAATAGAACCTCTTAACGAGCTGAAAATCAAGTGATGAAAGCCTATTTGCAACTTACAAATCTTCTTAAATCAATTTTGTGACTAATGATTTTTTGTTTTTCATTTGTATTGTTGGGCTGATTGTAATTTGTACATGAGCTTTCGGAACGCTTCAAGTTATTCAATTAAAGTCATATTTCGCATTAATATTTTTATTATGTTAAAGGCTCTGACACGTACATGTTTTTCAAATTCTTTAACACTTCAAGTACACCTGCAATAATATCATTAGCTTCCACTTCCATACAGATCCTTGCAATACTTGTCACCTGTTACTAATTAACTTATGCAACCGCATATACGCAAGACAAAACTAATGATGCATAGCGCATGTTAGTAATTTTCAAACACCGAAAAATAACGCCCATAAATATATTAAAAGTTGACTTTAATTTCAATGCCACAAACCCTTGAAATATATCAATAATAAAGAGACAGACCCATGTTGCCTGTTCAATGAGTGTTATTGTCACTTTTGATTAGCGACATTGGAAGATGGCTTTCTAATTATATGTTGAGTATAACAGAAAGCCAACCGTGTACTCGTGTGACAGTTTAAGTATAGTTGGGTAGTATTTTGCGACTGCTTAAAAATATGTGAAAATTATGGTAATTTGGCAAAGCAGTGTTGGAAACCGGAAGTTTCGAGGCGTATGACAGGAAGCAGCACTCTTGATTTTCATGTAGAGTGTCCAGTGATTTTTGCTAATATTGTGAAAAAAGAAACGAAGAAATAATGTATAGAAAATTATATGTTATACATTTTGCTGTATTCTTTTCATTCGCTGTGGTCAAAATAAATGCAAATGGCATGTGAAAATTTGCTGCATTTGACATTTGTATACGAGTATATGAAGTTTTTCCTCCTCATTTTCAAATTAACAGCAAATAACTAAAATTTAATGACGTTTGAAATGCATTAATTGGACAGTTGAGCGAATGTTGCCGACATTTATGCGTATTTCGTTAATTATTTAAACATTTTATATAACAATTTTTTCGCTACTTATTAACATTTTTCTGTTTTTTTTTTTTTATTTTTCAAATAAAATGTCACATTTAATTGAATTTATTTTTATTATACTTATGAAGTATTTTTTATTTCAAATAACAACAGCATTTTTGCATTAATTTTTATGTTTTCAAATAAATTTGTTCTTTTTTTTTTTTGTTGTATTCAAATTCATGTCACATTTCACTCACTGCTCAACCAATTTGTGGTCGTCGACCGCCTCAGGCCATTCAATCAAATGATGTAGTGTCAAATTATGCAAAATAATTTTCAACTGTCACGCAGCACAATACTCACACTGACACTATCCTAGTGCCTTATCAACATAAAAACATCAAAACACTTGGAATGTATTTCAAATTGTTCAGCAATTTAAGCTAATTTCGCTTTTTTTTTTTGTTGCGCATTCGCACTCTCCAGAGTAAGATACTTTGTACGCACCTGTATCTTTCTCAGGCTTAGTTTGCTGTATAAACTAAGCCTAAACTCTGTCCCTCATGATTTTCTTTGTCATTTCTGGCGCATATTAAACACATCACTGGACATCAAATGCACACAATTTCATTTTCTGTGCCGCTTAACTGTCAAAATATTTATGTTCCGCTGCGGTTTTTCCTGCCCTGGGTGTGATCCTTTGTTTTGTTAGTAAAGTGTTTGTTGCTGTTGAATGACTATATGTATATGCAGGATTAGTTCTCTAATGAATGCCGCATGCACTTTTCGTCAAGTTTATGAGGCGTTCCAGTTTTAACAGCTCATATATTTGTTCAAACTTTGACAGTTATTGTGAGAATGAGCGCAAGACTGGGAGCGAAATGGTTTGATCTATTTAAGTCCGAAATATAGTCTAATTAGTAAAGGTTTACGAAAGTCGATTGGAATTTTTTAAGCAGAAGCTAACTGGCATGAGCACCTGCTTTCCTTTATGCTCTATTCACGCGATCATATATTTATAGATGACATATTCCTCATATTGTATGTGGGCTCGAATGTGGTCCATTCTGGAAGTTCAATTTTCGAGCAATTTTTATTTAGATTATACGTGGTACGAAAAGCATTTTTAAGCAAAATAACACATTTATACATTTGAGTATCTAAATTCTTTTAAACTTCTGTTCTACTTCCATATAAATTGTTGTTGCATTGAATCATATCATAATTAAAACAATCGAATTCCGTTAGCTATAAAAGGGGTGAAGATTTCTGTGTTTCTTCAGATTAAACAAAAGTAAAGCGGAAGGAAGTATTCTCAAAATAGATTTTCGTGTATTTTTTACCCTAACTGTACTAATGGCTTTAGTTGGAGGAATCTCAGCTGATGCTTCGTATAGACTCACTGGAGAAGCACAAAAATGGATTTGTTATTTGCACGAGTAATTTGTAATTTGCCTATATCGTAAATAAATGGAATATGTGTATAACAACTATTATAGTATATCTTTTTTACGGTGCTTTTCATGAAAATAAGTATATAAACTTACACACGTAAACATATTTTATTTTTACCATTCACACATAGTGTGAAATCAGTTTGTCTGAAAGTTTGTAACGCATGAGGGAGACCCCATAAAGTATATATATTCTTGATCAGCGCGACGAGACGAGTCGATCTAGCCATGTCTGTCTGCACCAATTGTAATGCTATCCAGTTGAAATTTTGCACGTACACTTCTTTTTATTGCAGTTTAATAGAGTGTCAAGATTTACCCGCCACGCCCACTTTTTGGACTAGCCCCATACAAATCCACGGCCCACTTTTGACTTTCTGTAAGAAAAACTTTTTTATTGTAGTCAATATCAACTTAATAATTGATATGGTAACTTTTAGTGGTCGGATGGTTGACATATACATTAATGGGTGCGACACGCCCAGTTTTTAGGGTAGCCCCCATACAAACCTACTGCCCACTTTTGACTTTTTGCATGAAAAATTCTTTATTAAAGTCAATAATGGGTTGAAATGCGATATGGTGCCATTTTATAGATAGCAGCTTAACATATATAGACTAATTGGCGTGGCCTGCGCACTTTTTGGGGTAACCCCCATACAAACCCACCGTGCAATTTTGTTTTTTTTATGAACAAAATCTTCATTTAAATCAATATTAGCTTGTAATTTGATTTGGTGGATTTTAGTGGACAAACGCTTCATAAACATATACAAATGGGCGTGACCCGCCCACTTTTGAGGTTGTCCCATATAAACCCGCAGCTCACTCTTATGCATTTGTATGGAAACTTGAAATTTGATATGGCGGCATCTTACACATCAACTACATCGCTTCATACACATCTACTAGGGGGCGTGTACCGCCCACTTTTTAGCGTAGCCCCAATTTAAACCCCCACTTTTATGTTTTACAATACTATTTAAAATTTCGTGTGAATGGCATTAGAGCTTCGGTTCAACCGAAGTTAACGTTTTTTCTTGTTTTTGATATGTGTTGCCACATATCTTCGAGTTAGCAGCTTTCGTCTTATTGATTTTAGAATATCAGGATTATTAGTAATTTTTGCGGAGTTTTCGTACACTATTACAGTAGCTTCGATCATCTAAAATGTAAACTGTACCTAAGCCATTTCTAGTTAACTGTTACCCATAACGACAGCTGCTATTTAACCCCATTATATAAATAACAATTCAATAATAAAAAATGCTATACAATTTTTATTCGCACTAAAATCATGACTTGACAATAAAATAATGACTAAACAAATACAATATATGTACGTATCAATAAAAAGGATATGCATATGCAATCGATGCATTTAATAAATAGAAGTAGAAAGAAAAAAAACGAACTATGAATATTCATATCACTAAAATAATAAATATAAACAACAATAGAAATTGATGAAGCGCTGTCAATCCAGGCGCATAGAAAAAAACTGACAATAGGATGAAAATATTGATTGATTATATTTTTAGAAATTTGCAAAAGCATCTTTTTTTCGACAAGAAAAGCAAAATAAATATGGCCACATATATGAATATTTTATGAATTTAGCTGGCCACATAAAAAGGCTGCAAAAAATGTAGAGAAAAACAACATTTGTGGCATGACAAACTAACTTTTAGCTGAGCTGCAGTATTTGAAAAATGATGCCAAACAAATTGGCAGAGCCAGTCAAGCATTCAGCGAGAAGACAGTTTAAAAGAAATGCATCATACATCATAATCAATGCAATTGAAAGGCACAATTGTCTATAGTTAGGGTTGGCAGTTGTACTGCAGCCGAGTGAAAGTAATGAAACACCCTCAACTGTGGGTCAGCGGCAGTTACAGCGTTACCCCTTTTGTATGCTAGCCCTAAAACGAAAAAAAAAAAATCATAGCAGTTCACAAAAAAAAAGGGCATACAACTAGCTGAAATATGATCGATGGCACTGGCGACAGCACACACAAAAAAAAAAAATCTAACTTCCAGTTTGTGCTGTCCACAAAATGGTACAATTAACGTGGCATATCCTTTCATTGAAAATTGTGGCACAACAAAAGGATTCGTTTCATACAATTCAATTGTTCAACAGCAAATAAATGTCAAAAACATTTTTTTTCTTCTTCCAAACTGTGTCTTTTTAACGTTAACAACATATCAGGACATTTCGCTAACGTATCATTTTTCAAAAATCAAAATCAAAAAAAATTCTTTTTCAAATTCTAAAGCATCAGCCATGCAGTGGAAATCCAATTGAATTTGTTTTGTCAGTTCGTGGTTCAGTTTAGAGCAGCGCAACGCAACGCAGTGCATCCTTTGGCACAGCAGGACATCAACATATTTTGAGTTTAATTACGTTTTTTATTGGTTTTTCTGTGGCACCCCGAAAGAAAATGTCTGCAAGGTGTCTGTTCGATTTCCCCCTCTACTTTTATTTCAAACTGAAAATGGTCAACTTGTATTTTCGTTTTTGAAAAATGATATTTTGATCAAATTGTACTTGTATCAATAGTGTGTTCTACCCTTGTAATATGGTTTTAAAATGATTTTTTTATGCTAGATTGAACAGCATATATATATATAAATCGTATAGATAGTTTATTTTTGTTTGGGTTGGCAGCGCTGTTGGAGTTTATCACAAGTGTTGATCGTATAAAGTACTTAGTGATATGTAACTTCGATGGGTCAAATTGGTTTTTAGGAAGTTGAATGACTTTTGTTTAGGCGATTATTGTGTATTTGGACAGTACATGTTAGTTTAATATTGTTTTGTGTATTGATTGAGTGGGAAATATAATACAGTAGTCAACATGAAAACATTTTTTAATGCACATTGAGTAGTTTTTATAGACAGTTTTAGTGCCAAGATTAAAGCTCAATACTGAGCTCAAAAACTTAATATAAAAAAACGCTATCAGACAGCAATCAAAAATTTTCGGCACGAACTGTTTTGCAATGTGTACACAGATAACAAAAGTATTTGCTACCGAAAATACTTTTTATACGCTGAAAACAGTTGACAAAGAGTGTGAGCTTTTGTACTATTTCTGTCAAAAAAAAAAAAAAAAAACCAATGAAAAATCAATATATATGAAGTTTTCAACTAATTAATAACTGATTTAAATATTTCATGTTGATTTGGGAACACTGCTTTTTGTTTGTTTGACATAACAGTAATCATTTACAATTTTGGTAGCAAAAGTTTTCATCGATCTCAGTATTGAGCTTAAAGAATTATTTAGCATAAATTGTTGTACCTGAAGTTTGAACTCATACACTCCTTTAGATACATTCAAAAAGTTCACTAACAATCACTGCATCTAAGCTTCAAATCAAACTTACTGCCTTCACTTAGCATAAATAGTTAATTAGTTCATTACTAAAAACAGTCAAAATGACGACATCTAACTACAGACATCCTTCTCCCTTTCCAACTCGAATTTCAAATACAAAATGTGTTGCCATGTTAGACAAACTGAGTTAAGCTCGAGACTTGTAATAAACCAAAACGAACTTAAAAGCAAATTAAATTAACCGAAAAATGACAAACACTACACTAGAGTGTTGAGCTATTGCAAGCATATGCAGAAGTATATAGTGACAAGAGCAGCGTTGAGTGCTGACAACCTTTCATCTGACAGACAGACAGACAAACAGGCAGTCTATCTGTAGCTAGACAAACTATCAGCATTTTATGAATAGTTTAAGCGTTGGTACACATAAAACAACAGCAGCCGGCATAAGGATTCACATAAGCATTTGATGTACGGGTATAGGTATGTGTTGTCTCAAATACCGCCTGCGGTTGCACTTAATTTAATTGACAAATTTTAATACCCAAAACATAAATATGCCAAAAGTTTAGCATATCAACTCAAATCATGCGGCGCTACTCAGTTGAAATGTGATTTCTGGATTTTGACTTTTTGTGAAGTTTTGTACATTTTCTTGCCAAAATTTGTCTTGTCTTTCTTGTTTTGTACAATATAATTCCATCCGAATGCTACGAAATTTTAAATGGATTAATGTTTACTTTGTTGTTCGTGAACTGTTGGAATTCATTTGGAGTTTGTAGATGGAATTCGTTTGGAATTGATGTTGTAACAAGCAGAAATGTTGGTATACGAAATTTTCTGGCTGATTCGAGCATTTTATACGCAAAAATTTTAGTTGCAGGTAAGACACGTGTTTCGAACTATGCAATATAGTGTGAAATGGTATTATCGGTTTGTCTGACAGTTTGTAACGCATTGAAGGAGGCTATCTTACACCCTTAGAAAGTATATATATAGTATATATATATATATATATATATATATATATATATATATATATATATATATATATATATATATATATATATATATATATATATATATATATATATATATATATATATATATATAGAGAGAGAGAGAGAGAGAGAGAGAGAGAGAGAGAGAGATATATATATAGAGAGAGAGAGAGAGAGAGAGAGAGAGAGAGAGAGAGAGAGAGAGAGAGAGAGAGAGAGATCAGCTCGACGAGACGAGCCGATTTAGCCCATTTTTGCTTTTTTTTATGGAGCACGTTTTTGAGAAAAGTAAAATAATTAGAAGTCCAAGACATTGGGAAACTGAGCTTAAAAATTACTTTTAATTCAATTTTTAAATATCAATTTTTCACAGTTCAGTACAGTACAGCTTGGTACAAAAAAAAAAATAAATAAAAATTCACAGAAAGTTAAAAATCCAATAAAATTCGCCAATATTATGTTGCAATTACAGATCATTTTTAAAAGCTCATTTTTCAACCATAAATGACTGAATCTGCAATATATGTAGGACGATGGTTTATACGTCCTTTCGCACCAAGTAATGCGCTGACAAATACTGTTGGAAATGAAAAAATTACACAAGGCTTATTTTATTGACAAAAATATAAACTTACCAACAACAAAGAAAATATATTTCATTCTGAAGAAGAGAACTTTACATTAAGATTAGTAAAAATATACTGCAAAGCACAAACTTTTTCAACTGTAACAGTTGCGATTTAATAAATAGTAAATACTTTATATTATAATCAATTCGTTTTCGTTGCAGTTAATGAAATAATTTGCGTGTGTGGGTGTTTACGTTTACTTGTTTTTAAAATGATTTGAAATATAAACTGTTTATTCTACTTTGTAATACAGTTTGTAGAAATCAAAATCTGAATGAAAATCAAGGCATGTGTGTGTACAGGGTATAATATAGTCTAGCATGTCAACTTGTTTACTAAATATTTAATTTTATGATCAATTCGTTTTTGTATAATATTTAGTATAACACTATATTTTGTATAACACTTTTTTATGCTGATCATGAAAACAAGCGTTAAAGTCATGCGTAGTACAAATGAAGGGGGAAATTGTTTTTTAACAAAATTCTCAATTCTCATCGAAAAAGATAGCCGTTGATAAGAGCGAATTATTAAAACAACACAAGTTAAAGCGAAAGCAAAAGCGAGTACAAGCGATATAGCGAGAGCAAAGCGAAAACGAGGCGAGAAAACAGTTTCGAAACATCTTTCTCGCTTTCATTGGTTTTTGTTTTGATGTTATCGTTTCGTTTTTGAATGATTTTTTTTTTTTTTTTGTTGGTGCTTTTCATTCTCTCTTTGACTAGCATTGCTTATAGCATAAAATATTATCTTCTAACGTACACTCTGACATCAGCCTTAAGCTGAAAGGCGATTATTCGATTTTTTCATCTACTAAAGTGGTTCAAGTTTGTCCGAAACAAGGCAGTAATACAGTATGTTCGACGATCTATTGGCGCTCCTTGTAGGCTTTGTACAACTCATACGACCGTGTTTACTAACACTTTTCTATGAGTGTATCTAATCAACGCTTGTTGGTTTGTTAACCTTTTTCTGTTTCATCCTTTATTTTTATTTTTTTTTTTTTTGCGCACATTTATCTGATAACAGGAAATTGCAATATTTCAACACAAGGCACAAAATGCCTCCACACTTGACTCCTTACATTGTACTCAACTCGCCAATCGTACGTATAAAATTCGTTTGCTTAAGTGAAAACAGCCGCAGGTTAATTGTGTGTGCCGCCCAAAAAATTGAACTCTCAAAGCACTATGCGGAGCAGTTTATACGGTAATGTGGTAAAGGGGGGAGAGAGAGTAATACAAATACAGTTATGGCAACATATCCGCCGGATATCAGTTTTAGCTAATGAAAGATACGCCATTTGTGCAAACAAACATATGAAAGATAAACAAAATGTCCAAGTTTGTATCTAGCAGATACATTTACTGTATCTACAAGTATGCATATTACAAATAAGTGCTAAGCTGTACCAGCTTAGTTACATAAACGTATATCTAGAGTGTTGGTAGTACAGCTGAGTTGTTGTGTTGTAACTAAATAAATATTATTAATTAAATGTTTTGTCTGGCATGACTTTTGAGATTGTATTTGTATTAAAGTTGCTTTACGGCTTAGCATATTTGACATTTGTAGCAACTAACTTAACTGCAGTAAGTTCTTGTAAGTTCTTTAACTTTCGACAATGACTATAATAGAGTCAAAATGATAACGTCACCATTAACATTATTGATTTTATCATGGTTCTCAACGTCAATGGCACATACTTAACAGCATTAACAGATATCAAGTTTTCTGCTAAGTATAATATATACATCGATGTCATCATCGATACGCAACAGTTCATTCAGTGAGTCTAACCATCAGTTAAACCTATTCAAGTAGTTCATTCAATTCAATGAGCTAAAACTCTGACAGAACTTTTCTTGCGACAAAACAAAAGTTTGAGTTTTTCGCCAATAGATGCCTCACTTTCATTCGCACTTCCTGCTTCAACGTATTGCATAAATAAACGCTTAAATCCTTATGACTGGCATTATCCTTTCTCAGCGAAAGTTTTTCTACTGTCTTAGCTTTGTTTCTTGGCGTGCACATAATTTTTTAGTGTTATTACATGAAAGTTGTTATTCACGAATGGCGAATTTTATCTGTAGATACATCGCATAAGTGTATATACTCATACAGAGCCTTAAACGTTGCTTTCTATAATTATCATTTGAACGCATTTTCTTTTAGCTTAAGTGTCCTTTTTGACATATTTATAATATTGCCTGAATGTTTATTTTATTGACTTAAATTGAGCTGTGCGTTTCTTTGTGAGGGTTTGCGTATTGTAGATGAGATGTGGTGGGAAATGTACCAGAAACTCAAAGCTATCCAAGTGTGCTTGTAAACTTAAATTCGAAAACGATGTTTCTTATATGGAGCTATAGTAAATAGCAAGAAGTTCAACACAAATTAAATTTGAATAGACTGATTCAAGGGTGTGAAGCACTTTTATACACTGTGTATGATATTTAGATACACTCACTGAGCACTCAGCCGGCCAATTTTGATGTCAATTCGCATTGTTACAGTGCCACGAATTTCATGATATTGGTTTTTTGTTTCAAATGGGGAAGGCGTCCACTTTTCCAGTAGTATTTTGCCACGTTCCCTTTACATATATACCAAATCTAATACGTCTGCGAGAAATTGTTGGTGAGTCATGACAAATTTGGTTTTCCTGTTATATGGAGGAGGCGTGATACCACTCATTTTTTTTCAATAAATTGTATTTCTTTACATATGTATGAACTAAATCTCAAAGTAATACACTCCATCAATTTCATAACGATCGGTCCATCAGTCAAACATTTATTTTTATATGTACGTATGTATGTATATACATATATAGATCTATCCGAGAAAACTGACTGCTATACGAAGCTCTCTATATTTTTGGCGCATTAAAATAGTTATAACAAATATACCCGCATGTGTACAAAAAAAAAAAAAAACAACAAATTTTATATGGTTATTTACAATACCAAAACAGGATAGCTAAGAACCTTATAAATTTATATGCAAACCGCTTAAGCAACCATATCGAATATGCTTGCAAGCAGCAAAAATGAAAATATTTACAAAAACACATTGCAAATAGTTTCGAAAACAAAAGCCTTTAAAGCAGCTCGTAAAATTAAGTTTGTTGCAAATTTTATGGCCAACCCAAAGAATACAAAGCATCATCACGATCCATAGGCATTGTCAAAATATACCAGAACTAATACGAATGCAACAAATAAACAAAAGAGACATTGTGACAAACTCAAAGACAGCAGCTCAACCCTCAAAAGGAAATGCTCACCTAAATAAGTAAAAAGATTATTAGTGGAAATAATTGCAGCAATAGAAAAAATGTAATGCAAAGTCAACATTGTATCTAAGTATCAAAAGGAAGACCATTGTTCCACTAAAATGCCAATAAAATCTAAGACAAAATTGTTATTTATCTGAAGAAGAAATACAAAGCAGGCACAGCAGACAGTACTCAAACTGTCAAAGAGCGTCGCAAATTATACAACAAAGTAACTGAAGTTGCACAGTGCCTGGTGTCATAAAAATTGTGAACAAAAAAGGCGTAGATTAATGCACTGAAAAATATAGACAACAAATTCTACTAAACAGCACTATAAAAAATAAAAATCAAAAGATTCAGCTGAATGTGCTGCGCAGGCGCAAATGTCAAAATTGACATTAGCGCATGAAAAATGTAACAAGTTGTGCGCTGTGAGTGGCAACTCCTTTTTTTCACACACACGTAGCCAAACGAAAGGATTAAGTAGGCATAATAAAGTGTTGTAGCATTTATATTTTTATTACCTTACCTCGCCAAGCTACTGCAACAAAATAGAAAGAAGACTTCATGAAATACTTTGCTTCTTTGTTGCGCATAAAATATTATACTTCAAGGTAAACAGTGGCAACAGCGGTGTATCTATCTCGTACTTGGAATCCGTCAATTGTCAACTTTGGCGCATAAATTAGGGTGCAAAGAAAAAAAAGGATATTTGTACAGTGACGCGACGCGATATTGATGACATCTGAAGGTTGTGCCTGAGAAAATTTTTTATTGATACGCCTTTTGTGTCTGGCCAAGCAAAGCACAAGAATGTATAAAAGGCGCAGTAAACGCCTATTGTCTGCTAATACTCATGAGATACATATGCTTTACTTAGTTTTTTAAATGTCATTTTTGGGTAATAAACATTATGCAGACTTTGTTTGTAATTGCAACGAGTTAAATTATTGAAACGTAGTAGAACTTGTTCAGGAAATGATATGATCGTAAGATTTTGGATCTTACTGGTTTCAAGTATATTTTGTCAAAAGAAAGCATACTGAAACAAATTATGCACTATCAGAATACATCAAGAAAGGGGGAGTGGGGTAACTTATATCGTTTTAAATCTCTGAATGCCAATCGAAATCACCTATTAAGGTAGGTCAATAAAAAAAATCGTGGTCAGGATTTGCACTCTTTGGAGCAGATTCGACTCCTAAAATCCATTGTTTTGCTTGTCTCTTGATCTGTGAGCTATAAAAATTTATGCAGGGCTCATTAATGAAGCATAAACTGCTGCAAATTTCCTTAAATAGGTCCAAACATAGCTGTATCCGTTTGCTGTCCGCCGTGAGCAATTGTGCCACCTATAGAGCAGAACCCTTTCTCACATTTCACTTATTATGTCAAATATTGATTGCCGATCACGCCTACGGTCTCAAACAGTCTGAAATTTCGTTTGGTGTGCTCTCTCTCTCTCTCTCTCTCTCTCTCTCTCTCTGCCTTTATCACTCATCTCATCCACGAACTCAACACTTCGGTAGCATGTATTCTTTATTGTAATCTCTTTTCATCTCCTTTAAGTGTTACATATTTTATCAATCTCTCTACTCTCTCTCTGCATTACACCTTCGACTCATCAGTGCTGTAGAACGTATTCTTCAGAGTGCTTTCTGTACTTGTGTCGCAATACTCTTCATCTGTATCACATATTGCACATACCGTCCCCATCCTATCCTTGTTTATCTGTCACCCATTTCTCCATAAAGCTCTCTTTTAATCTGTGTTAAACTCTAAATCTTCGATCTCATCTATGATGTAGCATGTGTTTTCCAGATGGGGCTTACTGTAAACTTTAGATATATCCTCTTTTCAAAAATTTAGTTCCTCAACACTTTTCAAAAAATATCTGCTGATTCAATACTTCACATATCGAACGTAGACTATTCAAATACAATAACAGCTTGTTACATGTTTGTCTATAATCGTAAACGAAATGATGACGATGCCATCCAGCATCTATCAATAATAACAATTATGATTATTATTATTCTTCTTCAACAATATGAAGCTGTTCCCAAAGATACACCAAAGCGCTTCATGTGTATGCATCTAAATGTCTATGAAATCATCTTTTTATGACGCTTTATTACAGCAGCGAACTTTTCTTGAGATACAAAAACATATACTCGCACATATAACTATTATTGTTATTGCAATTTGTCTGTAGACATAATGTCGACAAAAATGGTCGGTAGCTCACTTTTATGACTGGAGCAGAGTGGTGCGAGTGGATCTCTGTACAAAAGGAGGCTTTTGCCCTGACTATACGTGTAGTGTAAAATAAACAGTTGCGTGTTTTTAGCACGCAACACAAATTTAACAGCCCAACTACACACATCATCATCGTCATCAAGGATATTAACTGCTTTGCTTTTGGGTGTTGGGGAACTGACCATAAATGAATTATTTCTATTTGTATTGCATGCTCCATGGGCGTCTCAAACTTTGTGGAGTTTTTATGTGTGTAAATAAAATGATTTTGTAGCGCTAGTACACATTTTTCTGATATGTGAAGAAGAACATTTCTTTATTTTTCTCTTGCAGTAAAAACATGAAATATTATGATTGCAAAGGATTAGTTCATAGGCACGAAGTTGAGTAAGTGATAAATGGTCAAGATTTGGCTGGGGTGCATAGTGTGTGGGTGTTTTTATGTAGAATGTATGTAGTTGGAGTTGGCTTTTATTATTTACTTAGGATATTGTGCATTAGTTGAGGCATAAAAATCTATTTTGTTTTAATTAAAAACAAACTTGTAAAGGCAACAATTTTCTGTATGCAGTCGTGCGAAAATTAATGGTGAGAAATATTCTGTTCTTTTTTTAATTGTAGAAAATTTATACAGATTTTTATATACTTGTCAGACTCACATATGTATAACAAACATAGAAATTTTAGTAACGGTGCTAGAGGGAAAAACTTCTCGGTAGGGAAAATAACTTCCATACCCACTATTCGGTAAATATCAGCCCTCATATAATTAGTGATCAGTACCACTCATATTTCTACACCTGTTGTTGTTGTTGCTGTTGCTTTGAAAACAGATTAATGGAGCATATTTGCTGGCTATTGTGCATTTGTTACGAAAAATTAAACTAATTGTGAATTGAAAGCACTTATAATTCGCAAAATCTTTTAACAGTACTCATATTAAGTATTTTAATTTTTATTAGTTTCAATATTACTTTTCTTTATTTTCGTATCAGTTTAGTAGATTTTTTTTATAATCCGATATCGACCATATTAAAAACCAGAAGCAATATTCTTTTTTTTTCTGTTGCTTTAGGTACGCTTTAAGGAGGAAAGAAAAAAATACTATGGTTTTTTAAAATTTCATGCCTTTGGTGTTACCCAGCTTCAACGTTTTCAAAGTGCATATTTCAGTCATCTTCATCTTCGAAATATTCTCATGAGCAGCATACTACTTATTTGTAAGTAATGCGCTATAAAAACTGTTCATAACACACACAATTTTCAACTACTACGCCTTTAACTCGACCTCTGAGAACTTAATTCTGCTGCGACGACATCATAAACCAGACAAACATAATAATTACGTTGAAAATTATATATTTTCTGCACAATTTCATTAGCACCCTTAGAGATGATGACGCACAAAACTGATTCAGTAGACAAAAGATACATTTTTTCTTACTAATCTGCAGATTTATATGCAGAGAAGTTGTTCAATAAAATTGTCCAAACTAGAACATAAAACAGCATATTTTATGGTACTCATTTTCATTATAACTGGCACTTTTTTTGGCGTATTATTAGCGACAATTCGTAATAATACTTCTGTGAAACTCTGCATGTAGATACAAACTGACCACACATCATATGAAGCAATATTTCGAGTGCAAAAACTTGTTTGCATATTAAGCAGCATTAAATTTGTATTTTAAGCACGAAATAAATATAATTAAAATGTTTGAAGAACTAACAATTTTCTTTCAAAAATTCTATAGTCTTAAATTTTTTCGCCATATAATTTTTTGCCATCCACTTTACAACGTTAAATCAATCAATCTCTATTAACAGCAAACCATTAACTTACAGCTCGAACATCAAAAATCTATCAGCAAAGCATAAAAATGATATATATGCTGTAGTTAATCAATGTGCAACAAAATCGAAACGAGAATTGAACACCCTTCAGAGTTTTTTTTGTTATTTTTTTTTTATATGGTTTGTCCACTCAATATTTTTGTATTTTTTTTTTTTTTTTTGCTGTTAGACCTCCATGCGCTAAATGTCACAAGTCAAACTTTTTCTTGCATATTGATTCGATCCGTTTCGTTTCGATAACGCTCGATTTTCGTCACTTATCACTCAGAATTATTACAGCAATAAAGCATTTTCCGGCATCGGTTGTCCTGTCTGTCATCCGTTGCCTCATAAGTCCTTTTTTTTTTGCTGCTTTTTTGTTGCTTCACTGCTTCCTGTCAGCCATGGCACACTTTTGCATTTATTTTCATGTTTTTTGTATCGTTTTTTTGCGCCGAAATATTTGTGGCGCATTTTACTTGTTTATCAAATTTGATTAAAGCGATTTCTCTCTTCAGTAGGAAACACCACCCTTCGTACATCTACTATTATGCAAGAATGGTACTCCCCTACCTCGTTTGTTTGCTATGCTAGTTGCCATACATACTTGTAATGATTACCAATTTATTTAAATGTCAATGATTTTTTTGTTTATTCAGACATTACTTTGTAATTTTTTTCTGCTCATGCATAAATTGTTTGTATGTTTATCCCCAGGGATGTATATTTTTAATGAATATTGATGTCTTAAATCAATGGAGTAAATATTATCTGGAATATTTTTGGCGTTAGAGTAAAATGCTGTGCATAATGTTAGAAGGATATTAGCTCAAGATTTCTGTAAAACTACTTCGGTATCACGGAATTTACTTTCTTTGAAGGCACAAACATGAATGCATCACAACACATCACATGCCAAGCAGTAGTTGAAACAATGAGTTTATCTGGCCGGTTTTAGCAGCAACCTTCTTATTTGTATACGTCTGTCTGCATTTCATATCTGCTTTCAATGTAGTCTGTAGACTGTAGTCTGATGATACGTTGTACCTCTCAAAAAAAAAAAAAAGAAGATTGTTTAAAAACTACCATCCGACATGAGACCTTATACTTCTCGGACTATACTCGTACATACAATAGATTATTTGTTATATTCAATATATCGCCTGCAATATGTCGATATATGGCCAAATTTATTACATTTCTAGATCCACGTATTCACGCAGAACCTGTAATTCGATTCATATTTCAGTTTAAATATATTTTAAGGGGCTAGACCTCGACTTATCTATTCCGATTCATTCGTTAGCTAAAATTCCAAGCTCATTTCCAACTACAAACAGTGGCTTTTACTCTGTTGTTAATCACAATGCGATAATCATAATCCTTCGTTTACGGTATGGACCAAACGCCAAATTCCATGACACCATTTAACTTTTAGAGTAGTGGATTGTAACACCACAAATGTCTTCAAAGTTTTGGTGACCAGGTAATTCCAATGGAGTTCTGTTCTACTTTGAAGTAAGACATAGTACTGTTTTTTGGACAACCATTAAAAATGATACATTAAAAGTTGCGTTAATTCTTAAACATTATGTTTGCTTATGCAAAGAACAATTTTACCTTCTGGACGTCCAACGAATGTTTTCTTAGAAGTCTTTTGCGGGTTGTACTATTGTCTAACAAAAGAGCTTAGAGTAAGATTGTTAGAGTGGCCATGCAAACGCTCGATACATCTGGCACTAACATTAAGAAACTGCTCCATAAACTAAAATTCAGATCTTTATGTAAACTTGACTAGTTAAGAAAATGAGTTGTGAAATTTTTTTTCAAATTAATAATAACAATACCAATATATTTATATACACATAAATTCTGTTTTGCTTTCATAAAAATTTGTATAGTTTGTGAAGGGCTTCATTTTCGTTAAGAAAGAATCCACAGTAAACGCTGGAGAATATGTTGAACTGAACGCTATAAACGCAGTTATGGTTATGAACAAGTTGTGATGCACTTTTGAAGCTTTTGCTTACTCCACCGTTATCGAAGTTTTTCCAGTTTCAGCTTAGAAAACGAATGGCAATTTCATTATCCAAGCGATCTTAGATATCTCTAACATCTGAAACATGTTCCTAGGTTTAACTTATTCTAAGGTTTGTTGTTGTTGCCATTCATTTGAATCCAATGTTACAATATACGATCGAAGTTTGGTACCATGTTGCTGTGATTTATGTAAATTTCTTCTTGACAAAAATTAGTTCTTCACAAACCAGAAAAGTATTCTTTGGTTAAGGGCGGTGGTCCTTGGCGGAGCACGCATGCTCTTTTCAGTCGAAAAGCTAATTTGTAATATATTAGTTAAATTTAAATTTTTTTGAAAAAATTACTAGAGTTATTTGTTACTTACAGCACTGAGTGAGTTGTAGTTGGACATCACAGGGAATATATTACTAATAATTGTAAACGCAGTTTTTGGGTAAGTAAGTAAGAGTTGTGACATAGCTGAGGAGGAACTTATTGGTGAGTACGTGTAATTCTTTTATAAAGTTTACAACGGTGGTGACGTCGTCAGGTATCAGAGTTATAACATTTAGGATACGTTGTATTTGTATATCTAGAATCGAGAAGCGTATTGAGTGGATGCTCAACTCAGATTTAGCCTTACCTGTCAAAAAGCAGCAAGCGTAATTTTGGAAAAGAGTAGAATGAGCTGGTTTTGGCTAAGTAATGTACAGTTTGAGTTGGATCAAATATTATTCATCAGCTTCGGAAATCGTTGCATCACGCACTCTAAATTATCATCAATAAAGCATATAAGCAATGGTCCCGTATGAAATTGGTTTTCTATCAACTCTATTTTTTATTATCTTCTCCGATTATTCTGATCCGCTTAAGTTTATATTTGTCATTCTACTCTTGCTTGCACAATTTGCTGCAAAAATTTTAAGAATTCTTGCATTAGTTCTTGGACATTGAAGTTTGTAGATGTTTAAACTCTGATGTAAAACGTTAAATATAATCATATTTGAGTTGCTGACCTTTATTTTGCAGTTTTTATTTTTTTGACTTGGCATCTTTTTTTTGCCCTTCCTCGTCATTTTCGATTTCACCTTCGAGCAACGACAAAACCACTCTAGTGCTATCCTCGCAACGTTCTTTGGTACCCCAATCCTGAAATTAAAAAATAAAAAAATCATTTTATTGCGTGAATGAACATGTATCTTTCCAGATAAAAATTTCCGCAATAATACTATCAAGTTAGCTTAGATATGACTATACAGCTTCTGCCAATCACAGAAAAGCATATGCCTGCAGCAGCCCTCAAAGCATTCTAACGTCTGGGACATATAAGCTAACAGCAAAGGCGTCGTTGATCTAACTACCCAACTGATTTGAAGAAGATTACATTATGACCAGACAGATTAGTTCTAGATAGGTTCTATAGAAGCCACCGCTGCAAAATCCGTTGTACACTCTTGGATATCTAGCTTTGGTTACTGGGACTTCCGCAGAGTTGTCGCAGCTATCAAACCGAGAGTAATTCTGGCCGCATGTTGTCATTGCATCCAAAAACCAGAAAAATTCTCAATTGGTTCCATAGAAGCTACCGCTGCAAACTCCGTTATACACTATCGGATGTCCAGCGTTGGTTACGAGTCGTTCTAGCTAGACCGTTACCTCCACCGCATGTTATTGCATCCAGAAACGTCTTGTCCACCGGAAGTCACACTACATCAGAGCGCAGTCATCGCTGTAAACGCTGCTGTACACAATTGGATCTAGGGCTCGTGAGCGCATTGTTCTGCTTGCCTCGCCGTAGGACTTACCCTGGTAACTTTTTCGTAGAGCCTACCCTTCCGGTCACACCGCAGGCGCAGCTGAAATCTTCGTCTTCCGTTTGTGTCATAATCGTCGCGTCACACTACATCAGAGCGCAGTCATCGCTGTAAACGCTGCTGTACACCATTGGATCTAGGGCTCGTGAGCGCATTGTTCTGCTTGCCTCGCCGTAGGACTTACCCTGGTAACTTTTTCGTAGAGCCTACCCTTCCGGTTACACCGCAGGCGCAGCTGAAATCTTCGTCTTCCGTTTGTGTCATAATCGCCGCGTCACACTACATCAGAGCGCAGTAAACGCTGTAAACGCTGCTGTACACCATTGGATCTAGGGCTCGTGAGCGCATTGTTCTGCTTGCCTCGCCGTAGGACTTACCCTGGTAACTTTTTCGTAGAGCCTACCCTTCCGGTTACACCGCAGGCGCAGCTGAAATCTTCGTCTTCCGTTTGTGTCATAATCGTCGCGTCACACTACATCAGAGCGCAGTCACCGCTGTAAACGCTGCTGTACACCATTGGATCTAGGGCTCGTGAGCGCATTGTTCTGCTTGCCTCGCCGTAGGACTTACCCTGGTAACTTTTTCGTAGAGCCTACCCTTCCGGTCACACCGCAGGCGCAGCTGAAATCGTCGTCTTCCGTTTGTGTCATAATCGTCGCGTTTTGAGCAGTCAAGCAGCCAGCCAGCAAGAATCCATTGGAGCGCCACTAGAACTACCGATCTCGTTTGCATGTCTGTAAATACTCCTAACCATGCTACAAAATGCAATTTTCCCTAGACACCGGCATGCGGCTGGTAGACAATTTTAAATAATAAATTCGTAGCTACGATATTTACCCGATCATTGTGCTTATTTGGCTTTAAAGAAGACTCAACTATACCCATGATATGAGTGGTATACTTGGCGTAGTCGTTCTTCTTCTGCGAAATTGGAAATGAAAAAATTGTTATAAAACAAAATTTTATGAAAGAGTAATCTGTCCCCTTACTTACCTTAGCATTTTCTATAAAAATGCTATCGTCGCTAGCCACGCTTATCATCTCGGAAATCGAACTGGCAGACGAAATGGGTGCCGCTTCGTCTACGCTTGGTATATTTTCGAACGAATTGTGATCTGGGATCACGGTCACAGAGGCCTTAACTTTACCACACTTGGAGCATACTGAGAGCTCGCTATCTTTTTCCATATTTTTTAAATATATATTTTTTTTTTATAAAGTTTACAACAAACAAAATTTCTACTGAAATATAATATAAAATCTCGACGAAACGGTTTGAACAAGAACACAATTTATAATGAACAAAATACTGAAAATTTTTGCTAAATGAAAATTCGTCGCCTACTTGAATTATACTAAAGTATTGGGAAAATTTTTGTTAAATCAATTGAAGTCATATGTATATGAAAAGTTGTCGCCTACTTGAATGAAACAACAATTGATAATATTGAGTGTGTACAGCAGAGACTTTTGCTGACTGATTACTGATTTCCGCTAACTATTTTCACGTATCGCTATGGTTTTTTTGGTTTTGTTTTACTGAAAAGCCAGCTTATGCATAATTTTTGGGCAAGTCAACTTTTCAGAAAAGATGTTTTTCGTTTCATGATTTAATTCAAGATTAAATTTCAGCTACTTTTGTTAATTAAAAAAATTACTCAAGTTTTTCTAATAGATAATTTTACGCCATTTGACCTAAATAAATATTTTTTTGTACATTAAAAGATGCCTTTTTTTATTATTATTTTCTTACTCCATCGGATGGCATAAAAATTTTAAGCTGCTAACATTATTTTAATCAAAATAAAAAGTTATTAGAAACCAAATGCGTCACATTTTGCGCTTTATGCAACAGAATAAATAAACAAAAATTAAAAATAAAAAAAAAGTGGAAAAAGATTCTCAAAAATAGCAGCGAAGTTTTTAATCCATGCAGCAAAATTTCAAAAAACCAAAAGATCAAAGTCAAAATGTTGAAATGTTTAAATTTAAAGGGCTAAAATAAATAGCAACCAATTCCATGGAGAATTTTTTGTTCTTTTCTTTTTTGTTCAACGATTGTTCAATGCAACCTAAACAAATATTGTCAATTCATTTTGAGTTGGGGAACGTACGAAGTAGAACTTCTCAAGTGACTACAGAAGCGCCGAAGCGAAATCTTTAACCAAACCCCAAAACTCTTTGAATGTGACAGCTACAAATCAGTCAAAAAAAAAAGAAGACTGTACAACAATTTTAATAACCGAAGTTAATCAAGTAGCTTAAATAAAGCGCAGAAGTTTGTTGGTGTCTGTTCCGTGTAACCGTGTAACCGTGTGCTAAAGGGTTATTGAAACAGGGTTGTTCGATTACAACGCGAAAATGCCACAAAGTCAACATAGCGTGTAAAGCCTGTCATTGATGCTGCTGCCATAGACTATGACCACTGACCAGAAGTTGCCAACCTCACCCCCCCTCCCTCCCCACAACTTAACCCAATCCCACAATACACTACATAGCAATCAAGCAGACTGTGAGCAATGCGCATTATGACCGCGAAAATTTAATACGCGCGTCAAAAATTATGCAACGGGCGTACATTTTTGACAAGTGTTGAGCAAGCATTTGAAATATTTCGCGTAATTTAAGCGGCTTTTTGATGGAAGGAGTTCTGGTGGAGGAGTGGGTTCGAAGCAACCGCGCGTAAATTCTTAATTAATAATCTGTAGCAAATTTTGGTTGAGTTTAGTCAATTGAATATGAAATGTTATGCCATGACAGTAGAATAGATTGGCAATGAGCCGTTGAAATCACTTTTAAAGCCGTTGTAATTACTCTTGGCGTTTGCGGTGTGTATTATTGGTTTGGGATCACCATACGACTCTGGTTCATCAAAAAAACAGCAACAGCAACAGCAACAGCAGTTGACGTCCGACTACCGAAATTGCGTAAATTAATTTTCAAACATAGAATTTGGTATGAGTTGGTTTAAGAAATGTTGCGCAGTAAAATAAAATTGTAATCAAAGGCATATATTTTTCAAGAATCTGACATTTGGTCTAGTGGAAGCGAAGTATACTCGTATATAAACATTCTCAACATTAACACTATCAGCAGACATGTGTTAGCATGTGAGTGCCAAAATGACGTTCTCTTTATTTAAACATCAGCTGTTCGTTGTGATGATAATAAATATGATAAGATTTCTGATCTGTAAATTAGAAAAGTCAGGATGGCTGAGCAAGAAGAGGCGTACCTTCAAGAAGTTCACCTACCGCGGTGTCGACTTGGATTTGCCCAACAACCAACTGGTTGAGCTGATGCACAACCGTGCTCGCAGGCGTTTCCAGCGTGGTCTTAAGCGCAAGCCTTTGGCTCTGATCTAATGTTGCTCAATTTGGAATTTAAATGACCTATCCTGGTTTGAATCCATTGCCTGTTATAAAACATCGTTAAGTGTCTTTCTTAGTAGATGCTGTTATGTCCCGTTATATCCATTTTTATATATATATATTTTTTTTTTTTGGGATATTGCTCAATTTGTGTTTTATATTTCCTATATATCGTACTCTGTATGCATTGTCTGGAAAATAAACAATGTGTGGTGACTTTTTACTAGATCCCGTTATGTCGCGTTATCAATATTAATAAATGTTTTGGCTATTGCTCAAATTGGACATAAAATTACATATACATATGTTCTATTTTGTTTGCATTGTTTGTTATAATCATCGTGCGATGACTTCTTACTAGATCCCGTTATATACCGTTATATAAATTTTAATGAATTTTTTTGATATTGGCGTATTTAAAGACGGGCACCGCTTGATTAACTCGTCACGCTGATCCCGAATGTATAAATATACTTTCTGTGATCTCCGATGCTTTTCTCGCTATGTTATATACATTTTGACAGTTCAATAAACCCAATATGTCCTGCTTACAAATATATCTTGTGCAGTATATTAAAAACAAAGAAACTTCTGAAAGTTTGACTTATTTTTATGTAAAGTCAATGACCGTCATTGAAGACTCTACCGCAGTAGATATTTTGACTCAACTCTGCTTAACAATTCCCAAAATTGAAACAAATTACTGCGAAATTTGTTTACATAACTAATATAATTCCAAGTAGTTCAAACTGAAACAAAAATTCAACTTCCACCATAGTTCAAAATTCATTTATGCACTTGCATGTCTTCCTTTGGTTTCCAATTGCAGCAAATAGAAAAATTTAATATTCCATTTGAATATTTAAATGAATTGCATAAAGAAATCTGCAATTACACGCGAAGCAAAGCAAAGCATGTCCATGTGCCATTCATCAGGGAGTAGTGTAACAAAAAGACGCATAGAAATCCTGACCAAAGTGTTATTGTCCTCAGGGATGTGCGATACTTCGTACTTTTGCACTCTTAAAAATGCATTTTTCATATTTATAACATTTTCTATTTTGTTTCTTTTTTTTTTTTTTTTTG
Source organism: Leucophenga montana (assembly GCA_035044765.1). Taxonomy (NCBI): domain Eukaryota; kingdom Metazoa; phylum Arthropoda; class Insecta; order Diptera; family Drosophilidae; genus Leucophenga; species Leucophenga montana. Next base: position 1,950,154 of record JAWNNQ010001640.1, on the reverse strand, counting down.
AATAAAAATAGATGTCATGCGGGTTCACATTAATGGCGTAAAAAAGTACAATTTCAGAAGAGTATAGTGTAGTTGGAGTGCATGTGACAGGACAATATGATGGAAGACAGGAGTGTATTTTAAAACTATATGAGTTGGTTTGCTATAAAGTGCACAAGTTGGTCAAGTTGTAATAGGTATCAGGGATGTAGTGCCACTACTTTGTAGGTGTGGCTTAGCTGTGTGTTGTGCCAAAGCTAGCTGTGTATAAGATAAGTCACAATTTGAAATTTTAGAATCCGTGTGTACTACACAGCTCATGTTTCTATTACAGAGCTTGGAACCGTTCTTTTTTTTTTGGGAATTTCTTTAAGCATACTATTTGTTTACATCTCCTTACGCACCCATACTCCAACTTCAACCACATTAAATATTTATATTCAATTTTATAGTTCAAAAAAGAGGACAATCACATTGCGCGCAGCCTTTAATGGCAACGACAACTGTTAGTGACTGCTTTACCACAACTTCTAACAAGACTTTTCAAAGTCTATTGCACTAAACGCCGTCATCATCATCCTCGTCGTACCAAGTACAGCGTCAAGATATGGCTCAGGTCAACGGAAGCCATAAAATGCTCGTTTGTCACGCGAATTCTCTTGGTTTAACTAAAAAAATAAAGCAAGCAAGGAAGGAAGCTACCAAAAACGCCAACACATGCAAAAGACAAACTTCTAAGGACAAAAAAAAAAAATTAATGTTATATTTATTTTTAATGGCAAAAAATGCGCAAAGCAAAATTCGCTTTCGTCACCAAGTGCATTGCATGCTCCAGGTCTCCACATCTCCAACTAGTGCTATAGCGAATGGGTGTCCTTACTACTCGCTACATCCATTCCAAGCGCTACTAGAATTATTTACGTTTAGTTTTTATAGTTTTTTATGGCTTAGAGTATCGCGCGCTGGCTCATAAAATATAGCGCGCGAATATTTATGCCCGAGGTCGTTACTTGGCTGTCATTTTGTCCTTTTGTTTATACAGTAGCAATGTTTCCTTTCTTTATTTTCTCTCTGTCTCTCTCTCTCTCTCTCGCTCTCTCTCTCATTTTATATGTGAGTGTCACAGAACTTTAGAGTCGCAGGATATTTGTTTAAATGCTCGCGTATGTCAATTAAATTTTTCAGGCTGCAAAAGGAAGTGCAGCAAGGATTGAAGTAGCAAATGCAATTTTAATTACCGCAAATGAGCTGTAAGGCGTGGTTGATGTTGTCGTTGGTTATATAATTTAAGTGCTTTAGTTGTAAAGATTTTGAGTGCGACAAATAAAAGAAAAACAGGACTTAAAAAAGAGTGTTGCAAATTAAATCGTATGAAGCTGGAATAGTTGAGTTTAAAGTAATGAATCACTGTAAATAAAATGATGATGATGAGTTTAAAATTGGTGTTATAAAAACACACCCAACTTGTGCGAAATCGCTTTAGAAAAATGTCCCAACTTTGGTAAACTAGTGTCCCAACTTAACCGACGCACATAATTTTGTATAGCTAGCAGTTATAGCGAAATGAGTGGCATGTGTGCTGACTATCAATCGGTGTAGTATCTACGACTAATGATATTTTGTAAAAAAAAGAGATGACCCAACTTATGCGACACACAAAATTTTAACACAGCTGGACTGAAGAGTATACTGGAAAACATGTTGCTTATTTTGAGTAGAGATAAACACTTCGACTAAAAATACTGTCCCAACTTAGACGACAAACAAACTTTGAACATAGCTTGTCGGCGGAGTGGAATAAGGTGCTCTGTGATAATTTTGAGTAAGAAAAGATTCTTCGCTCAAAAAATCGTTCCGTACTTAACCGGCGCCTAGTCGCTTTATATAACTTGCTGGAAAAGTGGTTTATTGACTTTAGAACAGATCTTTTCGACCAATAATTTTGCATTCCACCAAAAATAGATTGTCTGAGATAATTATAAGTGGGCTTAGTCGCTCTTAATAAAGTAATTTCGCTTAAAAAGACTGTCCCACTTTAGCCGACATGAGTGTCCCAATATAAGCGACAAACAACATTTTGACTGGGTGTGTGGGTTGTAATGTTTTCACATATGGAAAATCTAATGAAACTATTAAAACGAGTGATGGCGCTGTCCTTTTTCCTTTTTGTTCAATATCAATCAAAAAATCGACGCTTAAATTTCATAAACAGCTGCTAACACAAACACATTCGAATTTAGGAACTCTATTCCTTTAGCATTTTTTGTACAATTTTTTACATTGATTACAATATCAAAAAAACAATGATTTTTTCACACAATTTAGGATGTGGGGAAAATTGTTTACTCAACTGTGCCGAAAAACAATTTTAGCAAAATATTTGAATGACAAACACGCGACTGACAAAGCGCTATAGAGACAGTCAAACAGACAGACAGACAGCAGACAACCGAAAAAAAATTGTTAGAGTAAAGTATTACAAATGTTATGTGTCAATGTCTAGGAAAAAAAAGGCATAAAAGACTTCCAACAAATGTCAACACAAGTTCATCAGTCAAATGAGCCTTGGCTGGCTGTAAGGAAGTAGACAGCATGTGTGTATCTGAATGTGCTTAATGCGTATCTACTGCGTTTGCGATAAGTTAAGTAAGTCATATTAGTATTTATCTCGAAAATTTTCGGCATTTAGCTTTTAAATTTACTTCTCGTCTTGTCTATAGGGTGCTTTACAAGTGCGAAATGTTGTCTTAAATGTGTTGACCTAAATTTTTATGTTGGTTTTTGTGCAGGACTAATGTTTATTAATGTGTTGCGTGTGTTTATTGAAAACAAATGGAAAGAAAAACACTTGATATGCGTTGCACGTAGCATGTGGCAGCAGCAATACCATTTTTATTGGATGAGTCATGTAGAAGTTGGAGAGAATATTTAAGTTAAGGTTGAGAGAAGTACATACACTCATTAGGTTGTGAGTTAATGTATAGGAAAACTTACTATTATTTTTCATAGCAGGAACAGTGCTTAAAGAAACCTAAGAGAGCAGAGTAGCTGAAATTTGTTCAATAAGTATATTTCTTATTTAAGCACATAAAATATTGAATCTACATATAAATTTTGGTGCATCCAGCTTATATAAATTTCAGCTCTAGGTGCTGCGGCTGGACAAAGGAATATGGCAAGCTCGACTCGACTCATTGCGCTATTCAAGAATAAATATAGAGATTAATGTAATGTGTGTTCTAGGAGGAAGATTGATATTCCTTTTGCCATCACTCAGATTTTGTGTTTGTTGCGTTTGAAGAAAAAAATCTACTTAAAGGGTTCTACAACACTCATTCTAGACATATATGTCATATAAGTAGTACTAGAGGATGTCAGAGTGAAAGCAACAAAGAAAGTCATGCAAATGTGAAGCTTTAACAGCAAGACAAAAACAAATGCGAAATGAGAAATGAGAAAGCAGTTTCGAAAGTGCTTTCTCGCTTCATTCTCGCTTTATCGCTTGCACTCGCTATCGATTTCGCTTGCACTTTGACACCCTTTTGAGCGATCACATAAAAAAGTTCAAGTGTCGCTTGTAGCGCCCGCTGTGACGTCAGCCTAAACTGCGGAATAAACCGCCAGGTTGTATATTTAGGTAATCCTTGAGTATTCCTGGTATTTTCAACCGGGTATGTCTGCTACTTTTACACTTTTCTGGTATTTTTAAAGTTTTCTGGTATTTTTATTGTTTTTTATTTTGTATTTTTAGGGGCTTCTGGTAGTTTTAGGATTTCCAGCGCTTTTAAGGTTTTCAGTGTTCGAGGACACCTTCAGCTTAATAAATTTTAGTTCATAATTATCGCAAACACGTACGAATATTTAATAATTGCGCAATTTGGCTTGAACACAAAGATAATTACACCAAAAATTAACAATAATACTGCCCAAACAGAAAAGGACGCCAAACTTTATCATCGCATATAAATTATCAGCTACATAAATGTAATATTTTACAATAAAACTTGCAATTATTTATTAGATTGCAATACAGCAATTAAAATGAACGTTTGCCACAAACTAAAGCTGAGCTCATGAGTCAAATGAACGAATGAGTGTACCCAAATCTGCGCACAAATTGGTTTAATTGGCTTAAATGGTCACACGTCGCGTAAACAAAATTTTACTAATACCTTTGTAGCGATAATAAAATATAATTTCTTTTATAAGCAAATATGAATAACCATAAGCTTTAGCCAGCGGGCAATGACCACAGCACTTTCATGGGTTGTTTAGGGTATGTGTTAAAGGACAAGAGAGCTTCTGTGGAAACATAGAAGTCGGTGCCGCATTCGTTGTCCTAGGTAATTTGTTAAAATTTGTCGCTCTCTATTGTATTATTTCGCTGCAACTTTATTATTCTAGCCATATAAACACCAAACTACCCAGCATACCCCAATAATCGTACGCAGTTGACTCAATCGTATAGAAATGCATAAATTTTCGAAAACGTATTTTGACTTTTGTGTTTTTGCTTCGAAGTATGTGTGTTGCCAGACTATTGTAACAAATTACGAATTACAAATTGTGCAACGTTTGTCGTTTGTTTCTTGGTTGTTTATTTGGTTTATTTGGTTTATTTTTTATTGTATTGTTGTACATATTTGAAAGCATTGCATGCATTTAAGCCATATTTTGTATGGCTGTTAAAAACAGAATTTACAATGCGATAAGACAACGTTGACTTATAGTTTGCTGCGGCTTTATATTTTGTTCTTGGTGGGATTTGCTTGTTTAAGTTTTCGTATACACTAATTTACGATTGCTTTGCGAAAAGTCTTCTTACGGAAGATTGTAGCTGCAGATGACGCCGCAAAGACTGCGTATTAAGTTGCTTTTGTAATACAAATCCATAGTGCATGAATGCAGTTTATTTTCTAGATACTAAATTGAATTGATAAATCACAAAGTTTAGAATGCAGAAATGATAAGATCTGCGAGACGCATAAAGTTAAACTGGGTGCTGGAATTTGGTACAACAGTTTTGAAGTGTTGGGAATAGAGTCGTTTGCAGAAGTTCACTTTAGTGTGGAAAGTTATTGATTGCCATTCACTTGGAAATGGCCTAAAATGATTATTTTGCAAACGGCCCAAGTAGCTTACAAACGTCCGTTAGGCCATGTATTGCCTGGGTGGTCTCTGAATATGCATGCCGGAGTAAGAAAATTGTGAGCAGGCGGCATTTTTAATTAAGTGTTTAGTTGCCGCCACCACAAAAACTCTTACCAGTCAAAACACAGAAGAAGCTTTGGATACGATCCAATTTTGATGACGACTGGGAGTACCTCCGCAATCTTCTTATTAACAACAAATGGCACCAGACGCACTGTTAGTAAGTGTTGAAGTAAGTGTTGAGAAACTGAAGCGGAGAAAATGGTATGATATACGAAAATTAATGTTTGTATACATATTAATGAGGCCTTTCTTCTCAGTTTCGGATGTTCTCTCCATAGTACAATAGCCACTCAGTTGATTTTTTTTTTCGTCCATGCTATGCGCCAACCTGTAGAAAAGTAAGGTACAATCCTTGCCATTGGTTATACCCAACTCATCTACAACTTTATTCATAATCAATCCCCTTCCCTACTACTTAACGCTAATTGAATTCTCTGTTAATTTAACAATTATGTCAAATATTTGCTTCCCATCATAACTCTTGCAAAACTAAGAAATAAACTAACCACGCAACTATTCAAGAAATAGAAAAATGCCAGCAAGTCACGCAATTAGTTTAAATTATCTAAAAGCAGTAATTTTTTATTTCACGCCACTCAAATGGGAGAAAAGAAAAAAATCGTATGGCAGTAGTACGAAAAAAAGGAAAAGAGTAAAACGTTTAAACTACACGATAAACAACCGCAATTAATAAAGTTGCCAACCAAAAAACAAAACAAAAAAAAAAAAAAAATACCAGAAGGCTACGAAGTCAAGTCGTAGACTGCAACATATTTTGACCTTTTGACTGGTGTGCTGTGCTAGTTATAGGATAACAATGTATGAAAAACATATACGGGATAACGCAACGTTAAGGAAGCAAAAGAAAATTTACAATACATAAAGCACATGGCTTGACTTGAACACTTGAAAAATTGCACGAAACTAGCAAAGGATAGCAAGGACAATACAATGGGTGCAAAATTTATTGCCAGCCATTTGCTGCTAAACACATACACACACACATACACATGACAAACGTACACTTATGAGATTAAGTTAACTACTGAAACAAGTAGCGCCTGTAGGAAAAACAGGATATAGTATAGCAGGATATATGCAGAGGTTAAACAAGCATTGTCTGCTTCAATTAGTGTCATTAAGACACAAAAAAAAAGTTGCTATAACTATTTAATATTATAGCACATTTCCACTAGAAAATTATTCAGCATTTTTCACATTCTCCACATTATCGGTGAGAACCGCAAACGAATTACTTGTTTTTCGATGAATCTATCGATATATTATCGATTTCATACCATATTTATTATCATTAGCACAAACAGCTGATATGTAAATAAAGCTAACGTCATTTTACCACTCACATGTTAACGAGAACGATGTTGAGAATGTGAATGTAGGGCTCAATGGAAAGATCTTATTATTTAATTTGGCGCTAATATTGAAGTGAATCTTTACACCTATTTGCATGCAGATTTATTTGTGCTGCAATAAGCAAATTTTCAATGTAATATTTTTTGTGTTCCTTTTTTTTTTTTTTTTTTGAGTTAAGCCGTCTCGCGTTGACGACAAAGGCGTCTAAGCTCATTGAACCACAAAATAAAGCGTATCATTATAATATGCAGCATTGCAGCTCTAATGCGTATTAAAAACGCTCGAATTGCGGTGCTCCTTTAGCATTCTTTTATACGATACAGGATATATATATATATATATATATATATATATATATATATATATATATACAGAAATATATACTTAACGCAGCAGGATATCGCATTGTTACAGTTCATACCTCAGTTACAGTCTGCAGTGTTTAGGTGAGTAAGTGTTTGTTCGTTGGTTTGTCGCATAAATCCGCTAAAGTATTTGATGTTCATGCCGGCGTATCTTTTACGCCAATTCGAAGCTTTTTTTTATACATTTTTTATATGAAGTAACTTTCTTTAATATTTTTCGCGCTGAGCTAAGCAGAAATCATTTGGTAGATTTTTCGCTATTTTTATTTGCCATAATGCTTTCGGTTTGCTGCATAGTAGCAGGAAATGCTTTGATGTAGAATAAAGATTTGTGGTATTCTGTTACTTAGCAGATACAAAGTGAGTGTGTGGGGCTTACGATGCTACTTTTTATGCTTATGAATCTTTAGTTTAGTAAGCTTTAAAATTGTGGTGAGTTTATTGTGTCATTTTTATAGATCGATTAATCGATTTAAATCGACTGTTTATAATAATTGCATAATCGATTGTTGGGGAAGTGTTTTAAAATTATGAGTTATCATTAGTGAAGTTTACTTTTATAGTTTTCTTACATACTGTCAGTGTGTTCACCTGTTTGTCTGTCTACACCGTGCACAAATGTCACAATTTTTTATCTATTAGTTAGAAACGGACACTTGGTTTGTAGACTTTCTATGACACACTCGTATAGTTCCTTTATTTTGAAGTAGTTTTGTAAAATTTTCATAACGAAGCTTTTTATGGTTGGCTTGAGTTTTATACCTAGAAATTCTTATAAAAACAACAGTTCAGCGCGTATGTGTGTGAAGAAAGAATGGCAAAGAGAGGTAGCATCAGAGGTATTAGCAAACAGCAACAGTAAACACACGCGAGTGGTGCTTAAATCTCTCTCTCTATCTCTCTCTCTCTCTCTTTCTGTATGTAGCAGCATGCGTCGCTGTGTAGTTTATGTTGCTGTTGCTTATATGAATGCTTTTTTCTTTATGAATTACGCTTTAATATTATTTTGCGCTTATGTCTATTGCATTTAACAACTACATAGCGCACTTTAATAGAAAATAGTTTCATATGTGGGGAATTCTTTTGCATAAAGCATAATTTGCTACATCCGGATGTCCTGTGACAAGTGCACACTTTTTCACCTACTCATGCAATATTCACAAGTCCAAAGACACAATCTGCCACGACTTGAGCCAAAACACTTGAAAACGCATTCATTTGCAACTAATGAGATGTATCAACAACATAAATTCAATATAGAATCCGTCTAAATAAGTGGTAGCAAGATTTTTCCAGCAACTTGAGCAGCAACATTTCCACAGCTACAAAAAAAAAAAAAAAACAAAAAAATAATAATAAAACCAAGCTTCAACTTCATCTCTAACTGCTACCAACTGTGTTCATTAATCCAAGTGAATGAATTTGCGCTACAGCAGCAGCAGAAGTTACTAATGAAAAATCTTTACCATGCACTTTTTTCCTGCAACTTCAACAACAGAATCTGCCTGCCATATAGAAAAGCACTCGATGGTTTGCTCAAGTGTTTGCGCTTTTCGTTAAAAATGTTTGCATTTTTCTTACATTTGAAAATCATCTTAATTACAAAACATGAACGTGCAACAAATGAATTGTAAGAATTCGAGTGTACTTTGCCTTTTGCCACATTTCGATCGGGTTTGTAACCCCTTTTGCGACACTTCATTTTCACTAGACTGGAAGCGAGCGAAATCAACAAAAAAAAGCATATACAAACGCGCCTGCAACAGGAAGTAAGAGTAAATTTAACCAAAATTTTTTAAGGACTATATGGTATAGTTGAGCTTATTAAAACTTCACTTTTGTCTGAGAAAATAAAATGTTGCTTTCCTTTTGTCAAATTATAACATTTTGAAAGAAGTTACGATTTCAATTTTAACACTTTGATGCAAAACTTCATTGTATGCGCCATATGTTCACAATTTTCTGCAGGTGTATGATATCACTTTTCCTAAAAAATTAATAAAACAAATTTACAAAAGCCAATAAATATATGCATCCGCAATTGTATATTGATGACATATGAAAAACCCATAAAATGCACACAATCCAAACCGTGAGTTAAATAAAGCTGATCTTTTATTGTTTCGTATTTGCTGTCCAAAAAATAAGTGAAATTCTATACATGCGGCATTTATTTTTTTTCGGAACAATTCAAAAGCGGAAAATTTATACAAAACTGCAAGCAGAAAAGCGGGAAATTGATTGGGGTGTTTCAGTGTCACAAAAGGTGGTTGTGTGCCCGGCAATCTTGTAGGTAATCAGAGAAAGTAAATATGTATAAAAAAAAAGAAGAAAGAAAAATATTTATGTCAACCTTACGTAAATAATTTGAAAGTTGACACTATTGAATGGCAATTTAATTGTCTGTTGTGTTGTAATAAGGGTGACATATAGGGGCTGCCAAAAACCAAAGAAAAAAAATATATATATATATATATTCTTTGCTTCATTTCAACGTAAAAGATCATAAGCAATTAGCATTAAATAGTTTGTGGTAACCGGAGTAAGTGTGACAGTTGTTAAAGAGATTTCGTCTATACACTTTTATATTCAGCTGTCAAAATGATCTATCTGTGTCAGTCAGTTGAAGAAGATTCGTACAGCTGATGATTATTGTATCTGAAACTAAACTAATTGAATTCACTGTCGCCACACATGATTACACTTGTCAACATGCGCGCTGAACTGCAAACGTCAGTTCACAATGACAGTTAAATTGTCATTTTTGGTTGGCAGCACTGGATTTCTGCTACTGGTTTCAGTTTTAAGGCAGTCAAATGTACAATAATCGTTATCAAGTGCACATATGTTCAACTTTTTGTGCAAATAGCTTTAAGTGCTTTAGTTTTGGTATTCAATTATGTCACATTAACATTTCACTGGTGGCATTGAGGCATTTAATCGGTAGCACTGATATACTATGCAGCACTGCAACTCCCTTTTTAACAATGCCACCCCGCGGCTATTAACAAGCTTAACAACATATGCGTTAAATGCTGCGCGATTTTTTAATCTTTTTGATAAAAAACAATTTTTTTGAATTCAAAAGATTTAAATTTTCACCCGGCTACCCGTCTTTGGCCAACACTTGCCACCCTAAATCTATAAAAAAAAAAGAATACAAAATATTTTAGCCAATACTTTTTTTTTTGTATTAAATGAAATTAAATTGCATTCAAGCGTAAAATTTTTTAAAAGGATTTTTTTTTTTTATTTTCTCGATTTCTTTTTTGTTTACATATTTTATTTTTTACAGTGTAAATTGAAATTGCATTTATAAGCGGATTAACTATTTTTTTGTATAACAAATTGTCATAAATTAGCATAGCGTGAAAGGGATACAAATTTTGTTCAAAGTATTTCAACGCTTGAACGCTTTAAACTGTAACAAGTGTTTTGTTGCACAAATTTAATATTGACTTTGGCTATTATGAGTTAAATGATACGAAGTGATACACCCTTACTTTCCCTTACTTTTAACTAAAAAGTCTTAGAATGAAACTAGTAATTTTAACTTCTAAAATAACTAACTAAACTGAACTTAAATAGTTCAACACATTTTTGACCAATCAGCAAATCGAAGCAGAGCTTTTAAAGCTTTAAAATCGCTTTTATTGTTTAGCTGCACAGTCAGAGCTAAGCTTTGTTTCAATTCAATTCACTTAACACTTTATTTTAGTTCAATACAAAGTCTACCTTTGAACTTAATGATGAACCGGTGTGCGTTTAGTGAAGACGCAAATTTTGTCTAGAAGTTGTGGTAGAAGTTCCTTAAAGATCACTCAGTAGAAAACTTACCAAGTACAACGAAAAAAACTTTAACTTTAAAGAAATATTTGCACTAAATACGCACTAATCTTAATATAAACTGTACCAAATCTGATTTATAGCATTGCTACATGTCTTTTATTTCGGTTTATGTGAATTAATTAGATTAGGCATAACGAATTGTAAAACGTGTTCAATCAAAATTTTATTAATCTTCTATGTACAACATATGTATATTATTTTAGAATATTATAGGATTTTTCGAGTCCACTTGAAAAATGGGTGGAGTCAAAGATGGACTGATCAACTCAAACCGGTTAAGCTGTTTACAAATAAAGAAATTTTAAATCTAATTCATTGGAATACCTCAAAAAGCAACTACATAGTTATTTCTATGAATTTACCATGCTGGTTCTTAAGCTTGCTGTACTGAAATTCTTTTATTCAATACATAGAATAAGTAAATTAAATATACAAGTACGCATTCATTCAATGTATTCGTCAACCCAGACAAATAGTGTGCATAAAATTATAAATTGGGCTTTTTTGTACTGTTTCGCCCAATATTAGCAAAAAATCCAGCCCTTGCACGAGGCTCAGCTGCAATAGGTGCAGCCATTAAAGCAAAAACAGCCACTGTAGATAGTAATAGTAAAGAAAATTATATAATAAATATTTTATATATAATTTAACACTCAGCATTCAGAAAATTTACCAACAATGATAGATGAAATAGACTTCATCTTTACAACTGATACTTGTGGATTAGCACCAATAGTGAAATATTTTCAAACAAAACCTCTTTTAAATCATTTTAGCATGTAAAATTGATTGAAGCATACCCAATTGTCAAATTAGCAATAATTTTATTTAAAATAATAGTTTTTTTTTGTTAAATTAGTTCACTACATACAATTAAGTTCGACATTAAGTTACATTCAATAGTATAAATTGTACACTTATATGAGTAAATATTTGAGGTATCGATGGTTCCACTGTCTAGCGTGCTGGCTAACACTCCAGAGAAAGAGGAGTCAACCCTCGCAGAGTAGAAATATTCTTAGATTTTTTAAGTTATTACCATTTGAGAAAACTTAACGACTATTTTAACTTCGCGCGTTTCTTTTATTTAGGGTTATGGTGAGGGGCATTGGGAAGGATGAGTAGAGGTCGGTGAGGTAGGAGAAGGGCAACAACGCGCAAGCTACCATTTGAGCTAGAGGGATGAAATGTTGTATACATGTTAATGGTATCGAAGGGGTTGGGAGGAGGGGTGGTAAAGTAAGGGGTGGTAGGGGAAGGGGCAGGGGAATGTGTGTATGGTAAGGGGGCATGGGGAAGGTGGGACAGGGGATGGAGTGGCTGGGGAAGGAGTGGTAGAGGAAAGGAGTGGCAGGTGGAGAGGCAGATAGTTAATTTCCAAAATAAAAAATTGGTCTTTATCATCTATCCCAATAAAAAGCACCTTATCCATTTTCATATATTAGAGCGAAACAAATCGCATGAAAATAAACTATAGAAATGTGTTTAATTCAATTATCAAAAATCTTTAAATCATTTCACACCCGCAAACTTCCTAGAGTATTACTTTAGCAATATGTAAGAAATCAGTGGGTAATTTACATACTGAAACACTTTTTTTAACCACACCCCACCCCGCACTCCCCACCGAAAAAGGACACTAACAGCAACGACGCGTGCTGTAAGGAGCGCACAATCCACTTAAATGTCATAATAAATAAATTTTTAAGTTTTCTTTGTTTTTTTAACACAAGCAAAAAATCACTTTAAAATATATGCCAAACACCACCCTCCTGCGTTTGCCATTATGTCCTTACACGCTTGTGTCAGCTTATGTTATCCTGTTGAAGGCGTTACCGCGTATATCATATGTCTTGACTTGTATGCTGTATAATAATTTATTTTTAGAAATATTTAAATATATGCATTTTCAATGACTTTGATGGCATGCGTTCTGGCGCACGTTTGATGCTTTAAGCCCGCATTTATAGCCACAATTTTTTATACGAGAACAATTATGGTTCTTGTAATCGTTCGTGTTTGTTGCTATTAGAATTGTGCCTCATTCGGTCACATGGAAAATGAGTTATGGCATTGAGCTTATCAGTAGCGCACAGTGAAAAGATTTTTATAAGTTGCAAAAACAAATAATGAAGCTGGTAAAGCATGAAAGTAGATCTAATGAGTATAATGATCAATATAGGACAGCTTCGTAGCGATCTAGTTATATTTATCTGTTCATCTATACATTCGTTCGATCAGAATTATATGCCGTAATTCCACGTTTAAATGCCATTTATACCAAATTGTAAGCCCTATTTTCACTGTCCTGTTGAGCATAGTTGAATGACAAAGTGAGTTGCAAAATTACATTCACGCCATACTTGAAATCTACAAATTTACACTACACCTAATTCGTTTTATATTTTAATAGTCATCTCATGTGACTCAACAAGATAGTAAAAATAGGGCTTTACCAAGAAACTTTCTTCGCAGCAAGTAAACCGCTTTATGATTTTACTACACCAAATTTCGCTCATTAACTTTCTGTTAAAAATCACTTCGCCGAATTCACACATCCCAACTTCAAACCATTGAAAATATACTAGACATTCCTGCATGAGCCTGTCAACATTTTAATTAAAAAAGGATACGCAAAGCCATACGAAAATTTTCGCGCTTTCTTTATAATTGATGGCTTGAAAGCGGCGTACAAAAGTAGTGGCATAAAGAAGTCTGACTAACTGAGTGACCATTGGCCAGCAGCAGTCTGTGTGTTGTCTATCATTGAATGTCCTTGCAAAAAAATGTACAAAAAAAATCAACACAAAGGGTGCGAAATAATAAACTCGTTTCGCAGTTACAAACAATTTCTTTTTCAATTTCGTTTTTGTTGATGGCTTTTCAGCATGATTTTTTTTTTCGTTTTTTTTTTCGTCCTGCAAATTTTTTTTTATTTTTGCACTGCGGGTCATTACGTGTCGCATTACGACAATAGTCGCTCATGGAAAATAGCTTAAAAATATTATGCAACAGTGGAAGCAGGATATTGTTTAAGGACTTTGGCGCTCTATTGTTTGCATCATTTTAATTTTATTTATTGTTTGCCTGCCACTCAGAATGAAACGTGAAACAATGATTTCTATGTTTAGCTACACTCATGCTGCCAGCGCCAGCGCACTTCTCACACTTGAATCAGCACATACAGCATACAGTCACATGTGCAATGGGTCTCCAATGACCATATCGTCATCATATAATGGTCATGGTGCTCTTGGTGCTCGTCATTTCTACTGCCTCTCAACAGCATTCAAATTAGATGAATTGCTTTTTAGTACAACGTCGGCTTTTGTGCCCCCTTTGGCAATGAGCACACGGAAGTCATTGATGCTTACAGTTTTAGTAATTTCCCTTTTTTACAACACTCAGTCTCTCCGTACTTCAGTCAGTCTGTCAGTCTGTCTGTCTGTCTGTCTGTCTGTCTGTCTATCCGTCTATGTACGAGTATGTCTACATTTGTAATGACTTATAGTACGTACTGCCTCATCTATACACCACTTCAATTCTAGCAGCCCAACTCACACCTTCAATGGACTGTCTCCCACTTAAATACGAGTATTTGCGTGAATTTTCAGCATGTCAATGGTTTTGCGGACATTTATTGTTTGAAAGCTATTACCCCTACCATCAGGTGTTGCCGAAACGACTAAACTCGACACCGTTTTTGATTGTTTTGTGAAAATTTATTTATTTCAATGGCGAAATGCTCGTAGCTTTAAAGCACTTATGAAGTTTGAGACAGTCGTTAGTGGTTTAAGCAAGGGTCACCAATTGAAATATATTAAAACTAAACAAATCTGCTGAAAACTTAATTACAGTTGTCAAAATTAGAGTTGTCAAAATGTACATGAACTTGAATATATGAGCTCTTTTAGGCTAGTTGATCCAAGACACTAAACATGAACTTGTTAAGTAGTTTATATAAGATTTATAGCCAAAACTATCAAAATTTTAGTAGCAAAATATCGAATAAGAAGGCAACCCTAGCGTAAAAAATGGCAAAATACCAAAATATCCGTTAAAAATTTTACTTTTACTCATTTTTGTTTAGACTAACACATAAATTTCTTGCGCATACTTCGTGTGTAGTTTAAACCAGTGTCATCGTCTATTAAAACCAACTGCTCTCCAATGTAGTGAAGTTCGGCATCACTGAAGTTTCTGCTTTTACGCTCATTTAGAACATCAACCGCAGCGAGAAGAGAAAAACATTGAAAACTGCCAACGGCTTGACATTTTCATTCATTCATTTGTCTACACTCACCATTTTTTTTGCCATTCACCATCACCATTCGCAACACTACCGCAGCGCATTTTCTTTTGCCAGTTTGTTTTATTTTTGCATTTTTCTTTTCTATTTTTTTTTTTCAGCTGGCTATTTCCTGTCCATTTCATTGAAAATGCTGCTGCTCCTGTTGTTTTCTGCAGCTGTCCTGGCTGTCAATATGCTGTTGCTGCAACCGAAAACAAATGAAATAAACTTGTTTCTCGCATTTTTTCACGCCAACGCATTGGCATTTCAATGCCATTCAAAGTCGTCGTCGTCATCATCGTTCCTCAACATTCTACAACCAATGATTTTGGCTTTTTTCTCCTCAGATTTTATTGTATATATACAGAAATGTTGGCTTTTTAATCAACATTAAGCAAAAATGTTTTGCAAAAAAAAATTTCATTCATCTAAAATATCCTAGTCCAACTCTCTCCAACTGATAGAGAACATATTGTCAGAGATTCTGTCCGTCTGTCAGTCAGTCAGTTAGTCAGTCTGGTCTGTCGTAACTGTCAGAGTGCGGACTGTTCGGAGACGTATAAATGTCGGCGTGGTCATTAATTTTACGTATGTCCATTTATTACGCATTCGGAGTTGGAAATTAAAATTGTCGCGAATTTTTTTTGTTTTGTTTTTTCTCTTCGTATTTTGCATGATAAATATTTTTCACATATTTTTGCTCGCTGTTTTTTGCTTTAAAATTGAAATCGAGAGAGCAATATATTTTCCGCTTTTGAAAATATTAAGAGATTTTAGAAGTTTGTAAGTGTAAGTTCACATTACCTATTAAAGATGATCTGAAAGGTCTTCTAGAACAAAAACACAGACGTTTTTATTCCGATCAGTGTAGTACAAAATCTGTTACAGCAGCCAAAACCTCCACTTTACATTAAAACATATTGAGCCTACCTCATACTGATTAAAATTAGTCAAGCCTGAAGCATATTTTCACATTAATCCACCAAATAAAGCACGAACCACCACACAAAATGCGACGAAACAATAAAGTACAATTGCAAATAAAAATGCTTTCAAATCAAAGCAATTTTGGCTTTGATTTGTCGATTTGAAAAAGTAAGCTATCTAGTAACAAATTTGAACCCAGGAAACCCATGAAGCCCCATGCATTAAGTATACATATATACCTACATCATATTGTAAAGTATTTGAAAGCAATTCGCACAAAAATACGCGTGAGATTTATGTAGTTGAAAGATTTATAACGAAAAATGCGCGAATCGTGGAAATGCGCGAAATTTATTGGTTGGCCTAGCACAGCAGTCGAGTCGCATGGCTATGTGGAGCAGAGGAGCTGCCAACCGGCTACACTCTGGCATGACCAAATATGCAGATACAAAGGATTTTCATAGAGTACAGCGTTAAGTGCTTTAAAAGCGCATAAATCACTTTGTTGTTAAACGTGTACCCCGTTGACAAGCTGCCCAGCAGATTGTTTGCTTTTTATATTTGGTTGCAGGAGCAGCACTGTATTTAGTAACAGGTATTAGTGTCCTTGTGCTTTTAGGCGCGCTAATTTACGCGTCTCGCTGTATACTAATCAACACAGATTTTGGCAGCAATTGTGGTTTCAAAGCTTCAGCAATTTTTTGCTTTCATTTCGTTTAGAGAATGACACAATCTGTCTGTGTTCGAGTATTTAGCTGCGATGTGGATGGCATTTTAATTAGACTAAAGCACTGATTGAAATTATTTTGTATGTCTAGCATCAAATGTTGTAGGGTGTACAAAGCAAATTTAAATAACTAAGAAAAAATAGATATACAAAATCGGAAACTAATTAAGTTAATCGTCTTAATTACGCCTCATTTTATGTTTGGACTGTTGATTTTTTTTCGCTGTTGAAGTTCATTTTTTTTTTAGTAATTTTTGCTGTTTGCAATTAACTTTTAATGCTGCTGGATTTATTTGTATTACTTTTTTATGGTACAGAATTTTTTAACAATTTTTTTTTTTTTTTTTTTTTTTGTGCATTTTGCTACTCAAGGACCAAGTCAACAGTCAGTGCTTCCTAAGCTTACTTAAGCCATTTTTGTTTGCGAAAGACAGCTTTGCTTGCGCTGTAAGACGCTGAACTTCCGCTTACATTTTTTAATGCCACTCGTAAAGAAATTTCTTGCAATTAAGCAAATGCGCAGCACAGAGCATAAAATACACGAATAAGCTTTGTATTTTTTAGTTGTTTATTTTTAGCATTTTTAGTAGAAGGAGCTGTTGAATTTCTTCAGTGATGCATCTGCAAGCATCTTTGGAGAACATGATCTTAAAGATTAAAATGGTGCTGGAGCGACCGTCACCATCATTTTTTATGGCTGATAAGGGCATGGATAAGCTTCAGTGCGAACAAAACGGCGTTAAAGTTCACAAACATCGAGCCACGATCGCTTTATTGCGACCAATTTCGTAAAAAGCTGATTTTGACTGGCCCGACTCAACGCCTTCAGACTTCTTCTTCAGAAAAACTTCGCTATTCAGCCAAAAATACTTCAAAAAGTTTTGGAAAATGCCAAATTAAGAGCACATAGCGCCATTTGCTCGGGCGCCGAGCATATCATATAAGAAAAAAAAATTCATATCAAAATAAACGAAAAATCTCTTCAGAGAAAATAGTTTTTTTTTAATCATTAACAAAAAACATGCCGACCATTTAAATACACACCCTGTACATATCATTTTGCTGCCAAGTTGTGCAAATAAGTACTTTAAAACATCAATTCAGACGAGCCAGTACGAATTGGTACAAAATCTTCAATAACTCCATTATTTGAAATTTTGCTTTACAAAATGTTGTTCTAAACTACATTTCAAATTGTATCTAATACACACTTTAAATTTTCTTATGGAGAAGTATTTATATCAATAAAACAATTGCATAGTTTACATAGTTTTCCTTTGCAACAAAATTTCTTACGTTTTCTTTACATAGTTCCAAAGATTTTGTTCGTGCGCGTTCGCAGTGTATAATAACTTCATTGTTACTACACTTAAAATTCTTTTTGCTACAAATTTTTTTCAGAAACAACAAATTTCTTAAGAAATTTTTGAAATCTTCAGCCTTAAATCCTTCCAAATATCCACATCATAAAATTATGTCGACTATTTTTACATTTGTTTCAAATTAAACTTTTAAGCCTTAAACACCAGTCAAGATACACTTCACACAAAACCCTGCTTACTAACGCCCACCTCATCTCCATCGCATGCCGCCCCAAATAAAAAAAAAACAATATTTCTGTTCAATTTTAATATTTGAATAGCCAACATTCCCTCGGCTACTTTGTAATTATCTACTCGACCGCCTCAGCTCACCGCGACATAAAAATTCCAATTAAAATTAATGAAATATTTTCAAACATAAAACATTTTAAGAAGATGATTATTATGGACACTTTCACTCGCCCCGCTGCTGCTGTTGTATCTGCAAAACAAAATCATAATCGTCAACAGCATCTTATTGTCAACGTGCAACATCAACGCCAGCGATGTTTGTCCCTTGGTGTAATTATTATCACCCGAAGATTTTTTTGTTTTTTTTTTTATTTACAAAACAAAAAATCGCCTTACAGCTCAGCGCGGATTAACTTCTTAGCGCCTCAACCACCTGCTGTGTTGCATGTACATGCAGCAAAAAAGGCACAGAATAGACAGAGACCACTTCAGGTTCAAGACTCTGACATACTCCCTTGAGATGCTTTGCTATTTTGTTTTAGATTTGAACAGTTTCAGCAAAAATATTTGGTTTGGTTATTAGAAAACCTTTAGGAATCATTTATTCTCAGAAGATTTATGTAAGACTTCTTTAAACTAAAACTTCTTTAAACTAAAACTTCTTTAAACTAAAAGTACGTCTTAGATAATGAATAATAAATGTAAGCATATGTGTGAGTATAGAAAATCGTATAATTTATTTTAGTTACAAATATGTACTACAATGAATCTCGTTTCTCAGTTTTCATAATGTACAATTTTTAAACTCTGGTTTGTATAAATACCACTTGCATAGAAAATCCCGGAGGTAATGTCACACTTTGAGCGCGTGGAGTGGTTTAACTTGCCGGAGTCAAGGTGACCACCAAAAATATACATTTTGGTGGCTGTGTTTGGCATAGAGGGCTAATTTTGTTGAGTATGAAATATTTAGAAATGCCAGGCAATTAAATTAGTAATTAAAGAACATTTCAGTTGAGTTACAATGAAAAATTGTTTTTTATGGGGCTAACTTTATATTCGAATACTACATTTTTTCAACACTTTATCTGAAGAAGTAATAGGAGAACCTTAAGTTTCGTTGAAGCCGAACTTAATGCTAACATCTAATAAATATTTATGCAATTGGTTATGCTTTAGAGAATCTGACATGCTAAAACGCTACAAAATAGTTTTGTATATTAAAATACTTCGTGCGGATCCACAGCATAAGAAACAAAGATGAAATATGGTTTTGTAATTTTTGGTAACTTTTCTGTATGCGGACAGAGAAACTATTTAAAAGCTTTCTTACATTTTATTACTATTAAATTACAGTAGCTGTTTTCGCTTTAATGGGTGGAACTATGGCAGCAGAGCCACGTCCAAGAGCTGGATGGTATTTTTATTACCCTTGGTCATTTCCCAATTCAATTTAATGAATGCATATACCGAATGGAATAAAATAATTTCAGTGCAACAAACTTAAAAACCATTTTTAATATTTGTTTTGTTTCGTTTCGTTTTGTTTTACGGATTTGAACAACAAATTCAGTATTAAACGCTGCAATCGAGTATGCACGACTTCGAGATACTCTGTACCTTGTTTAAGATGTACCTTGTTTTAGTGTTCCGATCTGTAGCTATGCGAAATATTTAATTAGAAGAAATATTGGCATTAATTAAAAATGAAAACGTAAAAATGTTCATACAAAAAGTCAAAAATGGGGTGAAGATATGCAAGACGGTATACCCCTAAATTAGTGCGATATGTGGCTATAACATACTCAAATCATGATATGTCAAGCACAAAATTAAAAAAAAACTTTCATACAAAAACTAAAAAAATGTAGCTCAAGCTTGTATGGGAGCTACCCCTTATAGTGGTCCGAATTGGAGCTCTGCTGTACATTTTAATAGAATTTACATTAGATACACAAAATAAACAACAATACCAACAAAATTTTCATTTAATACTAGTTATCTGAAGAGAGAAGAGAAGAGTCTAAATTTCCAAAACTTGAAATCACTAACTCTAATAGTCTCCAAAATCTGTTTGTTCAAACAAATTTCGGTTTTTAAATTTTGAAATGGATGCTTAGGCTTAGAAATATGTAATATAATCCAATTTATTCAAGTATGTATTTGAAAGCAGTGCCATCTTTTTGGCGCTTGTGTATAGCATGGCTTTGTTGCGCATGAAAAATTGTAAATAAAACGTACTTCATTAAAAATTGAAGAAAGTTTAAATCGAGCAGTGGTTAAAGCCACATTCTTTGGAATGACATCATGCTAGACAATTAAGTTACCAGTATCTTAAATCTTTACTGATATAATTGTAAAATGTGTACGATATCAGCTAATATTAATGAAATTTTCTATCAAACTTAATTGGATGCACATTTTGTGAGTAGTACAACATGTTCCATACAAACAAAATGAATACAAAGTGTTTTTGTATGGGAACTACAGTTTCTAGTCGCCACATCACGGTCATTTTGCAAAGTACAAACAAGCAGACAGACAGACAGAATGATAGACAGCGCCCATTCCTCCTATAAGAGAATAATTAAAATCGACATATCTCAGCAACTATTTAATGTAGAAGATTGAGAATTGTAAAGGGAGTTGGGAGAAATGAGAAGCACGGTATTGCCACACCCAAAATAATACAGTTAGAAATAAACAGGTTTCACAGAAAAAATGGGCGGTGTCACGCCTCTGAAGTAAAAACATTTGATGCAGCTGGGTGAGATTTGGTACATACTTAAACGTTAAAACTATTTTAATTTTAGCTCGATAACCCCTGTAGTCAAATAAACGTAAATACTTGTTATTTAAATGGGAGCATTCTCTCGAAATGTAGCCAATTTGGTTATTTAAGCTTAATTAAAATAACAATCTAAACTTTGATGATACACGCGTTCCAACTTAAATGCCAGAAATTAATTTAACAGCTTCTATGTGGAGTCTTGGCATGCGATATTTAAAAATTAGTTGCAGCTTTATATTTGAATTAAAGAGCACTGTCACAACTTAGCTGGTGATCCAACTGAGCCGTTGTTCCAACGTAGCCGATTTCCTAACTTAGCCGGTGTCCCAACTTAGCTGGTGTTCCAATTTAGACGGTGATCCAACTTAGCCGGTGTCCAACTTAGCCGATGTCCCAACTTAGCCGATGTCCCAACATAAACGACATTTCCTTACAAATTTTTGCATATATACTAACATAGCCTATTGCGTATTTCAAAACACTTTCCAATTACCAAAAAAAAAAGCATAAAAATTTATATATGCCTACGAAAAGGATTAAACATTTAAATAAAGGACTCAAGTATGAATAAATGTGCACATATAAAATAATAAAAGCACAATATAAACGATTTCATAAATTTTTCGAGTTACCATAAAAAAAAAAAATGGATAACTCCAATGAACTTTGAAAATTTTACAATTACCGCATTCGAAGTACTAGTAGAAGCAGTCCTTTCGAAATTAAAACCGCCAACCAGACTCAAACTCACGCGACAATCAAAATGTCAAAGCTGCGCCACGAAATAAACATAAGTTTTTATGAGCAACTTGAATATTTGCGCTATGATATGCAAAATCCTCCCCGGGCAGGATGTACAGGAAGCTACTACTGAGCTGCCTGCGGCTTTTTTGTTAAGTATGAAATGAAATGAAATGAAATGCACATGTGTTCGTTCACTAAATCTCATGCAACCATAATCATAAACATTTATGGTTGCAGCATGACAGACGCAATGCGTTTCACCACCACCAGCCACAACGGGAGCAGCTTATACACACACACACACACACACACACACACACACACACACACACACACACACACACACACACACACACACACACACACACACACACACACACACACACACACACACACACACACACACACACACACACACACACTCAAAAACTGTCAGTCACATCAAAAGCGTAAATTTTTGAAAATTTTCTGTCTGTTTTAAAAAAAAAAACAAAATATTAAATCCTTTGCCTTAGCCATAAGCCATGCAGCTTATGCACAACTGTGCCAACTCATTTGCTCTATCCATCTGAATCCTTTTCGTCAATAGCATTTCACTAAATTTGATTATGACTTGACAAATAATTGTCATTTTGATGTCAATTTTTGGTTGCCGCGCCATTTTACACTTAAAGTAATTGTAAATATTGAATTTTTCAGTCGACACCGCTCTTACATCCTGCAATATCCTGTGGCAGCAATTGTCTACTTTTATTTAGGGGTTAGAGCGCCACAGTTCGACCGTAGTTTAACCCTTTTGTGTGCTGGCTATGCTCTAGCCTATTTGATTGTCAATTTTTCGGCTGCACTTTCAGCGAGTTTGAGTTTAGACAAAATTAATAGAAATTTCCTGCCTTTGCATTCAGATGCTAAATAAAGATATGCTAAATTGTTTGGCGGCGTTGTACATGGCTCTTCTTTTTTGTCGTGTTTTTGTTGACTTTGGCGTTTTGCGAATTGGCTTAGATGTGTCTGACAATTTAAGTCTATTTGCCGTATGTTTGACAATTTCGCTTAATCCATCCCAGCGGTATTGTTTGCCGAGAAAAGTAACAACCTGCGAGCGATACACCATATGTGTAAGGTAAGAGGTTGCCAGATAGACGCATTTTGCAAAAGATTTTATATTTTTTTTTAAATATCTAGTGCTAAAAAAAAAAGACTAATCTCCAAACTTATACGCTTTCTCTCTTGCTTTTTGTACACACATTAAACGATAAATTCTGGAACATTCACAAAAATTCAACTTCAACTAGGGTAAGAAGAATGTTTGTAGTTATATTTGATAAATATCTTGCCACAAGTACCTTACTTGTGAAATAACTTCATCAGATTGAAATCAATCAGTTATATAAAATTTTTTTTTTTTAGCAATTTTGTTACATAAAAAGTTGAACGGCCTACTCAATACTTCGATTTGCCAGTTGCTTGTAGAGTAACGGTGTACACCGAAGTGGTGGAGGTTATTTTGTTACGGTGATCTCTTATTGACAAAGCTTCAATATTTAGTTTCTGTCACTTTTTTAATAAAGATCCCTGCTCGGGCGCCAACAAAATATTAATAATGAAATTAAATAGAGCTACCTTTTTAATGGAGGTTTTTTTTATAGAATTATTACCTCATCGTTAGAATCTTTTTATGTTGGATTTCCTTTTTTGGTGTAGATCTGAAACACATTTTTGATGGACATCCTATTTTTTTGGAGTTCTTTTTTTTTAATATACATTTTCATTAGAGATACATTTGTGACGCATGTGTATTTTTAGTGCATCTTTATGTAGTAGTGAAGATCAAATTCATAGATATGCCTATTAGGCGTAAGTTACTTTTCTAGTCTCTTTGATCTGAAAACCCACTTTTAGTAGAGTTGATTTTTCGGAGAAGAGCTCTTAATTGATGATCCATTTTAGTATTGCTCCTTTTATTTGCTTCCGTTCCGTTTGGATGGAGATGCTTTATGGATTAAAGATACTTTGATGTAGAACTTCTTAATTGTGCTGGGGTTTCATTTCTTGCGAATGCAGTGTATTAACAATTCGCTGCAATTGCAATAAAATATACATTTGCTACTTTTGTGCATTGTTGTCGTCACCGTCGTCATAGTCTACAACCTATTGACGCAAAAAAGAAAACTGTCACACGCTTTTCATTTCCGCTGTACTTGGCTCCAAATGAATTTGTACACGAAAAATGTTAACAAGCATTTTACAATGTTACCCGAACTCCAACCACAGCCACTTTCACACATATACCACAAATGTCAGACGTTGTTGTAGTAGTAGTAGCTTTTTTTCCGCGCTGTGACAGTTCAAAACCATAAATCAACAAGTTAAGTCAAACGTGGTCTAAAGTATTCCGGGCTGTTTACCATTTTAGCATTTTGTTAGATTGGCGATTTTTTTTTTTTTTTTTTTTCAAAATTATAAATCCGGAAGCGGATATACACACATGCAGTGCGCTTTCCTTTAAAAGCGACCCCAAACTCTAAATTCCTGCCAAACCAAAGCGTATTGCATTTTTGAATTATAAAATGAATAGAAAAAAATTGGAATTGATTTTCAGTGTGTGTTTAATAAAAAATTCATGAAAATTTGTCAGTACTGTTCGGATGCTATTAATCACAGTTTGTTGCACTCGAGCACAAGATACTGCGTTGCTACTTTTACATAATACGAATACTCGTACAACACATCGCTAAAGATACTTCCACATACGTAGATACATACTATGTGATTCATGGCTCTATACACGCAATTGTATCTGTTGTTATGGCAGTAGACAAGAGCTTCGCTCCTTCGGTTCATTGTATGATTTATGAAATGTTGCGCAAAGTGACAACTTCAATTCGTATTTTGGCGTAGGATAATCATAAATTATATGTTTTACAAAGTGCTTCTGTGCATCGTGTTTGGTTTGGCATTTTGTATTTGAGTTTTACATCTATTTTAAAATGTCTACTGCTTAAATGCGCCTTTTATTAAATGTATCTAATGGTTATGGCGCTTATTAATCGAGTTTTGCGTTTCAATGGCTGAGTGGCGATACTTTTTAAAAGTATTACTCTTACATATTACTTGCTATGATTTGCTATCGATTGTCAATATTTTTCTTAGATTTTTTAAGCACAAACTTTTTTGGTTAGACATATTGTACAATGAAGATTCGCTGTTCTAATCAGTGACTGATTGGTTATGAACCATATAGAATTTTATGCATTCGTCTTAGTACTCGTATTATGCATAAACTCTAGAAGATTCCATCAAATGCCATACCTCCATAGATAAAATTTTTTCAAAGGACTTACTAAACTAACTCCTTCTATTCCCTTTTTGGTATAGTTCCCTTTTTTTAGAGATGCATATTTTATTTGTGGAAGTCAATTGTTGATGGAGAGTGGTTTTAAGTGATGGTCTTTTAGTAGAAGTAGCTTTTTTTGCGGATGAATTTTGAATGGAGTTTCCTTTGGGATGGAAATCACTTTAATGTAGATGTTTATTCTTGGTTGAGATACTTTTGTAATAGAATTCCGCTATTTTTTTTTTTTGCATTCCATTTGTGATGGAGATCTCTGTGAAGTTTCTTTTTTTAGTAGAAATATACTATTCTAGTATAGGTTTCACTTTGTGGTACACTATGTGGTTCTCTATGTGTCAAAGTATGTGGTATACTATGTCGTACACTATGTGGTGCACTATGTGGTACACTATGTGGTACAATATGTGGTACAATATGTGGTACACTATATGGTACACTATGTGATACACTATGTGGTAAACTTTGTTGTACACCATGTGAAGATAGTTTTTTTGGTAAATAACCATATGTGGTGATGATTTATTTCTACTGAAATGCCTGATATAAGTCCTTTTTTGATCGAGCTCTTTTTGTGGTCCCTTTTTGGTTGAGATTACTATGCGTTCTTTGTGGTGGAGATTGCAATGTGGTAGAAGTTCCGTTTTTCGAAGATCCGTTCTTAGTGAAGTGTTATTTTTAGTGGATGTCCCTTTGATGGACGTACCTTTACAGTGAATGTTAAGGTCGGAATTTTAATTTCTACAAAAGTAATTTCTATAAAAGTACCGTGAAAATGATTTAGCGGTGCCAGCTCTTTTATTGGAGATTCATTTTTGCCATTGAATAGAGAATCCAATGTGGTGGAGTTTTCTATGTAGTGGAGATTCCTTAATGGTGAAGGTGACTTTTGAGTTACGACATTGTAGTATACATTCTTATGTTTGTACATGTGTACAATGAAGATTCCTTTTCGCTGCAGATTCCTGTTTATATTAAGACTTCATTCTAATATTAACTCTTTAATTCCAACTTCGCAAGCAAACGAAAAATTTCAATCGCATAAACAGTAAATAGCTAAACCAATAATTTATTGTCAGTTTCATGGAACGTTAATTTCAGTTACCATGTATAACCAAAATTACCAAATCCCATAAAATATAATGTAATTTTACTAATGTGATGTTTTGGAAATGATATACAAGAAACCATGAAACATAAAAATGTCAAATGTCTGTCAATGCATTGAAATAAAACTGAAACAACTAACAACAGAATTAATGATGAAAATAACCCAAAATTCAACGCAAAAATAATATAAAAATGTAACCAAAAAATGGCAATAAATTATACAAAATGCCAATGTCCGAAAAGTAAAAAGAGTTTGCAACCCTTTTAGCAACCTCTAAAAAGAAAAAAAAAACAGCAAATCCTTTGAACAAATGTACAAGCAGAAGCCAAAACATTAACAACATAATTTCGAGTGTCATTAATGTGTACATTATGCCAAAATAATGTTGAATATATATATATATATATATATATATATATATATATTTATAATTTATAAGAGGCAGGACGAAAGGAGTTTTTATGGTAGACTATACTCTTTAGTGAAAGTAGCCGAACAAGTGTCATCGAGCCTTGCCCCTTTGGCATTTACGCACAAATGAGCAGCAAAAGTGAAATTGTCTGCATGAATGCTCGGACAATAGAAAACTGGCCACAGAAGGGTTAACTTAAGCGTTGCCATGTGGTCAATAGTCAAGTAGATTTGCAGCACCAACAAAAAAAAAAAGGGAAAATTAAAAGAAATTGCCAAAAAAAGAAATGTTGGGAAAAAGCGATGCTCGAAGCGTATCGAATTAATATGTTACATTTCACTTTTTTCCTGGAACAAAACCTCCCTGCATGTTACTTTTTATGTAAAAACTATTTGAAAATGCTTAAAAAGGGGTTGGCATGCTTATTGATAAACAATAACACTAATCAGCTAAAGAGGTTATAAATAATATTGCTGAATTTTTGGGTTAGTTTCACAGATTTTTTGCTTTTTCTTCGAAGGGTTATCAATGAGTGAGCGAAATGAAAATGGTTTGGCACATTTTATTAATGCTGCGTAGTAAATTTATTTATTAATGCTTGATTGTAGCAGAGAAAATATATTAAATCATGCAATTTACTGATAAAAATCTGTGTTTTTTCTTTTTTTTTTACAGCGAAAATTCTGCGTCAAGGGTTTATAAAGTCTTTAAAAAACACACAAACTAAATGACACTCGACACACACGCGTACCGAAACAAGTAAGTAGTACCTCATGTTAAATATTTACACATATGCGGTTCATATTTCATAAATTTTTGTAGTAACCCAAAAAAAAAATTGAGTTGTATGCACCCTTTATATCAGTCTATAAAATGCTTTAGGCATTTTTCTATTCCGTGTTTTCCGCAAACAATGGCGACGGCGTGTGTGTTTTTCTTTTTATATGAAAATTGAGTTATAATTGGTAGTGCATTAGTTGCGATACCCTTTTGAAGATTTTTTCTTGATCCTCATGTGTGCCGCGTCAATAAATACGCAAATTGAATCTATATACGCAGAATATATAGCAGCAGTTGAGTGCTTAAAAGTGCCACTAAATCAAAATCATGTCGACAAGGACAACGCCGGTGAACCCCTTTGCACATGTGCGCCAAAGGGGTTAAGCATATGTGTGGTGTGTATGAGATTTCACTAAAATTCTGGTCTAAAATAAAAACGTGTGTTTTGCATACGTTTCCGCTAACGCGAATTTGTATTTCCTTCCGTTCAATTTTGGCTTCTGGCGGCGTTGCAGATTTTTTTTTTTTTTTTTTGTGCATTTTTTCAGTGCGACTATGCGTGGAAAACTTCTCCATGAACTTTGCGGAAATCACGAAAAAAATAAAGAAATCTAATTTGACTGCCGCATGCATATGTGGAAATATTTTGACAGTTTCACGGTTCGTTAGCGTTTTGATAATGGCATTTGCGTTCTTTGATTTTTGCAAAAACAGATTTTTATTTGAAATATTGTATTAGATGTTATGAAGCAAACCAGATCGGACGTATTGCTATGTATTGGTAACGAAGGTTTATACGAAGATAATCCCAGAAGTTTCGTTGTAATTTTTAGACATATTTGTTACTGTTTGTCTTTTATTAGACTACTTTCAAATTTTGAGCAATCTGCATCATTAAGTTTGTGTTTGGCAGTCTTTTCATCGCGGAAATGAAAACCAGACAGACGGACTTAAAGCAAGGAGGTGCTGAAGTTGACCTCTAAAGCAGTCATGTACCAATTTTGAAGTTGTGGTTTGCGTCCATAATGTGGATATGAGTCGTGTTTCATGACCGTGAATGAAACACGACTAAATTTCAACACATCACAGATCATGCAGTAATTGAAATAGTGGGTCTGATGGGATCGGCGTTGCAATTTTCTGATTTCTGTCCGTCTGTCTACCTTTCGTGTTTGGCTTTTACGGCTTTCAAATACAAACAAATTGAAGTAGAATGTTGAAAGTTCTAACGTAGTCTAATGACAGGTGGTGGCTCTCAGAAAAAACTTGTTTTATTATAAAACTACAAGCGCTATTCGACGTTATGTAGGGTAATTCTATACTCATAATATGATTCAAAGGTTAAAAGTGTGTATTTTATTACTTCCCTTTAGGCCAAGCCATTTGAGTTAAATGTTCATTGGATTGATGCTTGAAAAAAAAACTATTTTTTGGGAGAAGTATTCTACTTTAACTTCTTAGTTTTGTAGCAATATGTTAAAAAAATATATTTCTTCTTGAATTTGGTCCATTATTTTCTCCACAAGCGCAACTCTGCATCTTCTCTGTACTACTGTCGCCACAAGTTTTAAGCACAATAGCTGCATTCATAAATTGAGCTAAAAATATAATTTACAATAAAATCTATTTACGACTCGTATGCAAGATTACATTATTTATTTCCTTCTTGATGCTTTCTTTAAGAAGTCACAGTAAAATGCCAGTCAGTCGTTCCGTGCATGTTTTAATAACAATTTTATTGAGTCAAACATGAGTTCAATAAAGGACAAAACGCATACGGCATGTCCTGCCACATATATCTCTACATGTACACTTTTTTATGTTGGCACTACTTGCTGTTGTCATTTTTAATGGAGACTATTGACTATTTACTGCTTTCTTAAGCATCAAGTAAATCGAGACTGACCAGTGCAAAAAAAAAAAAAAATAAAAGGACATCACAGAGTGCATCGCCATAATTCACAATTCGCTAGTTTTACGAGTTGCTTCCGTTTGTCTTTTAACATTCGATATTATTTTATTTATACTATGCTCTTTTTATGTAGCACACAGTGTGTGTTTCTTCCACACTCAGGAACAACATTAAAACGCTGGCAAAATAGTAAAATGAAATTGTCTTTGCAATTTGATGACGACGACGACGACGACGACGACGTCGGACGCGCCCGCATCATCAGTTGACCATTGTCCAGTTTTTTACGGCATCAAGGGTCATTCATTCGTATGAGGGGCTGGAGTGTACAATAGTACTAGTTATGAGGGTTGGGTTCATGCGTGTCAAGTTGCTTACTACTTACTTATACACGTATAAGCGTATGTTATGTCACTTTTCTGCTGTATAGATACCTACATAAGATATTTATGATCCATCATTGTGCAATATTTGGTAAATCTTACAATTTTACTACCATTTTGATTTTTGGTTTTTTGCAACAACGATTCAAGCGTCCTTTTACAGCCTACTAAATTTATACTTATGTCCTGCTTCACATTTCGTTCAATGGTTTTATGTAAAAAGAACCTTCACTACCGCATTGAACAATAAAAAATAAACTTAAGTAGTTGTTTTTTGTTGCTGTTATTTGAACGTATTTATCTAAGCTTTATTTGAGCCTTAAGTTCTGCGAAAACATCTCCATTTCGGTACGATGTGTGTGCTTCATTTTGGCACTTGAAGATTTATTTCGCTTATCAATTTTATTTCTAACAACTACAGCCGTGTGTAAATAAGTCATAAAGTGTTCTATAGTTGATTTGATTTTGTGCATCTGTGTTATTTTGTCAGTCTGTCCGTTCGTCTGACCGACTAACTGTATGAACGTCGAGACATCGGAGACCATAGAAGAAAGAGCCTTCAATATATAAATATTTCTACTCTCCTGGTAGAATACACTCGATTGCAGTGTTCGTATTTGTACTACTACTAAAAATTGGTATACCATATTGCGAATACTACGCAAGCTGTGAGAAGATTCAGGAGCAGGAGACAACCGATCACCTGCTCTGTCCCTGTTCAGCTTTTAAAGCTTTTCAATTGAAGCAATCAATCTAGTTGTATTGTAACAACCTTATATTCTCGTGCACTCTAATTGAACTATACCCTTTGTAGCATGCCTTAATTACTGTTATTTTGTTGTCTCAATAATCATATTCAACTCCTTTAAAAAACCAACCAAAAAAATGCACATGATTACTTGTAAAAATCAACTAAAGCAACTCTTTAGCACAACTACTTAATATTCATATATGGGTTCTGTTAAGCAAAGACGACGACGACAACCGCATTTCTTCGGCTCAACTTACTTTTAAGATGTGTTGGCAACACATCACTTCCGCTTAATGTGCGCACACCACTTCCGTTTAAAATGGCTGCCAGCTTGTTAGCTACACTGACGATTGAAGCCAACAAACCGAGCATATACGACAGCACATCCAAACACTCAACTTAATGTTTATGTATATGCAGCACTTCCACGACGCTACGACGCTAAGGACGTATGTACAGACAGCCTTTCAGTTAAAAGAAGGCAAACTTCTTCAACTACTTTCTTTTTGGTAACTCTTATATGTCGGATATAAATTTTACTAGTATGTGCAACACTTGCCTGCTAACTTTTTATGTCTGTTTGCAAAAAGTTCTACAAGGAGTGACGAAGTTTTCAGCATGTTTTTCTATATGAGTTTGTGGAAATTTTTGATGAACTCGCAATGCCGAATTTTTCCCTTTTAGTTAGTTAGTTGGTTGGTTGGTTGGTTGGTTGGTTGGTTGGTTGGAGGGTTGGTAGTACTCGGTAGTTATCCATTTGCATATCGTTTACGTTTTAATGTGATTATGGCGTGCATATATAATGTGACTTTAACTTTTAAAAGTAAATTTTTGGTTTTTCTTATGAAAATTTTTCACTCTTGTCTAGCATATTGTGGTCTATAGGTTTCTTTTTATATGTAGCTACTTGTAGTTTGTGCTTAATAGGTAATTTGTTACTTTTTTGTAAACATTAGCGTAATGAATTTTTAAACGTAAGTTAAGTGTTTTACTTTTTCTTCGTTGAAGTCAATGAAAGACAGCAAAATTACTTGCAATTTGTAGTTAGTTGTAGTTTTTAATTTTTGGTGTATCGATGCATGGTTGGGACATGAAATATTGAAAAGATTGACAAGAATTTTGATAACTTGAAGGGTTTGGAACTTTAATTGAATATTGAAATTTTGGGTTTTATTGAATCGTGGAGCTCTGCTACCATCGTCGCTGAATTTTTATGTGCTGCACTATGTCAACCTCATCATATACATAACACATACATAGCTTAACTAGTCCCCAGCTCTAATAGTTCCAAAAATCATACAACGAATCATTCTGTCGAATAGTCTCAAAGACGCAGTATCCTATGTCGTCCTCGGGACTGCAATTAGGAATCTATGATTCTATTTTTAATTTGTTTACTGTGCCCCAATTAACATCGATTTGCAAGCTTGATTCTTCGCCCGATTCCTGTGCCCAAGTACAGAAAGTTTTCTACAACACTGTGGATTGACATTCCTAATCATCATTTTTCTCAGTGTTCTGTGCTTGTACACTACACCGCTTTATCTGCTATTTATATATAAAAGCGCATTGCATGTCAAAAGATACTTAATCTCCTTCGCTCGAATGATAAGAGCAAATATTCCTTCAGTACACTGCTCCGATAACGCATGAGTTTACAAGCTAAAAGAGAGCTATCAAAAGTAAAATGAAACGTTCTGGAGCATAAAATTTTAAATTTGATGTCCTTGATGCGGTATTATACGCTGTGCTTCTATATCAGCAGCTTGTTAGCAGCAAAAAACGCATAAAAGTTGTGTTTAGCAGTAAAAACAAAAGCGTTGACCAACTGCAAACCAGCATCAAAACGATCAAACATGCAGCACAAGTGCGCCCTAAACGCAGCAGCAGCAGCAGAAGGAGCAGCAGCCAATGCTGCAACATTGTTGTACTCCATTATGTTGCATGCATGCTGCACACTTCTTGTTAGCCAAATGAAGTGCATTAGGCAGTATGAGTAACGCATACCTTTTTGTATTCAAAACTCCACTCAACACTTTGTTTGATTTGCATATGACAAACGTGTTTGTGCAGCATTTGTTGCTGTTGCTGTTGCTGCTGTCCATTTTGTGGCAGATACTTCAATGTCCTTCTGCCGCCGCTGCCACTGCTGCTGCTGCGAATGACCGGCAATTATGTTGTTGATGTCGCTGCGCTTGATGTCCTGCTTGTTACTGTCGACTGCAGCGCATTCGTATCCTTATTGACTTTAGAGCCACTTTAACTCCTTCCAGCTTTAACTTGAACGCTCATACTCAAGTTAAATTGTTGCTTTGGGCTTTGTATAGCAGCAAAAGCTTCGTGCTGTATCTTTTTTTGCTCGTTTCATGCAACAATGTTGTATGCTTTGTGTTGGCAACGTACTCGTTTCTGTGAATTGAATTGCCCATTTGTGTTCGGTGTTGCATGCAAAATTAAATTAAAACGCATTAAGAGGTCTAGGCGAGCTTCATAAAAAAAAGGAATAATGTGGATTACGTACAGGACAGGGAAAATGGTGTAGTACAATAAGGTACTAGTGATGTTTGTATTTGTTGTCTGGAAAGAGATATGTGTTCAAAAATACTGAATTTCAGATAGCTTAGAATATAATGCTGAGATATCTTGTATATTGTCAAAGTATATTTATTTAACCAACATACTTTAGAATATGTTTTTTATAAAAATTGGAACACCTCCCATATAAGTGTGCAACAATTTCCTTACGGAAAAATGAATTTTGCACTACAAAAAAAGCCGATTTGTGAATGTAACAGGCATCCAAAAAGCTTGTATCGACATACTGAAGGACATTCCGGCTGGCGGCAATAACTGCCACTACCAGCGTACCAAATGTTATGAAATTCTTTACTGCAAGAAGGGCCAGCATGTATCTTTCCAACATATTAGGACACATATAGATGGCGCTACCAGAAAAGCCCTCATGTAAAAGTTCTACTTAATTTAGAATGTTCATAGTAGATATATTATATTTAGCTCTGAACATATGTGGAATATTATATAAGGATTGACATAGAACACAACACAACGAGATGGAAAAGTGTATATCGATTCTTTGGTGTGTACTTATGCTGATGTTTGTTGTGAGTTTGAACGGATTATTATTTGCAACTATAATTCTCTGGCTAGCGTAATTTTGCTGCAATGTATTCTTTCAGTGTACATTTATAAACATCCTTTATATTCTTAAACATAGACACAACGTTAAAAAACGCACAAACTACACAAAATGTTAGTAGTATGCACTTTTATTGGCATTTTTTGAAACCACAAACAAAACAGAAACAAAATGAATGCTAAAGATACCAACTCAATTACTTTGACTGCGGTCAAAATTGCTATGACCACATTATATGTTAACAGTCGTCGTTAGTTATGTACTACGCATGTACGGGTATGTGCTCACTGCAGACTCCAATTTCTATACTTTCAGACTTACAGATACTTTTTGAGTTACAGACACATTCAGAGTTACAGATACTTTTAGAGTTACAGATACTTTCAGAGTAACGTAAATGCAGCTAGGGGTAATAAAAGAAAACTATTTATATACAAAACTATACAACTGAGCATACTTTGTTTGAAATTCAACATATTAAACGTAAAAAGTTGTTATCAAAATAATTGCAATAAATAAAACAATTTTAATGGCGATTCTAACTGTACTTATGTACGTACTACGTAGTTTAAAAAATGTCCTTTTTAAACATAGACTGCTGCGTAGTAAAATCTGCAGTATGCTGGCCATTGTTTCTACATGAAAACTCATTAGAATAATGCATGCAGTATATCCAAGAACGATTTTTTACATTATTGTTTTTGTTATTGGTATTGTTGATTAAATTCATTTTAGCTATTTGCATATGGAATTGTCTGTGCATATCAACCATTCCAAGCTTTACTACTTGTATGTTCCTTCGGCACAACACTCAGCACTCAAGTTTTCTTTGCGTACATTATGAAAATGCTGCCAACCACATTGAAAAGTCATTTTAGTCCTTTTGTTTTGCTTACTGTTTTGGCTTACTGACTGGCTTCACATCTTAGCCAAATGAATGAATGAATGAATGAATGAATGAGCAGCTTAACGCCTTGCAAGGTGTGAAATACCATTTACCATATAAGAATAATGAAGTTTTAAGGTCCTGAGATGAAATGCATTCACAATGATGACAATGACTGTGCAATGACAGTGTTTTCTATCTATCTGACTGTCTGTCTGACTACACTTGTTTAAAGTTTCAGTTTTACTGTGAGTTAAGGTTTTGTTTGCATGCCAGTTCTTGGTTGGCTGAGGTGTGATGATTTTGTCTTTTTGTGCAACCAAGAAGTACTTTGCTGTGTTGTGATAATTTAATTGAAAAGCATTCAATTGAAAGGAAATGCATGTTTTATGCACAGATTTTCAGTTTGCATTGCTGTGGTAAAGTTTTCCAAACAATAGAAATTCTTGCTAGCTTTGATAAGTGAGTTGAGTTATTTCTATGATTATAAAGCAATACATTTCAAGAAAGAGTCTACTTATAAATAGATACAAAATTATTCTAAAGTTATGACTTAGCCTTCAGAAAGATGAGTTTAAACAGTTGTCTAGTAGTTTTAAATGCAACAAAGCAAATGTCGGGGTCACCAATTTTACCCGCATTTATAGTTAGATTATATATCCAATATGTGGCATATAACTGGGTACAAAACGTAAGTTTGTATCTTAGTGCTTATATAAAATATTATTTTACTTTATGTGTTTGTGTAAGTTTAAAAATAAAAACGTTTAAAAAACGTCGGGGTGCCCCAACACGGTAAGAAAATGAATACGTCCCAACTTTGTTACAATGATGAAATTAAGCAAAGTGATACAATTAAGCAAAGGATTCTGACTCAGATCTATTAATTATACGAAGTAAGCTTCTCATTAAAATTTGCATTTACAAAACTTGATGATGCATCATTTCAAGTTCAGTTTGTGGCATGCAGTTCAAAAACACTCGATGCTACCAAACTAAAATCGTCAATGATATTTCGAACAAAGCATAAAATTGGTTTCACACAAAAATAAATCAAAAACAAATAACAACCCTCACTTCGAATGACAAATTTAAATAAAAAAAAATTTTAGAAAATTCACTTAAAACTGGACATCAAATCACTGCAGTCTAAATAGGCAGCAAATTACACAAAAATAAATAAGAATTATATGCTTCAATCTACACAGAAAAAGAAAAAAGAAAAAGGAGCGGCCAGCACTTCAGTGATATTTCAAAAGGAACTCACACTTGGCATGCAAAGTGAGAAGCAACAACATAAACAGGACATGGCCGTACAATGTGCGCCAAAGGAAACTAATATAAATAAAATTTCAATTACTCAACAATTAATTTTGTCTTGTAAGCAATCGGCGAAGCGTTAAAAGGCAGTCAGTGAGTCCTTGCCGGACGGCATAATATACAGAGTACCACCGCACGTAATTCAATTCAAATCCTTAGAGCAACGACGCCGGTTCAACGCAGCGCAGCTTCCGGCGTAATTTGAACTACTCAAGCGTATGTTACTTCTTCGACTTCAAGTCAAAGAAGTTTCCTGAGTAAAATATTTAAACTTTATTTTTGGTGCACGAAGTTTTCTTAGCTAGCACGCCTGTATGTGTGTTAGCAAAATCTCATGCTGTGTTTTGTCTTTAATCCTGCTGCAACTCCTTTGGCGGGCTTTTAATTGTGAACTGGCGTACATTTGTACAATTAGTTGTTGTTGTTGGCAACTTCTTATTTGTTTTCTGATTATGAAGCGTTAAAGAAAACTGTCAACGTGCGGAAAAGCTACACCGAATGAAACGCAATTTATTGAGAAAGTTTTGTTTGAACTACGCCCAAAGATGGTGGCGTATCCTTTTCAGGCTTTATTTAGCTAAAAGCTTATCTTATGCCGCGTCACTCAAGCAAAACGAAGTTGAAGGCGATATCTATATGGAAGGATATACAGCATGACAAAGAGATAAGCATGCCGAGCACAGTGGTGCGAAATGAGTTAAAAAGTGCAGTATTGACATCAGATCAAGAAACTATATTCATTTTGTTAAATATGTTGCTTATGGTTGTAAAAAGTCTACATCACCAACTTTCAAAGTAATATTTCAAAGATTGAGAGAATCAGTAGCAGACATATTCTCAGTTCCCAATACTAAATAACATTACGATCGAAATTGAATATCGCTCTTCGAAGCTTTCTGATTTAAATTCTCAGTTGTTTAAGCAATTAAACATACTTAGTTCCACTGTGCAATATCTAGGCATGCTGCATTCGAGATTTGCGGCAAGGGTACATGCTGCATCTCGTTCTCGTTTTCGTCCTCATTCTTGTCATCGTCGTCACGCACAAAGAACTGTCTCAAATTAGCAGAAAAATCTGTTATCCTTTCGTTTCGTTTCGTTTGCTTTGCTTGCGGCGTGTTAATGATTTTTCCCAACAGAAGAGATGGCTTGAGGCAAAGCGAAGTGCTTTCATTCGAGTGTATAACAAGCAAAAGTTTTTGCATTTCTTGGCGACACATCCTGCCAGCAATCTCCACTCTCAGCGTCGAAGAAATGAAGTGACAGCATATTTAAAATTAAACAATTTAATTCAGAGACACATTGTCATCCTCAACACTGTTTGCTTCAATTTGCAGCTCGTAGTCACTTTCTTCACGCCAGGATATTGTCTGCTGGCTGCAAAGGATATGAGCTAATTAGCAAACAGTCAAATAAGACGAAGAAGATTTCGAGATTTCGAGATTTCGTAGCAGAAGATACTAGGCTGCCAACGTGTGTTAATATTTTCTTTACTTTACCTGGCTTCCTTGTCTTGTTTTGCTTGCCACTTCCGGCATTATCCTTTTGCGGCTTGTACTCACTTGCTAAACATATAAAATACGGCTCGTCGCCTGTGTGGTTGTAGACATTATCCTTTAGCTTGTTGCAATATGCTTATCAGTTTGTACGTTGTTTTGTCTGATTATTGTCATTTTCCAAGTGGTTGATTGGCACGTAATTTAGTTTGCTGTATTGTCCTGCGAGGTTTGGCATGGTGTTTTAAATGAATTAGGTTGTTCAGTAATTTCATTTTAAATTGGAAAAGAAAAACTTAAGTTTTTTGTGTTGAAACAGCAGAACAAACTTCAGTGAATTAATGGAGATACATAATATACAATAATTTAATGGAGATACATATATTTTCGGCTTATAATTGCTCTTCTATGCAACGAGCAGCTGGAGTGTGCACTCTTCAAATATGTGAAACTGATAATTAAATTTGTAAAAGTTTATAGTGATCAATTATACAATTTTCTCGTATTGATGTTTTCCATCGAACTATAAATATATAGATTTAAATTTCTTCATGTTCTCCACTGAGCACTGAATTTAAGAAGAATTTCCATAGACTTACAAGCCTGCATTAACAACGTCATTTGGTGTCAAGTAGATTATTGCTACGTTTTCACTCACTTCTCCTCTAGTTTCGAAGAAGTTTTCACCATTTCCAACAACGCAATTGCCACAAACTCCAACCATGATTGTGGTCAATACGAAACTTAATAAGATTTCGACCAGCATTAACAAATAAACACTTGTCTTAGAAAATTGCCAAGAAAATTTGCCATTTCCGCATGAAGACAACTACGAAATTCATTTAGAAGCTTTGCCAGAGAGAGACAGAACTTGAAAAGCGGAAATTGCAAAATTTCTACACCGTAATAAGCTCAAATTAAGTTTTCGCATTTAGGCCAAAAATAAACAAGCATATAGAGCTATTTATATAAACAAGGATACGCAGCAGAACTACATAGTTGCACGAAGGAAGCAAGGCATCAAATGAACCACTAATTGCGTGCCAAAATGCAATTTACAGGACTAAAATTGGCGAGAAGTTTGTTTTGGTGTGAGAGCAAATACACACACACAGAGCAGATAAATAGACAAACTGACCAGTGAGAGTAAGGTAAACAATTGTCTTGTGTGTTGTATGTTATCCTTCTGTCAATAGAACGCAACGCAATGCTCAACAATTAAATTGAATATTAAGCAAAAGTCTTGAGAAAGGCAAACAAAGCATTAATGCATACATTGATAAGGCGTTTATTTGCATAGAACAAGCATGGAAAAGGATGCTTTAATTATACACAATTTAAAGTTTTAATCCTTTCGATTTGAATGTCATTTGATGCGTCTAGCTTAGCACTTTGTGCTGGCTTGAAAGTGTTGACATTGATAAATTACTTTGCATTTATTTTTTAGCGTGATTTATCGCGCATCCTGTGACACATTGACACGTGTCCTTCGAAGGCGGCTGCATTGCATATACTTGCAAATCACATACAGGCGTGTGTTCAATGTGAAATTTTAATTAAATGCAAACAAAAATGACCATTTTAAGTTACTACCAAAAATAAGCTAAACGAATAAGGATATTCAAGTGCTCCCAGGACGCTGTACTAACTACTGTACTGTAGCACATTAATTTTTATATAGGTATATATATATATATATATATATATGAGGTAACGATTTCCGCTTCCAAATCTCTCCCAGTTGCTCATCGATGCTTGACCACTCATTTCAATGAATTTTCATGGCATAGCATAAAATATACAAGTACAGACGCATTATCCTTTTGTGTATGCATTGCGCTTAATGATGTTGCACTTTATTTTATATTGTAAACACGCACATGGCAAATATGTTTCACTGCAAAATTATTGACAGGACATTGCACTGGCTGCCTACGCCCGCCACATGCTTGCATCCTTTTTCAATATGTTGCTATATACGTACGTGTATATGAAATTTCAAATAAAAGCATAAATGTTTTTGGCAAACAATTGTCGGATCCTACGCCATGATTTTTGCATTCATTTATTGATGCATTTATTTGTTTCCCTACCGAAATTTTCATATACTCGTAGGCACCTCGTCTGAAGTGGTTATGGAGCCGTATATATTTCATACGGTTACTGGCTTGTTTGCAAATGTGTTATTGTGGTCAACCGACTGATGAGAAGTTAGAGTACTGGTATACTATGAGTATACCAAAAGATTGCCAAATGTGGCTTATTGTACGCTAGAGGGACGGATGGGCAGACGGACGCTGCATGTAATCATTGCTTGTGGTTTCAATGGCTTTTTACATTTTGTTGCGAATATTATTGAAAGTTATTATTTGAATATTATAGCTAGTGCAGTATTTTTTATGTAATGATTGTAGCTTAATGATTTGGAGGCAATTTTTAAAGTAATCTCCCAAGTTCTTTGTGCAATAGTTACCACTCTCATCTGATACCTTATATAAGTATGTATTTATACAGAAGTGAAATTGCGTATACTCGTGTGCACGTTATAGCAACATATTGCATGCCCAATTCAACATTTTGCTGGCAACATTTCATTTGCAACATTTCTTTAGCAACATTTCTTTAGCAAAATTTCCTTAAAAACATTTCATTAACAACATTTGTTTAGCAACATTTCATTAGCAACATTTCATTAGCAACATGTCATTAGCAACATTTCATAAGCAACATTTCATTAGCAACATTTCATTAGCAACATTTCATTAGCAACATATCGTTAGCAACATTTTGTTAGCAACATTTTGTTAGCAACATTTCTTTAGCAACATTTCTTTCAAAATTTCCTTAACAACATTTCATTAGCAACATTTCTTTAGCAACATTTCTTTAGCAACATTTCATTAGCAACATGTCATTAGCAACATTTCATAAGCAACATTTCATTAGCAACATTTCTTTAGCAACATTTCTTTAGCAACATATCAATAGCAACATTTCTTTAGCAACATTTCTTTAGCAACATTTCTATAGCAATATTTCTTTAGCAACATTTCATTAACGACATTTCATTAACAACATTTCATGAGCAACATTTCATTAGCAACATTCTTTAGCAACATTTCTTTAGCAACATTTCATTAGCAACATTTGATTAGCTACATTTATTTAGAAACATTTCATTAGCAACATTTATTGGATCTTCTTCTTAGTCCATGTTAGCCGAAGTAGATGGTAAGACTTTGCGTTCAGCGTCGTTGTTGATCATGTTTCGAATATCGTTTGAAGGCTCTACCCCTCCGAAATCTTGTTGTTCAAACATGCAGATGAACATTAAGGACAGAGGGACATGGCTAGATCAACTCAGCTTTCTATACTGATCAAGATTATATATACTTGGTCGGGTCTGTCATGCCTCCTTCTGCCTGTTACATACATTTGCACAAACCTAGTATACCCTTAACCTACTGGGAAGGGTATACAAAAACTGTGTAAATTTTGTAAAGAAGACTGCCAAAATGAAGAATTTTGGGATTGAAAAAAAGTACTTGTAATAGATGCTGAATTGTCTATATATATTTTTAAATATTCTCTTTAAATTTCCATATAACTTGAACAATACCGTCTAATTAACCGAAACATAAACATAACATAAACTTAAAGCAATTCTTCATGGTACCCACAAAACTTCTTAAAGATTATAATAAAATGCGTGCATTTCTTATAATAAACTACCCTCATATGTCATTTAAAGGCAATACTATAGACTATAGAAGTGTCTCTATGGTTCATTAACACCTTTTGAAGAAATCGAAATCCTCCACACAAACAAAAACCACAAAGTGATTGACACTGTAATGAATAGCATACGAGTATATAGAAAATCGACATAAATACCTTTTTGTCGCCTTTGGCTTTTTATTAGCTGACATATTTATGAATATGATTATTTTCATTTTGGCAACATTAATTTTTATTTTATGCAATTGTATTAAAACCAACGTGAAAAGTGCTGCTACGCATATTCAAAAATGAAATTCGCAATCTATTATGCGAAGTAAACCATATACAAAGGCATACACAATGGCAGGACTAGGCAGGACTCGACAAGGGAAGAAACGCGCGCCTACGTGGCTCATTAATTTTTACTCAAACATAGTACATATTCGTATATACGAATGTCTGTCTAGATGCATTTCGAATTTTGCTTTGTTATTTGCTGCAATAAAAACATATTTTATTAGTATGTGACGCAGCAAGGATATGCAGAGAGGATAGACACCACCAATGTTCTTGCTGCTATTGATGACTTTCTGTCATCATAAATTCATTATTTATGATACAATCAATGAGCGCGAGCGTATGTCAAACACATCAAAAATCAACAGCTCATCATAATCATCATCACCATACTGAAAAGTGTATGTAGTATGCTTACTTGCTAACCCAACTGGCATATCCTGCACGCTTGCCCTGCCCGCCTGACTGCCTGTCACATACGCCGGAAGTTTGTTTATTTTATTTTTAGTACTCGCTAGTTTTTGCATTGCGAAATATACTTTCTGCAAAATTCGCCATTTCGGTTTTCCCATCACACCGCACAGCAGGACATGCCGCTAATGTGTGCCGCCGCTGACAGTTACCGCTCATGTTTGACGTTTGTCAATTATGCTTGGCAGTGCTACAAAATATTTCGCAAATATCTTTGCATTTTGTGTCTTGGGATTTCGCGCAACAAATTTGAATCACTTTTATAGTCTTGGCCTACGTTTGCGCGCTGAGGTCCTTGCGCAGTTCAACACCTAATTCGCAATGTTTGCTGAACTCGCTCACTCACTGTTTGCATATGTCCTGTCAGTGGGCGTTGATTTTACTGGATTTGTATATTGTAATATTTAGATGCGATTTTTGTGTTTATAATACATGCGCATGTAGCTCGTTTGTTTTTATGATTTTGGCATTATGCACTCACGGCGTATTTCTAAGTGATGGAAAAGTTTTGAGTAATGCGCATTTCTGTCTGAAACAACTTGTGTGAGATAGAAGCTTCAATATTATTTGAGAGAGTCTCCATACCAATTTTTAGCAACAATGTATTTAAAACTCAGCTAGTATTAGAATACTGTGGTATACAGTACAGTTCTGTTCTCTTACGGATGCTGGAGCTGTTCCGAGTATCTTCGGAACTCGCATAAGCTACTTCGAACCTTTAGTGATTTTTGTTAGTATCTTTCAGGTAGAATTAAATGTCATATAAGTATGTGCACACTTCAGCATAAGCAGAAGGTATTATGTATATACTTAACTGAAGCTAAAACTCCTTATCTGTCTTGGTCGGTAATCAGTATTGCAATCGCTTTACTCGGTGCAACAATGGCAGCAGATCCACGGCCCAGAGCTGGAGATTTTCTTTTTGAGTATTATCATATCGCTTGAAACCATAAAAGCGCTAATTTAATTAAAAGCAAATGCAATAAAAAACGCAATGAATGAAATTTTCTTTATTTAGAAAGATTCAGAAAACTATCACGCCTTAATTTCATTTTTCAGTGACGTTTTTTACGACAAAAAAGGAATGACAATGTTGATATCGAGCAATTGCAAGGAAACATTTATGCAGCGCATTTGTCATAATTTCACACGAATGCAAAAAAAAAGAAGGTTTTCCTTCGCCAAGTAATGCAAAGCGATGTCACAACAATCATTTCTTTTGTTTTTTAGAAGGTTTTTGCTACAATTTTTGAGTACATTTACATTGCCAAAGTAGTGCAGCAACGTTTCAGAGAGAGGGTAGCGCTGCATTTCCGCAGCAAATAGTGTCCTTTTTTTAATGTCACACAAAAAACAATAACAATAATAATAAACCATTAAAACTATGCATAAACACACCTTCCTTTGCCAAGTATTTATTATGCTTAGCTACCTTTCGGTCTTATCCTGCTGTGCAAGTACACATGCTGCTTCGTGCTGGCAAGCAAAAACTTCGCGTTGACATTTCGTAGTCAAAGTGTTTCATTTTTTGGTTTTTTTTTCTTCTTTTTTATAGCAATTTCTTACTTTTTTATAGATTTCTCGCCAGCTGAATGCACACACAATGTAAGCATAGCAATAAGGATGCGCATATCCTGCGTGTGTTATTAATATTAACGCATCCATAAAGCTGGCGTCATTTCATTCAGCTTTCTTTTCTTTTCTTTTCTTGCCTTTATTTTGTTTCTTTTACTTTGTGCCATTAATAAAATAAATATGCTGAACAAAAAAAGGAAAAATATTGTCATAAAAAAAGTATTTGTAAGAAAATAGTAGTTGCCAGAGTAAATCCCTGCGCGCATAAAAATCAAAATAATAAAATTACTTTTTATTTATTTACTGCTTTTCTTTATATTTTCTATTTTCGCTGGGAAAATTGCAGAAATTCTTATTAACAGACACGTTTTCCGGTGATTGAAGTGCAGACGTTTATTTTTTTGCCACTCAGAACTATGCGTATAATTTCTGTTGACAACTCAACGCCCTATTTTCCTATTTTTGCTACTTTTTTTTATTGAACAAGTATGTAGTTTTGTTCTTGTTATCGAAAGTAGTAATTTCGTTGTATCATTTTATTTCCTTAGACATACGCGTACAATTTCCGTTTTGCCATAATTTTATTTCATTTGAGTCGTAAAATGTATAGTGAAAATTAAAATGAAATCTTCGTAGTTTTGATTTCCTATGCTGTGATTTTATTTTTTATTACTAAGCTGTAAAATTAGTTTATACTAAATGCCTCTGTATCGATTGATCTGTGCAGTATATAGTAATTGAAACTTTCCCTGGTCAACATGCTTCACATTATCGAAGAATTATCACGCTCAAAGCATTTAAGAAAGTCCACCAAAGCTGGAATACATTACCTTATATACAATAAATACAGCTT
This sequence comes from Leucophenga montana, assembly GCA_035044765.1. Lineage (NCBI taxonomy): Eukaryota > Metazoa > Arthropoda > Insecta > Diptera > Drosophilidae > Leucophenga > Leucophenga montana. The sequence goes on along the minus strand of JAWNNQ010001640.1, from coordinate 1,905,864 downwards.
GATTTGAACGAACACCAATCCGTTTCGATTCTGAAAACTTTGTTCGTTAGAACAGGCGAAGAAAAAGTTTCTCTACGGAACAAACGTTTTCAGTTCGACTCCTCCTGAAACCGCCAATGCTCTAACGAGCATGCTGCTCATAATATACCGTACGTTTCTTTGTCCATCGATTCTATATTTATCCTTACAGTTACTAAACTTTCATTTTATCAGAGACTAATAATGCCTTTCCACCGTCCAAAATTCTCAGCATTCTCAATGAAATGACGGTTTTATTATCGATACATATTATTTATTATGATTTACCACAGACAGCTGATATATTTACAAAGTCAACGTCATTTTGCCATTCACATGTTAATGGTAACGATGATTAGACATTCACATGTTAATGGTAACGACGAATAGAAAGTCCTTATAAGTTTCTGACTAAAATTTAAATTCAAAACTTTTCTAACTACTGTATGTATATATAATAAACCTTATAACTCTGTAATTTTAATTACTATTTACTATAAATATCTTCCAAACAACTTTCATTGTTAACTTTCATAATGCCTCTCAAGACAATCTTTCAAATGTCAGCACAACACTACAACTTGACAAAGTCTTCCATCAACATCAACATAATAATAATCATAACAATCATTATTAACAACAACTCCTAACCCCCCCCCCCCCCCACCACTCGAGAGTAAAGTAGAAAAATTAATGAGTTCGGTTTGCGTGATTTGCGATACATTCAAGCGAGGCAGTAGATACATAAATATGTGCGACGCAGCTAGCATAACGAATCGTTAATGTTTCGTCCTGTTGTTCCGCCCGTCATTTTGCTATCAATATCCTTGCTAGTCATATGCGGTCACGCATACTGCTTGAACATCACCATCATCATCATCATCTACGAGTACTAGAGAGTTTTACCGCCTTGCTAATATTTATAAGTATTTGTTTGATTCACGTATTTGTTTTCTTATTAAATATTCATGCGAATCAGCCTCTAATGATATTTCAATAATTAATGTATTTCTTCTGCATATTTTTTTTTTTTTTTTGTTCGTCCTTGTCTGGAATACGTTTTTCCTGTCTGTGCTGCTGATTAGTTTGCGCTCTGGGTTATGATGTCTTGTCTGTTGATGTGAATGATGATGTAGAAGTTTGCGTGTCCTTTGCCACGACAACTCATGCTGTCTGACTTGTTACTGTTTTGTCTGCGTATCAAAGTCGTTCACTCCAAAGTCCGGAAGTCAGCGAAAGTCATCAATCAAATAAGTTTTTAAATGCTTTCTCGTTTTATTTTTTTGGAGATATGTAAGTGGACAGCATTTTGGTGGCGTTTTTTTTTTCTTTGATTATGTGGTTCGAAGCACAGTAAAGTTTGAGATTTTTTTTTTCATATATAAAAAAATAAAAGCTTCTTTTAGAAAAATCGCACAAATTCATTAATTGTAATTTGAAAAATATGTTTTTGTCTTAAGTAATTTGTTTTAGGCAGTGATATCCATGATATTTAGTCTATTAGACGCATAGAGCATATGCTTTTAAACCAAAGATGGTCTCGGCTATCCGCTGTGGCAAAACACTCTTCGGGTACGCACTTGTAAAAGAATTTCTGCTTGATAAAGTAGGCATAAGTGAGAGAAACTTTGAAATCAATTTTCAACAAAGTAGATTCACGTCGCTTAGTATTAGTAATGCACACTTACATACATGCAGAGCACACACAAACGCTTACACTCTGGTTGCACTCTGTATGCCCATCTATGCTTAACACTAACAAGCATGTTTGTGTCGCATTATTGCCATTCTTCTTACCCAACAAAGCAACACCTTTTCGAACAATTTATGAATAAATATAATTCGCAACCAGTTCTTATGTTGTTTGCTTTTGTAAAATCGAAAACTTAATCAATACCAAAATGCTGGAATGGAAGGGAACATGCATATGAATGGGAATGGCAAAATGGGAATGGCACAGAGAATACTTTCACAAAATATGACATTATAGATAACTTTAGCGAACTATCGAAAAGGAGCGACTGCCACAAACTGAGTGACAAGTCGTGCGAAAAAACTATTTGAAAAAGATTCGTTAGCAACTGCCGTTATCCATTGTTTTGTTGGAAAAATACTCGTGAAAATTTTCGATAACGACATTATTTTCGAACTTTTGGTCGGCTGGGTAGCGACACAGCGTCTGTTTGTTGTTGTACTATTTATGCTCTTAGTTTATGAGTTAGCAAACTGAGCTATCAAGCTGAAACTACCATGGTACAATACACCATGCAAAACGCAGCTCCTACTACCTTATAATATAAACATATCGTTGCACAGCTTGACTTTAACAGTTCTACATATGTATAAGTCAATCTCTTTTCTCAGAAATTGCATTCACATTTTCCATCTTAAACAATATTTTATCTCCCATTTGCTATAACGAAATTGTCATAATATAATCAACAAATGCCTTTTTCCAATTCACTGAATACATTTGAGCATTTGCAACAAAAAAAAAAAAAAAACAAAAAGGAAAACTTTTGCATGGCGTGTAAATCCCAAATCATCAACATAGCCGCGTGCTGATCCCAAGATTTACACGCAAACTTCCCCTTACAAATGATTTACTATTTCTATGCTGTGAAATTCCGCATCTTTACTCAACTGCTTTCTCTTATTATTTATGCGATTGTTGAAGGGTCTCTAAATATTTATTTCTGCTGCCCTTGTCCTTGGCTGATACTCTGCTCTTAGCTTAATGTCATTAAGCTGCCATTAGTTGTTGACTGATTTGATTTAACTTTTATCCCAAAAGTATGAATTTGCTTGCTTTTTGCTTGGGTTGTTTCCTTTTTTCTCAATATTTCTTACCCCTGAAACTAATTTTTTGCTTGATTGTGTTTTTGTGCCCAAGCTAATCGAATAATTAGTTTAACAAAAAAAAAAAAAGTTTTTTTTTTCTGCATTTTTGTAGACCTTTTTTGTGGCAGACCAATTGGATCTAAAAATTTTTGCTGCTTGAGTGCTTCGAATGCTGAAGTTGGCAGAAACTGCAAGAAATTTTATTATATAATGTGTAAAAGTATTTTAGTTCTTAAAAAAAAAGAAGCACAGTTAAAGACATGTATCACCAAGCACAAAATCTTCCTTTCAATTAAGTACTTCGCAACACTGGCAACAGTGGTATCACATGTCTAACTCCATCATCGAGAGAGTTTTCATATGCAGGGAGCGAACATTTAATTGACGTGCATCATTTCCGTAACTCCGCTGCAAAATAAAATTGCTTGCGCAAACTTTGAAGTACTCTTCAACACTGCTGTTTTTATGCATTGCTGAAATTTTGATTGAACTACAGCTTCTCCACACTCTATTGCAAATAAAACACCCAAAAGAGCATCACTTGATCCAACTAATTAGCGAAACTTTTGCCTTACATAAAAAACACTTCTCCATTTTTATTAACTGGTTCTGTCTGATTTCATGCTGTCTGCGCGCTTAACGCACAAATCGAGCACGAATGTGAAAAACTTTTCCTACAGCATTTAATTTTATTACAATGCGAACAAGTTACGCCGAAGTTTTTCCGCGCGCCAATGGAAATCGATGTCGAGCAAGTTGGCTTAATTATTTTCCATCTGTTCTCCACCGCTCCACTTGAAGCGCTCCATCACTTGAAACGCGTGCAAATTGTGCGCGGCAACAAAAAAAAGCGTTTAAAAAACTTTTATCTGTTTAACGTTAATTAGTTTTGTGTTCGTTCCCAGAGCGATTTTTATGCCAACACACGGAGATGTAATCTGAAAACAAAATTTTTGATTTTTCACAATTTTCCAACATTGCAAGTAAATATGGCGAATATTTTGTGTGTGCTTTTTTTCGCTGGAAAACTTTTCGCGTTTGCTGTACAAAATTTTTGCAATCAAAATGAATTCAACTGAGTATATGCATTCGCTATGAAGTCCTTCAGTGCACTTACTCCCGGGCATGCAGTTTTTCGGTTTGAATGCATTTAAGTGCAAAAGTTTAATTAAATACAAAGCGGAATGAGATGCAGCATGGGAAAGCAGACTTTGCGCCGCAGGATATGCTGTTATATGTAGTATCCTGCTACTGATTTTCTGTTGCGCAAGAAAAACTAACTTAAAAATGCAAATTGTTTTGTTAGCACCTAATTTTTTGACATTAACTCGCGAAGAAGTTTCGCCAGAGTTTGCATGAAATCTTCTTCATGGCTTTTTTCATGTTTGAAGCTTTGAATTTTTTTGCATAATTGAATTTGTTTGTAGTTTTTGCTGCTTACTCAAATCATTTTAGCATGTTGCAGCAGGCAGGCTTATTCTTTCCGAAAACCATTGCTTTTTAAGTTTTCAAATATAAAAGTTTTCACATTTTCTGTGTATGCGTAAAAAGTTGGATAAAATTCGATGAAATTTTGTTCGTTTTTTTGTTTTGTTTTGATGCTCATTAGCAAATATTTGTAGTACTTAGAATATCTATAAAATGAAGTAAAACAAATGGAGTAGAAGTCATTTTTTTGATGTTGCTGTCAGAACTGTTGATAGTGTTGCTTGGCAGTTTGAAAAATCTGATAAACTTCTCTGTTTCTTTAGAAATACAGAACCTAAATTTTGAAATTCATAATTCTACATACATATAGTTTCAACCATTAAGAATGCTCTAAAGTTCTCTGCGCATATGATATGCACATTTTATTTTACTAGTAATATCAAAGTAAAAACATGATTTTTGGAACCATGCCCATATCTGAAACTGGAATTGAAAGCGACGTTTCAAATTTGTAGTTTCAAAAAGGCAGTCAGTGTCATTTCTAATACTGTCAAAATAATCATCAGTCAACCGTATTTGCACAACTTCCACCTGAAATATTTTTCAGATATAATTTAAAAATGTCGAAAAAATTGCCATGATTTCTCTTTCAAAACTATTTCAAACCTGAATCGGATTCCCTGACAACAGCATAATATTCAGTAGCAGTGTTAATAAACTTCATAAAAATATCAGCTGTTTCAATGCATTTGTTGACATTACTAGTGATTGGCCAAAACAGTGATATTTGAATAATAATAATAATAATAATAATAATAACTGTATTATTTGAAAATCAGCGTTATAGTAAATGGTGAGTGAGTAGTGATAGATTTTTCTTAGTGCTTGCTTAAACACCTAAGCTTTCATTACCTGAAGACAGTTGATATTTACAAAGCACAGGGTGACACGTTGATTTTTATATCACACTGAACTTACTGACTTTCTTTTACAACACTAGTCATTATTTTTTGTTGTTATCGCATGACAATTTTAATGTAAACAATTGAATACTAGTAGGCCGTGTCTTTACAATTCAATCTATAAAAAAAAAATTCATGTTCAGTTCAATTTAATTTTATTCTTCGCAGTGTTCGGTTCAATTGTTAGCGCGAATTATTTCGTTGTTTCTAGATTTCTACAGTTTTTTTTTTCTTTAAGATAATTTATTTTTCTTTCAAATTTCGTGTGTGGTTAAATTTTAATAGAAGAAAAATCTAAAATGGAAAATTTTTGCGCAAATTGTGGTGCAGCTCTGACAGAGTCTGAAATTTCCGAGCTGGGAAAGTCCAGTGTCGAATCAGTTGAAGGTGTTGAAAGTGTAACGAGCTTCGAGAAGAGCAGCAATGTGCTCGTCACTGATTCAAAACCTTCGCATCACACGACTGCGATAGTTAACTCTGGTAATCTACTTGTTGACCAGCAACACGCGAGTTTTGCTCAGTCCAAGAACAACAGTGAAAGCTCTCTAACCAGTTTAACGTGCATAGCAAGCAGCGGTGTAAGTACAAAAAAACACAATTATTTTGATCAATAAAACATTTTTTACAAAATCTGTAGATGATGTCCGACTATGTAAATACTATGGAGTTATTAGGTGCTCTCGTGGGGAACAATAAAAAGGACAAAGCAGAGGTGAGTGCAAAATGTATTTACAAAAAAAACAAAATGGCGAGGCGCTCAGGTGGGTTTAGGTACAGCGCGGTTTTTTCACAAATAGAAAAACTGTACAGCTGAAACATGTAGGTTACACAAGATCACTCTCCAAAGATATCTTCAGATAAATCTATGGCATCAACACGGCGGCGACTTGCAGTGGCTATGCAGTAAAGAATGACCAATGAGGCGGTTCCAGCAGCTGTGGCAACGGAAGCCTGCGGCATCTGGGTTTGTGTGATGACGATGACGATGACGAGTGCTGTGGTATGGAATATCAGCGGGAAGTTCAGTGATTGAGCGTCGGCAGCGTATCTTCAGAGGTCTTGTCAGCGTAGAATAAGTCCAAAATTGAGCACGTTATACTTCACAGCATAAGGATGAGATGTGCATCAGCGAAAGTGGGTTCGCATTGCAGATCTTCAGATGTGATGACGTTGCCAATGCGCTGATAGCTCTTTCGGATACCTCTTCGAGAATAGCGTTGCTAACGTCTGAGCCAATTCGATTCTGCGATAATTTTTTTTAAGTGACGGCAATGAAAACTGGAAATGCACTTCACTAAGCGGTTGGCTTCTGTTGCAATGCTGGCAGCTGGAGCGACTACAGTTGTAATGAATCGATGCGACTTATGATTTCAGTATCAAGCAGGATTAAAATGCATGCTTTCCAACGACTTTGATTTCTATTTAAGTTTGCACACTATTTTATTGAATCAAGTTGTTTCTATAAGCTTTTAACTAAACTGCGCTTTACCGCCACAAGAATTCTTAAACACAACTTATGGAAAATGTGTTAAATCATCAAATATTAAAATTTAGTGCGTTTTATAAAAATTTGAGCAAAATTTACCTATATGAGGAATTTACCTATTTGAAGAACACAATTTAAATTTATATTTTACGCATATTCCAGCACTGGGGTACCAAGGCCAAGCAGGAAGAGAGCGCTGGAGCTGTGTTTGCTCTGCTGGAGGGGGAAATGGAGTTCGAGAGAAATGACAACAAGAAAAATAAGCCCGAGTATTGTGATTGTAATCAGCGACGTAAATAGTTCTGATCCCATTCCACAAGCCATGCATAAAACAATGCCCCAAAAGTATAAAGTTCTCGATTCAAAACTGTGCAGAAAATAATGGTCTGCAAAATATTTAACTTTAACTTGGTGTTCCTAATGAAGAGAACATGAATGCTCCACCGAAGTAGGCATTGTTTTATGCAACAATAACTTGTTCCTCCTCAGCTGTGTCAAAAATTCAAACGCAATTCATCTCTCCAGACTTCACAACCCATTAATCAATGGCTTAAAGGTATGAAGTTCTTTTTTGCAAACTACTTAAAAACTAATAGACTGTAACATTTTTTTTAACTTGGTGTTGTTCCTTATGGAAAGAACATACATGCTCTACCGAGGAAGGCATTGTTTTAAGAGAATTAACTCAATACTTCCCATTTGTATCGAAAATTTTAACGAAAATCTCCACATCACCGGGCTTGTCACAATCAACGTCGAAGTGGTAGATTTTTTACCAATGAATCGGACGTTGCTTTAAATTTCAACATTGGTGACTCCTACATCATAGCTGTTCAATGAAATCTCGGACAATAACAGAAACACAGACGCAGTAAGGAGAAAACCAACAGCTGCAAATTAGTAATATGTTTTGGGCTGAGCGAACTGCTTACTACTGATTCTATCCTGGTGATTGCTTATAATGCATCGTGTAGCAGTAAGTTTTGCATAAAGAATGGAAAGGCACTTGAAATGATATACCCACCACATTTCATTTGTGTTTAGATTCATATGAACACAGTTGAAAGCCGTAGAACTTCTCCACTAACTAATAATAGGCGAGCAATGTGCAACTAGCAACAAGTATATCCATGATGCAAACATCATGCGACGCAAATTGCTGCAATCTATATGAATACAAGAATGAGCAAACTAAGCTCCAGCAGACAAAAACCTGAACGTAAAACCTATTAGAGTGATTCACGGAAGGTACTTGAAAAAGCAGCTTAAGTATTTATTATGGTGTACGTTCCTATCTATATGAAAATCAATATCTCTTGGTGAACATCATGTAAAGCGGACGAAGAAAGTTTGATCCAAAGCATGTCATCTAATGACAAAAACCTGAAGTTTGAAAACAGATCCTAAAGAGATCCATGCATAAAACCACCTCGATAATAAGTAGCTAAATTAAATTAGCCAAAAGCGGAACTAAAACTAACGTATCGCGTGGTCGCATCCGCTGTAAGAATGTGTTTCAATCTGAAAAGGGGCTTTTTGTCATGAAGTCAGCTTTTGGAGGCTTTGACTTAGCTTCGAAGCTGTAGATTATAGTACTAACCTTCATGCTTGGTGAAGCACATTGAAAGCGGTGTAATGCCTGCTCAATTCAGGCATTAGGGCGACCAGCATTACGAGAACTTTGACTGCTATTTTGCGTAGACAAATTTATTTACCCTGCGAAGACTTGAAAAACTACCGAAACAGAAAATTTATTGTGTGTTATATTTATTAATGGTATTGTAATTATATTTATTTAAAAAAAAAAATGATTTTTTTAAATCAGAACAAACAAAAAAAAAACATTTTTTCTTAATTAACATGCTTTTACTATTAGCTACACCTGTATCTATCTATCTATCTATCTATCTATCTATCTATCTATCTATCTATCTATCTATCTATCTATCTATCTATCTATCTATCTATCTATCTATCTATCTATCTATCTATCTATCTATCTATATATCTATCTATATATCTATGTAACGGAATCTTTCTACTGAAATTTTGCAAGTTTATTAAGTACCGATGACAATACAATACCTGACCATGATCATCAGGATATTTGATTTGTTTGTGGATCATGTTCTGTTCCGTTCCGTTTCGTTTGTTTTGTTTCATTGTGCTACCCACAAAACGATTGTGTTGATGAGAACGACGTATGTTATTTTTACAAAAATTATAGTTTAAAAAAACCAAAAAAAAAACACGCTTTAATAGTAATGTGAATTAAAAAGTAAAAAATAATTTAAAATAAGTTTAAAATGAGAATTAAGTGATTGACAGAAAATTAACTTTAACATAAAAAAAGCGTGTAATAATATATTACAGAGCAACCCACGCTTTTTTTATGTTAATCACACCTACACCTACATCTAAACTTCTATTTTTATTAAATTGAATTGGAGTTGTTTCCGAATTTCGTCATTTAATGAAATCTTAGAAACAGCTTCGTTTAATAATTTTCCATATTTTTGTACCATGCACCCATAGGGCTACATTACTTTTGTAAATAATCGTTATCAGCATCAGATTTCGAGTCGACATAAATAGGTAAGCATATGTCCATGCGTCCGTATAATCTTTGAGATCTCGTAGACTGTAAGAGAGGAACAGCCTTAGAATTTTGATATTTTCTTTTTTTTTTCAGCTAAAGTGTACAAAACATACCTGCTTACTCCATTAATAGTGGGTTAATCTTCATAAAATGTGCCCACCATTGTTAAGTTACCGAAACAAGTTTGCTAATTAATGAGCAGGAATTGATTCTCTTGCCTCCTTTGATAGCGTAGATATTGAGTCAAAGTGTCTACTATATTAAGATACAAAAGAACATTTTTGACCCCCGCCCCTTCCACTTGTGAAGGCACACGTGACAAGCAGAGTGATTTTTAAATCTTCTTTATCATAGTATCATAATATCATGATATATAAAATTTGTGGGAATCTTTATCAGAGAATTCTTCCCAATGAAATACACTGCAAAAAAAAAATAGCTGAAATATGAAAAAAGTTGAAAACGCATTGAAATTGAATTTTGTTTTTAAATAATTTTTATTTTATTTCGACTTTTCTTGCTTTCCTGCGGGTTTGTCAGAAATTGATGCAATTTCTGCAAACTAATTCATCTTACTTTTTTATTTTTCATGTTTCGTCAGAATTTTGCTTCTTAAATTTTGTAGCTGCTTACAAAATATACAAAGAAAAGAATACTCTGCGCTTAAAAACTAAGACAAAATGCTTACAAACTATGCATATTATGAAAATTATTATTATTACAATAAATGTAAGTGAAAAAGTTTCTAGCAAAAATTGTTTATAATTTAAAATTACAAAATATTCTTGTGGTCGTTGTTCGTTCATTTTGTTGGGTAAAAAAACTATAAATGATGTACAAATGTTAATTAAGTAATATTTTTCTTATTATTTTTTTTTTTAGAAACAAAACCATTATCACAATCGCTTTGATGAGAAAGAGATTTAAGCCAAAAGAAAAACGCATATACACGATTTTTTTGTTTATGCTGCTTTAAATTATAAAAATAAATTTTAAATTTAGTTTAAATTGTTTAAAAATTAATTTAAAAGAAAAAAGAAAATTAAAATATTTGCGTTGATTTGCAGTTGAGTTCGATGAGTTTTGAGTTGAGTTGAGTTGAGTTTGATTTGAGTAGTTGAAGTGCCGTCGGTGTTTGAGTTTGTTCTGGAACTTGTAGTGCCGTCGGTGTTTTTTATTTTTATTTTTGGAGTTTAGTATATTGTTGTTCTTGTTCGATTTGTACTCTGTTGTTGTTGTTGTTGTTGTTCTTTTTATTAATTTGCATACTATTGCCTTTTAAATTTTTTTCGATTGTAGTTTAAGATTTGTGAATTAGTAGCGCTGTCAACTTATTGCGATGGTTTACGCCATTTGCGTGCAGTACCGGCGGCCGCACAACGTCTTCGATAATTTGTTGTACCTGTTTCCGCATACTGTTTGAGCGTCTCGAGTACCACAGAGGCCAGAAAACGCCATTGGGAGTCACGTAGACGCAGTATCTGCTGCTCCTGTTGCTGTGCCTTGCGTAGCAGCGTTGCCTGATCTGGTATGAAGAATGCAACAGCCATGTTCAATGCTGATTTGAAGTTGAAATTCGTGGAACTTGTTTCAAAAAATCTGCTTTGTTTTTATTTTTGTAATTACACAATTGTCTGTAAGTCGTGTTGCGTTTAATGCTTGCTTGAATTTTTGATTAATTTGCAATTTTTTGATGAGTCAATTACTTTCTCTTTACTGTGTTTGGTTTTTTACTTTTAGCGCGCACGAATATTACATTTTTTTATACGAAAATTGAGGTCATTAACACTCTCGTCAGCACTCAGACGAGGAATTGCTGCTGTCGCTGCTGTCGCTGCTGCGTGAAATGTATCTATGAAATTTTGTATCTACAACCGATTGCTGTGCCGATTCGTTTCGAACTTAACGCTACGAAAATTTGTTGGTTGCTTTTATAGCTGCGCTCGGCTCGACGTTTGAGAGCGTTTGTGTTGCTCTGCTCTGCTCTCTTTCTCTCTGTTGTTCTCTTCTGTTTGCGTTTGTATCTCATTTTTAGAGTTTTCAGCATTTCAGTAACATGACGCGACTTGCATTCTGCGTCTGCTATTGTTCAAGTTACTCGTTTACACTCAGAGAATTACAAACTGTGAGTTACTTTTCATTTATATTCATGCGATAATGTTAAATTATGTCCATTACATTATTTATAAAATTGTTCAAACAATTTGATGCAAAGCAGCTGCACCTAAATGTCAGAAGTCTTTTTTTTTCTGACATAAGTCACTATTTAAAAAAGATCGAGTTAACGGTAAAAATCGAGTTAAGTAATGGTTAATGTTTATACGGAATTATTTATACTGAGAAAAATATCAGTATCCTGAGATAACGAATACAAGTAAATCTTGTCCCACATACACAGCGCCGCACCCCACCGCGCGCTAATTAACACTAATACGCAAACACACACACACACACACATAACTATAGCTTTCATACGCCAATACTTCACAAGCAGAACGCCTTTAACGAGCATTTAGTAGAGTTAAAATTAGAGCACAGCGCCAAAGGTACGTGACAAATGGGCATGGAGACATTAGTATTTGGCGGCGTTCATCGATTTAATAGACGTTATCGCGTCAAAAAACAGTAGAATTATTTTTTGTTCCTAAGACCAAGTAACTGCTCCGCCTAAAAGGTAAAGATAAAACAACTCTTGCCTGAATGCTCGGTTTTTTAAAGAGCTTCGAATCACTTAAACCATCATTAATTTGGGAAAAATTCGTATGTTGTAGTGTTCATTTGAACACACGCATTTAATTGTACTTTTATGTGTTTCTATTAAATTTTAGCTTTAATGTAATTAATTAACTTTTAATGTAATTTCTGCACTTTTATTTTCACTAACTATTTTTAAGATTTTTCTAAGTGTAGCGTATACTTGCCTTAGTTCGCTCAGCACCACTACTCACACACAGCAGTGCATCTCGCTCTTACTTAGGTGGCTAAATTAGATGGGCAGACTTTACACACCAACCACCTTCTGACTCAAACTACAACAACCACTTAACGCGCTAACTGCATTCTGCTCTTCTATTTTGGCACTCGCTCCCACTCTTTTAATTGTAACTTGCCTTCTTGCTCACACTAACATACGTCTTTAGGCTTTGTCTGTGCCTTTGTTGTTGGTTTGGCTTTATACTTCTCGGTTCATTGTTCTTTGTTGTTGTTGTTGTTGTTCATATATAGGAATTGTTGCTTATTATACAATATAGAGAGCAAATTTGCGCTTTCTTTCCCTTTCTTTCAGTTACGCGCTCTCATTCTTACTTATTACTTATTAGTTGTTTTTTTTTTTTTAATATATTTTGGCGTTTTTTGTTGACATCGCTCATTCGTAGGATTTTATTAATTTGTTATTTGATAAAATTTTTGTTGCTCTCTGTATTTTTTTTTTGGCGGCTTAGTAGTTGCTTTCTTTCTCTCTCTTGCTCATTCTTATGCATTTGCATTGTCATATATATTTTTTTTTGTTTCGTTTGTACTCATTATTCCACCTTGTTGCTAAGTGTTGTTGTGTCAAGTTGTATACAATTTGTTGTTGTTTTTTTTTGGCCTCGTCGCTTTGTGTTTTTGTTGTTGTTGTTGTTGTTGTTGTTGATTTCGCCACCATTGCCGCCAACGCCTTTGTTGTTGCTTTTGTTTAGCGGTACAGTTTAGCATTAAAAATCGTTTTCATTTATTTATTTATTTTGTTCTTTTTGTTGTTTTTGTATATAAAATGTGTCAGAAAAGATTTTCATTTTTAATTAAGTCGATTGTGAGGAAATTTTGAATAAGAATTGTCATCTTCTTTCGCCGTCGTCGTCGTTGTTGTTGTTGCGGTTGTTGTTGTTGTTGTTGTCGGATAGAGGAAGTTTTTTGCATTTCATTTGTATTTAGTTTAGTAGACAACTAATGGATTTATTCTTTAGATGTTCCACTGACAAGGTCACTCGGAAAATGTTAGATTGCATATTTAATTTATTTAATTATTATTAATTATTTTATTTAAAAATATATAAGGAACATATGTACATACGTTTTATTGTTATATATCTAAGCTACATTCTTATACAATAATTCCTCCAATCCACTGGCAAATGCTCGTTGCCGTTGACATGTGAATGGCAAAATGACGTTCGCTTTATTTAAATATCAGCTACTTGTGGTGATGCAGATAAATATACGTTACCGAAACTAAATTGCTTATTTAAACGTTAATAACTTTTTTCTTAATGGGCGAATGACAACATACTTCGGGATTGTTGAGAGTACACAGAACGTTGACTCTTTTGGGAAAATGTATAGGCAATATTCTTTAAATTCTCAACATGCACAGATGATGTGAAGAACATTGGCTGGTGGAAAGGCCCTATAAGTCTGCAATAATTGTAACAAGCTGGAAAAATTTGTATTACTCATTTTAGCTACTTCTATTTAAATTTTTATAGCTTACAGTAGAACCATAATGGTCACTTTTGGATGAATTTCATAATTTCAATAGTGTTTAAATATAATTTAGGGCATATTAACGCGATCAATTAAATCTACAAACTAGATATTCGAGCAGCTGCAGTCGTATATCGGCCATAAAGTTGCGAATGTTGATTCAAATTGGTACATCGTCTCTGGTTTATCGACGTAGACTACCAACTTCAATTATCCTCACAGACGAATTTTCACAGACGAAAATCCTAAGGTGTTAAATCGCAGTTTTTTAGAGCCCAAACCATGTGACCATCACCCGAAATTATGCGATCATCGAAAGTATTTTTTAATCAATTGAGTATGGTGCGCACTATGTACATTGGTGTGCTCAAGGGGGAAAGGGAGCAATAGGAAACGTCCAACAGCATTTTTGTCAGTACAAAAAAATATTTTTCGATTTATTTTCATAAATTAATGTTTTTTTTTTTAGTAGAGTTAAAGTTTTTCTTCTTTTTTAATGAGCAGCCGTGAATAGAACATTTTTATAAAATATTGCATATTTTTATACAGTGTTGTAAGCATTAATGAGCAGTTGTGCACAAAAATGTTGGTCCGTTTTCTGCCATTTTTTATTTTTTTCTTATATATTTTTAGTTCTAATATATTTTTTGTTAAGTACGCGGTAACTACATAGTTATTTCTTTGTTATTTGGTTGGTTTACTTTAATTTTATGCACAGAAACTTTCAACTTAAATTCGATATGATCTTTCCTAAATGTAAATTAGTTTTTAGGATGCGGAAGAGAGCGATAAATAAGACATAACATGTGTGTGCGTGTGTGAAAATGACATAATATTATTTTGTTATGAGAGTAATTCTTTTAAAGAATGGGTGCATCATCAAATCTCCAAAAACCTTCTCTAATAACTCGTAATTACTTTACATAATAAACGATTTACTGCTGTCGGAGAACTTTAGTAACTTTCATGCGCGCAGAGTTTGCGAATAGAGCTGATATCTTTGGCGGTTTGATGTATTTCTTGTAATGTGCTCAAATCGGAAAACGGGGTGTTTTTTTCTAAGTGAATCTTAGTATAGTGTTCCACGCGTGAAGTATGTAGCGGTAATAGTTCAATGTAATCCATTATTTATAATCGGCATAATTGAATTGAAGTTGCCCTAATTGTTATTTTTGTTAAGCTTCTGGTAGGTGTTGTGTAATTGGGTTAGTTTACTTCGCTTTCAGATTTCACCGCGCTCTAATTTTTATTCCGCAGACATCAAAATTCCACAACTTTCGTTAGAAACTTATAGAAAAGGAGTTTTCAAGAAAATACAGCTGTCTGCTTAGCTAGTCATATTTAATCTAGAACTTAAACTAATTTAGCTACTGAAGCACTATTCTTCTCACTTTCGCTCACACGGTTCAATTCACGTGCAAATCTACTAGCAAGTTTCAGAGCCACTACTACTGATTTTAGAACTTATTTCTAGTTAATAAGCAGATAATGGTGCAATAGTTTGCGATTGTTTTAATTTTCCAAAAATTGCGAAAGTTCTGAAACAGATTATCGACATCACTGGAATACAAATGTATTTGAGATACTTGTTAAACAATCAATTACGCAGACATTATCTCTGCTTGGAGGTTATTTAATTAACGTCATCAAAGAGTGCTTAATCGACTTTTAGAATTATGTGCATATATAATCTTTAACTGCGGTTTCAAAAATGTGCTTTATATGTAATTATGTATATAATCTGTGCATATTCTTGACCTCCTTTTCATATACATATGTATTTGTATATAGTATATGATTCATTTAAAAAACCAAATATTCCACACTCATCGCGACAATTATGGTTAATAATTTTTTGCACGGACGACAACAAAATCGACCTCGAAGCCGTCGGTGGCTTATATGGAACCCAAAAACCGCACCCTCAAGTGTGAAATAAAAATGCTGCTATCCCATTTATACACAAACACAGCACATAACTATATATGTATGTATATCTACGCCTGTATGTATGTAAATATAATATATCTTAAGCCACATTAAAAAAAAAAAAGAACAAAAAAAACTTCTTAGCCGTTCCCCTTTTAACATTAAGGGTGATTTAGTCTATTCTATTACAACAAAAACATTAAAATGTAATTCTCAACTATGATTCTCTTTCTCTCTTACACTTAGTTACACATACAAACATAGTTTGCTCTACGCTATTCTTCTTCTACTTCTACTTCTTCTTCTTATTTTACTCTATTACACATTTTGCTTTTCCTATTTTTGTTGCCGCTTTGCAATTCACAGAGCATAAATCTCGCGGGCGTGGCTTCTTTTGCTGCTTCTTCTTCTTTGCCCGTCAACGTCGTCCTCATTTACTTTGTAATTCCAACATGCTTTCTCCTTCTATTTAGCAACGTTTTCATTTACTCTTATTACATACATATGTATATGTATGTATATTTAGTTGTATGCTTTTCGGTTTGTTTTTTTTTGTGTCTGTCTTTTTGTTGTTGATTTTTTTTTTTTTTTTTTTTTTGGAAGTTTGCCGTTGTTTTTGTTGTTGCTTTGTGGTGGGTGGAGCCATGTTAGACCTTTTTATGCTGCTTGGCAAGCAACCTTTTTCCTTAGCGCTTTCTCGTTCGCACGCATTTAGCTATGCTTCTGGCTGTCTCTTCATTTGGATTACAGGTTTTCAAAGCACGTTTTTGGTTTTGTTGTTGCTCTTCATCGTCCGTCTGTCTGTCCGTTCGTCTGTCTATGTTTATGCTCGATGAATCATCATCATTGCTTCTTTTTGGGGTGGAGCCATTGCAAAATTTTGTGTTTCTCTGCAATTTTGTTTTTGGCAAAGTTCCAAAAAACGTGCAAAGGTTTTGATTTGAGCGCTTCTTGCTTTTGGCAAAGATGGCCGACGGTTTTGGTTTTTTTTTTCTTTGCCATTTAATGCTTCAAAATGGAGTTCAATCAAACTTAACAAATTTTTTTTGAAAGTAGACATTTACATATATACTTTTTAGTGGCGTGCTTAGCAATTTGAGCAGAAATTAAACAATTTTTATAAAAACCTTATTCGAGTGTCGTAGCAGGCATGGGTTTCCAACTATTTTATAAACTGATGATTAGCAATGGGGACAGTAACTATCATCCGGTGCTAACACAGCATTTTCGGATTAGTTGGTAATATTATATATGAAAATCGTAATTTTCAATGTTTAGAATTTGAAGAAAAGCGGTTTTAAAATTTATATATTTTTTTTCCAAAGATGGTCTTGTATATTACAAACTTCAAACTTTTATAAATGAATATGAGACGTAAAATAATACTATTTTACACAAAAAAGCAACTGGTTTCTCATAGACTTTTTTCTATGTTTTTTGAAACCATATTGGAAAAATTAAAACCATTTTTATTTCTTAGTAACCACTTTCGATGTATTTTCAAAAAATCCGTTTATTTTTTAATTTATTTTTTATTTGCTAATATATCCATAAATTTTCCAACGTTTATGCTGTTTATTCGAATAGGATAAGATGGAATTACAGAGATCAAAGTTCAGAAACTTTGTTCTACCTTTAAAACGTTTATAAATTGCATTTGCTTCATTTATTTCTAATATTTATTGACTTTTTTTAACTTTTGTGGTGAAAGATCCTTATTTTACGAAAACAACTAAGATTTATAGCGGACCCAACTTAAAAAGAATGAACTATTTAAAGTCAAAAGTCATCAAAACTTCCAAAAGCCGGCAATTTTCTAACCCGCGATGCCACTGACTATAGGTGTGTTTTATAAAGGTGTAATACAACAACAAGAGGCAGAGTGTAAATGAAAAATGCCGTGTATGCAAAATTTCAACAAAACATGCTTAGAAAGTAACACGCATTTATCCTTTGATACATAAGTTACACAGAGCGTTTTACCTGAAAAGCATGACATAATTCGCAATGAAAAAAATTTTGCAATGTCCGGCCAGGGGACTGATGAGAACGCGTAGTTGAGTTCGAATCACATGTCTCCGTAGCTTAACATTCTTTATAAATAAAAAAGTTGTAGTTATTATTTTATCTTTGAGATTGAAAAATACTTATATGAACATAGTTCTCAATATAAAAATATACCTTGAGCCAGCTAAAAACTCATATAATTTCATAATATAGATCGCTAATAAAATTTACAAAAAAGAAGAAGATCTACACTATGATAAAAGGAACGAGGATAAGTTCTAACACCGAAAGAGGCCCTATAAAGTGTAAATGTTTGTTATTGTTGGTATGCATCGGAAACCGAGTCGATATAGCAGTGTCCGTCTCTTCTAACATTTCTTTAATACTATGAAAGATCAGTATTCAGAGCTTAGAAGAGCTTGAGACCGAGGTTGCCATGGTGTTTTTATACTAAAGTTGACGAATTCCCCTCAGATGCTCTCTTCTTCATTTCTTATTTATCTTTTATCTCACAATTTTTCATTTGTTGCGAATTGGACATTTCGTTTTTTGCTTCACACTCAGAGCATTTTAGAGAGTCAACACAGCGGAACACGTCACCTTTTTAAAGCCATCTTAGAGGTTGCCAGAATTTGTTTATTTCTTTCGTACTTACAAGTCAACTCCACAAGACAAGTTTATTGTCAATTTGTTCATATTTTCTCCACAATTCATTAAGATCAGCTGATTTAATGGCACTACAGCTGAGCACGAATATTTCGATTACTAAGAATAATGAATTTATATTTACATTTACATATCTATATATTTACCATCTATATATAGTTTCACCATATGGTGAAATACAAGTAGTATTCTTATGTTCACTTGCTTCACTGTTTCTTTTCCCTATTTGCTTCAAGTTTCTTCTTTCTGCTTTCTTTGCACAATACATTTAGACACTGGTACAGTCTATTTAACTGTCGGCCAAGCTCAACTGTAGCTTTTTTACTTGTTTAGTTCCAACCTAGTGTAGTATACATATTACACAATATAATCTCCGATGTTTTTCTCAATAATATCTATTGAATTCAATACTGATGAAATGTTTAAACTTATAGTCAATCAAAAATCCCACGCTAGCACACCACACATGAGGGTAATTTCATATGCAGATTGACAAAGCTAATTTGACAAATTTTCAACAACAAACTGCAATGCTTTCTTCGCTACTAAATTGAAACTTTATGAGTTCAATCAACAGCACAATTACTTTTCCACACAATTAGTTATGCAAATGCATAACAAATTTAACTCTTCAAAATCAACCCTGTGCACACATCTACATACATACTTGAGCGTTGCCACACGTTTAAAGCACTTCAAACAGACACAAAATTATGACAAATCAAATAAAATATGTATTTTAAATGTAATAATTACCCGCATCCTAACAAAATGTACAAGAGCAAAGAAAGCATTTCAAGTGGCTTTCCTTTGCAACTCACTGGTAAAAAAAATATTTAAGTCTTATCTTTTGGTGTCAATCGAAATCGATAAATCAAAAATCTACGCTTGTAATCCTTTAAGAAAACATGAAGATTTCTTTTTGAAGTTGTATTCTGAAGATCTTTTGTTGATTTGTAACTGCAGATAAAATTGCATTCGTTTCTTTTTCGGCTTGCTTGATGTTGTACAATGTTCGAATTTAATAACTCATAATTTTCTGCTTGATTGCCGTTTCTTGCTTATCAAGATGTTGCATTGATGCACAAAAGTGGAGAGGTTTGTGTTTGCTACTAGATGCAAGATATGCATTTAATGAACACTAAAGGAATACATGATTTATTTTGAAAAGAAAAACTTGTTAGAATATTTCAAAGATTGTCGTTTGACACGTAGAAGCATATCATAGCACTTGGATTATGAAATATCTTGGTTACCCGCACTAAAAATTATTAATTTAAGAATAAAAGTAAAGAATGAAAATATGTAAAAAGAAAAAATTAAAAAATGTATGAATTTTGGACACACACTCAATGAACCCATGCATAAACTATAAGTGAATTATTTGTATGCAGAACTGAAAATTTTAATTATTACAGGGTGTTCCTGTAAAAGTACTACAGCTTACAATAGGGTGTTTCTATTATAAAAAAAAAATGTACCTATCAAAATTGGACAATAAAAGCTAATAATAGTGGATAATATATATTTTGATTTAAAAGAAATTTTGCAAATTAAACTTAAACACATTGACAAATAGCAACATGAAAAATATATTCAAAAGATGTTGGCTTGGATCCAAATCTGTTTAAAATATAAAGAAATCAATTAAGTAATATTAAATTTGGCACGTTTACATTTTTCAATTCAGTACTCTTATCAAAGCGATCATTATTTGCAAGTCCGTATTAGCAAAAGCTAAGTTAAGGTGAACATTAATTAAAAACAGCAATTTTTCCTCAGAAAACTGAGTATCTAGAGCAGAGTTAGTTCATGTCCGAATAATATTAGTTGTCGAATTCACTAATTTTCCTGTTTTCTACAAGTTAGTGCAAATGTTTGTAACAGACGGAAGAAGGCGTCGTAGACCCCGCAGACCCCCTAGACCACAAAGTATATATATAAATATATATATATATATATATATTCTTGCTCAGCATAGAAAGCTGAGTCATGAGGGCCAAGTCCGACTGGCTGTATATTTGAACATTGAGATTTTAGACACTACAAGAGTTAGATAACATGAGATCATCTAGCACTTCTTATACTTCTCTCATTTATGAGTCAAGTTTTTTGTCAAATTTTTACATGTAATCTGTGTATGCTTTTTTCTTCATATTTCGTTAAGTTCAAATGATTAGATGAGCACAAAGTTTCAATACAAGTTCGCCTTCTAAGCGTAGTGAATTTGTGTATACATGTTTTCACCATACATAAATATAATGTCATCATGTGGTAAAATACAAGTAATATTTGATTTGCTTCAAGTTTCTTCTTACTGCACTCTTTTCATCTCAACATTTTCCGCACAGATAAATAAATATTGAATTTGTTTCTGTATGCTGCCAACTGAAAACAAATGAACCGAAGGGAATAAAAAAGAAATGTGCCACTTAGAATTGTTTCAACTAGTTTATTTTTGTATTAACTCCGACCAACAACATGATATCCTTATTAATTTAATAGACCGTTTTACTATACAATTATACTAATACAGAGCATTTAGACAGGCAGACAGACAGACAGGTTACAAAGCTATTGTTATAAAAATATTATTAAAAAGTAAAAAATATAACCATAAACTATTTGCGTATTATAAATCATCACATATGATATTAATGTCCTACGAATAACCAACAACAGAAACGATGAAAAATAACAATCCGTCTGCTATGTAATTATGAATTTTGAACAGTAACAGTATTTTACTCTTCTTGCGCTTCGCTCTTCCACAACTTGATTGCGGTCAACTAACTCGAGCAATGAGTAATGCATTGACGTCAACGTTGACGTCAACTTCATGCCAAACAAGTTGCAAAATTTTGCTTCTAAATAACGGGTGCTCCTTTTGTAGTGACTCAAGTGGTTGTTCTCCATATTTCTGGATAAGTCTAGACTTATTTGTTACATTTGTTCATGGATCTATCTTTCAAATAATACTTGAAATTACATATGTACATACATACTCGAATCTTAATTTGGTGATGAAATAGTTTCCAATTGGATTAAATAATTGCAAGCAGCTTTGTAACGAGTAATATCAGCAACGACTTTCAAGTTTAATTTTATTCAAAGCTCGTGACAAAAAATGAGTGATGTGTCAATCGACAAATAAACGGTAAAAATTAGTTTTTTTTTATTTAAGAGAATATTTTTCAAGTCGCCGACAATAAAAAAAAAAATTGAGAAATACATACCCAGACAACAATAAGAAATATAAACAGTTAGCTATAACAACAACAACAACAACAACAACAAATAAAGCGACAAGTCCCCACGCAAAAACCACATTAAGTCATGCTAACTCACTCTTACACTCATTAAAATAAAATATGTGCTCTTTTACACCAAATAAGTTAAATGCGCTCTCAGGCTAACTTGCTGCAACAAGCACAACAACAGTTATAAATTAATATGAGAATTAAGCCACATTTTTCTATGCTGAATGGTAGTAAAACAACAACACCAACAACAAAAAGTTGGAACATGAAAGATGTTGAACAAACGAAGCGAGCAAGACGACATCCCTTTACTTCACACCGCAACGGCACATAACACTTCAGTGCAGTCTGAAAGAGATTGCAAGCGCATGAGTCATCGACGACGAGGGAAGCCTACAACAGAAATTGTAAATTGTCGGCTACATTTCGTGCCGTGCAGTGCAAGTGCCGAGGCGAAGTATCGTTGTTGTTGCTGGACACACAGAAGAGTGGAGCAATCAACATGTTACAACAAATACACACATATACACGTAGGTGGTTTGAAAAGTTTTGAAGTAATAGGGTCTTTGCTCGAGTCAATTTTATGCACATTCTTAACGACAATGATAATTTGACAGTGGAAAGATGATGTGGTGGGCCCGAAAGACGTTTAAACAGTTTGTATTCGACAATAATATTGCAGTATTTTTTTACTTTTTCTCAGCTGTTTAGTTCAAGTGATGGTGTCACCAGTCACAGTCACTGTCACAGTCCGATTTGGAGATCCTATACGAAGACCAGCTCCAGAGAATCTCCATAACTTTTCTGCATGAATGCGGTCAAAAAGGCAATTGGCACACTCGATGAATGTGAATTGAATGAATGAGTTTCCAAAGTTCACATTCATTCTAATTCATTCCAAGCTTGCGAATATTTGATGTTTGAATGCTTGTGTAGTTGAATGTCATGAATGTATCAATGAATGCGATAGCTTCGAAAGTTATGCATGTGCTTCGTGGTTGTGTGTCAAAATTATATCTTTACACAACTCTTTCAGCAATTCGTTGCAGTTTCCTCTAGTATTGTTGAAGTCCCACAGATTCTGCTTGAATATATGTCAATTGATCAATCGTGGAAAGGACATTGTGAGAAATATATGATCTAATGTATATTTGGAATCGGAGTACATTCATTCATTCAAAGTGAATGCAAGTGAAGTTGAGTTTATGCTGCATTTAATGAAATGAATGTTGACTTTTTAGAATGTGTTGCATTCATGAATTGAATATAAATGAATGAATATTCATAATGAATTAAATCATGCAGCACTATAGTTAATATGCTATTAGTAATACATATTTACTATTTTTTTGTTTCAATAATTAAATTTTTGAATTTTTTCACACCTTGGAATAAGGAAAGTTACGTACTTGTTTCTTGAGTACATAGTTCTCCAACAAGGGCGTTTGTTTACATACTTCATAGTTATATTTCTTGATATGTTACGGAGGAAATGATTTGTAAGTGAAGGATCTTTAGTTAAACTAATGAACTATTCAGTATTATTTCGATATATAGTAGCTGGTTAAGTTTAGCACATTCACTAAATATACATAGTTCTAGTTAAAGCTTCTAGTAATAAAGTTCAAGGCTTACCAAACTACCCTCTTCCGTACGAAGTCACAGCTACACATACATATGTAGGTATACATGTAGATACTTGTACAAACACATGAAATGTAGATTTACCAATAGATAAGATTGTTTTACCTCAGCATCGATGCAACGCATTCAAAACCTTTCTTGGTTTATTTGAATCGTTTTTAGATTTTCGTAGGCTGTCATTTCCTCAACATTTAATTTATTTGATTTGTGTGCGTTTGTCTACATTTCATTAAAAAGAAAGAAAAAGAATCTTGGACGTTTAAATGTTTAAATGGTTGTACAAATAATGATCGAGTTCGTGCATGTTTGTATCTGTTTTTGGGTTCTGTTTGTTGAGATACTTTGCAGCGATAAGATGATTCTCATTTCTTTTTTGTGGTCATCTATTGTTCAAGTGTTTGAATGAAGCAAGATCAAGCAGAAGGCGGCTGTAGTAAGCGGAAACATGCTCATTCTGTCGCAGTGTTTGATTTAAATTTGTGCCGAATTTTTTCCAATTGAAACTTTGTATGAAGATATAAAACGAAGCGGTATAACTTTATAACTACATTTCGAAAACGAAGAAATTTTGACTGCTTTTAAAGTTTCGTCATAAGCTCTTTATCAAAAAATCAACCACATGTCACACAACCGCAAACCAATTCAACCACAAAATCTCATTAAAATCAATTAGTACAAAGATTTTAATTGTGAACTTAGGTAGCACCCCATATTTGTTGTAAAAGGGGTAATCACCATGACAAATTATTGTACACAAACGAAGCGCAATTTTGCATCATATGGTCACTTATAAATGTCAAAGCAAACTTTCAGCTACATTTCAGTAAAATCAGCAAAGCAAAAGCAGCATTTCAAGCTAATAACCAACGGACCAACTAACCAACCAACCAACGAACGAACGAACGAACGAATGGTTGTCAAGCAGCTGTCATAAATAGCGCAAATACACATGAGTTCGCACCGCCAAAAAGATGCGGCAACATGTGTGAGATACAAAAAAGTATCTGCTAGATACATATGTGTACGCGCATAAATAACACTGCGAAAAAGCAATTACGCCAAAAATTTTCACAACACACATACATACATACATACATACATACATACATATTGAAGTGAAAAGCTTGCAGCTAACATAATTAGTGGGCGTGGCAAGTGGGCGCTTCAAAAATGGCTTGGCTAACACTAATTGCGCGCAATTTGGCTGACGGTCATTAGCAGCGTTCTATGTTCAGGCAGTTAAAATGCTTTTATGAGTTATTGTCAAAGTATCTCGCGGGATTTATACGCACACACATTCGCTGAAAGGTTTATTAGAGCATTTGCTTAACGCCTTTTGCGCTTTATGAGATACTTTGTCGCTGTTCGAACATAACACAATCTTAACGCCTCTTAAATTATGTGCAACATACTCAAAACGTTTAATTACTTCGATTCGAATTTATGTGGCATTTTTTAAAGCATAATTTATTATTACTTAAAGAAAAGTTGTTTAGTTATTTATGTGTGGAATAATATAAAAAATATTAAAATAAAATCAATAAAAAGAAAAGAAAAAAAAAATCGAAGAAAAATTACGATAATTGCTTCCTACGAAATATACATTAATTTAATTTATTTTTATTAGCACAACTTCCTCAGAATACGCCCAGCTCGTAAAAAAAAGTATCTAGATACAGCGACGTGCTGTCAGCTATTTACCCTTCAGCCGATAAAACACTACAAAACTAAGCCAAGCATGTGTATAAGCAGCATGTAAATCATCAAATCAAAAAAAAAAAAAAAAGGCAGTTAAAATGCATGAAAAAAGTCAAAATTTATGCGCAACTACTTCACGGCTGCATACATAAAATTTAACGAAAAGATAGATTTCTTTTGATAGATTTAGCGCATCTCATAAAACGTTAAAATTATCTATTAAACATAGTCAAAAGCAGCAAATCAGCAGCACGCACGGCACATTAAAATCGTATACATTTAAATTTTTGTTTTTATCTATTTTATCTATTGTCGTGTAATGTTCATTTTACGATTTTTTTTCTTTGGCGCAGCTTGCGCAAAAGTATCTTAACTTGAATGCTACACTTTTTTGCATATTTTCTTTTTAGTTTTATGCGAATTTTTGTTGAATTTTTATAGCTGCAAGGCTGACTGATAGCAGTCGCATAAAAATAACTTTGCCAAGTGAGTTGAGTTGGTTGATAAAACAGATGCATGCATTTTTTATGTCTTAAAAGGTTTGTTAAAAGAGTTACTGTGCTTGCAATAATACACTGAACTATAGCTACACTCGAGCCACCCTATAAACAGCTGTTAAACAGCTGTAGACTGACTAACAGCTAATCACAGGGTGTTTAAGTATACAGTTCTAGGTTTCTTGCTTTCATTTTGCCATTTTTAGACTTTTATTTGCATTAGAGCACTACAACACACGATCAACATTTTTAAGTCTGCCATCTCTGGTATGGTTTTTTGTTGTCATAGTCAAACCAAAGTCTAGCAATTATAGACACCAATTTAGTAATTACTATTAAGTTTGTTTGATCTGTTTGAGACTAACTTAAATCAATAGGTTATCTTTATATAAAATGTTACGCTTAATATTCATGCTCCACTTGAACTGCTTGGACTGGCTTAATTTTTTAACAAAGCGAAGAAACACCCTGTGAACAGCTGTTTAGTATCTTCAGTAGCTGCTTAACTGTTTAAGCAGTCAGTCTAGCATATTACGTTTATATTCAGTTGGAATGCCTGAAGTGTCTAAATTGACTAATTTAACAGTTGAATGGAAGTTTAATTAGCTAGTCACAGGGTGTTGCCTTGTATTGTTGATGTGTTTAGCCAGTCACTCCAGTTTAGTAAACAATGCCAACTTTTAGCTTCAACTTTACAACGATTCACAATGCGCATATCTCTCCAGATTTTCAAAAATATAATGCTAATTGCAAATTAATTGTGCGCTACGACTAAAATAACATTTGCTAATCATCAAAGGCTCTCTGGAACAACCTTTCCACACCCCATTTCGCAATGAAAAACACAAAAACAAAAAATTTATAAATACTTGAAAAAATAAACACTGCACGAAAAAGGCTCAAAAGTGAATAAACAACACGGAAAATGGTCCCAAAGGCAACAAAGAGGCATGCGGTAAAAAGGATGCTTCATGTTCAAATTGAAATTGTATGAGATGAAGGGCGTGGCATGCAAGCAAACGTTAAATGTTGCAAAAACAACAGAAGAAGAGGCCAGAAAATGCACATAAACAAATAAATGAAACAACAAGGATGATGTGTAGAATGAGTAAGTAGAAGTGAAGCAAACACTTGTCGTATGTGAGTTTGTATTCCGATTTATGTATATGTGCAAGAATATGTCAACGAAATGTATGCAAACAAATTTAGTCATCATTAGCGTTTTTGGGCTAATCCTGTTTTGTAGCGAAAATAAAAACACAGAAATTGTATGCACTGCAAGTGTATGAGTTTCTGAAGTAGCAAGTGCTTTAGATATACTTTGTTGTAGATACTCTGTTGTAGATACTTTGCTGAAGCGTTAAATAAGCGCACTTAATGCGATTACAATAACAAAAACAAAACAAAAAATCGACTAACAATAGCAAGCGCTTCAAAGTTTAAAAAATCCTTTGTAAATATGTGAAAGATTAATGCTATTTGCAATACTTTTACACATGGTTCACAAATTTCGTCCAAAATCTTAAGAGCAGCTAAACATATTAGTTCTATTTAATTGAATTTAATATACTGTGAGACAAAGCGCTTACAAAATGTATGAATAAATATATTTCTTTGGATTTATTTCAATAAATGTTTTGAAGTTCAGCGCGATATTTGATAATGAAGTTGTTATTTGTGTTTGGTAAGTTAAGTTCACTAAGTTTTTTCATATTCTTATGTTTTGAAGTTGCTGTACTCCACCTTTGGTCCAAACTTTTCATAGTTACAGTCTTTATGCAAATTTTAAACTGACTTCAAAAAAAAAAAAAAAAAAGAAGTAGGTTCTCAAATCGTCGAAATCCTTTGTTTTTAAGTAACTATGTTCACCGATAATTCTTTATTACGTAAACAGATTTCGTATTTATTAGAAAAGGAACAGCTTTGTGGTGATCTCATATAAATTCGATGAGGTTCTGTTGATGAACTCCATGAGAAAACCAACAAAACCTTAAATTTTCTTCATATGCATGACAAAGGTGAGAGTAATTATATACCACGCCAACCG
The DNA here is from genome assembly GCA_035044765.1 of Leucophenga montana. Classification (NCBI taxonomy): domain Eukaryota; kingdom Metazoa; phylum Arthropoda; class Insecta; order Diptera; family Drosophilidae; genus Leucophenga; species Leucophenga montana. The sequence goes on along the minus strand of JAWNNQ010001640.1, from coordinate 1,878,315 downwards.
AGTCTTTTTACGTTGAAAAGTTTAGTCTTAAAAGAAATGGATCATTATTTGATGATGGGAAGCATGACAAAATGACAGAACTTTTCAGTGCTTAAGTGCACATGAACGATACTCGGACAAGGGTATCTCAGGATATCGGGACTTTCTTTGGACTCTGTTTTTTTCTTCTTCATTTATTGAAACATTATTTACTTATTTTCCAGTATGTTCGATGGCTTTGTTTGGAGCAACTTTAGCATCAGAGCCTCGTGCAAGAGCTGGAAGATGATATAAGGACGATAGTCGTGCTGGATAGTTTTCTAATGGAAAGACGATATAATACGAAATTGAAGACACACTAAGTATAATAAAACTTGAATGATTAAAATATACCCTACTTGAAACGTCTTTTTTTCACTGTAGTTATACTCCTGATCAGCTCGTTAACAACTGACTAATTTTTAAAGTATTGTGAATTTCAAGCTGAAATTATGTCAACATAAATACTACATACTCCTTTTCGCTATAAAAGGGTTTGCATATGAATGAAGAAAACACAAAACAAAACAGTATTGTTTTCTCGCATTCTTGAACAGTTCTCTCAACCAACAACTGTTAAACAGCTGATCACAGGCTGCTACACTAAAGAAACTCACTTTTTTGAGGCTTCCTCAAAGCTTTCCGATGGTTCAAACTTGAAGACTGTATGTAGGGCTGTTAAGTTTTAATACAACTGCCGTAGGGTATCATATAATAAGCTACCTTGACTGAGAAATTTTTCAGATTTTTATTGATACGACGCAAACCATATCAAATTAACTTTAAGAAACACCAATTTACATATATACTAGTTCTTCTTTTAAATTTTTCTGAAGTTTTTACTTGTTTTACATTAAAACTGGAGCACCATTTGAACAGCTGGTTGGTAGGTGATAACAAGATGTAACTACAATTTCAATCTAAAACAGCTGCTCACAGGGTGTTTCTACGCATTGTTAAAAAGTTCTGCCAGTCTACAGCTGTTGATTTTTAAATACCCTTCAAAATGATGCTAAATGTGTAGAGTATGTATTTAAATTCGTTAAGTGAAATTTCAAATGGCAAATAAGTTAAAATGAGCAAATCACACTGAAATCAGCAGCGTAAAAGCGCATTTGCAACATTATTACAAAAACAAGCATAAGTATATACATGTATATATTGATAGATATACTTTTCATGCAAGGATAAATGTCATAAGCATACATCCATACAACAACTCTATTCATTCGGACCAACTCAACTCGTTCACTCTCTCTCTCTCCCAAAATAAGACAAAAACCCATGGATAGCAAAAATTTCGCTTTGAACAATTTTTGCATGAATAAATGCGTTGAATGCAAATGCTAAAAGTGACCAAAAAAAAAAAAGAAAGAAAAACCATGACTATAGCATACGCAGGACATCTAGATACAAGAGCGGTACTCATCTTTGTCGCATTTATTGAAAAAGCTATCCATGGGAAAAATAGCGCAAAAAGCCTCAAAAAGGACATATGCAACTTTTGTGCCACTGTTGCAAAAAGGACAACGCATGAGTGCACGTTTTGAATGCGCTACGCGAACGCAGAAAATGAAAAAAAAAATAAATAAACAAGAGAAAAGGTTAACTTCGCTAAAACCGAAGCTTCAATACTCTTCTCACGCATTTATTATTACATTTTCATATAGAGGTCGAAAGATGGGCATAGGGTTTAGCCTATTAACATCAGAAGTCAGCCAATTATATATCAATATCTTAAAAGCTGAAAGATAACTCGTAGTTTCAGGTAACAGACAGACAAACAGATGGACGTGGCTAGTTTAATTTGTCTTGTCGAGCTGATCAAGAATAATACTTGTATTTTATGAGAACTCCGTTGCGTTACAAACGCCGTGATAGAATCATAATACTATTCACATTATGTATAAAGAGTGCAACAAAAAAAAAAAAAAAAAAATACCAAATTGTATAAAGTTGGCTTTGCATTTGTTTGTTTGTAGTAGTAAGTCCTGTGAAGTCCTGAGTCGCTCCAACTGCTGCTGCTGTTGCTTGTTGCAGTTGGAGCGACATATGTTCACGCCTCGTTGGGCGCTATAATTATAGCAAATTTGTAGCATGGGTTTCAGGATATACTTTTGATTACTTTCTGCTTTTGCAAAATATTTGTCCACTTGGTTGTTTGTATGCAACACTGCGGAGTTGGGTGTGACATCAATGAGTATCTGTATGTGTGCTCTCTGCTGTTTGAAGTTGGTTAAGCAAGTTAACTAAATGGCAATTAATTGAAAAGAATCCTTTGGTTATTTGTACTTGGACTGACTGATGCTACAGCAAGGCGAATTATTAGCGCTGGAATGGTGAATGGATTTGGTTGTTAGTGCATTTAGTTTTGTGTGGTTTGTGTGCAATTTATTTGTGGTTAAAATTGGTGTTGTTTCATTTGCCAAATGAGTTTTTAAGCATTCAAGTTGAGTGGCTAATTTTGTGGTTGATTTGTGAGTTTTTATTTGTGGAACTACGAAATGGACTATGCGTAGAAAAGCATATTTTTGCTAAATGTTCTGCAAATCCATTTGAATATACGATTCCAATCAATTTTGACGATTGTGAACGTTTGAAGAAGTCCATTCACTAGGAAATAGCCAAAAACGAAACTTTTGCAAACGGCCCAAAGCAGCTAAAAAATGTTCATTAGACATATATCTGCTGTATAGCCGCTTAATATCCCTTTCGGCTGAGATCGCATAGGATCCCCGTTGGCGACGACCCCGGAACATCGTCCGCGAGTGTGAGCGAGCATGCCTTGGGAGAACCTCCGTCATTTTGGTATTAACAATAACTGGTGCCAATGTGACTTAAGTGATTTGAAATTCTCAAAATAATAAATGTGTAAGAGTTTTTTCTTTAATTCTTAAAACATCAGCATAAAAAAATATTGAAAAAAGCTGTTGCTAAAGTTATAATATCAAAAGTAATTAAAATATCAGCGCAAACACAGCTGCAAATGTATCTTCTACCTTCCATAAAGATCCATAAAACTTCTTGTGCATAATTTTACACTGCAATTTTTTACGATTTAAGGAAAAAATCATTTTATGACAAAAGAAAACAATTCACAAGTGAAAAAACAAAAGTTGCCGCTACACTTTTAATAGTTTATTTTCTTTACAGCTCACAGAGACCCTTTGAGCGAATTCTTCAATTTAAGTCGTGAAGGGTGCAAGTAATCAGATAGAAAGCAAAAATAGCAAGGATTATAACTTCATAAGCAATAAAGCTGAAATAAACTCATTTTTATAACATCAGAAACAGCAGCAGCAAAAGAGGGACAATGCAGGATTTGGTTTTTTGTCCATTGGACGCAAAGTAGCCGTAGGCATTTTGTCTATTGGATTGACAAAAGGGTTTTGAATGCACTACATTAAGTTTATTGAATTTTTAAGTGTGTTTGCAACATAGTAAATTTTTGACTCTACGAAGTGTTCTTAGAAAGAATTTCTTCAATTGATTCGTACAATTTTTCAGAAATACCCGCAACTCAAGCTCTAACTGTAGCATAAAATGCTGTCGCATATGCCGACGCTGCTTATTTTATTTTAGTAAACGTTGCTGTGGGTGTTCTTGCATCAAAATTGAAGCACACTCTTCGAATTGAAAGGATTATAATTTCAACTTTTTCTAATTTCTTTTATGGTTTTTGTATTTATTTAGTTACTTTTCGTTGTTTTTTCATTTTGGATGGCTACAAATGCGTTTATTTATTTTCTTTAATGCGCTTTTTTATTTGTTTAAACCTTCTTGTTTTATTTTCTGACTGAGCGCCTTTATTTTTAATGACATTTTGTATATTTTTTCCAAGCTTAGAGCTAAAAAAGCAGAAAAAACTCCTGCCAAATACATTAACTATAACTCACTACGCTTAAAAGTGGTGAAAATTTAAATCTGAGTGAGTTTATGTTTACTACAATTTGTTTTTCTTTTTCTTTTGCAGCAAAAAGAAATGTAAAAATGGAAAGTCAGTTGACAACCTACAGCAAAACTCTTTTACATTTCCTTAAAAATGTTTTGGAATGCGAAATAATTATTTGTAGCAATTCAAAAACATGCTAAACTTGCACAGAATTGAAAAAAGTGGTAAGTCTATATTATAATAAATTAATTACTGTAATACACACTCACACATCAGCAATAATTTTTTATAAGAAACTGAGTTATTCAAATGCAAAAACTCACAGCAACAGACAATTTACATAAATGTGCTGATTTGAAAATATTTTCGATAACACATTATTACAGCACAAATCACACATCGGCAGTGTCACACATCAGCAAAAATATTGTGCTGAAGTTATGAACATACATACAACTACATACTCTGAGCGAATTCATGTGATAGTCCAAAAACTTTAAACGTTCAAACGTAATCTCCATTTAGCCTAATAAGTATACTAATTTACTTCCTCATTTAACTAACTTCCCTCAAATAAAAAGGAAAAATCCACCTTCTTACAATCTCTCTTCCCAAAATGAATAATTACAGCACATCAGCATTTAAACTGCTTGGAATGTATCTTTGACCCATTTCTATCTGCAGCAACTGTGCAGCTTCTGCTGACCCCCTCCCCCCTTTCGTTGTAGCTATTTGTCAAAGTTAAGCTGTCAGTTTAGCTCGAACTTCATCTGTCAAATGTCAACTAAAATGTCAATTGAATTGTGCTGTCCAAGAAGATTCTATGCTTTCATTTCGACGCGCGTTGGTTTTTCTACATTAACTAAATTAAGTGGCGCCAGTTGGTTTATTTTGCTGGTTACGAATTTATACAATTCCTTTTTTCTTTCACTGTTTATCCTAAATAGAGCTTAACTGCATAATTTGTTAATTTAGCAATTGATTGTGTATGTTTCTGTTTACTTTTTTTTTTTGTAACATTTTGTAGATTTATTTGCCTCTGGGAATATTGCCATGGCGAGTAAATTAGTTAAGCTGCTTTGACGATTTATTTGGATTGCTAATATGGGAGAAGTTTTTTTTTTTTTTTTTTTGGTGATGTTTTTAGATGAAATACAAATTTGGGACAGAATTGAAATAAAGACTTCTGTAAATGCTTCAGTTTTTTGACATATTACAAAACACTTCACTTTTACGTTTCAGTATTTAGCAAAACTAAATGCTGATGCTTTGTTGTTTGGTCGTTTTTTAAGCAGTGTAACTTGTTTGGATACTTATTAAGTATGTACCAGAAACACTTTTTTACAAGAATTGTTATTGCACTTTTTGTTATGGAAGTATGAACTAAGATTCAAGCAATATAAAACATGAGTGCGAGTAGAATCTTCTATCCATTCTGTACGTTCACATAAAAATGGAGTATTGCTACATGGGTTATACCATTTCAAGTTTCTACGTTCATAGTAAAAACTTACTTCTACAATACTTCTATCTGCATGCGTTCTAATGCAGGTTTTTCGTACATTTCTGTGTAAAATCAAAAAAACTATGTTACTCCAAATGTACAATGCAAAGATTTATTTCTTTTTTTATTTGTTTGTTCTTAAAAATATTATTAGTTATTAATTATAAATATTTTGGGCCTTCGAGCCGGATATTAATATTAGTTATTAATACATAATTTTATTCTTTAAAAGTTCTTCTTTATTAAAAGTTTGGTTCTTCAAGCCAGACATAAATATTAGTTTTTAATATTTTGGTCCTTTGAGCCGGATACGAATATTAGTTATTAATAGATATTATTGACCCTGGTTGGATCACATTCTTTATAATGTTTTTAATATTAGTTATTAGTATTTTGGTCCTTAAAGTCAGATATTTATATTGGTTATTAATATATTGATCCATTGAGCCGGATATAAATATTTGTTATTAATATTTTGGTTCTTCGAGCCGGATATGAATATTAATTATTAGTATTTTGGTCCTTCGAGCCGGATATTATTATTATTAGTTAATATTTTGGTTCTTCGAGTTGAATATTAATATTGGTTGTTAATATTTTGGTCCTTCTAGTTGAATATTAATACTGGTTATAAATATTTTGGTGCTTTGAGCCGGATATTAATATTAATTATTAGTATTTTGGTCCTTCCCGTCGATTATTAATATTAGTTATTAACATTTTGGTCCTTCGAGCCGGATACGAATGTTGATTATTAGTATTTTGGTTCTACGAGCTGCATATTATAAGTAATAATTAATATTTTGGTCCTTTGAGTTGAATATTAATATTGTTTATTAATATTTTGGTCCTTTGAGCCGGATTGTAGTTGTTAAAATATTAACGGATCATATTTTGCTACCATGCTCTTTATTATACGCATAAAATGTCCGTTTAGAGCACCTCAGCAACTTTAGGCATATGTGGGGCGAAAATACAAGTTGGTAGAGAGAGGGAGAGAGAAAATAGCAGCAAAAAACCATGAAATTCCATTTAGATAAGCTTAATGCTGTAAAATAAAACATACGCAGACATCAATCAAAAATAATGACTTCAATTTACTACATAAAAAAAGAAAAAGCTATGCATTCAATGCTATATGGACAAATGAAATGAAAACTTATTATCAAACTAAAAATATCAAATAACCGACATAAAAAACCATATTGAAAACTTGCGGCAAATGTCAAAAAGTAAAAAAAAAACTTTTTAATGATTTGCCAAACAGGAAAAAAATATTAAATTGAAGCAAAGCATTTGGCAAAAAAAACGTAAACGGGAATATAAATACAGGATATATTTTCGATATCGTGGAAAAATAACATATATATATATATGTACAAATGATAAAAAGCAAGCATGACACATGTGAAACGGACACAAGATCAGATTACATTGTTGTGGGCAACGGGCGAGTGGATAGATGGTTGGAGTACTTTATAAATGGTGGGCTATGTGGGTGGCATGTATTGTCAATAGTTACACATACTCATACAAACATACGTGCTCACACGTGTTGCCAACGCAACCGATTTGCAAAGGACAATCAGGATATCAATAATTGCAGACGACCACATACACAAAAAATTCTGCGAAAAAAAATGATGAAAAATAGAAATTTATATTTTTTTCTTTTTGTAGATTTAAAATACGCCAGCGAGGGTATTATAAAATGACAAATTGGCGTGTGTTTGGCTTGGCAAGGATAATAATATGATTGTCATTATAGAGAAAATTTATGAGCGCTTTTTGCAAAAAAAAAAAGAAGTAAAATTGAACTCAAGGTACTATATAAGCCAAATGGTCATTGTAATATGAGGCAAACGTTGAGGATTAACTTTCTGTTGTTGATGTATGACAGCTTTTCAACTAGTCCTTGTGGTGCAAGCTGCTTAATGCTTAGAAATACTTTCATATATGCTTAAAGCATATTGCAGGATTAAAGTGTGCCACTGATTGGCAGCATTTACGTTTAATTTTATATATATATTTTTTTTCGTTGTTGTTGTAAATTTTACCATGCAATTATCTTAAAGTCTTCAGAATATTTGTCACAAATCAGAACTTTGATCTTTACTGCTAACAAACTACAGCATAAAAACTTCTTCTTCTTCTTCAATTTTTATTATTTTGCTTCTATTTATGCCTAAGATTTGAAGTTCCTTTGCTGGCGCTGCGTGCCTTTTATTATACTTGCTGAATTATGTGCGAATTTTGTTTGTGATTTTCTTTTCCTATATTTATTTGCCTTTGATTTCGATTTTAGATTAATTCCTGGTCATGTGTCATGAGTTGACCTCAGGCAAGTGCCGAATTCTACTTTGTATCTTGTGTGTGTTTTATTGTATTTTATGTATTTTCTATCGTAAAAAAAGGATTTCCGACAGTTTGATTTATTTGTCGAGATTATAATTGTGCGACGTCTATTGAATGATAAAGAAACTTGAGTGCTTTTCTTTGTGAAAACTAAATGGTCGGAGAAATTTAGGTCAGTAAAGTCTGTCGAAATAGGGCATCTGATTTTGAGTAAAGTATTTGAAGTATTGAATTGGCTATTTTTTGAGAGGAAACCAAGTGAAGGTCTAGGTTCTGTTTTAGTTACATGAGAGCTGAGAATACGTATGAGGGTCATATAGTTTGCTATGAATACCGTTTAGACAGCAAACAGGAGAAGAAAGAAAGAGAGAGAGAGAAAGAGATAGAGAAATTCTGCCTCGAACACGTTACTGCCAATAAATCGTTGCAGCAAGACGTACTAAACTTTGTTAGAACTAGTTGTGAATTATAAGCGTTCTTAAGTTTTAAAAATATAATTTAAAGTTGGGAGTTCATCAGTTCGTTGAGTTCTAAAGCGAACTTATTTGTGCTGTTGTAGAAGAGAGTATGGTAAGGTGAATACCTCACCACAACACCCCCCTCCCTTGGGTCCGTAAGTTGACCACTTTTGGGGTTTTTGTAAATTGAACACCCCTTGTATTTTTCATGTGTTCAAGTTGCGACAGCTCTCATATTATTATTTAATGTTTAGAATTGTTGTGGGGTGTTCAACCTACAAGCCTATTTCTGGAAACCTCGATATTTATCTCTTTCGAAAGAAAACAAAACGAAAAAATTTCTTGGCCTATAATTGTACAGTTTTAGTTCTTCTTTTAACTAAGATTCAAGATATCTACAGTCTACGAAAAGTTATTGTCAAAAAGGCTAACTAAGTTCAACCTACAAAAGTCCTTAGCACAGTGTACTCCAGATTGCTCTCTTTGCAACACATTAATGTCTCTATATCTCTCTCTTTCTCACTCTCTTGTTCTATTCAGCTTTTATTTGCTTGCCGTTATACAGTATCATTGTACTAAATAACATTTAAAGTGTGACAAAATTTTATTTCTCCCGAAGTTTAAAGTTGCTTTTATTTTATACTCTCTTTCCAACTATTTGTATTTTTATAAATTTTATAATAAAAACATTTTCCAGCATTACCATAAAATTGTTTTCCAAAAACGTATTCTAGAAAAAAAAAAATGAAAAATTGAAAATGTTAACACAAAAAACATGTGACGTGTATTATGCTGAAATGGTGGCAGACTGACAGACATGTCCGCTCTTCGTATGGCAGGGGTACAGATTGGTCCAAGTGTGAAAAAAAACATATAATTTTAAGCTGCTTTTGTGTGACACGTAACATTTTTATAGCGCATAAAGATATACACAAAAGATGGCAGGAGCTTTTGGGTTCAATGGAGAAAAAAAAAACAGAATTTTGCACAAATCATGTTTGGAAATTGATGCAAAAAGATGATTGCCATATACACAGACGGCAATGACGATGATGACGCTGACATTGATGATTATATGTGTGTGGAAAAATAATAATATTTTCGTAAAAAAAAGGGTTGAGCTGAATTTCAAAGGATTTTCATAGCCAGCGGCTACTTTGGTTTGGTTTTCTTCGTGTTTTTATATTTATTTTTATTTTTGCCGAACTCCTCCTGCTACAAATATCCATTTTATGCAATATTGACAAGTCATGTGTGTATGTCTGTGTCGCTGATAATTGAGTTGTGTTGCGTTGGAAAAGCGTATTGAATTCACAATTGAATCCTTTTTGGCGTGTTTTATTGAAATTTTTTTGCGGTGATTTTCTTAACTCACACATCAGTCAGTACGGAACATGCTATAACAAAATTGCCCAAATTCTATAAACGCACATATGCGTGAAATTTAATTTTGGGTATGGGTTCGTTGTGTTGCTGCAGCAGGATAAAGGGTTCATGTGGTTGTCCTCGTAATACAAAAAAAAAAACAAAAAAAAAAATAATTCAATTTACAAGTGATTTGCACAGAACTAGAACTAAACCGATTTCAAATTTGATTTAAAAACATTTGCTGACCAATGTTAACTAAATATTTACGTCGATTTTGTGTCGGCTGTAAATTTATGCAAATCCATTTAAATTGTTTTCATTGCAATTTCAATTTTCATGAAATTGTGCACGGATGATGACGTTCTCGACAAATGGCAGCAATTTATTTAAATAATTTCTGGGCACAAGCAAACAACACAAATGAGAATTTTTGCAGCAGGATTCATTCATCAACAAAATTGCTAAAATGTAATCTGCACATCATCGCTGCCGCATTTACACTTTCAATTTTCAGTTTGGCAAAAATAGAAAACAAAAAAACTCTTAGTTAAAAAGTCCTGGCATGCTGATTGTCTTTCGAGGTGTTCAGCCTTATCGCAAATCGCTATTGAAGCGTTACACACAGTCACTCACACAGAATTCCCACTTGCAGTCAGTCAGTCAGTCCGTCAGTCAGTTGGCAGGTTGGTTGGTTTCTGCTGCTTAGTTTTCATCAACATTGACGTGGGTTATCATGGTGCAAAAGTAGCTTTCCGGTCGTTACTCATTCATGGCAATAAAAATTGTGCCAAATAGAAAAACGTAAAGTTAGAAGTAAGCTGCAGATACAGTCGCACAGTGTTATAAAAAATGTGATATGATTTTGCATTTCGCAATGGAAACTGAAATTTGCATACACTGAGAGAAAGGAAGTAGGAATTTGATTACTCGGAAGAAGGTAGCACTAAAACGTTCAATACTATTCAGCAACCGAATAATATTTAACAAGTGTTGCAAAAATAGAAGCAAAAGTCTCCTGTTTACAACAACAACGTTTACAACAGCTTTCTTAGGCACATTTCATTTCGTTTGCACTCACACTTCAATAATCCTACCAAAACTCCATAAACATTCCGAATAAGAGCAATTGTCTGCCCATTAGATTTACATTGTTGGCCAACAACGACTTAGTTGTTGTTCGTTTTTACACTATTTACATTGTTGGCCAACAACACTTTGATTGTTGGATCTTTGTTCACTATTTACATATATTGTTGGACAACAACGCATTTTAATATTCCTGACTATTCTAAGAAATTTCAATTTGCATTGCCAATTAAGGGCGTTGTTTGTCAAATATGTAAAATTGTAAAATCAACAACGGGTTTTCTCTATCTGTGTACTGCTATCTTTGCAATTTTGGCATCTGATATACAGTGTATGAAATTTAACCTGCCTTAACAGAACTAATCGCTGACTGATTATTGATCACTTGACTTCATGTCGGGTATTTCTGGAACTATCATCATAGTAACTATCATCATGGAACTATCATCAGCAGTATTGGAGAATTTCCTTAAATTTTGGTAGAAAGTCGCTACATATCGAATCAAGTTGGCAGCAGCAATCGAGGCCACAAACCAAATTGCTTATCGCTAATTCTACTTCGCAGAATGAGTGCATTGACCTAGAGCTGAAAGCTTCTTTGGAGAAACACTTTTATATTGGAGTTTAGACGGTACGTAGAGCAGTTTAATAATAATTGCCGCTTTCAGCACAGCTGAAATTTGTTGACAGCTCCGGAAATATCGTATAACAATTCAACAGAATTCAGCTTAAATTAGTGTACTGAGAAGAATTATAACAGAAATTGTAACAATCCAACAAAAACGATCGGTATGCTAAAATGATGTCTGTAGTTTCATTCTAAAATTCAGAGCAAAATTCTTTTAGAGCCCCGGCAGTTGGTACTGGATAATCCTTTTTGGCAGCATCCTTCATTTCTCTTTAGGCTAACTCCATATACAAAGCTGGTTTCATTTTAAAATAAGTATTTCAATTACATTTTCTATGCAAACTTCAACTTAATTTTCTCCAGTGTACTTGCACAATTGCAACAACTTACCTATTATTGTACACAAAAAAGGAAAAGTAATAATACTTAACAACCATTCGTTGCTTCGTTTGATGGAAACTGAGACTTGTAATAAAAATCCACACCGAAATTTGCAATCGAAAAAGCAAATTATCTGATAGCGCCACACAGCCAGAATGACTCCTACTTCAATACAACACCACAGAGCCACAAAACAACAGCATCATTCCATGCAACGAGTAGAAAAATCAGCAAAATATTCAAATGAATTGTGAAACAGAGCGATACACAGACACAGACGACCATGAGTTCAGTTCGGTAATCCGTCAACGGAAGTCAAACGTATTAGCATCCTGGGCCATTTTTCATACAAATGGCGCAGCATCCGCTGTCGAACACAAAACGATGCTGTGGCATTGTAAAGTGACAGCAGTCTGGTCTGTCTATCTACTGGTAGAGCATGCAAAATAGAATAGGTTGAGCTTGTATCATAGATCTAGTAATTTTGGGCGTAACACAGAATGAGAGTCAGACCAACGCATGATGACATATTGCAACCATTTAACACTGTCGTATCTGAATATCCAAACAATAGAAGTGCACAAGAAATCGAAGCATAACAGTCATAGTAGACAAGGCTAAAAGAAAAGCATTTCAAGGAAATTGACTAAATTTTGCAGTGTTGCTTTATCATCAGAGTAGTAACTCGGCTACCGAACATTTTTTTTTCTCTTACAGAATTTTAGCGGAAATATGCTTCACTACTTTGTTAGGGACTTTTTCTTTTTACTTCTTTTGGAAGTTAACCACATGCTGTGCTTTGCTAATGAGTCCTGCTTGGTGCCATTCAATTTGTTGAAATATTGCTAGCCGACGACGTTGCTGATGATGATGATGATGATGATGACGACGACGACGACGATGGCAACATTGGTAAATGGTTTACATGAAAGCTAAGATATTGTGCAGAAATTTCAAAAGAGTAATAGAGCATTCAGCCAAATCTGATAATTGAAGGCTTTGCGTTAGTTGGACATCGCCGAAGTAGAAGTGAAAAATATGATTTGAAAAATGTTTCCAGCTTGAAGAGGTTTAAAGCTAATGGCTGAATAGTGCTGCCAACTGGCTTTAAATGAACTTTGTTGATAATTTAGGTGAATAGACAGAATATATAGGTGCCGAACCTAGCATTTGTTGTGATTTGATTTTTCTTGATATCAAACCAAAGTTGTAAAGACTTTCTACTTTAGAGAAGTAAGAAACCAGTGGGTGGAAGTAGCAAAAGTAACTTGGTGAGGTGAAGGAGATCCCCTGGATTCGTCAATGTGCTGCAGGTACCACGAAAACCTCATACAAACGGTATTCGTAGTCTACCGTTAGAAGAAAAACTCAAATAAGGAAAAAGAAGATTCTCATTTCTAACAGACAGGAGAATTCGCTTTCGTGTCAAATATTTTGGCAATAAATAGATGGTTCCAAAGATTATAGATTAAGCACTCTCTCTTGTTCTCAAGATCCCTTCCATTCAGAAACTCAAGAAAATGTGAATTACTCCTTAATTTTAAGGTACTTCTAATTTTTCATTTTCAATTAAAACTCAACTCATAATCGAGCATGAAACCAAAGCCTGTCGACTCCGTTTAACACTCAAAAATTATGATATTTTCTGCTGACAATTAGAATATGACAATAGGCCCAAAAAAAAAAGGGGTAAAAAAGTGTGACAATGCTATAATTTGTCGACTTTCATTAAAAACATAAACTCTGAAGTGAGAGAAGTTTCCACAACAAAAAGACTAAAAAAATGCATGACAACAAAAGATCAAAGGATAACGAGTGAAAGCCAGAAAAGAGTTCCGAAAGATTTTGTAAATCTGTCTGAAAACAGCATCAAACTTGAGTTTCAATTACAGAATTACAGAAAAAGGCGTCAATCAGTGTTAATAGTCGAAACAGTAGAGAAAAGCCGTGGCAAGGGTGTATCCTGACAAAGTATAGCAGCACAATGATGATGCTCATGATGATGCGCTGCTGTTTAACCCTTTTACTACGCTTGGGGGTAGATATAGAGCAATTTTTTAGTGCTCGAAACTTACGGCTTTATTGTTTCGCACGCTGCGCGGTTCAAAAGCTGACCAAAAAGGTGTATACCATAGTGTGAGAGAGCGACGAGTACTTTCTAGCCGCCGTTCGAACGCCTACCGGAAGTTGATACTTCACCATTGAAGTTGTTTATGCGGGTGAGTACAGCACAGCACAGTAAAGTTCTAAGGTACATAGTACTCAATCAGTTTACAGTGGTCGTTTGTGTACCATGTCAGACGTCAGGACACGTGTCCTTGCATTGTTCTCATCATCAAGCATCAAGCGTTCGTTTTACAGCCAGTCAAGGGAAATAATCAAGCATATTAATGACCATAAAAACTGAAAGAGTTAAATATAAATATGCATTCAATGTACATGTGTAGGCACCTTTCTGATATATACGATATATAATATGAGAGCATATTATTCTTGTTGTTGTTGTTTTTGTTGTGCTTAATTACTTGTATCTGATTGCGCGAAGTATTTTATTAGGGATTTTTTTTAATTTTTTTTTTTTTTCGTTTGACTTTTCGTTTGCATTTTTTGTTTCCCATAATTAAATCTCAACCCTTTGAATTTTTTTTGTTTGTTAATGTTTGTTTATTTATTTGCTGTTGTGTTTGGCTTTGGTACAGTTGTGGTTCAAGTGACTTGAAGTGGTATAGCTTTGTAAGCCTAATTTTCAGCATTAAGAAGTATCTGGGGGAAGTTTAAGTAACACTCTTCAAAATTTATAAAAACAAATTACGGGTCGATTGCTGACAGCGACTTTGAAAGGTACGAATATAAAGTAAAAGTTCTTACTATGTAAAGAAAACTTGATATTATGAAACTTGAAGTTTTACTCTGTGTATCAGAAGTAGAATTAGGCGTAGTATCACGCTTGAGCACGATGTGTTCGCACACTAAAGCAAGTCAATAGTACCGTGACACGAGGAATACGACTACCGTCATACGAAGCCTTCAAATCAGGCCATGACGCCATTATCAACTATTAAAAAATCCATCTTTGAAGAATAATGGTCCGACGAGTCTTTCCGCACAAATCCGGCCCAAACTGTGACTCGCTGGTTGTAAAGAGGTTCCTCGTGAATTTATTGAAGGTTTGCATTGTGCATAGTGTGTGAATTAGTCCTTTTTGTAGATTTAACTAAATTAAATGCTGAATGATTCTTCGAAGATGTCATGATATTCTCCACACAGAACTCGCTCATATTAACACACTCCCACAGCAGCCCACTCCCATGTCAGCATTCCCCTATCGCGCTCCCACATCTAAAACGTTGTTGCGTATGTGAAAGGGAGAGAGAGAAGCATACGATAGTGAAAGCATGAAATAAAGGTAACTTCAGCTGCACATCTCTGAGTTTCTTTACCCAAGAGTCGCGAAAGCTTTAAGGAGAATTAATATACAAGTATATGCACAAAACCATGTACAGTTGTGAGCGAAATTAATCGATTTAAATCGATTATTTTTAATAAATGCATGATCGATTTTTGGATTGTAGCATAAAAGTATTGATTTTGTCAAGGTTTAAAAGACAAATATTCTTTTTATTTTGCTATTCAAATTGGAATTGCACAAATCTCTAAAAACATTAGGAAGAAGTAATTTTGAAGGTTTTTTTCCCGCATAGTGCTGCAAGTTAATTCAAATAAATTTTCAACTCAAAATCCCAAAGATAAAATTAAACAATAACTTCTTTACTCAAATCCTTTTTAAGCAATTTCCAGATACACACACACAAACACACCTATTTGTTTATTTTATTTATTTGCACTACGCTGACTGCAAGTGAAATGTTTACATTTGCGGCGGCGGCGGCGGTGGCGGAGTTGCCAATGAAAATAAAACAAAGCCAAAACTTTTAGCCGACAATAAAAACAATGCCACAAACACTTCAGAGCCTTGCAGCATAAGGCAACAGGACAATGCCAGAAGACGCTGGCGCCGGAAGCAAATGCGCGCGCAAATGCTGCCAGGATAATAGAAACCACCATGAGCCTTACTTCAAAAAAAAAAAAAAGAAGAATCTTCACGATGCAATGAAGCGTATGAGCAATTTTCAAGCAAGCAATTAAAACGAAACTAAACACAACGTCGCACACGCGTCCACGAAAGCGAAAGAGTGAAATCGGATTTCTGCCGAAAGGAGCATAGCACCATAGAAAATACCACAAATCCTTTAACAAAGATTACTACAAACGTTGGTCCTTGTGTATTTTTCTTAAATTAACTCTTTGCGAAAGCCAAGTGAAGCGCATAGCTGCCTGAAGCGCGAAGCATTGCGCCAGGACATGCTGCAGTATCCTGCAGAATCAAGTACTGCCATAATTATACCGCCACGAACAAATGTAATAATTGTTACATTTATTTCGGCGGCTGTGCGAGCTTAGTCTACACAAAAATTTATTTGTGCAAACAAATGCAGACGCACGCACCGCAGAAAAGAAGATCCTGGCAATTTGCTTTACTGCAGCAACAAAAAATGTATTGTAACAATATTGTTGTTGGCACTATTCTCAAGTCGAGTGAGTGTTGATTTACTGTGATTTTTATACGCTACACACAAAGTGGGAAAAGTGTTGTTATACGTTTTTTCGGAAAGTTTGTAACACCCAATGTGAACTGGTAATGCTTATCTGTCTGTCCGTCCGTCCATCTGACTGGTTATTGCTATTCGATTTATTCGCACCGTTTTTTAGATTTGCAACTAAAAGCAGCTGAACGAGAGAATTTAAACTAACAGTGCCCATCTGTCCGTCTGCCTGGTTATAATTAATGCTATGCCATTTGCTCGCTTCGTTTTATTCATTTCCAACTAAAACTCGGTATGAAGTTGCATGCCACGCCTACTATGAAATTAAGTTACCACGAAAACATACCGCTCACTTTTGAGCTTTTATAAGTAAAAGGGTGTGAAGGGTGTTAAAGTTTCGGTGTTAGAAACGTTTATCAGTTATCCTTGCATTTTTATTTTTTACTATTCACACACTTTTGCTGTCCGTTTGTACAAACGGCAGGACGCACGCACTCTGGCACGCATGTCCTTCATGCCGCTGCTAATATCCCTCAGGGTGTGAAAGTCACTTTGATTGCTGTGCGTTGATTTGTACTTCATTTTTTGATTTGATTTTGATTTTTGACGAATTCCGCGTAAGTTTGTTGTTTTTTATTGTTATCCTGTTTTAGCATTATTTTGTTTTTCCCTTTAATATTTGGCAATTGTTTGTTGGCCTTTGTGCGTGTGCTGAGCGGTGGAAGAATTCGAGACACGTTTTCGCTAAATTTTGTGCAATTTTTCAATTTGGTTTTCAATGCAATGAAGTCATTTGCCAAGTAGTTTATTCAACATGGGTGTGCAGTTTGTTTTTTGAATGATTTTTGGCTGATTATCTGGGCTATGTATGTGGTGGGCGATTAGAACGGCTGGCAGAGAGACAGTTAGATAAATGGTCGCAGGGACATACTCATTTTTTCTTGTTTTCAAATAATTTATTGAAAAACTAGCAGTACCGCCGTTGCTCGTCTTTCGCTTTTTATGTAGCTCACTGTATAGCTATGTGAATTAAAACACACAGAAAGAGAGAGCGAGAGAGAGTATGTGAAACACGTGCGTCTATTTCTACTAGCATAAGTTTGTTATTGTTTGCTGCTTCGTCTGCTGCTCCCACTCTTTCCCTCTTCACCAACGTTCTTCCAAATATGACGACATAAAGTACAGTCTACAGCACTCCTCATACTTTTGTTTACGCACAGACTTTACAACAAAAATATTACAACAATATGACAATCAGAATGTAACATTGGAGAAAAAACCGCTTAAATAATATTTTCCTATGTTATTTGCCGGCAAAGTATGCAATGCTTCTTTTTACATTTCAGCTTTGTTATACTTGATTGATCACTCAGTTATATGCATTCATTCATTCAGACAGTCAGTGAATCAGTCAGTCATTCACTTATATACTCACTCACTCTCTGAGTTACTCACTGATTCAATTGTAATGTAAGCAAACATACTGATGGTGGTCACGTGTCTCAGAGCTTTAAGCGACACGTGTTTGCTCATGTAGCACCGAATGCTTCATATGTTATATGAAGTATATCTTGAGTTTGTCTTCAATGAAGAGCTTAGCATGTGGGTACGCGTTTATCATGTAGAGCGAGTTGTACATAGTACATATGTGGTGTGTGGTGTGCAGTCGCTTTTGACTAAAGACTTTTGCTTCACATAATTTTTTTTTTTTTAATTTTCATGGCATTAAGCCTAAAAGTATGATTTGATTTTTTAAGCATATTAGCACATTTCTTTTAAAGAGAAAGTGTGTCTACTTCAGCGACACCCAACAAAATGCATAAATAAACAGTTGAGTAGCAGTTTTGCGATGTATTCATATCACTGTACTCATACATCAGCAAACACATGTGCAGTTAGAAAGTTTTTTTGAGAGTGCAAAGAAACGAGCAAACAGTAATACACATAAGAGAGCGAATGCAGCTGAAAACGAACGGTAAATTAGCTAAACAGTTAGCGAAAGCTGCTATATGAGAGCGCGCATTGATAATCTTGCTGCCCTGCTCCCACTAATGTCGTTTGAGAACATTTTTGTTAAAATCACGTTAAATTATCTAACTACATGATATCAATTGATGGTACTCACATTTGTCAATTATGTGAGTGACAGTTTTTTCTTTTCATCTCAAATATATTCGCTATCTAATTCTGTTTCAGACATATTTTTGTATATTAATTTCTAAAACAGCTGATTTTACTATTTCTTGAAAGTATATTTCAGCAAATTTGAGGCTGAAAATATTAATATTAAAGATACAAAATGTGGTGTAAGTGTCCAATGTAAGTGTATTTCAGCTTAATGGGTGCTCCCATTTCTGTGACGCATACTCCACTTTTCACTTTTTAATAAGTACCTACAATCGGCTTTATAACCAACTCGTGTATCTGCACATTTAGTGGAGTTTGAATGCAATAAATAATTGCATTGGATACATTCTCAGGAGACAGCATCGGAATGGTAGCATTAGCCAAGGTATCAGCGACCATCTCAGTGTCCACAGCGCCGGGATTAATACTCTGCAAAGACAAAAAAATATATTGTGAATGGTTTTCACATTGAAGTAAATTAAAAAAATGCTCTTACAGTAATTTTAATATTAGTTTTATCGTGTAGAAATTCCTGACGCAGCTCCTCCGTCATTGCAGTAATTGCATGCTTCGATGGTGTATACATATTCATGGAGAAATTTTGTACATTTGGTACACGATGTCCAGCAACGCTATTCACAATGACTATATGTCCATCATCAACTTTGCGCTGTTTCATTGACAGATAGGCCTGACGTATACAGAGTGCCACACCCAGCACATTCGTGTCGAGTATGGCACGCAAATCAGCAGTATTATTCGCATCAATTAAACGCATACGTTTTGCAACGCTGGCACAATTAATCAGCAAGTCAACGCCACCCAAACGCTTCTCGACCCAGGTGAAAGTTTTGAGTATATCAGCCTCTTTGCTGACGTCACACTTCAGAGTATAGAAACGCGCACGGTGTGTCTCGGGAAGTTTGCTCTCGAGTTCATCCAAACGTTCTTTGCGACGTGCCAAGCCCACAACGATCAAGTTATTGGCCAGTAGATCCTTACAGACAGCGCTACCGATACCAGAGCTAGCACCGGTGACAACAGCAACACGATGAAACCAACGTTCCATTATAAGGTGTAAAAATTTAAAAAACTTTTACTGCACTGAATTTGAAACCAAAGAGAGCCAAAATGTGAACTACTAGTTCAAAATTTGAAGAAAAACTGTGATGTAGTGCGTTGTAGCTTTGATTTATAAAGCGTTTGGGATCTTGTATTTGTAGTGTATGTATTTAGTTTCAAAGATCAAGTTCCAATTAAATGGTTATGATTGGTTTAAACACTTGAGTTGAATAAATACTGATTGCTTATTGTGTACACTAGATTCATCGTTCAACCAAACGAAGCGCGAACTTTGCCAATCAGCATTCTTTGTAATGTGATATATGCACATTTTCTGATTGTATTGTAATGTAATAATTTTGCCAAAGGTACATAGTACACTCATGTTTTTAAGCCAATGGAATGAATAATTGTAATACTCTTCAAATGTAGTGTGAGCATCGTAGCTCCCATAAAGTATACATATCCTTGAACAGTTCAACGAGACGAATCGATCTAGCCATGTCTCTATATCTGTCTGTTCCCTGTCTGTATAAACAAAACGAATCGCTCAGCTTTTAAGATATCGATCAGTAATCGGGTATGAAGATTTACTATGCACAATGGTAAATAGAGAGACATAAAGAGTGGGCATATCAGACTTTGCATTAAATAATAACAAGAAACTAAGACGAGTAACGTACACCATGGTCAATTTATACTAAAGGTGACGTATCTCCCTGAGATGCGCTCTTCATTTCTTATGTATCTTGTGTCTTACTCTTTTTCCTTTGTGGCGTATAAGGCATTTCGTTTTTTATTTCATGCTCAACGCGTTTAAGAAAGTCACCACAGTGGAATACGTCGGAATACGTCACCTTATAGAAAAATTCACCTTGACGTATGCACAAAATTACTGCCTTTTATTTTCTCTTCCTCCCTTTTTCCTACCTCTCTCTTGCTGTGACTGTTTCTTGCTCTCTTCCTCTCATCCTGTTACCATCACTTTCTTTCTCTCTCTATCTCTCTCTCTCTAACGCTCTGTTTCTTTTAGTGCATACGCGTATAGAGAGTGCTCTCTCTCGCTCTCTCTCTGTCTCTCTCTCTGTCGTTTATGTTGTTGCTGTTTATACGAATACATGAAGGGAGCGCGTTTTCATGCGTACTAACTCTTGATTTATGTGTGTATAGAAGACTTATACACATTGTGCAGTTCAAAGTTGAATCATTTAAAATTTGAAAGTATATATTAAAAAGCTAATATGAACATCACGGGTTTTCATCGAGAGATACGCCTGACGTGTACAGAGTGCCACACCCTGCACATTAGTCTCTTATTAAAATTTAAATTCTACATTCAACGCTAAGGTCAAGCTTAAGGTCGTTCTAATTTTTTACAAAATTAATCTCATTCGGCTGCATTATTGAATTTTGTTTAAATATAAAATACAAACGGAAAAGATCATATTTCAACTTCTCTATAAAGTTTGACTCAAGCAACTCAAAGTTTATTTAGCGCTTCATTGAAATATTCGAAATGAATAGCTGGCAGTTATGAGAACCATTCATGTAAACCAAACTAATCTATCTAATTGTCAGAAATATAATATTTAAAACTAATGACACATTTTCAATTCTACTGAAAGGTATATATGCCCAGTTGAGACTGAAGAGACACACTTTAGCTTTTTGGCTCTAGTTCAGTGTAGTTCATATTTGAATATTTTAATAGCTCCTGATTTCAATTAATAATAGAACGCTGGCAAAATCGCGTTGCTGTAGTAAACGGTGCTGGCTCTAGCATTGGTAGCGCTATCTGTAAGGATCTTGTGGCCGCTGGCATGATCTTTGTGGGTTTGACACGTCGCAAGGAGCGCTTGAATGAGCTGAAGCGCAAATTGCCAAAAGGGAAACATTTTCTTTTTCATGCTGTAAAGTGTGATGTGAGCATTGAGAGTGATGTACTCCAAACTTTTAACTGGATCGAGCTACATTTGGGTGGAGTTGATTTACTTATTAATTGCGTAGCCAAGATACGACGACGTACGCGTTTAATTGTTGCGAATAATACTGCCGATTTGCGTGCCATACTCGAGACTAATGTGCAGGGTGTGGCACCCTGTACACGTCAGGCGTATCTCTCGATGAAAACCCGTGATGTTAATGATGGGCATATAATTATTTTTAATAGAATTACTGGTCAACGTGTACCAATTCTAGCGTATACCATAAAAGCAATGGCCGAGGCACTGCGACAGGAATTTCTACAAGTGAAAACTAATATAAAAATTACTGTAGGTTAAACTGGCTTTTCGATTTTAATATTAAGTTCTTTTATAATTTCTTATTTGCAACATTGCAGAGTATTAGTCCTGACGCTATAATGGGTGAAACCGGTACCACTTCCATGCGCAGGCGCATGCTGCGTCCTTAGTATCTCAAAATGTATCTTAAAGATAAAAAAATATTCGTTTCTTGCAAACCTTAAATTACTTATCTCAGCAGTTATACCACGCAACTTTATGCTAATGACTTTCGATATACTCCATCCACAAAAAAACACGCAAAAGCCTTCAGCTCAATTCGGTAATCGACATTCAAATTTACTTCACACTAATTCCAACGCAAAATTTCAAACATTTGTCTATATAGGAGTATTTGCATGCAGATACATAGATACTTACGCCTAACAACATAAATTTTATGCATGGCACATGAACATTTTGCAATTTGCGAAATGCATTCGTGTAATTAAAATTGCATTCGCATCTAATTAATTGGTATGCAAAATTCCAAACACCAAATCGACTTCATGCGACTATCGTCTTTGATTGTACGTATACGCGACTGACTAAAATGCCTACTAGTATCTACATACGATTACGAGTACACACAGTAGATAGAAATTGCAAAATGCAAATTACAAATCATGTTCATTTAACAAAAGTGAGTTTCAAAATGCAATTTATATGCGGCAGTGTTGACAAATCACAGATACCCAACCACCATATAAAATCTGACAAAATGCAAAGTCCTTTAAACGCCTTTAGCGTCAAATCCGACTGCTTACAGCGCGTAAGTCATTTGCAGCTCAAAATGCAGCAGCATCAGCATCAGCAGCAGTAGCAAGGAATGCAACAAGGACAATGGTGGCACATGCCTATGGCATATATCAGCTTAATCTCTTGTGCAGTATTGTGCATTTCGTCCTACCATCAAGCTTTTTAAATTGTGCATTTGGCTTTTTGTGCACAACTAATCCCCTACAATGCACTGCACTTACACTTACTCACTCCGAAATTGTTCGCATATATCCTTACGCTGTGCTTTGTCCTTTGGCGACATGATTGGCTTTTAACGCTTAAATAAGCTTAATTGAATTTCTTTTCATTTCGTTGGCAGACCATACAATGTGGCGAGACTTTCTGCGTATATTCTATGATTTGTTAATTAAAAGTCTATAGAATAAGTAGAAGAAGAAGAAGAAGCTAAATTGTAAAAGTTGCATTTAATCTCTATACATTTAAGAATGCTTGTCCTGACTGACTGATACATTCATTAATCAACTTATAGATGAAACCGCTAATGCTAATGAGCTTATTGCTGGATAGTTTTGCTCTTTTATACTTTAGACAACAAATAATTAAACATCAACCATGAAAATTCAAACTTCAGGTGTGGGCGAGGCAGTGAGGGGTGGCCAAAGTTGTGGCAGACCACATAAAGTTTATATATTCTTGTTCAGCATCGAAAGCTGAGTCGATCTGTACATGTCCGTCTGTCAGTCAGTCCGTCTGCATGTCTGAACAACGTGACATATGTATATAAAGAGTAGAGCATACAAACGTATTCGGGTGAACATACGACTGCAGCATTTTTTCCTCATTTTCACTCAAATATGTTCAAACTCAATTTACACATGTACAATTCTAGCCCGGACAATTTTGGGTACAACTGCTAGTGTTGAAATGAAGAACTTAGTGCAAGTAACAGACGAAAGCCTCTGGTTTGACTATGCTTAGTTCATATGTGAAGTTGAACGCCAATCAGATTATATATCAGATATGGTCGTTAGCATTCGAAGTTACAACACGAAATTACCCAACTAAAAAACTTCATTATTGAATAGTATCTTCCAGAACTTCAATTCGAATATGGAAAAAGTTAATATATCTTGGTTACGTAGACGGAAATTTAGTGTTCAAAAGAGTTGGAAAGTTTTTTTAAGATTCGAGTAGTAGAAGTTGTATTAAATAATATTATCAACAGGAATTTGGTCCGAGCATCTTCTGCTCTTTTCTGTTCTTTTTTGCTCTTTCTGTGCTTTTCCGTTATTTTCTGTTCTTTAACGTTCATTAGTGTTAATTTTCTGTAATTTACTGTTCTTTGCTGCTCATTTGTTTCCTTTTTATTTACTCGTACCGTTTTCTGTGTTTTTCTGTGTTTTTCTACCATTTTCTGTTCTTTACTCTACTGTTCTGAATTAAATGAACCAAATAAGTTGCAGTTTTTCAGACTCTCTTTAGTCTCCAAAAAAGTGTTTTTTTTTTTTTTTTGTTCCAACAAATTTAATGGATACATAATTTTATTGTTGGTTGTACCTACATATTTGTATCTTCTATATTTTGTATGTCCTGTCAATATTTTTTTGTGCACATATAACACTGTATTTTTTATTTGTTTGTACTATGTGCACACTTTTTGTATCCAATGCTGCACCCGAACTCTTCGTGCCGCTCCAGTTTTTCTTGCAGTGCAACATATTGCTGCGGATTTTAATTAAGCGTGCACCAAAAACAAAAACCAAACAAAAATGAAAATGAAAATGGAAAAAAAAGGGTTTTGCATACGCACAAAAACAGGATTAATGTACTGCCATGTGCTGCCGTTCGGCAGCTATTCGTATTTGTTTCAATGTATCTTTTTTTTTTCGTTTATTTCCATGTATCCTGATACATATGTAACATATGTAGCTGTGTAAGGCTTATAGTATTTTCATTTGATTTGCATTGAATTTAATGATAAATTATTTTCAAATTTGTCTGTTTAATCGTGTGACAATTGGTCAAAGGCGTTTCTATATTGAAATGTATGTATATAAATCAAAAGGACTTTATTTTGTTGCTGTTTGTTTTTTGTTGAATGGGTGGTTTTTTTTTTTTTTTGAGTTTATTTTGTTGTATATTGAATGTGGTTACAAGTTTGTCCGTCTGTTTGTTTGTTTGTGTGTTTGTTTGTTTATTTTTGTAATGTGTGGTTAATGATTGGTAAGAATTGCAATTAGGAAATTAGTTTGATTTTTAATTAACATGCGGTTTCGATATCCGCTCGCGCGCACTTTTGCTCGTAACTTTTTTTGTGATTTATTTTGTAATTGTATGCTTAAATTTTTTCATTGAAAATTTACATTTAAAATTTGTAAATCATTTTGAGGCATTTTTATGCCTGGATAAGTTGTAATTGTTCAAACAATTTTTTTTTTTTTTTTTTGTAATGTGCATTAAAGGCTTTAAACTTTGCTGCTTTTATTAGAAAATTTAAGTTTAATTTGTGTGATAAATTTGTTGAACTAGTTATATTATTTAGAGTCTAGTTAAAAACTGGTTGATTAGAGTGTTTTTATTAAAAAAAAAAAAATTTTGTCTAAGTTGGGACACCCCAATGTAAAAATTTAGTAGTAAAGCATTATTTCGATAATTCATTTAAATTATAAATAACAACAATTTTGTTTCGAAATCTACAAATTTCATTCATAAAACAAAACTTTATAAAATGTTTCTTATCGCCTAAGTTGGCACGCCCCAAAAAAACTTCAAAAGTATTTTTTAAAATTATATAGAAAAAAGGCTTACTCATTAAATTAACTCTTTTGAAATAAATTGCTGTCCCAACATAGGCGACACTGCGCAGTTTGCACAAAGTAATACTAAATCCATTTTCTGTAACACCGCCGATTAATAGAAACCTAAGCTAACTTTCCTTAATTCAACTATTTAAATAAATTTTGCTGTCCCAATATGTTCAATATTTTCTGTTAAATTAGTTTTCATGCATGTATGAAATTTAGGGACTACTGTTGTTTTATAAGTGCACTTGTAAGACAGCTGGAAATTTGATATAGATATATGTTTTCTTGTCGCCAAATTTAGGAGACCACATCAAATCTTCTGGTCCGGTGTTAGTTAACTTCTGATTAATTTAGCATACAATTTTTCTTGTCGTCTAAGTGTGGACACTGCAAAAAGTTCGAAAATTTTTCGTAGAAATGAAATAGTAATCTACTGTTTCGAGAAATTAAGTCCGAAAAACTATATTAGTTACTCTTCATATTGATTTTTTTTTTTTTTCAACAAAATTTGCTGTCCCAACATAGACGATGCAGCGGATTTATAGGTTTTTATAAAGTTTAGTTTAACTTATTCCACTCAGCCATTACACTTAGAATTCAGCATCTATTGCAGCATTTTGGCTTCAAAGCAAGACGAGTCAACGATGTCAAGTTACATGAAGTGCGCATTGCACGCGGTAAGTAGACTGAGGCTAATACTATAACAAACAGACGACTCATTCACACAGACAATGAGCCAAATTAAAACCAAAACCAAACGCAACCAATGTCAGTCTGTATTTTGAGTGAATGAACAGCCACATTGTTTTCGTAGTCTTCATTTATTTGGAATTAGTGTAACTCCATACGAGTACACAAAACGACTCAACTGAACTCGAACTGAAACTCAATGAAATGTTTTTGTACGATAGCATTTGAATCCTTTACGAGTCGCACTACTCAAAGCAGCACACATGCTCATGCATACATTTCGAAATACATTTGCTGTACGACCCATCCACCCACTCTTTTAGAGAAGCTGCTTCAAAGTGGTCACTATCCAGCAGACCAAAAACCATTGATTGTCATCGAAACGTTGCAAAAACAACGCTACACAGGTTGGATGTACTTGTTCCGCTTAGCTATGGCTAATATCCTTTTTGCGTACTCTCTCATCTGCATTTGGCATGCATTTATACGTTCGTGTTAGTACATTTGTTACCGTACTACAACCACACTTGAAATTCATGCGCTACGCTACTCACAGAACAGAACAGAACAGAACACATCGTATGAGTATCATACCATACAATGTCCAAATGCCACACTTGATAAATCTCTAATGCCACTTTGTGCTGTCCGCAGACTTCGAAACGCTATACTCAACTGCTTACTCATCGCATCGCATCTCATCTCGCTCATCTCCGAAGCATATCATACATTTGTAATTTTACAGTGCAGCTGTAGTATTGTATGCATATCCTTGTTGTGACACTACGCTGTTGCTTTGTATTGGGTACATTTGCTTTTGGCTCTAAGTGTTGTACAAGTGTTTTCGCCCAATGTCCAATGTCCTTCGTGTATTGGCTTCATTGATGTAACTTTGGAGACTACTCGCATAACAACTTGTGTCACAGAGGATGTGTGTGTCTATTTGTTTGAGTAAAGGATTGTGGTAGATTGTGCGGTAATATTTATGATTTAGTTTGAATATTGAATGGTACATACTCTAAAATTTTGGTATTATGTTCCCCTTCTATGCTCTTCATACTTAGTAGAAAATGAAATTTATAATTTGATCGAAAAGTTTGGAATGCATGTGAAGATGTATAAGCGTAAGTAAATACATTTTTGGATATACTCTTGATCACCTGTACAAGGTGAGTCGATCTAGCCATATACATGTGTTTGTGTTTAAATATGGGTTTGATGTTTTCAGTTTAATCATCTTCTTTGTACGAAACTCCGTAACAAAGAAGCTTCTTTGTCGTATTCAATAGAGAAACGTTTTCTAAAACTTACACTCTAAGATAAGATATCATTAGTTTTAGCGAATACTGTGCGATATATTTGTGAACGTCTCGAAACTGAGTTGCGAATGCTTGATGAATATTTAGCGAATATGTTACGAATAATTTGCGAATGGGAGATGTCTTTTGAATGCATAGACTGATTCACGAATACTAGAATGAAGTCATTACGAATATCCGAATAATTGACGACTATTTTGCTAATTATTGGCGAATGTTTCACGTATACTTGGCGAATGAGTAACGAATAATTTTGAAATAATTGATTGATGTCTTACAAGTTGATTTGAAGAATACACCAATATTAGATTTGTTGGCGACTGTTATGGGAATTATTTGATGACTGTGTTTCGAATTATTTGTGAATGTTTGGCGAATATGTAACGACTTTTTGACGACTTTCTAACGAATAATTTACGTTTATTTGGCGAGTTATTTCGGAGTATTGAACTAACACATTTTACGAATATTCTCTCTAAACTCAGCAATTTTGTCACATTCTCTCGCTTTTCGCCATTCTATGCACTCACTCCCTGCTTACTACATAAGCCAATGAATCTAACAAAATCTAATTGTATCGATACATATAAAAAATGTAAACCTTTCGATGCCATGCTTCTTTTCTGTTAGTAAAATTTCACTCCCTATCAATTCTGCATAATTACTAATTAGCAAACTCAGCA
The DNA here is from genome assembly GCA_035044765.1 of Leucophenga montana. Classification (NCBI taxonomy): domain Eukaryota; kingdom Metazoa; phylum Arthropoda; class Insecta; order Diptera; family Drosophilidae; genus Leucophenga; species Leucophenga montana. The sequence goes on along the minus strand of JAWNNQ010001640.1, from coordinate 1,850,313 downwards.
TATTTCCTTATTTACTCATAATTCTGACAAAGAATTAATAACCACATCAACTGAAATGAAAACCAATCAAAATAAATTTATGTGCAGCTTTAGTTAATTTCGTTTTTTTTTATTTTTTTTTATATTTTGGTATCCTTTGTGCATGCATTGCATACAGATTGAATTGGATTGGATTGAATTTCACGACAAAAGCAGGCAGCAACTCAAAGGAGCAAAAATACACCGCAACAAAAAAAAAAAAAACAAAAAAAAAAATGAAAAGAAATTCCAGAGAAAGAGCGTCAAGTAAAAGAACGAAATGCCAGTCAATTTAATACGCTTCAAATGCAGCAAACTGTCAATCACTTTGCCAGTTAAATGCAGCATAAAACGTACAACATGTTGCAAGTGGCATATGCGCACAGCAAGCAACTGTATGCATGTGTGTGTGTGTGTGTGTTGTGTGTGTGAGTGTTGACTGGTGCACCAAAAAACAAAAAAAAAAACAAACCAAAAGTATGCACCTCGCATGCTGCGTCAGAAATGAGCGACAAAGAACAAAAAAAAAAAAAAAAAATACCACATACTTCTTGCAATCGAAAGGATTTAATTTTGAACTAAAAGCGAATCGTGCGCTCCTTGTGCTGCATTGCAATAATAGAATTTTCCTCATGACTTAATTTCGACAATAAATGCGCTCAATTGAATGCAATTTTCATTTTATTTTCGACAAACAAAAAAAAAAAAAAGAAGAAGCATAGCACAACTCTAAACCAATGTATTTGCAATGTATCCTGCCATTTGTGCCACATATCCTGCTGGTGCGCTCCCACATACTCGGTTGCTGATAAAGCCACTTGAGTTGCAAGGCGCGAGGCTTGGCATCTTGCAGCCACGACAGACGCTGTTGGTGCTGTTTAATTTTTTTCTTCATTTTTATGCACTAAATAGTACATACTGTGAAAAAGGATATGTCAGTTTTGTGTGAATGTTTGTAACGCACTAAAGCATGCATATATATACTTGATCAGCTCGACGGGAATAGTCGTTGTAGCTACATTATTTTGATATATTATCTTGAAATCTTTTGAGTTCAAACTTTCTATGGAGACTAATTTTTAATGTGGTAGATAGAAAATAAAAATTGTTCTGTCACTCCCAACTTTAAAAGTTCACAAATACAAACTCAACGCCTATGAAAACTTCATTATATTTTATGATTTGAACAGATATTTCATACACTAATCACCATAAAACATCAAAAAAAAAAAACCTCATAACGAACCCTTATGTCACTCAGCACTCATAGAAACTTATAATCCAAATATGGAACCTGGTATAGTTACATTCTTTACTACACTAGCTAGAAACTCCAAATTTTACTTATATGTAGAAAAAACACTATCGGAACTGTTCCGGTTTTCACTTTCGGGAAGATTTTGCGAAAGTGTATTCGACGAAAGAGTACTAAAGTTTCAGTATTACCGAATATAATTTTCTTTCTTTTTTCGTAGCTTCATTTTGTACAATTTGTTAATTTGCTGCTTCATAAGCGCAGTCAGTTGGTCAGGGTTGTAGTGGAACAAGATTTGAGCGCATCTTTCTGTCTAATTAGATGCTGCGTTGGCAACTAGAAAAATAGCTAAGCTAATTAGATCTCTTTTCTTTTGTTTTTAAAAAATCAGGACTTGCAATGCAATATTTAATTAAATGACTTCTAGCTAATGTAACATAAATTGTTTTCAAATACAAAAAACTGCCCAGAAGAACACGTCATTTCGACAGGTCAGTAGATACAAAATCATTGGTAGAAAATGCTGCCATCTGCCACAATTGATAAACATGCGCAGAAAAAAGTTTTTAACCAAAGGTGTACTATAAAAATTTAAGTAAGATTAGTACTAAATTTTCTTGAATCAAGTACAAAACGGCATCGATTTATAAATCAATCGCAGAAATTCTTGGAATAAGTATAAATTCTAAGATAAGATTTGTTATCTGTACACAAGTCAATTACAAAAGTCTCAGAAGTCCTTTTTGGCTTGAAGTAAGTAGAAAATTCTTAAATCAATCTATAAGAGAAGAAATACCTCAGAGTAAAATCAAATTTTCTCTCTCAGCTGCGCCAATTTTTTTTCGCACCGACAGTAAATGGCAAAAGCAATGGGCTGTGAATCGGCAAATATATTTATCAGGTGCCAGTTAGCTTAAGTAGTTAACACGATGCCACATCTAAGCGCCGTTCACATTTGTCATTGTTCGAGACCAGTTCTCTCCATCAAAGAATATTTTAATAAGCAGTGTTGTAAGGAAAACAAAAATAAATTAGAATTTTCTAAAAATATCTCATGACTTTTTGCACTCAAATCAATCCTATTTGTGTTTTTAAATCAAGCACAGTACAGCTGGAAGAGGGCCAAATTTAAGAATTTCAACTCCACCCTTCAACCAAGATTTTGAATTTGATTTAAGAAAACTCGTACTCACCATACTTTTGTTATCGCTATGGATCAGTTCAGGTACGGAAAGACCGATTAAGTAATCGCACTAATCCAGCAGCAATGTATGCTGCTGTCCTCTCATTCGCTTTCTCTCCTTATCGTCGATAATGCCACGTGTGAATCTAACAACGTCACATGCTGCATCCTGCATGCCATCTCCGCCATTTTATGCAGCATAAAAATGCATATCTAATTTACATAATATATGTCACTAATAAAATTAACTTAATTAACAAATTGCACAACAGATAAAAGAATCATGTTTATTTGAAACGTTAACATTACAATATGAAGCATATTTTCGCTATTTTTGGTAAGTTTGATTTAATAAACCAATTTTATCTATGAAAATTACAAGTTGATTTAAGTTATATATTTTTCAAATAGTTGGAATTGCCTTACTGGTTGGTTCTGTGGATGCCAATCCTCGCCCAAGAGCCCACGATTATTTGGGGAAGCTCAAAAAGTGAGCATTCAATTTAATGAAAATTAAGAAAGCAATTAAAAATCAATTTGGGCATTATTAAAAGTTTGTCTGTATTTATACTAGATCATAAAGGGTCTAACAATAGGCAGCTCCTGGCAAGGTAAGGTTTGTAGTTTTCAAAGTTAAAAAAACTTATTAACGAAATTCAAGTTCGATTGCCCAAACTCAAATAAGTTTAAATCGAAAATATCTCTACAAAATTTTAAAATTACTGATGACTTCCGCTCCGTAGCTGAATTCGAAACAATTATCGCCGTAGCTTAACATTCTTTGCGAACAAAAGTTAGTGTTCATTTTTCATATTGTATCTAATAAAATGTATTTAATTAATCAATTTTCTCAAGTCTTCATCAATATGTACGGCCGAATTGACAAATCTTTCTTTGTGCCAACAATATCTTTTTGCTCCTCCATTCCTCTAATCACTTTCAACAGCGTTGTCTAATTCTTTAATTAAAATCGAAGTATGCCACTCAAACTGCACAAAAACACTAATATTTAAAATCCATTGACTGATTGCAGCCGACAAATACGAAAGTCCTGCCATCGATGCACAAGAAGCTCACATGGAAGGCGGCGCTGCACTAGCAGCCAGTAGTCAACACATCGGCTTAATTTGTGTGTTCCAATGTATTAAAAAGCTGTGAGTTTATACCATTGTAAAAGCCACACTGCATGCATGTCGAATAAATGAGTAAGTGAACGTTGGAGCTTTATTAAAAAGGACATGCCACAAACAGTCAGCCGAATGCCAGCAACAAAGTCACCGACGTTGACGTTGACGGTGACGACGACGACGACGACGACGACAGTGTCGACTAAATAGCCTCAGTTTTAAAATTAAATTTGCTCATACCTTTTGCTACGCGTATGTGTACGGCTATATGCTTGTAACTCCTGCCGCTGATACATAGTATACACTTGATATGCAAACAAAATACTGCACGCAGCTGACTACTGACTGCAAGTAAAATCCTGTCGCAAACAGACTCCAAACGCAATTTTTGCAATTGCAACATCTTTTTGCGCCAAATGATGCCGACACTCAGTCGTCCTTCTGTTGATCCCCTTCTGCCGTCCGTGCTGCCTGCCTGCCTGCCTGCCTGCTTGCCTGCCTGTCGCTGTGGCATAATAAATTAACAAATTTGTATGTCCAGCAGTGTTCAAAATCGACGCCATGTCGATGACATATGAATGGTCGACATTGTCGGCTTAAAAATAAGAAATGGAGTGGACAGAACAGGACACTGTAGTGTCCACCTGCGTCCTCTATATACTCGTACATGTACTTCTTGTCTTTCTGTTGTTGTTCATTTCGATACTCTGCCAATCATGTCGGATTAATAACAACCGTGATGCTTTATTCATTCGCTCACTGATTGTGCTGTTCATTGTGGAGTGTTGTTGTTGGTGTTGGTGTTGTTGTTGTGAAGTGGACTTTTGTATGCTGCGTGTTTCAGCATTTGGCACATCTGCACAGTATGTGTCCAGTCCAACTCCTCCAACATTTTCAAATACAATAGGCAGCTAAGTGACATGCCGCAACTGTTTCGCTTCGATGAATTTCGTTTCGTTTTGTTGAAACTTTGTATTTTGTGTCGCTGGAGATGTTTTTTTTTTTTATTTTTCTTTTTGTATATACTCTTCACACGCAGTGTGAAAAGTATTATAAATTTATCACAGAGTTTGTAACACATCGTTAAGGAAGGAAGCATCGATGATCAGATTCTTGATCAGCTCGAGAATAGACCAGCTATGTTCGTCTGTCTGTTCGTCCGGCCGTCTGTCTGTCCTTCGGGCCGTCCGTCTGTCGGTCTGTCTGAGTGTAGTTGTGCATTTTTTTTTATATAAATTTTTAAGATGACTGGCTGAAACCCTCTTCACATAGACATATTTTCATGCCACGCCTACTTTTTGGGGTTAGCCCCCATAGAAACCACCCACCCACTTTTGACATTTGTATAAAAAACTTTTAATAGCAACTTCAAATCTGACATAATGGCTTCTTATGAACAGACATATATTAATGGGCGTGTTCCCCTCTCCTTTTGGGGTAGCTCCAATATAAAGCAATCGCTCTTTTTGTTTAAACAAATTTTTATTGCAGTCAGTATCAATTAAAAAATTGTCATTGTGACTCCTTATGAATGCACGCTACACGTGGATAGCAATAGGTGTGACAAACCCAAACAACCCCCACCCCCCAACACACACACACACACACATTTGGAGTAGCCTCTATGTAAACTAATCAGCCACCGTTAGGATTCTACATGAGAAGGCAAAAATTGCCTGAAATTTCTTGTGGTGGAGGGAACGCTTCATATAGAAGCGATATCAATTGGTGTGATTCTCCGGATTTTGGGAGTAGTTCGCATAAAAATACACCGCACACTTTTGTTTTTTTTTTTTGCATGAACAACTACTTTATTTAGGCAGTTATCAACTTGAAAGTCGTTTAAGTCCCCCCTCCCTCCACTAATTTATTTCGTGTAGCCCCTATACAAATGCTTCATGGAGTGTATGGTATTAGAGCTTCGATTCAACTGAAGTTAATGTTTTATCTTGCCTTGGTTTTGTTTTTATATATACTTCAATGGTTATGGTAATTCCTTTTAGGTAGTCTTTTGGGCGCAATCTTTTGGTGCACACTGTGTAGTTTGTAGTTAAATTATTTATGCAAAGTTTTTTAATAAAAAATATAACTACTTCAGTTAGAATGCATACGCTAAATAAGCAAATAAGATCGATGTTTATTTCCAGGCATAGATTGAGTTATCCTTTATTTCTGCTCACTCTAAATGGTACATACAAGAAAATCATAAATAAAGCCACTTATTTACGATAGTATCACCTAAGACTTGTCTTCTTCTCGTATTGCTTGCTTTTTTATTAAAAACTTGAAGCTGACAGCTACCAAGCTCCAAAGTTTATAAAAACACCATTCAATTTCTCACAGCGCACTTGATCCAATGCTCAACACTGCACGCACTGCGACATACCCACTGCGGTTTTTAATTGTGCCACAGACGAGTGCCAAACGCTGCTGTCGAATGCATTTCTCTTGTAGCGTTGTCAATATATTTCATAGCAGCAATTGTTGTCAGATTTATAAGTACGAAACGTAAGCCACAGCAACGGACACAGACACCCAACTCTCCACACCCAAAACAACAAACTCAATACACAAATCCGGAAAAAAAACAACAAAATCTCTGACTACAACATGTTGCACGCTGTTAGAGCACTCAACACTGAAAAATTCGGAAAAAAAGATACTTTTATATCTATTTTTTTGTTTTGTTTTTGCAATTGGCTTTTCGTACTCGTTTCCGTTTGTTTTTTTTTTTTTTTTCTATTTCAAATGAAAATTTGTTCCGCTGCAACACTTTCACCTGTCTGTGACAACAGCTGGCGCTCTGGGGTTTACCAAATGCTTAGCTATATAAATAGCGCAAATTGTATCTGCTATATACTCCTAGTTTATATGCAACTTTATGTTAGATATTTTTGTTGGTTTGTTTTAGTGCTTAGTTGATTTCGTTACTTATTTTTCGTAACGAGAAAATTTAATTTTGCGTTGGTATTTATTCAAGCGTAACATTTGCAGCTACATATTTGTATCTAGATACTTTATGCTGCTGCAACACCTCAATATTACATAGTATACGAGTACGAGTATCTGTAGCTGTAGCTGTGTGCATGCATTTTTAGCAAAATTTCCAATTGAATTAGAATGCACTGATTGGATTTCTATTACGGCTTTTGGGGTTTTCGCTCGGTATTTTCAGTAGTTGGCTAGCTCACATTGCAATTTAATTAAGTCTCGCGTATATCGTGTGGATAGTGTATCTGCTCTTGCATAAATTATTTAATTTTGTGGATTTAGTGTCGCTGGTAGATATTTTTTTTTACATTTTAGTAAAAGTTGGTAGTGTTTTTATCAGCTGTTACTTTATGCAAATACTCTGTACGCCTTCGTTTAAACTGTGCATACAATTGTAAGCCTATTAAGATACAAATTTATCTTTTTTTTTTTTTTATTAGCTAACTAGCATAAAACAAAAAATATGCGTGAAACGTTTAAAAATTATGCAAATATATTTTACGAGCAGCAAAAAAGTTTGCAAAAATATTTTTTACGACTTTCTAATAAATTGGAAAGAGTCCTTTCTCTCTCTCTCTATATATATATATATATATATATATATATATATATATATATATATCTATTTTTTTGTTATGCATAATTAGTGTCATTAAATGAAAATGCTGAATTTGAAGCCAACACGTGCCTCTTTCACAGCAGCTGTCAGCAGTTTTCCACTTTACGCTTACTTTTTTAAATAGCTACTTTAAAATATTCGCCATAAAAATGGTTTTCGCTATGCAAAAAATGCAGTCATAAATGTCCAAGCCAAGTTAATAAATATAATTTTAAACTGAAATGCGCCTTTAAAAACTAAAAAAGGTAATTGAACTTCGTTTTACTGCAACTCGGAACTACCGAGGGATGTTTAGCTGTCAGTTTTGACAAAACATTTCAACGCGAATTTCGAAAAAAAAAAAAAAACAATGTCATAAAATTAGTAACGCTAGAGCAAAAATTTTGTGCAATCGCGCGATAAAAATGCAATAAAATCTCTGGAAGGCAAATGCTATAAAATCAATTCAATTTGAATGCATGCTGTACTGTATGAAGTGGAGGGGTATGAGTGTAAAAAGGGTTGGGGTGCGAAATTTGCAAAGTATAGAATTTACTATAGTTTTGTAGGAGAAAGTTGTAATTTGAAAAACAGTGCTCTAAAGCTTGAAAACATTATAAAAACAGAAACACTTTGGAAGTGTTGCATAACCAGCGCGCGTAAGAAGTGGTCTTTTTATACAGGCAGTCCGAAAAAAAAAATGTTGCGAACGGACACCATTTAAAATAGAAGAGAAAAGACAATACAACTCTGTTTATTCACATCAGACACATTTCTGCGCAAAATTTGACGAAAGTGTCTTTTGCGCATGTATGTGCGTTTCTTAAATTTTAATCACCGCAAAAGTTTCCATACAAAACTCAAAAATTGGGTTGTAAATTTCTATGGAGGCTACCCCTAAAAGTGGGCATGGCATGCCCAAACAAATAAAGTTCATTGACTACACGAGCGATTTGATTTTTTTGCAGACACCTTTATATTCCCTAAATCTTCAGTTAATATTATGTAGATTGAACAGTAAGATGAATTTAATTCTTCTGCCAGCATTCTCACAGTGAAATTTGCATCGATAGCGTTTATTTCACTTACTTTTTCCACTAACTCAGCATGATTAGATGCTTCGAGTCGCAAATTAAATCGTGTACACCACGTGTAAACTTGAGTACGACTCATACAATCATCATCATAAACTTTTTTTTAACAATTCATATGTCTCAGAAAATTTTTTACTGAATTTAAAAAGAAATTTAATATGTCTGTCATTTTGTAACCTGTCAAACGATTAGCACGATCTTACCTGCTTTCGAAAGAAGAATAGAGTACCTTTCTAGCACTTGCCATATTAAAAGTTCTTAAATTTTTTAGATCAGACCTTGTACGCTCAATTTACTGTTAATTCAATTGCTTTGCTCATTTTTTGCAATCTTTGCTTCGTGCTCAGCATTTGAATATTAATTGCTTTTGTTTTGTTTTGTTTTTTTTTTTTTCTCATGTTTTTGGTACTTTTGATCAATTTTGGCACTCTGCATTCTCTTACTCTCTGTCGACGCTCTTCTCCCTTATGTATTATTTCGTTTCTTATTGATATAAAGTGAAGCTTATTAGCAGAATTCAGTTAGTTGAGTGGCGGTCAGTGAAGAAGATAAATGTGCGTCGCGCAAGCTTAAGTCGTTTATTGGTTAAGTGGGTGGTGGGAGGAGGGAGAGAGTATAATTGAAAAGAACGGTGAATCAAGTGCGTTTTTTTCAATACATTTGCTAATTTCTAACTAATGAGTAAGCACAAAAAGTGAAGTGTATTAAAATTGTAAATTCATACATACATATATGCGTATATGCAAGTTTGTAAAAGTAATAAAATTTATTTAAAATCAATGCTCAAATAATTATTGCAATTATATAATGCATTTAAATCAAATTTCAATTCGAGTTCGGGCGAAGCATAAGCAAGAATAGTGAAAAATGAACGAATAATAGAATAACGGAAATAGTGAGAATGCACATCTGCTATCATACTCTCACATACCTATCGTATTGTATATTATCTCTTTTCCGCTCCCGCTCGGTAAGTTACTGTTTTATTCAATTTACATTTCTTTATATTTCTTTTTATTTCATTTTATTTACTTATTCATTCATAATTTTCTCACTCATCATGATTAAAAAATATTGCATATAATTAAAAATAAGATCGTTGTAAGTGGCGCAGATAATAAGTAGTAATAAGTATCAAAATAGAATAGCTGTAAAATACAGTCTTAGCCTACCCCTAACCGTAAAGTGCCAGCAGACGTCACATGCGCGACGCACAGTGGTTCGTTATCCGAAATCAAATTTCAAACATAGTGTGAAATGGTATTATCAGTATGTCTGAAAGTTTGTAACGCATTAAAAGAAGCATCATAGACCCCATAAAGTATATATTATCTTGATCAGCTCGACGAGACGATTCGTTGTTGCGCATTTTTTGGGGACTAATTTTTATGCTATACAGTTGAAATTTTACACATACACTTCTCTGTATTGCAGTTTAATAGATTATCAATATTAACCCGCCACGCTCACTTTTTGGGGTAGCCCCCATACAAACCTACTGCCCACTTTTGTGTTTTTGTAATAAAAACCTTTACAAATAATTTTCACTGGAGCAAAACTGTCATTTTCAGTAACTATTTAATGCAGATGCATGAGATTTGGTATATTTGCGGTCTCAGATTAGGAAATGTCAATAGTTCTGGTTTTCTGATTTCGGATTGAAATCAGGGGTGTCCAAACCCTATGCACACACGCACATTTGTTGTTGCAAAAGCACATCAGTATAGCCGAGTGCTAGCAGTCAGTCTACGTAGCCTCAGCATTATTATTACACGAACAATTTAAAACAACAACAAATTACTCAACAACCACTCTCTTTGAATGTATTTGTGTTTGCACTTCCATAAGAAACTTTTGGGCACCACAAATTTAAATTTAAGCTGTTGCATACAAGTACCTTACAGTTTTCTGCTTGAGAGTAAGGTACAATAATTAGCCCGAGTCTTTGACCATAATAATCAGGTGCACCAACTAACATACACAGTAACTTTGACTGAAATCTTTGCAGTATGTTCACATTAGAGTCAGGAACATTCTGAGTTGTATGCCAAGTTCATTAGTACTAGCTTTAATTTTTGTACGCTAAACACAAGTTAAGTAAAGCAGTAATTGGAACATCATAAAGTATATATATACACACATACTATGCTATTGTTTTGAAAATGCTTCTTAAAAGAATTTTTTTTTTAACATTTAATATTTTCAAGTTCAAGCAGAAATTGATGCTTTCTAACATCAATGCCCTACTATGTTCACAGCATCAAATATTATGCCACAGCAACAGGAAGCTTGGCGTGAGCCAACTTTTTGCTTCATTAAATATTTCTTTAGTTAAGTTCACTGAAAAAAATTCAACATTTTTCGCTAAAAGTGCCAAAAAGGAAGCAGTTTTCTTTTTATTATTTTTATTTATTAGAAGTACTTTTTATGCTGGAATTGCTTTGGCAGCAATTGTGTTTGCTTTTTCACTGGCATTGTTTGCCATTACCTTTGACATTTTTGTGCAACTTTTTCAAAAAAGTTGCCTTTTGACGTTTGTTGCAATGTAGTTGAGTGCTGAGAAGTATGACGGCTACATCAACTTCACCATTATCGTCATCATTATCCATATCATGCGATGCCGGCTTTTGTCTAGCATTGTTTGACTTTTTCACTTTGATCTGCGCGTAGTATAAAGAAGTCACAGGAATTCCGGCGGAAAAGGCGTGGCATGTAGGTTTATTAATACTAATGATGTCGCAGATGACGCTGCACAAATGCTTTTAAATATATGCAAGCTTCTTCGACTGAACTGTGTTCCTTTTTTTTTTTTGTTTTATTAAATTTAATTGACATTTTGCCGCTTTTAGCTGGCATTGTTTTAAGTAGACAGAAAACTGTAGGAGATGGTTTTTGTTTGTAGCTGTTTGAAATTTGTTTAATCACTTCAAGTCTTCAGTGATGTTAACTAAACTATATGGTGTACAACATATTTTTGCAATATATACATCAATTTAATTTAACTATTACAAAGGGTTTGTCCGGAAAGTAATGTGGTGTACGCAGAATTTTCGGGAGGGCGAATGCTCGACGACTCACGGTCGGTCATTGCCTGTAAACGTCACCGCCTATCAGTACTGCTATCTCATTAAAACTTGTAGAACCAATTTTTCTTTTCAGTTTATCAGTTGTTCGGGGAAGTCTCTGTTTGTAAGGCGAATGCTTCATTCATACTTTACGAAGTTAATGCTTTGTGTGAATTAAGTCGCGCTAGCTAGTCAATGAGAACGACATCTACATACGAGAGTACATGCTTCTAAAATTAATTAATTTACCTACGATCTTTCGGCCAAATTTCCTACTTTTAATGAACAATTCAATAACTCAAAGTCTCCATAAGTCGTCGTTTTTTTTTTTTGGTTATTATGCTGAATCGAGTTATAGCAGTACGATTGTATTTAAACGGTTTAAAATTAAAGCCTATCACAGTTGATTTTATAAATTAGTACGCCGTAAATCCGACTTAATGCGCTTCACTTAATTGTTTACAGCATTAATACGCAAAACCGCCAATTTAATAAACGCCATGGACATTCATATATGTATGTATGTATCTATGTACACATTACTCACACACAAAGCATTGAAGTATTAAGGACTCATACATGCTTTCGTATACATACCATTCCAACACACACATTCATTCATTTCGCGTACACGCAAAACATTAATCCGCGAGTTATCAATGCAAATAATATGCAATACGCCTCGCCCAAGTGATATCAATCTAAAACCCGGCAACATATCACTTCCGCTGCATTGGCGTTCACATTTGAGCAGCATATCAACAACAAATCAATTTCTAATTTCTAACTTCATTGATGCAACATACACTTAACACACAATTAAGTGCAAATAATTGCCAACGCAGCAAATAATTGTAAATGTTTTGCTTTAAACGTACTCCGGACACCGGAAGTGGCGCCGCCATTTTGTTAACACTGCGCGTTGACATTTTGCTTAAATTTCACTGTGAAATAAATCAATGACGCCTTTAGTATGTCTTCATCTTCAATTTCGCTAGTCATTTATAATTGAATGTAAGCTTAAGTTGACCCAAACCAAAATGCAATTCCATGGGTTTTGTGTACGGGTGTATTTGTGCAGTTCACGTCGTGATAAGCGGATAATGAATGCATGCTTGCATACAGCAGCATCGGAAGTTGTAAGACCATCTATTATACTATATACTGGTGTGTTTGTATGATCACGTTGCGCTTAATTAGTATAATCCGCGCTAAAATTATTTGTGTAGCGTTGATGGTTTGAGTTGGGACTGTGGTGTGGTGTGGGCGGTTGGTTTCTTAAAGCATCTTAACTAACACCCCTACTCAATGCAAACACTCATTCATTATCAGAATGCAGCTGCATTGCATTGCATTGCACAATGCTCATAATAATAATGATAACACAGCAGCTCAGCAGCAACAGCGTTGTTTAATGACAGCAATTAAGTTGAAACCAGTGTGCGGCAAGAGTAGCGTTGTGTACAGTGATTCCCAAGCCGTCTTATTGACAATTTAAGAAAAAATACTTTCTCAGTTATGTTTTCTTTGTTAGGGTTGGTACTTTGGTGACTACCCTCGTAGGTTAGACAGAATTGAGCTTCACAATGCATCAACTGCTTTAATCATTGACTTACCCTACAGATGATCGCCTAACTAGTGATTTTAAGTATAGTTTTCCATAAGGATGGAATCCCGTTTATGTGGGTTCTACAGAAATAGTCTTCTTAGGGCATGGACTTTACCACGTGTAGGCTTTCCATGAAAAATCGCGGGTATGCGCTCCCAGAAATTGTTATGGATTTAATTTATAGACACATTAATAGTCCAAAGCTGACCTGAAAAAATATTTTTAATTAATTACACCTTACGAAATCAGTTGGGAACCACTGACTTCTTATCAGTACTTACCAAACAAGAATTAAAGCGAATTTTACTGCATACGCATACACAATCAAATATACACACACGCATACACATACACACACTCACGAACGTCATGCTTAACATGAACTCAACTACAGCCAAAGGACGAAGCCGGTATACAGGACGCAGCGAAGGATGCTGTATGCGCTTGTCATTATGAATACACAAGTTGATACGCGAGAAAATGTAATGTAAGGATAATTGAATGCAATTAAAGCATCTTAATGTGAAATTCATGATCAGAGAATACATGGAGCCACACATGCACACACACACACACGTATTAAGGAGCAGTGATATGTAAGCTGAATGCTTAGCAGCAAAAAAGGACTACGCACTGACTGCAGCAACATTTGCATGCGAATGAGTGCAAAGAACTGCTTGTACGAAGGGTAGTATGTATCGCAAAAAAAGGACATACGCCCGCATACGTGCTGAAAGTCATTAAATATGCAAATTGCAAATAAATATTTCGCCAATACAGAATAAAAAAAGGACAATTTGCACGCGCGACGTGTGGAAAAGTAGATTTCAAAAAACAATTTCTGAAATTAAATTTATGTCCAACACAAGCAAGCATCGCCAAGAACTACAATAAAATTGTGTTAAGTGCACTTAAGCGGCTGCAAACAAAGCGCTGCAAGGACCAACGCAAAGGGTTGCGCGCGTAATTTACATGTAAACTATGACCAATGTCCTGCGTGAATTGTGCTGTAGTCTGTGGTGGCGGCGGTGGCCTTTGCTGTGAATCACTTTAATGTTGGCGCCTGTAAAGACGTTCATTGTCGCTATCGCACGCAAAAGGATGCTGCAGCAGGGCTATAAAGTAGTGCCAACAGGAAGCAATAATGGACTTTTCATTCAAATTATTTGCCACACAATTGATGTTGCGCTTTCCTGTTATCCTTTTTCAGCTTGAACTTCAATGTGCTTCGTTCTTTGGCCATGTTGATATGTTGTAGTGCTGCAGCACTTGTAAATATTTGTAAGGAAGTTGGCAACGCTGCTGACTGGTATGATCGTGCTGCCATGTGGCGCACATCCTTTTGTATTTGTTCACACATTCATATAAAAAGTTTTATTTTTTTAAAGTATTTTTTTTTTTGAAGCTTTTGAGGCGCCAGGCTGCAGTCTCGAGTGCGATTGTTTGTTGAGATACTTTTGGTATATAATAAATCACAGCGCAAGGAATCTACAGGTTTACAGTGTTGCGCAGGAATATTGACTATGAGAACATTTTTAGCTCGAAATCTTCTATAATCAAACACTGTATTCATTTATGTGACAATCACTGTAACTGCGCTAAGGCACGTTTTAAATATGCAAAGGACGCGCTTAAAAAGTAATTCAAACATAAGCTGGCATAGGCTATTATACAACACACATATGAACATCGAAGGACATGCAAAATACGAACATATGCAAGTGCTGAAAACGAAGAACTTCAACGTGACTCTACTCGACCATAATGCAAATGACTACAACTAAATTTCGCATTTAAAGTGCAGGAGTCCTTTTTTCATGCCCGACACTGCAAATTCTTTTCGCACTTTTTGCATCATTAATTGTGGAATTTATGAGTGCCGCACTGAAGCACAAAAGCGCCGAAAAAATGGAGCAAAATAATTGTGACTACAAGCGTAAATTTCAATTTTATTGAGTCCTTTCTTTTTTTTGGCTGGGCGTCAACGACGCTTCGCATATTTCAAGTATGCAAAAATTTTGTAAAGGATATTGCAGGCAAGCACATGATGGCATGCAGATGCATATGTTTATATTGCATTGTTTCAGTTTCAATTTAGGCAAATATTATGCTGGTTGTTCGACACCTCTTCACATGAGCGAACGCATCGTTCTTGTTTTCGAAGAATAACATGTAAATAATTTCCAGCTGATTGCACAATTTGTTGCGGGTTTGATTTTTATTGTATACCTTTTTTTTCTTGTTTGTTTTGGAGTACACCATGAAGTCTATATATGAAGTCTGTAGCTGGAGTTTGTATAGCGGCGGCACGACAAATGCAATATTTAGTGCCTGTCTTTTGTTCCATTTGGCGTTACTCAATTTATGGCAAATAAGTCTGTCAATTTGGCGAATTAATAAAGTGGAAAATTTCTGTTGCATTGTATTTATTTGGCATATATAGCGGAGCTATGGTGCAGTGTAAATAAATAGTAGAGTGGTAGAGTCAGACAAAATGAGCGGTAGGTTTGTATGAGGGCTATGGTTTAGAGTTGAAAACAGTCGCAGAAAGTTTATGTTTTAATACAATAAATAGAGGTAAAACCCAAGTGAGGAAACCCTACCTGCAACTCACAAAACTTCTGATATCAATTTTGTGTTGTATTATTGGGATTGATTGTAAAATGTAACTGAGCGTTCTGAATCGAAGCTGCCCACTAGTAGATGCGTATGAATCTACCATCTATAAGATGCCATCGTATCGAATTTCAAGTTGATATTGACGTATGGGACTACCTCAAAAAGTGGGTGGGACATTTGTATATGTTTATGAAGTTGTTGTCAACTAAAATCCACCAAATCGAATTTCAAGTTAATATTGATTTAAATAAAGAATTTTTTCATGAAAAACAAAAAAGTGGACGGAGGGTTTGAATGGGTGCTACCCTAAAAATTTGGCGGGATACGCCCATTAGTCTATGTATGTTAAGCGGCTATCCATAAAAGGCATCTCATAGCACTTTAACCTAATATAAGTTTTTCATACAAAATACAAAAGTGGGCAGTAGGTTTGTATGGGTGCTACTCCACAAAGTGGGCGTGGCAGGTCAATCTTGAAACATTATTAAATTGCAATAAAAATAAGTGTATGTGCAACTGGATAGCAAAAAAATTGGTCCCCGAAAAATGTGCAACAACATACAGATGTAGAGATTTCAATCTCTGTGTGAATGGTATACAAATTATCCCTTAGAACATGTTAGCCATTTACCCTGGAACACTTGTTTAATTATCTGTTGTGTAGATACTCTACAAAGCAAAAGAATCCCAAAATCCCGGTTTAGTGCGCTTTTTCAATATACAGGAAAATAAGTTCAAAAATCTGCTCTCCGGCATTAGCGACTTCGGTTGTGCATTGATAAATGCATGAATCAGTCAGTCAGTCAGGACAAGCATTCTTATGTACTCGTATATACACAAGTATTAATTTCCTTTTCAGTAGCTATCATATCTAAGTATTCAATCACATACGCCCCTCTTTTTAACTTTTCTATACAATTTCCTTAGCATCAATTTGAAAATCATTAGCTAAACATCATAAATAACAAATAAGCTTATTAAAAGCGTTTACATTAGACTTCAGCTGCACAAAAAGATGTCGTCGTGACGTTGTCTACACCGAAGACCTTTGAGGATTATTTGTGCGGGAGAAAGCATTAACAAAATAAACAAAATTTTTACCTTTTGAGCATATTTGATTAGCGAATTCGGAGCGCAACTTTGAATGTTTTGCTAATTTATTGCGTTTTAATTCATATGCAAATTTCTTTTTTTGCAAGTAATAAGAAATACATGTGCAACTAAAAAGGGAAGCCAAACAGAAAGCAACGCACACACATATGGCACTTAATTTGGCAAAATTTAATATATCTATGTATAAAGGATATCTTGGCAGCATATCAGCACAATCCGATCAGAAAAGTGGAAATTTTATGTTCACACATAAAACGAAAAAAAAAAAAAACGAAAAACTCAATCTAATAAATAAATTTCCAGCCAGTATCCTGCTAAGAAATTAGCTACAGGATATGACAATATAAGAAAGAAATTATTTTTTATTCATGCATTAAATTGTTTTGACTTGAGTTCTGCGTATGGAGTTCTCAAGCAGCTATTGATATGCATCAGCGCATGTAAATCCTTGTGCTCTCCCTTCGCAGAATCATACACCCACAAACACACGCACACATACTAATCAAATTTACACACACACACATGCAGCCGCAGCTGAATTATTTCTCAGCATTCGCTGTCTGCACCTTAGCATCAATAATATCCTGCAGCAGGATATCAAAAATAATTTGTTTGACAATAAAAGACGATAAACATTAAAATTATGTGCCACCGAAAGTAAAATGCGAAAGTCTTCTATGAGAACACATAAAAATGCGTTGCTAGAGTCTTCATTTCGTTTCATGCTTAAAGCTTGTCTCCACGCCAGTACTTGCAGTGTGGCTTGTCCTTTTTCATGTTTATTGCAGATTTCTTTTACTCCATCTCGAATTTTTTTTTTTTTTTGTGTTTGTTCTTGTCTGCCTTTGGGCGCTACAACTTGTATTCTGGCCTTTTGCTGTGCATACTTTTAGGGGTTGTGGCATTTTATTATTTTATATATATTTTTTTAAGCTTTCCACTGCGTTGTCCTGTGCTGCTTTCACATTTCGCTTGCGGTGATTAGTTGCTAAATTCACTCGTAAATTTGTCAAATCGCATAAGATATTTGCTTATGAAAATGCTACAAGGACATGCTATCTATGGCTATATAGATATAAAGTGGCTCTCATACCGCTCTCGTACAATTATTTCAGACTATTTCGTGACTTTATGCAGATTTAGCTTTTTTTTGTGCTTTAGTTGCATATCCCTTGGGCATTTATTTTTTATGGTAGTCTCAGTTGATTTTATATGTGATTTGTCGCATGTTATTTGATTATTAAATTAAGAATTTTTTGTATGACTGGACTTGAACAGTTTTTAAGTGGCGTCTATATAATTTAGATTTGATACAATTTGATTTGGGGGGGGGAGGTTGGGTGCTAGAGTAGTCGCACATATAAAAGAAACACATGTAGAAGTACTTAAACTTCTCAGTTCAAGTCCTTTTAATTGCTGCACATGTATGCAGTTTTATTAACATGCATTCCCAGCACTTTACCTTGACCCAAATTGCCAGCCCTTTGCCAAAGTAACTCCTACAAATTGTTGCAGAAGTTTGTCGACCCCTTTATTCAAATAGCAAACAACGCGAGGAGCAAAATCTTTGGTACGTGCATGCATCAAAAGGATATGTTGCTACTTGTGCTTAGAAGAGGCGACCTTGAGATTTGATGCTACTTGATGCAGATATATAATTTTGATACAAAACTGGAACAAGCTTAAATCGGAATGTTACTTTAAGGTGAAACCTTAAAATGAAGAGACTATCAGCATTGATAAAACAAGTCATCTTTAATTTTTCTTTTTATACCATTCACACATAGTAGATACATAGTAGAACCTAATAAAGTATATAAATTCTTGACAAGCTCGACGAGACGACCCGATCCAGTCATGTCCTTCTGTGTGACTGTCCGTCTTTCTGTGCATTTCTATTGCAGATTTTTAGACATATGGCTGAATTCCGGTATATAGGCTTATTTTGAATCGAAATAGATGGAGTATTCATATCAATGTGCCACGTTCCCTCTTAGCGGTAGCCCTCATAAAATCCAACCATCCACTTTTAGATCTTTCTATGAAAATAATATTTATTAAAGTTGATATTAACTTCAAATTTGATATGGAGCCCTATTAAGAATGGATACTTCACATATATATCAATTGGCGTGCCTGCCAACTAATAGGGATAGTACCCATAACAATTTTGGATTTTTGTATGAAAAACTTATTTCTTACAGTGGTTATCAAATTGAAGTTTGATATGGTGGATTCTTAGAAATATATGCTTCACATTAGTAGGTGTGTCTCGCCCATTTTGAATAGCCACATACAAATCCACCACACATTTTTGGCTTTTTAGACGGGGGTTTCATAACTATATATTAACAGACGAGTCCCACCTAGTTTTAGGGTAGCCACATAAAGACACCTATTCACGATTCGGTTCTTGGTTTTATAAATCGTGTGAATTCGTGTGAATGGTATTAAAGTGTTGCTTCCACCAAATTTAACGTTTTTTCTTGTTCAAATATTTTTTGACCAATGCAGCTTTAAATTATTGTTTAGAATAACTTTTAAAAGGTATACTTTCAGGGTTACATGTGTTCTACGAAAATGTTTTAAAGGTGCATAATTCCTTAAGTCCTGCTGTTCTTCAGTATTCCATTATATTTAATTAAGCAGCTCAAAGTTACATCAATGACCACAGCATGAGTTGACAAAACTTCAATTCGTGAAGTATACCGCAAATAAAAGCAAGTATTCCATTATCCTGTTGCAATACAAGCACTTGAGCACGTAGATAAAACATGAAACCACTTAGCAATTGTCGTTCTATTGTATAGTAAAATATAATGTGAAAGTATCTAAAATAGACTAAGAATATAATACAATTTATTTATTTTCTACGCTCTAATTTATTTTTAATAATGCGCTAAAAAAGGTAAATAAAAACCAAAATTTTTGAAGTACGCTTTGAGTTCCACTTGTTGGCTTTGATTTGAAATTTGTGCAAATATTGGTCGAAGTTTATACACTTTTTCTTTTTTGTGACTATTAATGTGCTTATTACAGAAGCAATACGAAGAAATGTTAGTTCAACTAAACTTTTGTGTACTTTCAATTATCGAAATACACTTGAAATGCGCTTTGATGGCACATGAACTAATATTTGCACACATGAGTTCTGGATTCACTTAAAAAAATAAAATAAAAAAATAGAGTCGGAGTTAAAAAAAGTATAATCTAAACTGTTTGTTTACGGGTCACTTTCACTCAACGAAAATCCACAACAACTTTCACATCGATAAATCGCAGTTTCGATTGCAAATTCTGTTTATATGTGTGGCTTTTGTTTATTTAGCTGAGCTATATGTAAAAAAGGGGTTTCTCACATATCCTTTATCCTTTTTCATCTATTTTGATAGCCTAGTGTGCATGTGTGTAAATAATATTTTCTTTTTGCACGGTTTGTTGTCTCGAGGGAACATTTGATTGAATTTTTACTCTAGTCAAATGCGCATTTTTTTTTTCATAGAATTTTTTTTCTAAAATTTTGCCAAGTTTAAATAATCCTGGCTGCTTGTTTATCTTTGTGAAAATATCAAATTTTTTAATATCATCTTCAGACTTGTGCCATTTACTTTTTTGGTTTCTGTTAATTCTTTTTGCGTGATTGATAATAATATTGATTGATTGCTGCCCAAAAGGCCTAAAAGGGTTGATTTGCTTTCTGATAACTACAGCAGAAATCGGCTTATCATGTCGATGATTATTTGGTTTTTCAATTTTGTTAAAACCAACTTCTCCAAAAAAAAAAGAACTTCTATTTACTTTTCTACAATTTAGATGCAGCAGCAAAGCTTTAAACTTTAGTTTAGCAAAAGTGCCACGCGACTTTTTTCCAATTCAATGCACAAAATGACGCGGATTTATACTCCATGCCTGTCGTTTTCCTTTATAAAGCTCCATTGGATTTCAATTCCATAAAAATGCGGCAGCCAGCGCCTTTTGTATGCAGTTTGTCTTTGATCTTGACAGACAGACCGTCTGTCTTTCCGTTTGTTTGTGATTCTGTAAAACAGAATTTGTATAGGCAAAATATAATTTTCAATCAGTCGCTTTTCCATTTGATTTTTTATTGTTATTATGCATAATACGAATATACATTCAGCTTTTGGTTTTTAATTAACCGCGGTCTATGGAAAATGCATATTTAATATTCTATTGATAATAATTTCTTTTTTAATTTTAATATTTGCATTAGTAGGTCCCTTTTTAAAGAACTGGGTTTGAAGCTGCCTGAATGTATGAATGTCAAATTACTTAAGACTTCATTTAATGATAAACGAAATCAATGGCTTAGAGAAGACAGTGAACTTATTAGCCCTGACGTACAAAATTATGATTTTAAATGGTGAAAAATATATATAATTTAAAAGTTATTAGGTTTTTAAAGGCTATGTTCCTAATGACTTCGTTTCTACAAGTAAAACCGTTAATACAAATGAGTAGTGTACAATAATTGAAATTAATAACTTCGCTATAGTCGTTTTTAAGAAGTCCATGAAGTTAGCAGGCTATGTTTATCAATGAGAAAATTGTGTACTAATTTTGTTATAATCTTGATCATTAAATAAAATATTTGTGATCGTGTTCTAATAACAAAGAAACAGCTTGGTCTGCTAACTTTAGAGAAAGTTGGCAGACCAATATTAAATATAATGAAAAAATAATTTTAAAGTAACTGTTCTATAAAAAAAGTTTTTGCACGTCTCTAAATAAAGAAGAAATTTAACATACAGTTAACGGACTAACATTTAAATATAACGTCACCACAGAAACTAAAAGAATAACCGAAGAAATTAACTCTTAAAGTAAGCACACCAAATGGATCATTAAATTAGTATATGTAGATGGCCATAAAAAACACAAATAGGCTCTTATAACACATCACTAATCGACCCGAAGCGTCCTATCAGTATATTTATCTAGGTTTCAGTGTTAGAGATCCTTTCGGAGTCAGTCATCTCTCAACACAACCCAAGTCCCTGACCTGACCACTTGCTGACATTTATTTTACTTACTTCTTCATTGACACAACATACTAAGTTTGTATCAAACTTGTCTATGTGAAGCACTTCAACATATTCGATTGAGCTGATGATAATTTTATGAACCTTTTTAGGGTTGAATAAATAGCAACAAAACAAAAAAAAAATTAATAAAAAAAAAATGGGTATTGATAAAACTTAGTCTATTCGATTTGCAAGTTCGATATTATTTTAAATTTTATATCACATGAAATGAGAACATCGTAGAATCAATTCTTATATGACCATGCAAGACACATATGCTATCTTTGTGGTCATGAGAATTGGCTCGTTTTAAATAAATTTTAAATGGTAATAGGTCAGTACCGTTTATTGGTACTAGTGAATCAAGTAAATGCAGCTCTCTAAAAGCGCATATCACGTCGGATCTTCATTTCGCTGAAAAGAAGTTATAGATTGATTTCAATTCCATAAGACTAAATGAATTTATAAGAAAAAAAAACTGAAATTTTAGTGGAATAATTTTATTATCGTTTATTTTATATTATTTTAATTGTAAATGGTCAACTTATGAGCTACAACATATTCTCTACATTTATATTTAAAACTATTAAAAATGTATTTTCTGTATTTTATATTTTTATACTTGTGAATTTCTACTTTTAGATTGTACTATCATTATGCTCGTTATAAAATTCCTCATTGAATATTTTTTTCTTGTTTGCAAAATTTGGGAATATAAATCTTAAATTGTATTTTAAAAATTAAAATTGACACAGATTTACATTTACTACTATGCAAAATAATTACAAAAATATAATCATTTATAGAATGATTTTTTGATTTCTTATATAAAAAGCGCTAACAGCTAATATACTATTGAGTATGTAGGACAAATTGTATTGCATAAATATTTAGTTGTACTTATAATTATTTCGAAGATTGTAGTTTAGCATAGACACCGAGAGAGTTTTGTAAAAAATTTAAGACTAATTTTTAGTTTAATAGTTGATTATTTAGTTTAGTAAAAATATGAAAAAACTAAATTTATTAAAAAATATACAATTTTTTTTTTTTTTTTTTATTCAAGTTTTGCACTGGGCCGACCATGTTCGAAAACTTAAAAGACTATTGCTTAAAATTTAATGAAATTTATTTTTCTTTTGTAAATACAATAATTAAAATAAATTATCACATTTGCGCTTATTAAAAAATTTCGAATTCGAAATCAACTGATACCGAATTGCCGACGGCAAATACAAAAATTATATTATATCAAAAAAACTCCATTTTGGACGTAACACAAATTTTTGCATTCGAAAACAAATCTAATTTTCCGTTCTTAGTTGCTTTGTTGCCATTTGAAGATGACAATAAATCACAATTGCGCTTAACTAGAGCTACTAGTATCTTCCATCACAAAACTACTCCACATAGAATACCACTTTTACACAAAATAACGCTTCGAGGATTCATGCTCCAACATGATTTACTGATTTACTGCCACAAAGGTTGCACATTGCCATTGGGCAACAATTGCACCGAAAAGGCGCCGCCAAATGTATTCGAAGAGTTTCCATTTTTCAAATAATAATGCTTCAAGACTTTACACATGGCTAGTGCAAGTAGTTTCCAGGCGATTAGCTGCTGCTCAGTTGTAGCCGATGATGTTCCATTCGATGAAGTTTGTGTAGTGGAGGAACTTGTGCTTGTTCCATTTGGAATGCTCGAACTTGGCGCCTCATAGTCGACAGCATCGTAACCTTCAGCTTCAAAATTAACATCAAATGAAGTAGCCAACTCCGGCGGTGGTGTTGTTGAGGATGTAGCTGCTGTATGCCCATCGACTTGATCGCCGTCGGCATGCTGTGCCTGCTTTGGTTCGTAGAATGGTATTGCCATTTTTTTCTTTTCGAGCGTAGTAAAGTAAACACGTCGTCTAAAAATGTCGTATGTTTTCACTTTTAAATATTCAATCAGAATAAAGTGTCACAATTTTTTTAAGCGTTGTGCACACGCAGACAGCAAACGTTAAACTGACTACACGCTGCTGTTGCACGCGTATTTATAGCCGAGGAAACCTATAACGTGCAACAAGCCACCACCATGTACAATACCACTACCACCACCAGTTTGCACACAAACGAACCGAACCGAACTGAATATTCCTGCTCAATACATTTTGTAACCCACAAAAATATTTTCATTGGTGACTCACCCTTAGACAAGCATTGTCGTTGAGTTCGTCGAGTCGTCACCCTTGACACATAGAGTACGAGTGCGGTTGTTGTTGCTTGTTGAGTGCCTCACGTGTTTTACGTGTTGTCGTTCGCGGTATTACAGAAAGAGAGAGAGAGAGAGAGAGAGAGAGAGAGAAAGAGAGAGAGAGAGACAAGGTAGACTTCCGTAACTCAAACCGAACTGATGGCTCAAATGTCAGCTACTTTACGTTATTGTAACTTCTATGAGTGTTACGTGCATCACGTGCGAGCGAAACTTTACTACACAAGCGCATTACGTTGCTCTCGTGCGCTCTTGCTGTGGCACAGCATATTAAACACTTGTAGCATTTACGTAAAAATGCATTTTCTTATCTCTGCAACGTAAAAATTACACATTCGAATTTTCGAAATTCAATGTTCGAATTTTCGAACATTGTCGTAATGTGAGAAAAACTTCCCCACTTATTCAAATGGCTTATGCTTAACGTGTTTAGGCATTTTTGTATTGTTCGAATGTTCGAATTTATTTTCAAAATTCTATAATTTCTCCGTTTTGGTTTTATATATTTTACTGCTTGATTTTCTGTATGCTTAGCTAGTATAACTACAATTCGAACATTCGAAATTACTTTCGTACATCTATATAGTTTCTCCAGTTTTACTTTGTGTGCGCTACTTGTGTGCAAAGTCCTTGACCAAATTCTTTGTTTTTGTTACTGTGCTGTGTAAAATACGCTGCTCTGTGTGGCTTTGTGTGTGCATGTTTCTTGCGTAGGACTTCTAGCATGAAAAAACTGTGTGTGTAAACAGTATGTGTTTAAGTAATGGTATGTCATGCGTATGTGTCTTGAATATTTAAGACTCGTTTTTCAACAAAATACATTTTTTTTCTTGCATTTGATACATTTCAAGGACATAAAACGAAGCGTTTTGTAAGCTTTTTGTTATATGGTGCGGTAGTCGAAATGGAATGATAAGTTGGTTAAGTGCATATGGTAGCTAATTTCACACGTGTTCTAAGACTATACAGAGGGTTGCAATCTATATATTACTTATATATTTGCATTCTGAAGTTATAAAGCTAGATTATACTTATATATGTATAAACATCTAGCAGAAAAGAAAATAAACAAAATTATTAACAAATGCACAGCCTAAAAGTTTGCTCGGATTTTATTTTGTATGCATACATTTTGTAGCATACTTTCATTGCGTTCTCTTTGTGTTTTGCAAATGCAAGAAACTGTGAAAATGAAATAGAATTGAACATTTCTCGGTATTGAATTTTTATAACCATAAACTGTTTTCTTTTTTTAATCAAACAAATTCAAAATGGTTAAAGTAAATTGAAGAGAACAAAAGTTACCGGCATTGTTCTACTTAAAACCAATTCCACAAATCAACATAATCAACTCAAGTAATTCCATATTCGTATACTTATATAGTCAAGTCATAAGCGAAAAAGCTACTAGTACTCAAACAAAAGCCGGCACTAAAATATGTAAAAGTTTTTATAGTGAATGTAAAATGTGAAAGCACACGAAAAAAAAATAATATAGTCGGAAAAAAAACTTACAACTTTAGGGGAAGAAGAACGAATGAAGATACGGTTTAAACGAAACGAATTTCTTGTCAGCTTTTTCAGAGTTTTTATAGCATTACCCAAAAAAAGGCTAAAATGTTCGAATCACACCTTAATCATCAGATTTATAGGTGCATGTAAGAAATGTTAGAATTTAGACAGGCTATACCAAAAGTTTGATTTATGCAGAATAATCCACTGAAAGATCCTGAGACAAAGTCCTTCAGGAGAATGCCGGAATAGGCTAAGAGACGAACTGAGGAACCGATATAGATATACGATATACGATAATGACTCTGATCTTTCTGCAATGATCTTTCTACAATAACACAGATCTCACGAACAACAAAAGACATAAACTTATTAGCTATACTGTAGTGCATCTTTGACCAAACTAAAAGGAAAAATATGTACTCAACAATGAAAATTCTATACGCTTAAAAGAACATTCAAATGAAAATGTTTCGCTTCACTTAACACAAACAAACAGCATTTATTTGGCAAGGACTATCAACAAGAAAGCAAAAGGACAAACGGATAGATAGTTGTAGAGACAAACACACTGGAGGTGCAACAGTAGCATGTACTACATACATATACATACCTTAACATATACGAGAATAACTGTAAAAGTTTTTGGTATATAAAAATTCTAATATACTCCTAGTATTATAAATAAAAATTTGTTGACAGTTCCAAAAACCGAAATTTTAACGTAGCACTATTTATGCGTCGTATCAGGGTCTCAAGATTTAGTAAACTGATGGTTTGTGAAGATACAATGCTGGAATCCGAACTGATAATAGCACATTTAATTTAATGTTTCTAGTTTAAAACGTTTTCTGGATCAATACGTTAATAACACAAGGAGTAGGAAATACACGGAGATGGTTAGATCATAATTTTCTTATGAATATTTAAGTTTTATTCCGCTAAATAAAATTTCCAGATAGTTTTGTGGTTACTTTTAAACAGATGCACGCATAAAAGTGAAGTTCAAACTACAGCAACAGCAACAGCAACAATAAGTGCAAGCAATGCAATACAATATCCTTTTTCGAAAAAAAGAAAGAAAATAGCGCAACACAAAATTGCCAAACATATAAAATGGCAAATGTGTTGCCAAGTATATATTGTAGCAGCAGAATGACTCTTTGTTGCTTCTGGCAGTCAGATTGATATTAAATTATATTCCTTATTATCATTTGATGTAAACTGTAAGCGAAATACACACACGTCGGAATATGATAGCGTGCACACATGTGACTATTAGGTTTTCAGGGAACCTGAAACTGAACCTCTATGCACTCTCGGGATGCACTGAAGCATTTTATATTGCCACAAGTTTATCGACAGCAACAATTGCGTTTGGTATATCGTATAAAAAAAAAAAAGAAAAAAGTAAATTTATTTTATATGCGAAATGCAAACAATGCATTTTTGTTGCTGTTGTCCCAAAGTCAAAGGATACCTTGCTGCTCGTCATTGTCATAATATGCTTCAAGAGTTTTACATTTCTTGTGGAATACATAAGTGACATTAAATGGCTGGGTTTGGTGCGACTTCAGTTTGGCTTCATTTCATTCTATTTGGGTTTGATTTCATGTGACGTTTCTTCTGGACTGCAACATAAATTTCAGCGTCATAAAAGTGTTTAAGTGCAGCTTTAAGCATATCAATGATTGGATAGATTTTAAAATGTGTGGTTTTACTGCAGGCTATAAATTGTAAAGATTTATTTATAAAGCTTATTATATAAAATTGTAGTTTATATGCAGATTTTTCGGTATTAGAGTTGGTCGCTATTAATTGATTTAAAACGAATGTGCTTCTTCAAAATAGAGTATATAGCATATTTTGATTGGATAAACCGGTGATTTTTCCAACGTATTTTAACTATCGAGACCGAGTTTCACTAGCTATACACAACTGTGGTTAGGCCAATCCCAATCTACGTAGTTGTATGGAGGCCGGTAGTAGACAGGGATTCTACGGTTAAGAGAATACAAAGAAGTACAGAACTCTGTATCAGTGGCGCTCTACGCACCACACCGTCGGAAGCACTAAACGTCGTATTTCAACGGCTCCTACTTGTTATCATTTCAAGAGGGATTCCTCATATTGGTGATATGGTACATTAGAACACTTAAAGGTACTCCAACTACAAGAGGCCTTCCCATTAATTACGGATTACTATATACCGGAGTCTACGTACTTTCTCAGGACACACCCTCGAAACCAAAAGCAAGTGTACATTTTCTCTGATAGTCAAGTAGTTCTCAAAGCACTTGACTAATTCGGTAATAATACAAAAACATATGCTGACTTCCGCAGATTTCTGAATCAGATGGCCAGGCACTACGTAATCCAACTCATCGGAACATAGAACGATATTGTGTACCAGATAAGCTGGCTAGAGAAGGTGCCACTGCCGACATCCTTTCCGGGAAGTCCACTGTAGGGATAGGGATACTTATGACTACTTGAAAACTATGGATCACATGAAGGCCATAAAAAAAACAGATGGGGTAACTTAAACACTTGTAAAACTTACCTTACCAAACTACAGATTTAAAAGAACAAATGCACTGCTACGCCAGAAAAGATATTACAACTCTATTCTGGCAAATCAATTTCCGGGGCACTGCCTCAAAGTAAGACATGCCACTATGTTTTGGACTAACTCCCAGAATTTCTGCAGAAGTTGTGGCAATGTCGAAGACATTGAACATTTACTATATTATTGACCAACTCATAGTAGAAGGACACTAACTCTACTCGATATAATCTTACAGAATAAGAGCGTAAGAGCTGCATAAGAAGTAGGTGAGATGAGTCATCACTGGTCTAAGTGACGGCGCGACAGCTACTCACGCCGGCATTCGCAACCTAAACTATTCTAACTTAGTTCCTCCTGTTTTAAACAAATGTGAGTATTACCTAGCAACAATCACTGTGCAACTTGCTAATTAACAAATTGATTTATTAAAATTAAAACCGCAATTCTCTTGAGATTCAAAGTTAAATCCTTGCACAGCACAATCAGCTTAAACAGTCAAAATAAAAACTCATATGCAAATTTTGCAAAAATAAATGAACAACCCTCGAAAACATCGACTTTGTCTTTGTGGTTAAATAGAGTAACAACAAAACGAGATAATTTCCAGTATAATACTGACATTTAATTAAGGTGTACTCCAGCGCCAAAACACCACAAAGGACTAGCAGAAAGAATCACTGGCTGAATGAATGCCGAATGCAAAATGAGTCTAATTAATAACGAGGCATTTACCACATAATTCATAGCGCTAACAATGTTGTCAAAATGCCAAATTCTCAACTCATACTTATACAAGAAATCATTCAAAGGGATGCAAAAAAAACCTCATAGCAACTTGTATCTTCAAAAGTTATGCAGAGGGCTGCAAAGATTTGCTTCATTTGTATGTGCTGTCGGTTAACTAACTTTGAGTTTCCTTCTTTTTTTTTTAAACGGTTAGCAGTTGGTCATTTTATAATTTTTTATTTTTCTACTTTTTGCCACTTTCGAAGTTTTTTATTTTTCTTCTAAATGAAGATTTTTACTGATGACTTAATCCTAGTTGACCTAAATTTATTGCTTGTCCGATATGCGCGTCTGTTTGAATTTTATACTTCAACAAATTTTGTAATTTATGCAAATTGTAGCCAATATATTTGGAAAAAAAAAATCAGATAAACCTCTCTTTGAGAATCACCAATTTCCATATGCTATTTTCCTTTGACAGCAACAGCAAAACAATTAATTTTCTTGCCTTTGTTCTATTAAGATGCTCATACTAGGCATGCCTAATCTCACAGGAATCTAAGCTTCAAATTACAATATGCTTTTCTTTGGTTAGTCTAAACAAACATCAAACTTACCCTTTCCATAACACTTCAGTTGCGGAACAATAAAACTTTCTACATCAACTTCACTCCGTACATACCGGTTTAGTTATAATCGAATTTTAACGATAAACTTACGTACATCCTTTGCTGTCTTCACTAAATATGCTTGTTCCGTTGCCGTGCCATAAACTCTAATTTCCATGTCCTGCAGCAAAAGTGTAAAATTTTATTATTTAAAACAACAAATTTTTTTGTGGCACTTTTCTGTCCATTAAAACTAAACTTTACATCTTGCTCGATTCAACATCAAAAGCATATAATTTATGGTTCGTTAGGTCAAGCGTCTAGAATCGCTACAGGGCAGCAATTTTACCAAGTGTTTCATTTTCATTTTATGGCATAAGAACTTCTATCTCAATCCCGAAATAATGGGAAGGTACGTTGAAGTCAACTGACTGCATGCATTGTCGTGCTGAGAAGTGCCAATAAAGTTTTTCTTGTGCACATCGTCATCGGACAATGGTTACCGGGGGCGGGGTTCTGGAAGTTTTGCATAGACTGCTGCTTTCTAAATTTCTCTCCTGTATACAAACTTTATTTATTCAAAAGGTATTTAAATGTGTATTCATCTTCGTCACATGTCGTTCTGTCACTTCTTAGTTTGTTCTTGACGAAATTTACAGCTTCACATACGAGAATCCTGTTGTGGTTTTCATTGTGTATTCATTTTACCCGGATTTATGCATTGTGAATCCTTCGACATTTTCAGCTGGTTTCTTTGTTGCTTTTATTGTTCATTTCCATTAAATAGAAATTGTGTACCAAATATTCGTAGGTGGATACACTTGCAAGCTTTTACAGTGGTTTCAATAACCGGGATAAAATTTTCCATACACAAAACCACTTTTAAGACGTTCAAAGGAAACAAAAAGTGTACTGCAAAATTTTTCAGCTTCAATTTTTTGCTTTGGGGATTCATAATTTGTTTTGAAAGCATACAAATCAGATTTTAAAATGGTAGATCTTTGAACCTCCCTTATGTGTTATGATTCCTTAACCAAACTACAACATATTTTTAATATTAAATCCGAAGCTTTTAATGGAGGAACGACGTACTATTATAAGTGTAAACTATTTGCGAATTATAAAATGTTATAGTACTGAACTTGAAACTTACTACAATTATTTAGTAGTGAGTGTACGTTTGTTAATAGTAGTAGAAGCTATTGTGATGCATATGCACTGAAATTGTCAACAGACTATTATGAATATATAACTTAGTGATGACGTTTCTTGATAGAATAATAGAATGATAATGCTAAATATGCAAATATTTTAATTGAAGTTCTTTCATTCGATAAATTTATTAAGTTGTAACGTTTATGAAACTTTCAAATGGCAACGCCTGAATCAGTGCATTGAAGAGCATTGCGTGTGAGCGAAATGGTATGCGTGTGAGTTGAAATTGGTAAGGAACAAGAATAACTGGTAATATGTGTTTGCAATTTTGAGCAGATTCAAGACAGAGTTGCCAACTTGGACTACGGTGTAATTTCTACAACAAAATTTACCACATTCTTCAGCTATTCAACACACTGTGCAACACTTTAAAGGGTCACTTCGTCTTAGTCCGTTTTCAATGTTTGCCAACATGCCAAGTATAATTTCTTTTTGATTTGCAGATACTTAAATGCACACCCCTAAAATATACTTTAACACAGCCAAACACACCCACAATATTATACAAAAAACAAACTATGCGCTGACCACATGTACTAGTACATAAAAATAAGCAAGGACCAGGACTAAAATTTATGTAAGCCATGCAAAGCATCAAGAGCAAAAAGGACATGTAGCTGCAAAAAAAAAGTAGAATAAAACTTTTGAAGAAAGTGCGCTTAGTGCTGCTAGGTTTGGGTACCGATCAAGAACACACTTGTCCTTTATCCTTCATACAATACAAGCAAATTTGAATGAATAGCGAATGTATATGAATGGTCAAACAAGCATAAAAGGCGACAAAAGGCCACTTGGACTATGACTTGGGATTGCTGGATTATAAAGACAAGAAAAAAAACTTCTGGTCACTTTGCAGTGACACCTTCTGCTCTAAACTTACTGTTGACTTAAAGAACTTTGAAGTTGAAGCTGCAAGTAGTATTTTGTTTGGGTGGAATTTTTGTGTTGTGGTGTTCTTTAAAACGCTTGACGAATTTAAATCTCAAATGATTAAATGCTTTTGTGGGGTGACTTTTAAGCATGTGTGTGTGTGGGGGTTCGACAGCCTGTGTAGTCTCCAGCGCATTGTTATATGTGCATTAAAATTTTATATTAAATGTTTTATTGTCAGATACTGCTTGTGTGTTGTGTGTTGTATATACACTTACTACAAAATCATTCTCATAAAAAATAAGCATAACAAGTCGTAGACATTTAACTGCCTGCTCATTCTTGAATTGTTTGACTTCATTGTGCCGTGTCGAAGAATTTTTATTGTCAGCTAAGCTTTTAATTTAAATTATATTTCAAAAAAAAAATTTCACTCAATTGTATTTTGCTGCTTTTTTACACTTACAATTTCGTTTATTTTTATTTTTTACAACTGTCATATATCTTGCTATAAGCGTTTTGTTGCATTAAGAAAAGCAATATATTCCATTCCATTTCAGTGTAGCAATTCAAAGTAAAACCTTAACATTAAAATTATGCTTTATCGTTATTTTATATATCTTTTTTTTTCAGGAATTTCAAATGGTGTACAATTTGCTGCAGATTCACTTACATTTAATATTTGGAAATCATATTTCATTTTACTTAAAAAGGTATTTATAGGATGTAGTAAAATGCTTGTTACTTTTAAATGTTTCTTTGAATTCCCACTGCTTCGTGTACTTTATCGTCTACAGACTGATTTTTTATTAAAAGTCCGTTTAAGTAATGAAATTCGTCGATACTTTAAAAATAAAAAATATATATTTTCCTATTAAATAAAATGTTGATCTAAAAAAAAGCCAAGAAATGTAGCACCCTCTTATCTGCAAGGCTTAGCTTTATTAGCTTTTGTAATAGCACTCTAAGACACATAATCAATTCAAGCGGAAACATCTTTAATCGGTTGGTGAACAGTACATGGCTATAACTTGCGTAATTTATGATACAGTGCAGGGTGTTGACGCCCTTAGCATTAACATTCACTAGCCCTTTCACTAGTTCTAACGTACCAGTAATATCACCAGTGAAAAATAGGCAACAAATTTCGTTAAGTATTGTAGTTTATTTATGTAGTTGTTAAAAAATTAGTTTAGTGGCGAAAACTTGAATTTAAACCACGACCAAATGTGCTGATCACAAAGACTCAACGTCTTATCATCGATTTGCTGAACAACAGGCAGTTGCCTATTCTCTTTGACAAAAATAGTTGTTTTGCTTCTGTATTAGTAGCTACCCACTTCAGTACCGAGGGCTAGTGAATTCACTAGTCCTCAGTCATGCAGTGAAGAACTGGAAAATTTACTAGCGAACTACTATATTCGTCTAGTGGGAAGCAATTTAAGTTATAATTAATTTCAGTTGTGTTTTCCGATCCTTTTCCATGTTTGTTATGATGGCATCAGCATAATCAATGAGCGATAGATATGTCAATGTGTCAACTGGAAGGCAAACATTTTCTAACCGACTCGCTCGCATGCATTGCTTCTAGTATACTTATTTAAATTTACTGACACACTTATGTGTATGAAGCAGATAATATTGACTGCTGAAGGTTTATTTCTGAAGATTTATTGTAAATTATTGCTATATATATTACTAAGTTCAATTTTTAGAAATTTATAGCTTATTTGTTAAAACATTCGCAAAATATTTAGCAAAGCCTACCAAGTTATTTAGTTTATTAGAGAGTATGTACATATAAAGAAGTGCAGTTCTACTTTAAATAACTACACTTAACACCTTTTCAACACATTTCCTCATTAAAAAAAAAAAATATATATATATATATACATATGTATATACCCTGCTAAATTACAAACATCCTTGATCCTTTGATTGCTGCACAATATGTGCGTTGGCAACTTATTACTTTTAGCATATCAGTATGCACTGCTTTA
Organism: Leucophenga montana; assembly: GCA_035044765.1. Classification (NCBI taxonomy): domain Eukaryota; kingdom Metazoa; phylum Arthropoda; class Insecta; order Diptera; family Drosophilidae; genus Leucophenga; species Leucophenga montana. Next base: position 1,816,840 of record JAWNNQ010001640.1, on the reverse strand, counting down.
TGACCTTTTACAGACATTTCAACCTCTAGATACACCCCTTCCAGGCAGTTAAACTGCTTAGCACAAGCTCATTCTATTACTCATCACAGGAATTTCGTACGCATTTACCACACTTTTGTAGTCTATAAACAATTCATTTTGTTATTACCAACATCGAAGAAGTATATACTCGTACATACATCTATAGCATATCCTTGCACGCTGAATTAAGGCGCAAAAGCGCATGTGATAGATGCGTTTATGATGCTTGATTTAGTAGCAACGGCTGCAAATCATCGCAGGATAACTACCACCTCCTCATATGGGAAATATGTGGAGAAAATTTATGTTCATATGCTTCGATCGTTTAGCAAACAGCAGAAAAAAGAAAAAAAGGCATAACTTGTATGCATATATACGAAATTTGAATATGTTCATATGAGTATATGTATCTAGATACTTTCATGTATTGTAGTTGAGACGTGTAGGCATGTGCGATAAATTATGCAGTATTAGACATATTTTTCACTCCTATATGTAGTGTAGTGTAGAATATGAGTATACAATTCATTTTTATGCATTTAGGTGTGAAATTGTGGGCTGAGCCAGAGTAATTGAAGTCAAATATGTATTTTTATTACTCTGTTGAACATATGCAGCATCGATTGTCTGCTGAATATTTGATAAATGTTTTGGATTTTTCGCTTTTTTGTTGGGGTTTTTGTGAATTTATTGAGTTGTTATTTGTGCTGTACAAAGGTTGCCATAGACTTGAAGATTGAAGTTAATTTATGTATTTATGTAGCGTGATCTTTTCTTTTATTTGGCATATGTTGAAGACGTTTATAGCTCTATTTTGGACTTTGAAACTGTGATAAATGTGACGAATTTGATTTAATTCAGATTTGGAATTGAGTCATTTGAAGGTGCTTATATTATGCGCTTGATGCATAATGAGATCTGGTGGTTAATCCTTTAAACGGAAAATGTTTGATAACACATTTTTACAGGAGTTCCATTTGCTGAGAAAAATGTATTGGTATTTCTTTATATCATATAGATCGGGGATTATATAAATGGATTCGTTTTTCGCCACCAGTCAGAATACTATGAAGAAACCCCTTTTTCTGACGTTGGAACACTTCGAAGTCTCTTAGTTTGAGTTCGTGTGGCACCGAAGTTCGTTGGTTTTTCACACCAGTAAGCGCATGTAAGGAATGTGAAATAGTATGTCAAGTAATTTCCAACGATTTGGAGAGATTCTCTTGAGTTTTACATAAATCTTCGTGAAGCAATGCCTACAATTCTTCATCTTTAAGCGCTCATTGTCTAGCGTATCGAAATAGCCACGCAAAACCTTTTTAAATATACATTTCATTTTAGTTGAATATACCCATATTTTGTAAATTCCACTGAAATCCAATGCCGCTAAACGTCTGCCAATTGTTTAAGTCCAGTTGAAATAAAAGTAAACGTCGCGTCCAACTACAAGAACAACAACCGTGGAACGACGCCTGTCAGCTGCCCTCAATTAAAGTGCAAACAAAAGCTAAAAAGTCTCTCAGCGATATGAAATGCCCACAGGCCAGAAAGGAGTACAAACTGCGTCCTGCAGCGTTGGCGTCCACCACGGCGTTCTACCATGAATCTATACGCGTTCACTGTGAGCTCAATCGATAAGTCCTGACATGGTCCTTTGAATGAATGAATGTTTGTATGAATGGACGCATTCATTCATTACATTTGTACAGCAACGTTGGTCATGCAAATTGTTTTCGAATACAAATTTCTGACCAAAGCGCGCCCTCGTGATGATATTGTAGTGATTGGTTTCTGTCTAATGGAACTCATGCGTGGCAACAATTTCAACGAATTGAATTTCAATACAACAAAGAATTCACGCGCTTCTTTTCATACACGTATATGAAACTTCGCGTGGAGTTTGATGCATTGCTCAAACTGGCATTGGTCATTAAAAGGACACGTGCAATGAAGCACGTGACTGCCACAACTACTTGTTCAAGTTCTTTCTTCTTCGTAAAGTATAAATTTCCCGACAAAAACTTTGAGTTTGTTGTTTGTTTTCGGCTTTTTGTGTATTGTCAGCGGCGTGTCCTTTTTCGAATAATGTACACAGAAAGTGTCCTGTGACCGCGATGCACAATTGTTAAATTAGTGTTCGACAAGAAAGCAAATAAGTGCACAAGTTATAATGTTTTGATTTTGATTTTTCTTGTCTCAAATATTACTTTGGTTAATTTTTGTTCAAATAAATTTATTATTTTGGTAAGTGTTGCACTGGATGGGCGCAGGACATGCGTCAATGCTTTTGACTATTATGGCTGGGTTGGCATACATTGAGAGGCGTGTGAAGCATGTTAATTTGTTATTAATTGTAAATGTTTGTATGTGGGTAGTATATTTCCTAGTTTTTGTTTCCGTTTTGTGGGAAATTGATGCATTTTTAAAAGGGATGGCGTGGGTTGTGGTAATAAAGAGAATATGTGTTTGTGTTATTTACTGATTGATATCTTTTGAATTGTATTATGATAGACCGCGTCTAAAGTTCTTTCTTCTTTTAAATAATATATACGAGTATATATGACAACTGACAATCACTTAAAGGTTTTGATGGTCTGGTTTGGAATGACAATAGGAATGGTTCAGCAAAAAATATTGTACTCTTATAGAATGTTTTCACTTATGATGTTACAATTTCACTGTATGCTACTCTAAATACTTCTCTAATAGATCAAGCGGATTTAAAAATAAGTAAATATTATGCCTATTCACTGTCCTTATTGACTTGGACGAGTATCTTGCAAATTAGCAATTATATTCTCAACCAAAATCTGCTTTAGTTTCGTGCGAATCGTAGCATCAATTCTTATAGTTAAAACAATGAAATGTTATCAGAATACAAGCAGACGCAGTATAGTCACTGGTATACAATTAAATTTCTCGGTTTGTGCTGTAATCATCGCAACACAGTGTATAGGATAATGCAGATACTTTATGAATGCTATACAAGACGTATTGTATCGTATCCATCTATATGTTCTAGTGAACATAATAGAGCGCTTTATAGTTTATGCAACATGCGAATGTGCAATGGCTGTGGTTTGTTGATCTCGCGTATATCCTTTCCTTTGTTGATGCAATGGCAAGACAAAACCATATGCAAATATAAGTCAAATAAGCTAAATATACACAGCAGTCTTTCAATTCACTTACTATTCAACATTGCTTGTCTCGCCTGTCTCTTTCTTAATATCGCCGTTTGTAATCTACCAGCGAAATAGATAAAAAATTATTCTCTGTATATTATACATACTAGAGTAGAAACCACCAAATTCTACATACATATTTTTGGAATAAGAAAAGTGGTCAAGTGGGTAAGGTTATCACTCGTTTACTCTGATTTGTTGGCATTATAACTTGATCTTTGGGCAAGCATTTCGTTTTTTTAAATGGCTCTGCTGCATATACAAAAAACAAAGACATACACGTCCATAAATGACTTCTTTAGCTTTTAGAATGCATTTTTACAATGGTTTAATAGGTAAAAGATCTAAGATGTCAGATTCAAAGTGCAGGCCATCTTGAAGTTTGTTCCTATTTTTAAAGATCAAAGAACAAAGATCAAATGGTTGTATTAACTTGTATCTGCTGTAGCAATTATATAAGCCAGATTCTCTGTTAAATCTTTTTTTAACATCAATTTTGAAGAAACAGAACAAATTAAGTTAATTACGTAATTTTCAACACAAATTAGCACAGCAGGATGTACGCGATACGTACGTGTTTCAGGCTGCTACAAAGACAACAAACCGACTATAAACTAGCAAATTAAACCTAGATATTTGTATTAGATATATGCTTACATAAATTTTCGAAATATCAGCATGACAATGTCATTTGCACTTGTAAAATAAATAAAAGCAATGACTTGAATTAAATGACAGCAACAGAGCCGTACACGCTAAGGATAACAACGGCGGTGTGGTTTAATTTGTAGCCAGCACATTATTGAGCACATGCGAACACTGCCAATGCCAAGAACAACAAGCCAGGACAATGAAAAAGTGTTGCGCAATGCACAACAACAAATACACAAAATAAATAATTATAAGCGAAAAATCGCTGCAAGGATAATAGCATATAATGATGCCTTATTGTATTAGACAGACCTGCACAGACAATGTCCTTAGCGACGTTCAAAGTTGGCTGCTGCTGACGTTGCTGCTTCAATTAAGTATTTTCAATAAAATTTACACCTGAGCTCATTTTAATTGAGTTGCACTCATTGCGAGTTCTAAGGACGAAGGACATTAGCTAGCGAAATTATTTAATTGCTTGGCACAAAGTGCGCGTATAGATGAATATTCTAGTTAGCAGATGCTTTTAGCTGGTGCATGCGTTGCTACTGGCAGCTTTATAATTAGAGCAAAAAAAAGGAAGAATGCTATTCAATCTTTTGCAATTGATTTGCAACTTTCAACTACGCCCAGCAGTGCTATAGGACTTCTGCTTCTTTTTTTATTACAAATTAGTTTCGATAAAGTATAACAAAAAAATAAAAACGAAATTGAAATCACAGAAATTTGCATAATTCGCCGCTTGCTACCTTTTCATTCAAATAAAAAGTCGAAGAAAGTTATGTCCCTTTTAGGTATACTTGTAAGTGAAAAAAAGAAAAATTATTTGCATACATTTTTTGCATGCCAATGTCCTTTCGATTCATTTTCTGCAATAAACATAAATTCCAGTCTACAGCCTTATTTGCCACTCCCCATCCTTAACACCAGCTATTGTCGCAGCGTAAACACCCTTCCAATACTTAAGCTTCCCCTTGCACAATACTCGTATATCCTTGCCAACTTGAACAAATTGCCAATAAGCATGTGTTCGCTACATCATACAATATCATATATCCTGACATGTCCTTTTTTTTGTTGTTGTAGCTGTTATTCGTGGTAAATGTAGCGTATGCAAATTTGTTACTTGATTTCCTAATTTTGTTTCAATTTGCGCTGCAAGTGATTTCCTATTTCGTTGTTATTTTTATTTGCATGTCTACATATTTTCATTATTTTTATTTATTTATTTTTTTTTTTTTGTCGATATGCTCTCATGTCCTTTTGATTTTTCAATAAAGTCTGTAACTCTGTCTATTGTATGCATTCCTGAAATAATTGTGATTATCCTTGTGGCATTTTTTGCGCTTATAGTACAAGTGTACAACGCTTCCTCAACTGCATGCCACATCCTGCGCTTCATTGGTTATGGTAATTTGTTGACTGATTTTTCTTATTTTTTCGGAATGTGCCTGAAAATTGATACGCAACACTTGCTGTCGGGGAGGTTATTAGTTCATTCGTAAGGGTTTTTTTTTTATTTTTTTTTTTTTTTTGAATTGATTGTTTCTAATACTCGTATTACAAATTGTTACAAAAATTTAAAATGAAAGTAAGACGAACCAATCGAAATAATGCATTTTTGCAATATTATACTGCTAAATAATTGCTATTTACTGTAAAATCACTGCTGTTTTGTGTTAATTTCCTGCTATATTCGGTTATTTTCTGCTATTTTCTGTTAAAGCACTGCTACTCTGCCGCTGTTAAATCACTGATATTTTATGTTAAGTAGCTGAAATTTTCTGGTAATACAGTGTTATTTTTGCTCATGCATTGCTTTGTTCTATTAAATCACTTACACTTTCACTTATTAAATCGCTGCTATATTCTATTGAATAGCAGTTATTCTCTGCTAAACTAATGTTACTTTCTATAAAAAGACAGATATTTTCTGTTAATTTACGTTAAAGCACTGTTTTTTCTGTTCAAATAATTTTTCTCCTGTTATCCTATTGCTATTTTCTATTAAAATGTTACAACTTACCGTAAGTCGAGCTATGTACTGTTAAATTTATATTATTTTCTGTTAAATCACTGCCATTTTCTGTGAAACCACTGCCATTTTTTGTAAGAATTACTACTATTTATTCTTAAATCAATGCTTTTTTAAATAGCATTAACAGAATGAGTAGTGACTTTAACAGAAATAGCAGTGATTTTCCATAACATTTAGCAAAATTATTGAGAGCTTATCTAGTTAGCTAGTATACTCGTACGTATTTAAACAAACATAAGCATTTACTTTCTGTCTGCCTTTGAATCACATAACAAAAAAGAAAAAATTTAGCAATTAAACACAATAAATTTAAAACGATTAAGTCAACCCTTGTCAGTGTAATTAAATGCTGCGCTTCTAATTACATTTCAACAAATTTTAATAAGGTTTTTCATATAATTTTTTTTCAACAACTTCTTTAAAAAAAAAGCTACAAAAAATTTAGCTACTACAATTAAATTATCAACTTTCATCACGTGCTGCAGCGAGGGTCTACCTCTGAGCTGAGACACCTTACCACCAATTGGTGCTGCATTTAATTAATGCATGAAAAATATGCTAACAAAAAAAGGCGAAAACAAAATACCAGTTTAAAAAGTAAAACTTTTTTTTTTACGGAGAAAAGTTTTCCGCACGCCTTTAACTCAATTCAAATTTAAGTTAAAAACTTTGAAAACACCAATGGAAAAAAAATAAGACAGACAGAAAACATTTAACACGGCTTAATTGTGGTCACAGGTGTTGACAGCGAAATTTTTAAAACTCGAGATCTATAAAACTTGTAGCCAAAGTGTTATTAGTCAAACAGAAGTCAGGCGGTACCTTTTTTCTGCATTAGCTTTCGGCGTTGGGTTAGGGGTTGCGGCTGTGTTTGGATTTTTTTTTTTTTTTTTTGGAAAATGTCCCTCATTAAAATTAATGTTAATGTTGCCAACTCATTGTGGATTTTAGACAATTTTATGACTTTTATTATATTTGCACAAAGTGTCAACAAAATAGATTGTGCACAAAGAGACACTTTGTGCAATAAGAATTTGTCTAGAAGCGCAAAAATAGCCGCTTGGTAAATAACTTTTATGTCTCTAAGCGCCTTTGGAGACTATTTTCTTGATACTAAATTTGCGACTTTTCTTTTTTTTTATTCTTTTATTTATTTGATAGTGCTGTAAATTTTCGAAGCTAAAAAAACTGTAGCATATGCTTAGGCGTGCAGACAATTGAAAAGGATTAGGCAATAACTGCAATATATATCTACTATTATACTCGTACAGCAACCTGTAATACGATGAGACTTTTTAAAGAAATTAAATTTTTTTGTTAAATTTTGCGCTAGAATTTCAATATTTCAACCCTTCGGCGTTTTAAGTGAAAAACTTCACCACACTTTGAATTTTTTCAAAATTTAATTGCATGTAATTTAATACTTTTTGCGATTTTTATGCTAATTATTTTTGTATACCTTTTAAAATTATTCCATTTGATATAAAAAGCCAATTATAAAATTGAAAATATGCTGCCGCATTGTGACCCATACCAGGTCTTATGATATTTTTATACGATTTCCAGCCGCTGGCATTGTAACTTGATAAGCATAATTAGCAGTGGATTATGCATTTAAATCCTTTAAAAAATTGATAGATTAATTAAAGGTTAATAGAAGTGCGTTGCATTATATGGTAACTCACTTAAAACTCTTTTAATTCAATTAAAGTTATAAACACAGATTTTAGAGTTTAATAATTGTTTTACTATCTGGTATTGCCAGTAAAATTGTCACATATTGTAGAAAAACACAAGAGGAACTTTATCGCTTAAGCCGTTAAAACTAAAAGTTTTCGGCGAAAATCATTTGAACCACGTTGCAAATGGTATCTCCAAAATGTGCAATTTGAACATCGCAAATACACTTCTTCCACCGACATTAGTTGATAAATCAGAGCAGTACTGCTCAATTTCAGTTTGTTTTACTCCAAAAAAGGTCAAAGTAAGACGCGATGTGTGATTGTCATAATGCAAGGTAATTTTTGCTTTATTAACTTTAGACTTCTGGCAAACAAATGGTTGTATACCACTCAGAATTAACCATTTTCCATTCTTCTGAAAAGGAAAACATGCACCATTTACTTTCCAACGCTCCAAAATCAAACAACTTTCGTTAGATTTGGATCGTCTTGGTAAACCCACACTGACTTTTTCTTTCTAATACGCATATTCGCGCATATCCAAGATTTGTATTTTTTCAACATTTGCTTCCACAAATTCACACAAAAACGGCACATTTGCTATTCTAAAAAGTTTTACACTGCGAAAACATGAAATTTGAAAGTCAAAAAAAAAAAAAAAGAATAGATCATAATATTACGCATAGCAAAATTTGTCAGTTGGTTAAAATATTAAATATTAAAATATATGAGGAACACAAATCAATACAAAATAATAATAATAATGGCAACTTTGCGTGAATTCAGATTGGACGATTTCTTTAAGTACAGCAATCTTAATTTGGATCCATTGATAGACACCTATAAAATGTCGTTCTATACACATCACTTTTGGAATTGGCCGCAACACTTTCAAGTGCTCGAAGCGCCAAGCGGTCAAATAATGGGCTATATAATTGCAAAGCTGGAAGGTGAAGGAGAGAGCTTGCACGGCCATGTCTCAGCATTGACAGTAGCACCGGAATTTCGACGTTTGGGTGTAGCAGCGGAGCTTATGAAACGCTTCGAAGATAAGTGCGAGCAGAAGCAGGCTTACTTTATGGATCTAGTTGTGCGCAAAAGCAATCAGCATGCACAAAGTTTATACCACAAACTTGGTTATATAAGATATTGTACCATGTTGCAGTTGTATGGGGGCAAAAACCCTGAAGATGGCTATGATATGCGTAAAGCGCTCTCCAGCGATGTTAATAAAAAATCTATAATTCCTTGCAAGAAACCAGTACGCAAGAACTAGATATAAAATGTAATGATGTCAAAAATGTGAAAGAAATTTGCTGCTTCTAAATTTCATTAATTTATTAAATCAGTGGAATTTTTACAAGGAAATACTGTTAGTAAATGTAACTGATAGTAAGTACAGCAAAAATAAAGTAACTAAAATGTTCAACGTTTCTCACGTTTTTTTAGAGAACTATTTGACAAAGCAAAACGAAATGGAGACCAGAAACTCAACTACGTCAACACACATCAAACCCGCTGAAGTTCCATAAACAATTCCGTATATATTTCTACAAAAAAAAAAACATCCACACTACAAAAAAGTCCTTTGAAATTGCCAACCGTACGTCTGTCAGCGCTTCAAACACTTCCGCTGTATATTTGATGAGCAACTGTCAAAAGTTTTTAAAAAAAATAATTTTTTTGTATTACAATAAAAAATTTCAAGCAACAGGAAGCCACATGCAGGCGCAACAAATGTGTTCGCCAATTGTAGAGATGCTGCACATCTTCACGCTAGATTTTCATTAATGAAGAAAAATTTTACTAATATATTTTTTTTACAAAATTGTGAATGAGTAATTCATAGCAGACGTAATCCTTTTAGTCAGACATAAGCCAGCAAAGGGTTAAATTTCATTTTAAAGTCATGCATAATTATCTCTGCACGCCTTTTGGCGGGCGTATCTCTTATTTTTTTTTTTTTTTTTTTAGTGAAAAGCGCAACGCATTAGCTGCCGCGGCAATGTACTCCTTGCTGCCCACATCCTTACTGCTGTTTTGAAGTGCTTACATATGCGGCAAGCAATGAGTTGAATTGAGTTGACGGCGGCTTTAGACATCAATGTCAGCCATAAATTCATCATGGAAATCTGTTTTGCGGGCGTGCGGTCACGTGACTGTAATCCTTTCGTTTTATACTTACTTTTTTTTCTTCACATTTGTTATACGAGTCATGCTTAGATAATGTTTGATATAAAGTATTTTAATTGTTTAAATTAAAAGTGTTGTACTGCATGTTTAGAGGAAAGTGTGAACATACCTTTTTTTGTTTAGATGAGCTGAGATGAGATGCGGGTCTTTAGATAAATTTAGTACTGTTTGATACAATGCCACTTTCATTTTCTTATAAAGTAATGCAGATGTTTATTTTTAAACATGTATTTATTCTAGGCTAATTGGGTTGGGTAGTGTACTGATCTCGCTCTCTAATGTGAGAGCCTATAAATTTTGACTATTGCCGCTTCAATTCAATTCTTTTTTGTGGTATTTACACATGTAAATCTCCTCTGAAAAATATTTGTATTTTGTTTCTCTTTCTCTCTCTCATTCAGTCTCTCTTTCTCTCTCTTTTAATAGAGAATAGAAAGAAATACACTTATAAACTACAACAGGACCACTCAGAAAGAGAGCGACAAAAAGTGAGCATGTATTGGTGTGATGTTGCAGTGTTCTGCATAGTAAATTCACCTTGGTGTTCTGCAAGGTGGATTTATCTATAAGGTGACGTATTCTGCTGTGATGAAACAAAAACGCAATGCCCAATCTGCAACAAATAAAGAATATTAAGACAGACGATAAAAATGAAATGGGAAAGAGTGCAACTGAGACGAATACGCTACCTTTACTATAGATTCACCAGGTTTTCCTTCCGCGCGTGCTATGAATAGCCGACATTAAATTGCACCATCTATATATGCACATACTAGTTCAGCGGATCTGTTGTGCAAAGCATCGAACCATATTTTTATTTTGCCTTCAGGCGATCTGTTTGTACTGGCTTGTGTCCATTTTCTTACTATCAACAAGTTCATTCCACGGTATTGAAGCTTAAGTTTTATTACAAAAAAAAAAAAAAAAATGTAGCTCTACATTGCGGTTGTTTTGCTCTTTCTCTCGCTCGATAGAGCACCGGAATAAATAAATATGTATGTGCAGCGGTACCGCTGTGTAATGACTCGTATGTTAAATTTATCCTTTGCTTTTGCGTTCAGCAGATCTGTTTGTATTGGTGCGTATCGAATTACTTATGCCTAACAAATCTAAAAATTCTGCGGCAGGACTTTCTACTAGCTATATATACATACTATAAACTACAATACACTATTTTTTCATAATTTTATTTTAATAATTTTTTTTAATTTTTATATAAATTTATGTGTTGAAGACCACCATAAATGCATTTTAATTAAATTGACACCTTCATACTGCTATTTTAGTGTATTCATTGAAGCGTTTACAACTCGACGCGAGCTACACTACAAAATTTATATGTTCATTTATATTTATGAGCTGCAGGTGATGAGCTGATTACATACTCAGTCAGAGTCAGTTGCATGCGAATAAATAACGCTGTGCATATACGTACGAGTAGTTGAGTTTGGGTTACATTATAATTCAATAATGTAGTACACGCATGATTTTAATTGCTTTTCAATAAAAGCAACGAGGTCCTTGAATCTGTTGTGCGTGTGTGGCTGCATGGCTGATAAGCCGCCGCAGGACTGAAGTGTTTTAAATGGTATCAAATATTTACAAGTATATTAATAAAATTGATAAAGCTGACTGACTAATTTAAATAACTGACTCGAGTTACACTTAAAAAAAATATATATACACGTATATATTATTTAGTTGGAAAATGCAAACCATATTCAAATTGTAAACGAATTAAGTTTTCATGTTGCGTGCAACAAATAGCCAAAGGCATTCCAAGTCACAAATACGAGGGCAGCTTGACAAGTCAGTGCCATTTATTTAAATTCCCGCGCAGTTACTCTAAATGAAAGAATGAGCCTATCAGCTATCATCTGTTAATAGACTACAGTTAAACTTTAAGCAATCTACATCGTTAAGTAAGTGTTTGCCAGCCATTGAAAGCAGATACGAAAGGCAGGCAGACGGACAGAAATCAGAAAGATTTCCACTGTTTCATCTTGCTGATGTGGTACAATGGATACCTATTTTATCCACGTTCATTAAACGTCTGCCTTTCAAATTTGCTTTCAATGGCTGTCAAACAGAAAGTTAATATTACAGATTTCAATATAATTCGAAATTCAATAAGTAACTGACTTATTAAATTGCCCTCTTCATTTCGCAACAAATATATTTGAAAACAGGCTATGAAAGAAAAAAAATTTTACTGTTTACAATGTTGTTGCATACGAAACAGTGCAGTTGTTGCACTTAATAACAGGATAACGGCAACAGGAGCAGCAACATTGTTGTGTTAATGTTAACACATGTCCTCGACACAGCCACAATGGCCACATAGATACGAGTACCTACAATACATAAACCGGAAGTAGAGTACGTGACCAGATAGCCCAGTCAGTGTAATGGCTGGCCAGCACATGTATGCTATCCTGAATGCTGTACAAAAATGCATCAGACGCGCAACGTTGCACATTCAAGTGCCAAATGTAATTCACTCACTTGTCTCACTCTGATATCTATGCGTATTCTAGCCCGAAGTGCATTTGATAGCTCTGTAATTAAAATTAAAATTTCAACCACAAATAAACTTAAAATGCAGTACAGCTGCTGTAAGTGCAGTGCATCCCTGTAATAGGTACAAACTTACCTTTTATGTATTTAACTTAATTTATTGTGTAGTCTGCTTTTAGGCTTAGTAGCCATATTGGTTTTCTATTTGGCAATTTGAGTGCAGGAGTCTACTTCTAAGCAGTAAGTGAGCTGTGCTCTGTATTCAATTAACAATGTAAAGTGTGCGTTATAATATGTATGATATGATAGTCGATATGTTGATTTCATGTAACTTGAGCTGGAAGTTTGTCTATTGATGCAGTATTGTGTGAGTGAGGTGTACAAATTAGACTACTTAAAACAGCAGAGCCTGTTCCAAATCAACGTTGAAATATGAAATAAGAATTGATACGAATTGTTTCTTACTAATCAATTATTTTGTTTTTCATAACTCGTTTAATTTTAATTGTATGGGGGCAACCACAAAAGTGGGCGGATCCCTTCCGTCAATGTATATGTGAAGAGTCCATCCAATAGAAGCTATCGTATCAATTATTAAGTTGATATTGACTACAATAAAAAAGTTTTTCCTACAAAAAGTCAAAAGTAGGCGGTGGGTTTGTATGGGAGCTAACCCAAAAAGTAGGCGTGGCGGGTCAATCTTGATACTCTATTAAACTGCAATAAAAAGAAGTGTATGTGCAAAATTTCAACTGGATAGCATAAAATTGGTTCCAAAAAAAAGCGCAACAACATACAGACAGACGGACATTGCTAGATCGACTCGTCTCTATCAAAAATATATATATAGTTTATGGGGTCTACGATACCTCCTTTAATATGTGACAAACTGATAACACCATTTCACACTATGTGTGAATGGTATACAAATCTGTTAAATATTTTGGATGTTAAGGGCCTTAACAATCTTCACTCTCACAACGAATTAAAAAAAAACACGCATACGCTTTACATAATATAAAAATGAACTCATATAAATATTAAACTGCTCTTATCTCTCACCCAACACTCAATGAATGCTATCTACTTAGTGAGCGCCATTGTGTAAACATAGAAGGCGGTAGCATGTGAGCAGCCAGTTATCAGCCGATAAGATACTGCGAGCGCGAAAGAGATAGAATAGTTGTGTACTTTACTTTTTAAGCGTTTCGCTTTTATTTTGGTCACTAACAATTGGTGACTCAAAACTAGTTGCGTTAGGTCGCTTGAAATTCGCTTTGTTTTTCCTCTCTCCCTCTCTCTCTCTCTCTCTCTCTATATATATATATATATATATATATATATATATATATATATATATATATATATATATCTCACTCTTTCTTTCTCTCTCTCTCTCTCTCTCTTATATGTCGCTTAACACTCGAAGAATGCTACCTACTTAGTGAGGACAGGGCAGCATGTGAGTAGCTAGTTACCAGTCGATAATATACTGCGAGCGGGTTGTTCCTCTCTCTCTCTCTATCGCTCTGTCTCGCATACCATGTTAGTCTCTCTTTCTCGCATCGAACGAATTCGCACAACGAGTGGGGATAGAGAACTGTAAGAAAAAGAGTTTTTATACGCAATGCGGCTGACTGTATTCAATCTGCTCTGCATACTTATTTCTATACTTGGCCATACAAAATACCAAATTTAAAGTTATTTTCACACATTAATCATTCGAAGCAAATATGCACTCATTTTCCCATCCATATTCTCCATGCATATCCAATGCAAATAACAGGCAAACCTATACTGCAAAGCAACATACTTGCATACAAATGTTAAAAGCCAGCCATACCCAAAAGTAAATATCAATATTTACACCTTTAATTAAAAACGCTAACAAGGTTATTTAGTGTTATATGCAGAGCACGATACGGCGCCTGTACACAGACCTGCATTTACCTGCACACAAATGCTGCATTGAAGCGAAACACCCATAAGCACCACCATCATCCATTCATTCAATGATATCAAAAGCCAGCAAGCAACATTGTTGGTAAAAGCTTTTACCAAAATGTGCAAAATATTTTACATGCATTAACGTGTTGCATATTACACGGCGGAAGCGAGTGGCTGTCAATAAATGGCAGAGTTGCATTGGGATGTGGCGGAAAAGTGTTGCCAGCTGGCTGACTGAGTGCACGCGATGAAGTGTGGCGAAAAATATTGTTAATTAAAATTGACTTTGTGCATTATTTGGCTTTGAATATTTTCAGAGTTTTATGCGTTCATTTTTTTCCTTTTTTTTTGTGGAGTTAATTGTATTAAAATATGCATTTACTGCAACTTTGTATGTGTTAGTCGGACTTATGGAGTTTTTTTTAATGCTGTTCAACGTAGGCTGAGCTTTATAGCACATACACTTTATCTTTGCATGAACCATATGAATAACATAAACATTTTCATAGAGCATACCGCCTATGGCAAAGTGTTATATAATTGTATATAGACGACACACACACGCACAGCTCTTTGCATCAACCAACGAAATTTACACAAACAATTTTCTTGTACTTTGTTATCTGTGCGTATACTGAGTAGCAAAGCAGTAACAAAGTGCACATTCAACTAATGAAAGCAACTTGAATGAATGATTTTAAGAAACTTACATGCATTCAAAGTGTTTGAATGCTTTTGAAGTTGAATGAGTCAATGCAATAGATTCGAATGCTCTGAATGCGCTACATTTTCTCTTTCAATCTGCTTATAATGGCTCTGTGGGTAACTAGCAATATGTTGCATTATATTTATCAGCGTAACTTTTCTTCTGGTTCTCATCCAGCCTACCAGTTGCTAGCTAGCATTCGAATATCGGTTCGGGTGCAAAAAGTCTTCGTGTTGATATGGCAAGCGACTGACAACTGAATTAATTCGAACCTTCAAAACATTCGGATGATTGAATGAATGTTTCGATTATTCGTGCATTCATAGTAGAATGAATTAAATTTTCATTAATTCATTCAAAGTGAATGCTAGTATAGTGTAATTCATTCTGCATAGAATGAAATGTTCGACGACATTTTAGAATGTGTTACATTCATGAATTGAATGTGAATGAATGAATAAAATATACAGCAGCTTGAATGAATTAATTCGTGTAGCTGACTTTTTGAAGGTTAACACATTTACAAAGTACGATTAAAAGTTGCATTTTCTCAATGTCATAATTTAATATTTTAACTATTTCTCAAACCGCAATCTGTAAAAAAAATTTACTCATACTTTCGCTTTAAGTTTGCACAAAATATTTGTCATGTTGCACGTGCTTTCTGTGTATGACACACGCGACCAAATATTGTCGCCATCACAGAAAACACTTTGATTGCAACGCAACACTCGCTTAATTAAAAAATGCCCCAAAAGCATTTACTCATACTACTTATATGCATTCCGCTTTGATTGAATGTATGAATGAATGAATGAATGCATATACTCGTATGCAGCTGGGTGCATTAAATGGACCGACATAGTTCGATGTTGTCATTGCATACACTTTGGCTTTTTAATCAAAACGGAAACCCGAAAATCAGAACAGTGATAATCTCAGTTTGCAAATCTAGCGTAAAGTCACCCTTTGGTCAATGAGTGCCAGAATTCCAATAAAAAGTGCAACCCGTAGAGCGTATGAATTTAATGATTTAATCACACGTTGCGTGCAGTCTACGCCGCCTGTATTTAACTAGAAGCGTTGAGTGTTGTAGAGTGTTGAAAAGTACTAAAGAAAAAAATTTGTCAAATGCACAAACAAAAGCATCATTGGTCGTTCTCACTCAACCCCAAGGGAAATTCAGCATTTTATTGCAACGCCTTGGGGCTGCTTGCAGATTGCATACTTTTGGGCGTTGAAGTCTTGACTAAAATTAAAATGACTTTGTGCAACAAATCCTAGCATGTGGTCAACATTTAAGTGTAATTAATGCCCGCGGATATTGTTGCATCAACGGATGCAGTCACGCCGACGTTGCTTCAAAGCAACGGAAGTTGCAGCAACCGAATGACGCACTTCCGCTGCAAGTGGGCTGCCCACTCAATGGTATGGCAGGTCAGCGGATGCGGTTTCGACGACAGCGGTTTGATGTGGGCCTGCTTCAAAATATGAAAAGTAAATATTATCTCTAATTTGATTAGCGCATGCAGCATGCAATGCACTTTTTACGATTTCGATTCTATATGAAATTCAGTGTTGACTCACGCCTCTAGGCATCTATTAATGCAGACAACTGTTTGTCTGCATATGATTTTGAAGTTTTATAAATTTTTTTTGAAGATTGCATGCTGAGAGTTGCAAATGCGTTTCAGAGTCATTACTTGTGCAATTTGCTATTTTAATTAAAAATAATTGTAGCTGCAAGCTGCGTATCTAAATTACTGATCTTTTTTTCAAGCGTAGAGCTTGTTAATTCGAGCATATTCAGTTTAAAGATAACAAAATATATAACGTTTGCAAATTTCCAATTCTGACCACTACTACACTTGCCGAAAAAATACCACACTCACCATAGGTCTTGAATACACACCTTTCGCTTGATATTCACAAGGCAATAGGGGTTAGCCATTCGTTAGGACTAAGGAGTTAGCTCTTCGCTAGGGAAAAATGGTTCGTGATTTTTTTTTATGCGATTGGCTAGCCCTTTTTCCTTAACGAAGACCTAACTCCTTAGATCTAGCGAATGGCTTAACCATTTTCCCTTTCTTATATACTCAAAAAACCGGTGGCAAATAATGTGACGTTTTGCATTTCCGTCAGAAAAAAACCAAAGAAAAATCAATATGTGTGGACTTTTCATCTCATAAATATCTGATTTTAGTATTTCATGTTGATTAGGGAACTCAGTTTTTTGTTTGTTTGACATAGTAGTAATAATTTACAATTTCGGTAGCAAAACTTTTCATCGAACTCAGTATTTGGCTTGAAACTTAAAATATTTCTAAGGTTCTACCTTTTTTTATCTTTAGAATTCAATAATCAACCACTTTCTACTAAACTTCTCAAAACAATTTGATAAGCAGTACATAGCCAAAACTATTAATTACTCATAGACCACAAATTTCAATTAAAATACTCACACGCTAAACAGCTTCAGAACTCCAAAAAGACAAACTTTCGCTTTGAAGTTCAGCTGGAAATATGCAAATTTTCGACAACCACAACGAAAACTATTAAAGCAATTTCAAGACGCATGTCTCAAGCACTTTTCAATTCCCAATACTAATCATTTGCAGCAGTTTCAGAAGAAAAGGTGAAAATTGAATTTATTCCAAGCGAATTGTTACCATTTTCAATAAGAAAAGGGTAGCCAACTTAATTCACATACTCGAGCGAATGTGTGTAGCATAATTATAGGCGCTGTCAAGCTGCCATTTAAAATTTGTAGAGAGCGACGCGTGGGCGTTGGCAATTAAACTTTTAGTTTTCGGTAGCTTTTTGATGTTTGACGTCGTAATAAATATATAGTTTTATGTAGAAGTACCTTATGCAAATGACATTTTAATGACAGTTTTAAAAATTTTATGTGTCGACTTTTGCGGTTTGTCACTTGCAATTTAGAATATAGAATATAAAGTATATAAAGTGTTTGCTTTTTAAAAGACTACGTTTCCGCTTCATGGTTGGTTGCGCGCATTAAGAATGTTTGTAACTGAGTAGAGGAAATGTGATTTAAAGCTAGTTAATACTAAATTTGGAGTGAGTATGACAACTCTGTTTGAAGTGGTATATTTAGCACATATTTTAAATAGTTTTATTTTGTTACGAGTTTCAAGAAATTGAAATTCACTTTTATAAACAAACAGTTGTTCTTTATGCTAAGCGCTTTTGACAGCCTAGATTTAGATGATAATCCTCAATGTTTGACAATGCTGTACACATCACATTACAACCCCTTCACTGTCAGCAATTGTCAAAATTGAAGATACAACCATTCTATGCAGCAACCTCAATCTGCTCGATTATATGCAGCAATTTACTGCAGCTCTTTTCTGATACAAACAAATTTTGACTTTTATGCGTAATATTTTATAAATTTTATGCATATTTCGTGCACAATTTTTTTGCAATCATCAAAACAGATCGACACTGCGGGTTGCAGTTCACATTCGGCAGTGATAAACCACAGACAAGCTACAAACTACCCAACTTACACTCAAACATTGCGAAAAGGGTTCACAAATGACAGGACCCCGCCCTCGAAAAGCGCCCTAATGAGTTTCAATTACACTTTAGTGTCACTGCTGACATTGGCGCTGAGCTGTGCTGAGCTGAGCCTCAATACTGACATTGTCAATTTCAATTTTGAACGCAACTTTGATTGAAACTAAATGCGGCGTTGATATTAGATAGACAGACGGACGGACGGACAGAACGCATCATTGTGGCCTCGTTTGGCGTTTGGAATTGCAATTGCAGGTTGATTTTAATTAAATTTTTTACCACAAAATACGGCACAAGCAGCTGAGGTCACAACTCGTAAATGTTTTGTGATGAAAAGTCTTTTCTTGGAAGTTCATCCTCTCCAGAATAGTCGTAAAGTTTTATGTTGCCTGTGAACGTCGTTTCAGAACGTCTGCTTGTATCACAAACAGTGGCGCATGTTTCATTGAAATTATAGCTAAAGCTTGTTTTCCAGTATTAGGTTAAATGGTTATGAGTAAGATTAGATTTTGAATAATTAATATGGGAACATTTGTGAGAGGTGTGAGAAATTTGCTAAATGGAGAATTTAAAAAGAAGCAGGAGTATAGGTATAAATATAGGCATAAATATTATGCTTAAAGATCTGAACCGTTGGTGGATTGTACGCATACTATTGGTCTTTAGTAAAAATTCTTTAAAAGAAGTCCAGTGGCGGTAAAACTCAGCATGCTATTGACAACATCAAAACAGCGGATAAGACAATTTATGAATTTAGTGCGCAAAATATCGATGGTTTAATGGCTTGTGAAGCACGATGTCACATAATTCTGCTGAAACCGAAAGTTGTCCAAGTCCTTATTCTCAATTTATGAACACAGAAAGTAGGTTATCATCACTCTGTAGAGGTGACGGCGGTCCCAGCATCACTTTGAAACAAAAATGATAAAATTTCATAGAAATTTCATAAGTCTATTGTAGTATTTGCACCACTGTGGCAACTTCGACCAACTTTTTACAAATGTAATAAAATTGTTAACAAAACTTTCTGACCAAACTCTGAACTGCAGAGCAGAATAAAATATTGTGTAAAATACAAGAAACAAAACTTTCAGACACTTAAAATCGACTGCATTTCAATTCCCAAACGATTATAAACGAGACACAACGAGTTGCCAGACCGTTTGCAAATTTAATTTACAACATATTACAATGAAGTAGAAGAACAAGAAGTCAAGACCACAATAACAACAGCAACAGAAAATGGAGCTGGAGTTTATTACATACTTATAAAAGAAAGCTACTGCAATAGTTGAATGGCATGTTTTTTATGTTAGTAAGGAAAGGAAGTTATATAGCTACACAGCACCAGAGTTGCATAAAAATGCCAAACAACTAAGTTAGTATTCGGCTACAAAACTTTGCAGTACAAAGTGTACTAAAATTACATTTTGCCACTTGAACATTTTCAAAGTTTTACTCGAAGCTGGATTATACTATAGGGAAGGGAAGGGTATCTACTGACTTCAAAGCTGAGTACAGGTCTCGCTTAATGAGCAGCAACTAACCTTGCCACCTTTTTTGCATCTTGTTACTTTAACTTTCAACTTGAATTAGCTGTGAAATTTCTTTGGCAAAGCATGCAAATTATGAATATTACTTTGGCACTCTGTTCTGTAGCAAATATTTGGATGCTATTCCCAAGTTTGTTGCAGACTGTTGCATGTCTGTAGCTGCTTAATTTGACCATCTTGCTAGCTGGCAAATATATGTAAATTTTTTGCCAAAAATTACAGAGTACCTTACAGTTGAAATTTAAATTAATAAGTGGCAAGTAGTTGAGTTTCGTAGCAGCCAGGGAATAAACTACTACTTACTCCTTACTAGTTCTTAGACATTCAAATTGCACTTTAATTGTACTTTACTAACGCAAAAACTTTTTGCTACTCCATATAGAAACTGCTATACCTTCAAAATAGCAAAAATGGACAATGGAGTCGTGCCGCATCTCGACTCCTTGACTACAAAGCAGCACAGGAAATTGGTAATCATCATAAATAAGTGATTAAAAATAATTAAATTCATTTTGGCCAAAAACTTTCTTAACACAAAGACGTCTTGTAGTGATTTAGAAGTTTGAGAAGTAGTCTAAACTGAAGTATTTAAAGCACGGTTTAAACTATGTGTACTCGATAGATAAATGTATATAAAAATATTTTATAAAATTTTTACAATAGAATATGTTCCAATTCTAATTTCTTTTCAAAAATGTCGACCATTTCATTGTTATGTGTCACAGTACGCAACCATTCGATGTAATCCGTTGGTATGCCAGACTCCATAGCACCTTTTACCAGCACTTTAAGATACGTTTTTGAGGGTTTGCGATTGTAGGGTATTACAGTTGCTGCAGCATTACGCAAATCATCTAATGGTTGTTTGCTTAAATGATACGCACGACATTCGACTATTTTTGCATCATTCGCAAGTTTTACAGGTACGGTGATGGGCACATAAACACCTTCGGGCACGCTCTCCTGGCTGTGGAAGCAATGTATGTTTTAAGTTTATGCATTGTAGTTGCTTATACCATATATATTTACTTATCCAAATCCTGCAAATTGCACATATCAATCTCCCATACTGCACCATAGACATGTGCACCCGGTGTCGGTACTATAGTTGCCGGTGCTCCGTGCCAATTTTTGGAGCTTGTATGGAAATCCAAACGATAGTTCTAGAACATATTAAACCATTTACTTATTATAGATTTTTATGCTGTTATTATGCATTAACTTACCTCTAGTTTTCCTGCACCAATGCGTAAAGCTGTAGGATTCTGTATATGTATTCTTTTAGCCAACATATTGCTGCCGAAGCCAAAATAGAAAAACTTTGAAGCCATTTCTTACAGTTACTTCGTTAATTTTCGCTGAAAAGATTAAAGTTTAATTTATAAAATAATTTATAAATTTATAATTTGTCAGACAAAGCTGCTATGTCTACGTTATGTTTTAATAATATAAGATGACAAAGCTTGGTGAAATACGTATTCATTATATCAAAGATGACGTATTCCCCTATATTATTTATTAAATAACAAGTGATGTAAGCGTTCAAAAGTAACACCAAAAAGATGGTCGGACAGATAGACTGATTCTCGATACTGTGCAAGAATATACATAGTTTGTTGAGTCTGACACGTCTATTTCTACTTGTTACACAAATTTGCATAGACTTAATATACCCTTTGACTGTATGGGTAAAGGGTATAAAAAAGTGCGAGGTCATGCACCAGCTTAGCGTATACACAAACCCATAACATCCGGTCAGCCGATAACTTTTATCGAGGATGGTTTAGACATCGTTACCAAGCTTAGCACAGTCTTGCACCAAACTTAGCACATGCTTGCACCAATTCAATCGTTTGCTGCTACAAATTTCGATTATCGATATTAATCGGATAAATAATCGCATGCTTTTAGAAAGAAGCTTTTTTTTACTGAAAAGCTCAGCTGAGAACAGCTGTCAAGCTGTGCACCACTTTTAATAGAAATATTCATTAATTATTAAGAAAAAATTAAACACTTACATAAAATGTATCACAACTAATTGCAAGTTCGTTTCTTTTGTTAACTTTAGGAATATTTAATTATAAAATAATACTTCTTGCCATGGAATCTTCTTCTGTTTGTTTTAATGATAAGATTTTTCTTTTGTTTATTGCCGCACGAAAGCCACTTGGCAACTGATGTCTGACCGACAAAAAACAGCTGTGCGTGCAGCGATGTGCTAATTAGTAGCTTTTAAACAGCTGCTTTCAAAGCTTTCGTTGTAAGCTTTTATTTTAAGCTATTTTTTTAACGTTTTATTTAGTTTAAATTCAATTTTCATTTATTTTACTACTTAATTCAACATTTTCTAATTTTAATATGGTTTCAAACTTTTCGCCAATGCGTTCATTATGCTTTATCGTTTTCATCCAATCGATATAGGATTGCGGTAGACCCGTTTCAATGGCACCCTTGACCAAGCACTGCAGATATGTCTTCGAGGGTTGTCTTTCCAGTGGAACTTCATCCCATTTAAATTGATTTAGCTCAGTTTTTGGTTGATCTACCATCTGATAAGTACGCGCTGTGATGTATGTGCTATTCGGTAGCAATATTTCAACACTTATTGGTATATAGTAGCCGGCATTGACACCCTCTTGACTAAAATAAAAGAAGTTTTATAAATTAAAATTAATACTCGTATGACAAAATCTTTCACCTGAAAATCTTCAAATTTCATTAATTAAATTTAGTTTTATGAATGTAATTTAGAGATTTTCTAGCGATATGCTAACCTATATGTAACTTTATATGTAATTCTTAGAAGCTGTTTAACAATTCAATATTGGATTTCCGGTAAGAAATTACTACTAATTTCAATGAAACTTGCTGCATTTTTATATTTCTATGCGCTAAAAACCAAAATAATAGTGAAATGCCATATTTCGCAGGTTTTGATACTTTTTTTCCGTTAATTTTGTGTTCCGCGCCTGAAATGTAGCATTTTTCATAATTATTGAAGTCAACTGCTATATGTACTTCAGCTTGCTCTCTTTGCTTAACTGCATACGATCCCGACTTTTTCATGCCACGTTCACTGGAAGTTTTAGCTCCCTTCGAAAACCACCGCTCACTTTACGAATTTTGTAAAAAAAATTGGTTCCACCAACTATAAACAAAAGAGAATTGTCATCGCCCACTAGTCAATAGTTGACGACCTTGTTTAATTAGAGTCCTAGTAACATAACGCTATGAGTCCGCAATAGCTAGTATTGTACTTTTTCTTCCATAAAGACTTATAAAGAGTTATAAAAGAGTTATACTGAAATGTGAAACATACTCATCTATATCATCCAGATTTATCAATTCAATCTGCCACAATGCACCATAGACTTCTGCGCCTTTAGTTTGTACAATCGTTGCCGGTGCACCATCCCATCCGGAACGAATTCCATTAAAATCCAAACGATAATTCTTCAAAAGACCCAAACCAATGCGTTCTGCCGTGGGATTTTGTATATGTATGCGTTGACTAAGCAAATTGCTGCCATAGCCAAAGTAATAAAATATATTTCCATTGATTTCTGGTAGAGATTCAATTGCTAAACTGCTTTGAGCTAGTAGATAGATGCTAAGAAGCACAAATGACCACTTTATGGTATTCATTTCGGTTCGTTTGAAGACTGAACAGTTTGACGTTTTAAACACAAATGCACGTCAGAAGCAAAAAGTGCGCATTAAATTAAGTGAGTCTAAATTATGTATACTAAATACAAGTATATAAAAGGTGACAAAGACTTCGTTCTATAAAACATATTAATATATAGTATATCTATATTAATATATAGTATATCTATATGTATAAAAAAAATTCTTGTCCTAACTGAAAGATTATATCAATCAATCATTCATTAAATGAATCATAAACGCAAAGCCGGACCTGCAAATACTAAAACTCTAGTTTCTGTGAGTTTTTGAAAATGTCCACACATAAGAATGCGAGGGGTTGTTGTTGTTGTTGTTGTTGTAACAGCTTGGTTTGGGCTGGTACAGCCACTTGTTCTGAGTTGGACAACCTTTGACTGCACATATCTCCTTGTGCAGATCGGTCCGGGGCGAAAACCCAGTCGTCCATGGGAGGGGTTGGGTTAAATTGCTTTTTATATGAGAGAACATTTTTTAGTGCCTATACTCTATACTTCAAACACGTGTTTCGTCAATTTTAGATAGTTTCTTCTCCAAAGGGGGAACAATGGTGAATGGTTCATTTTTTTTTCATTTTTTTTCATTTAATTGTCTTAAAACTAATTTTGTATACATTGCACAATAAATAATTAAACACGTGTTGCGACGAGTTTGCTAAAACCACCTCAAGTGGGAAACTGAGGTAAAATTATTCGAACCACGATATGCTGACCGTTGCACATGGGCGTGTCTCGCTCACTTTTTGGAATACACCGCATAGAACCCCAGCCACGTTTTGGTTTTACAATACGAAATGAAGTTTCGTTTGGATCGTTTTTTTTTTTGTTTTTTTTGGTTTCATGCGATTGTCTCAAACTCGATTTATATATGAACAATTCTACAGCGGGCAACGTCGGGTATAACTGCTAATATTGTAGTATATATACGAGTATATTATTAGATTAAATGTGGCGGGCGACACCTCGCCAAGACGTCTGATAAGCATATTGTGTGCTTATTAATTCAATGATTGTCGTTGTAGCAAATTTAATAGTAAAGGTCATGCGTACTTACTAAAATTTTAAATAAAATATTAATAATAAAATGTCTTATCAATATATTATATTGTATAAAATTTGTGAATTATAGTTTTAGATTTTTGTTTTTAAAATTGTTGGACAGCCTAAGAAGTTATAAAGCCAATGATTTGAGATGTTAGCCCCATTTATAGTTCTTTCAAGCTGCGTTTACACTTTACATAAATTTAAATGTTTACACTTTTGACAATTTGAAATGTCACATCAACAAGTGTAAAACGCATTCTAATTAAAATTTAATAATTTCTATAACAAAATAGTTTAAAAACAAAATTTTTTTATGCCATGCTTACTGACAGCTGTAAACCAGCGCTTAATACTAACCCGGTTTATACCACATAAACGGGCTATTGTATAAGCTATGCTTTTTTTTACATTCATATTTGATTTTCATATTCAATTGCACTTGGCTTAATTGCAGAAACTTTTCCAAATGATACGCATAGCAGCCATTATCTGGTAAGGATTTCAACCAATCTATATATGATGCTGGTATGTCTTTCGTTTCAATGGCACCCTTCACCATGCACTGCAGCAAGGTCATTGAAGGCAAACGTTTATACGGTATATCCGCCCAATTTAGACTGTTAATATCAGTTTTTGGTTGTCTCTGCAAATGATAGGCGCGTGCTGGTAGTTTTTTACCCTTTGACAGTGCAATCTCAACGCTGATGGGCATATAGACATTCAAATGTACGCTCTGTAGACTGTAGAAATTGGATTAGTACATATACAGCTGGACACACATTTATTTACTGAAATACTTACATATCTAAATCCTCTAGATTCTTCACATCAAGCTGCCACAGTGCACCATAAACTTTGGAGCGTTTGGTGCGCACAATGGTTGCACGTGCGCCGCGCCAACGTGTCGAATAACCATTGAAATCCAGACGATAATTACGCAGTACAGCCATTCCAATACGCTGCGCTGTTGGATTCAGTTCTTGTAAATGTTCGGCCAACATATTACAGCCATAGCTGAAATAGTAGAATTTATCACCTACAATTTCGGGTAGTTTTTGGGATAATTTTGTAGCGTAGGCAACAGTGCTGCAGCTTGTTATATAAACTGTGACATAGAAACATTTTATGATTTGTTTTAATAATAACATTTTCTGACTGTTTTTATAAGTTTTAAGTTGCTGTATTTTACGCTTAAAAGCATATTTTTAGTTCTACTAAAAATTTAACATATTAAATTAAGATTAAATATGCATATTAAATGCAAAAAAAAAATTTGTTTCTGCCTTAACTACACTGTTTCCACTATAAATCGCAGTAATTTACTGCTGTACATAATTGTCAATCGAAAAGTCGCGGTAGTATACAGCAAAATTATCATTTAAGTTTGGCTTTACAGTAGTAATTGTGGTTGCTTGGAAATAAATTACTTGATATACTAGCGACACTGAAAATAAATTTAGTCCTACTTTACTTTCGTCTCGCTTCCTGCTTATCACTTTTTACTTACTAGTTGTGTGCCACCCACCGTTGTTTTAAACAGTGCCATCATATCAGCTGTTGACTGTTCTAACTGCGATTTCAGTAAAGTGTTTCGCCACAATTTACTGCACTTGTTAACTGTGACAAAATGAAAATAGGCTATAATTTAAATTCTTTACAGTTTGTTGGTATAATTTAATAGAACGAAGCATATATTTTACTTTTGTTACGCTAAAGTCAATTAAAATTGCTACTTTACATCTTTACATCAGTTTCGTAATTAAGTAGTATAATCTTTGTGTGTTGTACACCAACGCTTCTTAGAAAATTCTGCCAATTATTATATAATATTAGTCGCTAACTAAAATTTAAATTATATGCATGTGTGGCATGAAGTTTTATAATTAATAAAATAAAAAGAAAAAAAAATGTAAAAACTCCCACAAGTGTCAATTTTCCAAACAGCAAAGCTGCTAGCCGTTGAGCTCGCAGCTGAATCCGATACACAATCCTCTCCGTAGCTTAACATTCCTTGGGAACAAGTGTTGCGTTTGTTAAAATTATCTAAATAAAATTATATAATCAGCATATTATCTGTCTTCGAACGATTTTATCCGATCAAAGTAAACTTCTCGTTTGAAATGAAAAATTTGAAAATGTCAAAATTTGTTCGCTGCAGTTCTTTTTGGGTGCTCGGTCTTATAAACGTTCTTGTACGTTTCAGCGCAGCTAAGGAGTTGCCTGAAACAGTTGGTGATAAATTTTATTATTTCGGCTTTGGCAGCAATATGCTTACTAAACGCATACACATACAAAATCCAACAGCGCAGCGTGTTGGAATGGCTTTATTGCGTGAATATCGTTTAGATTTTAGTGGTTATTCATCGCGTTGGCTTGGTGCACCAGCAACCATTGTGCCCACAGCAGGCGATCTAGTCTATGGTGTTCTATATAAGATTGATTTGACAAATCTGCCTGACATTGATAAGTGAGTATGAGTGTACAAAATTATAAAAAACATATTTTGAATTACCCAATTTATACAACAGTCAAGAAGGTGTGCATGAGGGTCATTATGTGCCCATTAGTTTGGAGGTGGAGCAGTCCAATGGTAAAAAAGTAATTGCACGCGCTTATCTTTTGGTCGATCAGCCTAAGAAGGATCTTAGAGGTGTGCCCAAGGAACATATACCAATCGATCGTCAGCCCTCAAAGAGCTATGTGCAGTGTTTGGTGATGGGCGCTATTGAAACGGCAGGCATACCAAAGACGTATATAGATTCGTTAAGGTCCATACATAATAATGGACGTGTAGCACCAGAAATGACAAAGCAATTGGATTTAAAAGATGTTTAGAGAGAAATGAACATGTATAATGTGTATTATAAATTAGTTATCTATAATGTCTGTCTGCATTGTCTTAAAGGAAACATTGAAGTTCCCATGTCCGGCTGTACGTCCATCTGTATGTCCGTCTGGTATATTTATACTCCTTTATTCAAATAGCTTTAATTTATTAAACTGACTTAAAATATTTATTATGCAAATTACAAGCAAACTATACAACTTAAGTGCATTAGCTCTTCAAAGAGGCTTACTATATTTATGCAAAAAACAAAAAAAAACGAGGTTTTGTTAATTTTAAATCAATTACCGAGAAATAATGAAACTATAATAAAATTGCTTTGTATGAAACTATTAAAATGACATTTATACATAATGGTCAATTTAAAAACCAATTTCGTGTGTTATGATAAATATCCTTGTTGCCATTTTCATTGTTTTTCGCGTAGTTGTTGTTGGTGTTGTGACATGTCAAAATATTTTCACGAATTAAACATTTTTTTTTTATCTACAAGTAATTTATACTTGTCAGTTTTGCTGTATGGCGAAAAAAATCAATCTATGCGTTTATTTATTGTATCTACGAGTATATATAAATACCCAATCATTTCTTTTTTTTTGTTCGCGGTGTTTCATTTATAAATCCATTGTGATAGTTTCTGCGGTTCACCGATAAATGCGCGACTATTCAATTTATGTGAAACCGTAGCGTGTTTCAGGATTTTTATGATTTTTTTTTTTTTTTTGGTTTGTTTCTCTTTTTAACTGCAAATGTTTTTTTGAAAAGTATTTCTTTATTTTTGTTTTGTTTTTGCAACTCATCTTGCCGTGTATAAGCAGAGTTGTTGTTGTTGCTGTCGATTTCATTGTCCTGCCTGCGGTTGTACATGACAAACAGCCGCTGAACATGTTTGTCATGGTGGCAAGGATCAACAAATGTGGTAGCATATTTTTTGAAATGCCTTCATAGAATTTTGTAACCAGGGAGTAGGATTGAGCTTTTTATTTTGGTGTAATAGGGATTCTTTTGCACTCGCTGCGGCTTACTTAAATAAAAAACTTCGTTATCTTCATTATAAAATTTGTAAAACTTGGGTAAAACAACATAAATGAATTACACATTTAAAAATAGCTCTGCAGCTTTGTTTATTATTCTGCAGATTTTCCATTCTTCGTTGCTGGAATAATTCCGAAAAAGCATTACTCTTCCTACAACTGTACTTACTCGTACAAGCTACAGATTAGCCATCTTCCTATGTGCATTGTTTTTGGCCTTTACTTTTCAACTGAAGACGTCAAGAAAATGCTTTCCTTCAACAGTATCGGTTCTTTTTCCATATGGAAATTGGTAATGCTTGTCAATAGGAAACCACGCTTTCGTTTTAATATTTTATATATGAAGTAAACTCGTATCGATTCCAGCTAAGCGGTTGCTATCTATGACTCTAACATAAACATCCAAAAAGGTACACTAAATCAAAAAGAGAAACCAGTGCGAAAAGTGAGCATGCGAATACGGCTTTCATCTACATATATCACGTGCTCACTCACTCACATGGCTTCTGCAACACTCGTAAACATGCGACGTTGAGTGAAGGAGTGGAAACAGTGATTGCATGGCTTGTGGTGCATACTTACACCGCCTTTTCTGTGTGTATAATTAAGTAAGTTTAGGAAATACTGTATCAAATTTTTGATGATAGCTAGAATGACCAAAGTAAGTTCAGTACTGGATTACACTTATACTCATTTTCTACTTCATACTTAAACGTATACTAAATTCACTCAGCCACCATTTACATCTACATGATCCAATAAAAAACATTCAACATCGCAGCGTCATTTGTGTTCTGAGTCCTTCAAATTCTTATCTTTAAATTTTCGAATTGATCTATAATGCTTTGACTGCATTTTCATACAAGAGCGAGTATATCCTTAAGCGATGACATACGTGTATATACTTTGTATCGCTGAGGGACTTTGTATGTTTGCTTTTCAAACATTTTATTGTTTTATGAATTTATAACAAGTGTAAATTTGTTGACACATTTGCGCACGTTTCATGTTGTCAATCAGATCAATAAACGATTTGTGTGCGTTCGTTTATTTAAAATTTATTCGATTGTGCTCTGAATATACAATTTTTGGAACTTTCCTAATGCATTTTTTTTTTTTTTTTTGCGGTTGATAGCTTTGTTTAGTGCAAGGACCTTCTAAAGGAAATTCAGTGCCTTATAAAAAAAAAAATTGCATTTTCAGTCGAGTAATTGTTTTATATTTTTGTTTTGTTTTGGGGCTGCCAATTTTCAAAAAAAAAAAAAAAAAATATATATATATATATATATATATATATATATATATATATATATATATATATGTATATATGCAAGTTGAATGCTATTTATGTATTTAAGATGTAAACAATCCATATATTATCAAAATTGGTTGAGTATTTTGAGTTTCAAAGACTTTGACGTTCTTCACTCACACAACAGAACAAAAAAACAGACACTGTTAGGCTTTACATTAAGTAGAAACATACAGACACACATAAATATTAAACTTCACTCTATCTCAACTCTCTCGCAATGCTCAATGAATGCTATAGAGTGCATAATGGAAAACGATAGTATGCAAGCAGTCAGTTACTAGTTGATAAGAAACTGTAAGCGCGCATGAGTTAGTTATTTTGCGTATTTTACTTTTTATACGCTTCGCTACGGTTTTGGTGACTGATAATTGTCAACTTTAAAATGAAAACGTGGGCAAAGGCATAAGCAAAAAGAGATTATTACAATAGAATTGCTTTGTACTTAGCAATCGCGTGCTTTGTGTGAGTGTCAGTTTCGCTGTTATCAGCGTCTATTATTATTTAGTTACAGAGATTAGTCATACATACATTACTACACTTCACTTGACTTATTCATTTTAAAATCCATTCTATGAATATAATTTTTTGCATAAAGCGCATTAAATATAATATCCAAGCTATACATTTAACCATAATCCACAGTGATATTGACTTCTATTGTATATCGAAGTTATCAAAATATCAGCTCAACGTCAATGATTTAACAACGTACCAACCAACCAACCAACCAGCTCTGAGATGACAACAAATTGTGTGAATATTCACAATGATATAGTATACTCGTATGCGCGATATTCCGAGTACACACTAGAATCGAATCGAATGTCTGCTAGTTGATATGCATATCAAGCAAATTCATGCACACATGAGCACGTAAACAGCATAAACGATCTGAAAAGTTCGGCAGGGGAAAAAATAAAACTTGGTGAAAATGCGTTAAGCTTAAAAAAAAATTAAACCCATAAAGTATATACATACCTATGAGTATGTTCCCTCAAACCAAAGGACTTACTTTGCCTGGCAACAAATGTTAGAAGTTAAATTTGAATTTTTTTAACACCTTGCGTCATGAAAATTTTGTATCGAAGCTGGAAATTGTTGCCAATCCGAATAACGCGCTCTACTTCATGCGGTGCTAGTGTTTGTATGTAAATATTTTCAAATGTGTCAAACCAGAAAATTTTTGAAATAACAAAAAAACGAAACGAAAAACCCAAAAACACAAACCCAAAATGTAATACGCACATACCTATGAATACAGATGCATACTTACATTGTAGAAGCATTTGAGTTTTATGTCATCATGTTTATTACGTTCGCTTGTCAAACATATGAAAAATGATAAATGGATTTTTCGCTTATTCGAACTTCCGCTTTCTGTCATGCATCGCTGTCGCCATTGCCATCGTCGCCATTTTGTATGTTTTGAAAGTACGTGTGCGTGTGTAAAATGTGCACGGTTTGTCAAGTTTTAAAGTTCTGTTTGTTAATATTTTTGTAAAAAATTTCAGTTTGACAATGTTGTCAATGAGTTTAGATTTAGTGTGTGTTTTTTGTTAGTGCATCATATGCGCTTTATTTAGTCAATATGTCAGCGTTCAGTTTGAGCGCAGCTTGTTTTGAAATGAAAAGTGATATAATCCTTTTTTAGCAGTCTACTTATATAAGTGGCTTACATAAAGTCTATATAGTGTATATACATTAATGGGAGAGCTTACTGCCATTGGTGAGCTGCTTTGCGGGATCAGTATAATATGACACAGTTGGGTAGTAGTGCAAAAACTGCATCTACTACCAATTGAACTCCATGCCATTGACGTCAAGCGTGAGGTGAACCAATTCCATCGAAAATAGAATGATGTGAGAACTTGAACCTAAACGTTTGAGACATACACCTCCAAAGTGAGCAAGTAGTGGTGTTCTCAGTATACAATATCTACTGAACACCGCTTAAAACAATTCATTCAAGGAAGACATTTTTTTTGCTATAATGTAAGCGTATGTCTCACACTTGATATATTCGCGGGTAGCTCAAAAACTATACGAAAATAAGATGCCCAACTAGTAGTGCAGATTTTTTGAGCATGAATAGGTACATTGCAGAATTCTCCACAGGTCAATCGCTATGTCAGAACGGAACATTTTCTATAAATGTCGTAATATTTAAAAAAATATATCCATTGTAGTATAGTGAGAGAGACAACAAAGTTTCATTAAAATGAACAAATATATTTCTGATTCTCTTGATTCTCAAATACAATAAACACTTTTCACTTTATTCATATGCATTTCTATTCATTCATTGGTATATTCAGTCATTCTCATTCATATTCGTTTACTCATGTTCGTTTATTTTATTTCAAATCTATTAATATTCAATATTATGCCTTCATATTTTCTCACATTCATTCATAATTATTAATAATTCATAATTATTAATTAATTCAATATAATTCATAATCATTTATGTTTATGTTCACATATTCCTACATATTCATTCATATGGACTCTTATTCATTCATAATAATAATTCATATTAATTTATATTCACTCTTCATATCAATTCATATTCACTCTTTTTCATTCGTTATCATTCATATCTATTCATATTCATGCATATACATTCATATTCATTCAAATTCATTTATATTCATTTATATTCATTAATATTCATTCGAATGCATTCATATTTATTCATATTAATTTCTATTAATTTTATTTATACTATTTTTATTTTTATTTCTATTTATATTAATTTATTTATATTCGTATTCGTTCATATTGTATTTTTTTTATATTTACTTCGTGGACTTTTGAGATTAATCATATAACAAAATCTACTCATTAAGTGCTCTGAATGAGTTATTATGAGTTATTATATGTTTAATTATGTATGAGTATAGCATATTTGCTACCTGGTATAAATATAAATTTATGTAAACCTATTTTAACATGGCAAAAATCTACAAACAACTTCCTAAGTTAAAAATAACTTTACAGAAATTAAAACAAAGGTGTAAAATGTGGCTACGTCATTGCTCGTTTATTTGATATGTGAGCTAATATACTCCTGTGTGCTTCTACGAAATATTGTAATTTGTGTTTATATTGTGCTTCGATATTTCGTCCTTTAGATATGTGAGCACATAAACTTTGCACGTTTATTAACATATTTTATGTTGTTGTTACGTTTGGAGGTATTTTATTTTCAATACGATTTCAAACAAATTTAGCATGTTCGTTCTAAGAAATAGCAGAAATTGTAAATTGTTTTTATTTTAAAGTTGCTAAATTAGAGAAATTGTATTAGAGGCGTCCGTATTCTCTTTATGTACATTTGTTTTTGTCAATTGTCGCACACACCCACACACACAGCTCTTTGCATGCACCTTATAAATTACTCAAACAATTTAATCGTTCTTATATACCAAAGTCTCTATGGACAGCACACACACATGCAGCTCTCTGCAGCAACCAGCAAAATTTACACAAACAAAATTGAATATTTAAATAATTTAGCAATTGAAATTTAATCCTAGCACTTTTGCTGCACAGCATGCGCGTTTATGCCATATCAATGCTTTATTTTTACCAATTGTCTGTGAGTGTGTGTAACGGTATATGTATGCGAAATTGTATCTGAAATTGCATTCGTGTATCTATAACTGCGCGTGTGTGCTTATAAAATAGTATCGCTTAATCATTTTAATGGCAATTTTATGTCACTATTCAATTCGAGTTGAGCCTGTGGCAAATCGAATCTCATCGGCATTAAACGTAATCGGTTCAAATAAAGAAAAAATGGGCGTTGATTTAGGCGTTTTGAGTGCTACTCTAACAAATTAAAACTTTGATTTTTATTTTAATTTTTGCAAATATCCTACATAAACATGTAAATGTATGTATTTTAATGAGCATTTATAAATTGTAATGTTTCACTGCAGCAAAAATAATCCCAGAAGCGCAAAAAAATGTATGCGTTTTTGTATTAAACCTTTTTTTTTTTTTTGTTAGATAAGTTTGATAAATTTATGAAATATTTAATATTGAACTCTTTTATCTCTATATATATATTTTTTTTTTTTTTGCAACGTACCTAATTGATTGATTAGCTGATGTGCATGATGAAATTTTAATTTAATTATACCATTTAATTTAAGTAGACCATACATACATACATACTAGTCTTATTATACACCAGTAATAAATTTCCAAATGTTAAGAAAACACATTAGATTAATTTATCCGAATTGGATGCAAGCATTCTTTTATTTGCTTTGTATTTTAACATAACTATTTTCCAAAAGGTGGAACTAATATCGGTGCGCAGCTTTTTCACGAGGCATTACAGCGAAAGTACCTCGAAATAAAGCAATTGCTGCCACTTTTGAAAAGAAACAATATTTAATTCATATAAAAGAAAATTTAATACTAAACTTACCAAGCACAACCAAAAGATACTTCACTTTATATGTGCACAAAGTTAGTACAGATACTAAAGCACTTTGGAAAAACACACGCTTTTTATAGCTTTTTATATGCTTTCTTGAAGTGTATCAAATTTTATAAAGCGGTTTTAATTGTGAAACAATGTGTGTCTTCTTAATTTTAACGTTAATTTCGTTAGTAACGAATACCATTCAAATGAAGTTTCAAACTGTGAATTTAGCAGGTTTAAAGGAGCTTCTTTAGGTCATCATAGAACTGATCTTGCTATCTTAAGCTCGTACGTCCCCTCTGACGTCGTCCACCAATCAAGTTCAGGTTTCCATCGTAAACCTTTTGTGCTGGAGCTTCGGGGTTCATGCGTATGAGGTGACCAGCCCAGTACAGCCGCTGCAACTTAATGCGCTGGACTATGCCAACCTCATCATACAGCTCGTGGTTCATACAGTCTTACACTCGACGCCAACATCCTACGAAGAATCTTTCTCTCGAACACTCCTAAAGACGCTGTATCCGTTGATGTCAAGGTCCATGATTCTGCGCCATACAGCAGGACCGGGATTATCAGTGTCTTTTAGATTTTTATCTTCGTACTTAGAGAGGGTTCTATTAATTTGGACGCTGAGCCCAAAGTAGCAGTAATTAGCAAGTGTGATTCTTCGTCTAATCTCTCTGCTGACGTTGTTGTCGCTGGTAATTTTCGTTCCCAAATAGACGAAGTTTTCTACAACATTGAAGTTGAAATTCTCCATACTCACAGACCGTACAAGTCGCGCTAATGGTCTGCGAATGGACTCCAAGTACTTCGTCTTGTCCTCGTTCACCGCTAGGCCGCTCGTTGGTGCCGATGGTGTCCATATCATCAGCATATGCGAGTAGCATCACTTCCTTATCGACTGTGGCGTAGGATATATTCCATCAAGAGATTAAAAAAGTCGCAGCATCACCCTGCCTGAAACTTCTCTTGGTACTTGGTCTTTCCTATTTAATGATCCATTTTTTAATAAGTTGATTCTTATTTCAAAACTTATCATACAATTTTTCACTCTACTTATTATTGTCATAGAAAAAAAATTAAACAGATTTATTTATCCTTAATTAGATAAAAGAATTTTTTTATTTGCTGTGAACAATAACATAATTATTGTGATAAATTACTTTGGACACTAAAAATCATGTCGGTCTACGCCAGCTTCTATGTATTGATGCCCAGCTTGGCTTAGTTCTATTACGATTGTTTCCAGCCCATGAATATAGAAAGATTGCTGCCAATTTTGAAAAACAAAATATTAATTCGCATAATAAAGTGAATGAAATGACTTAAAACTTACCAAACACAACCCAAAGATACTTCATTTTATACGTATATCGAGCACAAAGTTAGTACAGATACTGAAGTAGTTCGGAAAAAAAACTGACTTCTTATAGCCAGTTGACACGTGTTGTTTCTTCGTATGGAGGTATTTTAATTTTAATAAAGCGTATATAATTGTGAAGAAAAATATATTTTATATAAAATGAAGCAAATCGATTTTTTTTATTGCTAAAAACGGCAACAATAATGAATAATATCATTTCCAATTTGTTATCTAGAGGAGAAAAGCTTTACCACAGTTCTTATACTGTTGAACGGGAAAAAACCAACCATTCTGAATTCTTGAACTCTTTAAACCCGTCCGTCAATTGCTTAAAAATTGCTAATACAATGTTAATTAGAAATCTTAACGCTAAACAGGGATAAATTAATGGTGCAATATTAATAGTAAATCACTTAGGTGTATACACCATTACTGCTAAATTGATTCGCTTCTGTAAAATGATGCACATAACCAATTCCCAACAAAAGTAACCCATTAATAAAGTAGAAGATCAGTTGCTCAAAAGAGCATTCCAGAATTTATTTTTTCGAATGGTTTCTTCATGAGTTCGTAGATTCAAAGATATTCATGATTGTTTTAAAGACACATAAAGTCAAAAAGTAAATGAGGGCACTTTTTTTTTTTAAGTTTTGTAAAAAAGTAAAAAAATTATTTCCACGGGCCAACTAGTATTCCAATTATTTCGTACGCAAAAAAATTATGCACAACCCTCTGTCATAATCGTTATCGGTCATGGCCGCACTAGTACGCCTGGTGCCAGTTGTTGTTAATAATAAGTTTGCGGAGGTCATCCCAGATTTAGTATTTCCAAAAAATGCTCAGTCACTCTTTCGGATATTGTTCCGGGGGTTGCTTTCAAAATTGGATCGTATTTGAAGCTTCTTCTGTGTCTACACTGATAAAGCTTTGCGGTGGCGGAAATCATCGCCAGCGTATCAACACTTTGCTCAGCTCGGAACAGATATTCAGAGACTACGTGATCTAACGGACGTTTGTGAGCTGATTGGGTTGTTTTTTGTTATTCCCATGTGAATGGCAATTAATAACTTTCTTTCGTCTATAAACGAACCCATCCCCAATTAAGTCTTGTAGTTTAAAATAATATAATTGACACACTGTATGAATACAATAAAAAAGCAACTTTAAATTTGGACACATGTCAAAATTTGGAAAGAATTAGGGTTACTTTGTTTAACGTTAAACCAACTGAATTGCTAAAAGACCCCGATCAAGACAACATTAATTTAATATACAAGTTTCTTACCCGCTGTAATTTAATCAATAAAATTTAATTTTTTCTTTTAGTAACATAGAGTCGTAGGCCGAGGTAGCTAGTACTCTTTCTTTGCTTTAGATATAATATTTTATACTGTATCTAAATTTGTAAATAAATAAATAATAAATTTATCTGCAACAAAATTGTTATGAAATATATTTGCTGTGAAGCTGTTGCTCGCTGTTACCAAATCAGAGTTATTTAATTGACCACTAAGATACTTTGCTACATCATAGTTTAACACGTTGCACAACACTTCAAAGCCAACAGATATCTGTTCTACTGTTGTCACTGATGATGTTGTTGAGCATAATAGTACTAATAATAATAATAATATGCTTGCTATCACTGATGAACTACTAGAATTGTTGACAAGCATTATGCTGGTGTAATAAGCCATGATGGTCACAGATATGGTACTACACTCAGGACAGTTTATATGTATATACTTGTATGCTACACACTAACAGATACGCCTACGCTCTACACATTGAATGCCATAGTCAAGGCCAACAACAATTTAGTATCTTATCATGACGTCTATCAATTTACAATATTTGAAATTTTGTATCTTGCTGAAATTTGTTTTCAATTTTATTATTTTTTCTTCTATTTATTATCGATTTTTTTTTCTATATATATATCATACTGCGTATGCTCATATTACATTATTTCATGTCAATAAAAACAAAAAATCCAGAATCCATCAGTATGCAAATACTCATATACTCATATAGTGCATTTCATTCAATCATTTTTGATTTTGAAAAATATGCTTTGTTGCTTAAAATTGAATTTGCTGCAATTTAATGTGTAGGATGTTACATGAGTTGCATATTTGAGAAATGTTTTTGAAAAGTTCAGATGACAAAATGCTTTTAAATAAATTTATATTGAAAGCATTTAAAGTAGCAACTAGCTCGAGGTTCAATTCCAAATCATATTTTGTTGTAATTTTTATTTAGCGTCCTTTAGAGTGTTTATATGATTTTCAGCTGACTCGAGTTAATTTTACATTGAGCAATATTTTTCACATAATTTTTGCTCAACGTGAAGAGCACAAACACGAGTTTCGAACTTAGCTACAAGTTCTTATCAGTATGCTGCGCTGTTTCTCATATGAATTTGAATATATACAATAAACTTGCAAGAATGCAACAGAAATAGCATGCTTGAAGAGGTGAACGCTGGATCATCATTGAATTATATTTCATACTAATTTCAACTGAAATGCCTTGAAGTTTATTTTTATAGCAGTTCTATATTGTTTCAAAAATAAGCTTAAGTTAGGCGAACAAATAAATAACAAACAGTTTAATAATAACCAATTCCCTATAACTTTTACTTAACCTTTCAAAAACAGCTGTTTTAATATGTAATAATTACAAAAATAGCACACAAATAAAGTTTTCCAATATTCAATGTCGATTTGAGCTACTCATTGTAGCAACATATTTGATTGGCATTCAAACCACACTTGAATTCCCACACAACAAAAAATGTATCTAACCAATTGAAATTACAGCGAAAAGTATAATGATATTGATGTGGAGATATACTCGTATTAATTCATTCCATTGAAGTATCAATAACAGAAATAATTAAATAAAATAATATAAAAATTTGTAATAAATTAAAAATCAATAAATTTAAAGTATTTTAATCGTTGCTGTTGTATTATTTAATTTCTTTAAATGCAGTAATGCATTGTATTTTGTTTAAGAGAGCTAAATAAAACAATAAAATAAAACAAAAAAACTCAAAATATAAACTCAATGTCGATTTTTTAATAACTTAGAAAGAGAAAACAGACAACTTTGTTTCATCCATTAATGGATGAATAACTTTTTTTATTTGCTTTTAAAATGTTCATTTCATTAGACCACATGCATTAGGCAATATGCATTCATAGATTCTATCGAATCATCGGAATTGCTCAGCCCTTGGACTTGGCTCTTCAGCCATAGCACCACCGGCCAAAGCAATTGCTGCCACTGTTGAGAAGAAAAAAGGATTTAATTCGTATCAGTGAAATAGTTAATGAATTGACTTAAAACTTACCAAGCACAACCAAAAGATACTTCATTATGTATATCGACTACAAAGTTGGTACATATACTGAGTTGACACGTGTTCATTTTTGGAATGCATGAAATTTAATTAGGCGGATATAATTCTCAAAAAATATATACATTATTTTTAGATTACATATGAAAAATATCATGGCTTCTAAATCTGTTATAGTTACATATCTCATGTGTGCTTATCTGTTGTATCTGTTTTACACATTAGGTATTCATATGTTAAATGGGAATATAGGTATTTATGCTTGCATAAATAACTGAAAAGAAAAGAAATAGGTTAATTAATCTCCCCATATAATTGCCATGAATTGAAATGTAGCACATTGAAATAAAATGTGTGTTTTACAAAGACGAAAAAACTAAGAAGACTAAGACGGTAAAACGGTTTGGCTGGTATAGTTAATACCATATATAGTAGTAATACATACTCTTATTTAAAATATTTACAAATGGCTTTTGCCCTTGTGAAAGTTTTTCGATTTGGAGGTTTCATATTTTTGCATAAATGTTGTAGAATTTTGTTACCTTCCAATTTCAAAGGTTATATAGCTACGCTTAAATGTCTAAGTACCACCCTAGAATTTAAGTTTAGTGAGGCATTGAGTGCGAGTTCAAGTTAGTAAAACAAAAAAATGTGTGCAACCGCAAAATCTACTCGTAAGCATTGCAGAAGAACACGTCATTTCTACAAATTTTGAGCTTTGACATTTACCATAGAGACAAAACAATTAGATACGCTTAATTAATTTAATTAAATTTCATGCATTCCAAAAACGAACACGTGTTAATTGGCTATGAAAAGCAAACTTTTCTTCCAAACTACTTCTACTCGATATATATACTAAATGAAGTATCTTTTAGTTGTGCTTGGTAAGTTTTAAGTCAATTGATACGCTATTTAATTGATACGAATTGAAACCTTTTTTCTTTTCAAAAGTGGCAGCAATTGCTTTATCTGAACGTGCTATGGCTGAAGAGCTACGCCCAAGAGCTCCAGATACCCGCTAAGAGAAACTGTTTAGCATCCTTAGAATTCTTTAGAAAAGTTTAGCATCCTGCATAAGCTAGAATGCTTTTTCAAGCAAATAAAATAAACAATTCTTTACCACGTGGTTCGATTTCGATGACTCCTTTCCGTGCATTCCGTTCAGTGCACTTAACTGGCACGCATAGGTTTTTGTGCATTTTATCACTATCTCGCACTCAATGCTTCACTGTACATAATTTTTAGGGTGCTGCTGCGTCATTTAAGCGTATAAAACTTTTTCGAAATTTAACTGAAATATAAATATAGATGTTTATATTGATGGCATGCTTCATAAAATATATGCTCCACCCGTACATATATCATTGTACTCAATAGTTCAAACCCAATTTTTTGACATTTCATAAATGATCATTGAAAAATTGTATATTGCGGTTGCATGAGAAAAAATATAAATTAAATTTCTTTATGGTAAGTATTTATTGTGAATTCGATTCATATACCTACCGAAAAGTCATCATTATTTAAGTGTATCGTGCGTGTTTGCGGTTGAAATATTTTATATGTACAATACATACATACATACATACATTTTGTTTCCTGATAAAAAGATACAAATAATAATATTTTTTCCCCATTAAACATAAATTGATTGAGCTACTTTTGTAACAGAGCAAGAGCAAATATAAAAAAAAACCAAATAATTCTTTATTTGAATAATTTTAATGGTATTAAATCAATTCGCAATCAATTTTATATAAATTGTTTCCATTTGACTGACTGCAGTTCGTTTTACTTGCTAAAAATAAGCAGTACTAAATCTCAGTCTGTCTGTCAGTCAGTCAGTCACGCTTATTTGTTTAGGTGCTTCTAACTGGGTTCGGCATTCGGGTGTCTACGCAGGAAATCGCACAAATCAGTGGGCAGTCAATTGCACATAAATATTTAATGGATTGTGCTTTGTAAAAATTTTGCTAGAATAACTTTTATTTCATTAAAATTTATAGGAAAAAGATTTGGGTGAAAGATGTTGCATACTATTGTGCATAATAAATACTGAATGTATGGTTGTATTATATTCAAAATAGCTTTAAAATTAGGGTTTACATGTGTTTTCACCTATAATCGTAATATTGAAAAGAATGCGCGAAATAGCTTCTTTCAGTTTGACTGCAGTTGCCAAATTCACTTCAGTTTAACCTTTTAAACTTAATTTTAAAAAAACACTGCATACAGGCAGGCGTTCAAAAAATATATAGACATTTCATTTATATATAATGAGCAAGCAGTGAAGCTGCTTGAATGCAACATAATACACTACATTCTATATAGTGCACAATGCTTCCACTGCAAGAATACAGCAAGATGCATGTTTGCTCTGAGCGCCTAAAAATATGCAGCACGTTTGCTTAACATACATTATATATGGCTGCATATGGAGTGGATTGGCAATAAATATCTGAACTCTTGACGCAGTAAGCAAATATTGCGTCTACTGAAAAATTAATAAACTATAAACTCATTGTATCATCTTAAGCATATAGCTTTATATTGGTTTACTAGCGCAAAAACTGTGTGTGTGTGTGTGTGTATATTTAATGTACCTACTCATTTATACAGATTGCTTACTAAATGACCTTGCAGTAATTTCTCGTGCTACTACTACTCTTCAATGAATAGCTCTACATATGTGTGCTGCATACATAATACATTCAATTGAATTAATTAAAAATGTAAACGTAAGAAAATTAATTTCCATAGCAACCTGAAAGTATGCTATCTCTCGGCACTTAGTTACTATCTTAAAACCATACATTCATGTATGATTTTAATTAATCTGCATATCGACCATGCATAGTTTTGTTTACCTAGAAGAGCTATGCATATCTTAAACACGCGTGATTTAAGTTTGTTAGTCGTGTACCATATATAGCATAGTTTCTGGCAAGATGGCGTTACGTGCTCACAGTTATATATATATATATATATATATATATATATATATATATATATATACTTATGAGCATATATATGCTCATATGCAAATTAATTCCCAGCCAGTTTTCCATTTGTATTCAAATTAGACGTTCGCGTGCAAAAGTTTCGCCGCATTATTTTCTTGTCTAATATAAAGGATAAAGTTTTGTATAGTCTATATAGCTGACAGTTGAAACGGCCGGTTGAGGGAATTGATTGCATATTTCTTCAAATAATTTATGCATGAGTTGCAACGTCGTTTATAGCGTAAAAGTGTTAGCGAATAATGCTTAAAGTCTGTATTTCATTGATAAGACAGCAAAAAGTATGCTACACTTTATATTGTTGTACCATTCGCTTATCGTGTTAAATGGTATTATCAGTTTGACTGCAAGTTTGTAACACATTTAATGAGGTATCGTAGACCCCATTAAGTATATATATATTCTTGATCAGCTCGATGAGTCGATTTAGCTATGCCCATCTGTCTGTCGCATTGTTTGAAGACACATATTTATGGTATCCATTTGTAAATTAGAACGTAGACTTTTTTATTGCAGTCAAATAGAGTATTCATATTGACACGCTACTCCCACTTTTTGGAGTAGCCTCCAGTCAATATCAACTTAATAATTTATATGGTAGCGTCTAATAGACGGAAGCGTCACATATGCATCAACGGGTGTAATTCCCCCCTCCCCCCACCTTTTTGACGTAGCTCTCATACAAAGCCACCGCCCACTTTTGTGTTTTTGAATGAAAAACTTCTTCAATTAAGTCAATATCAGCTTGAAATCCTTTATAGTGGCATTTTATGGAGTTTACCGCCTACTTTTTGGGATAGACCCTATACAAACCCACGCCCTTACGTTTACGTTTACGCCTTTACGTTTCTTCTACATGCATAATTCGTACATATATCTTCAAATAAACATACCTAATGTCAGTCAAAATTATAATATCTTCAAGCTATATAAAAAAATATCTTAAATTTTAAATGCTACCGACTGAAAGCAACAGAAAGAAAAAAAAATAAATAAATAAATATCTACAGACATGTGTGACAAATGTGTGTATGATGCACCTTTTTCTCTTTCATTAGCTGCTGTAATATAATCCATCATAACTTGTAGCACCATAACTCACTCCACACTCGGTTTTATAACCCGCACATACATATGCAGTAACAGAAATTTGAAACTTTGTTTCATGTGAAAAACATTAATTAAAATGGCGACGTTGACAACAAACCGAAACCGTACGCGTACTTACATGAAACATGTTAGCCATTTTGCACAATCAATATATTTATATATACGCATAAAAAGTAGGAGTTGAGTTATGCAACTGTATTATACCCTACCTAGCGATAATGAGTTAATGAGAGTTGGTAGCATAGCTACAAGAGGAAAAACTAGAAATATTTCGGTCTGTGAAATTGGTTAAATAAACTTACTGGAAGAGAGTTTTGAGTGTTACTTCAAGTTATGTATTACATTTAATTATTTAGCTTATAAGCTTTATGGGAACGCAAAAATGTTGTGCACCAAACTGCCCCTTTTCCATTTGGGGCTATGAATACACTCACAGTTAAATTTTGATATATATACAATATATATCTGTTTTGACGCTTTATATATGGTAGTAATGTGTCTGACTAATTTGAGAAGATTTTTATGATGTAAATCTTCGGTTCATTCCATAGTAGGATCTACTCATACTTCTATATATAGAATACTTTTATAGTTTAAAGAATGTCCGAATTCTTCTACACTATGTTACATACACACATTTAAAAAATAAAAGAGTATTTCTTACGCTTAAGCGGCATAATTAAAGTTTTTATTTTTGTTCATCACTTCAAGTTCAAACACGCAACACACAAAAGTATACTTTAAAAGCCTTATACATGAAATTGTTTTTCGCTTATATTTTACAGGCTTAAGGATATGAAGGATATGTATTTTTTGAAGGAGTTAAGTAGCGCAACATGCTCAGCACCGCAAAATACTAAACAAACATTTTCCATGTAATGCAAACGTCGAC
Organism: Leucophenga montana; assembly: GCA_035044765.1. NCBI lineage: Eukaryota > Metazoa > Arthropoda > Insecta > Diptera > Drosophilidae > Leucophenga > Leucophenga montana. Next base: position 1,772,687 of record JAWNNQ010001640.1, on the reverse strand, counting down.
GGTTCGGTTTGGTTTGGTTTGGTTTGGATTTACAACAAATTGTAAAGTTTTTGGTGTGGTATGCGTTAATTGAATGGGCAACAGACGACCCTGTCAGAGATTTAATAGATGCGACAGGTGCGTCAACATTTGTAATAGCTCTAAGGTTTGGAATACAAAGGTTTTTAGACACTTTCAAAATGTCCGCTAATAAAATTGTAAAAGTTTTTAGCTATTTACATTGCAAAGTTTTAATTGCGCCGTGCTAATTTATGCTGAACTCATTTAGTTTGTTATAACTATTTAGCTGTTTAGACTATTTTGATGTGTTGGATGTGAAAGGTTTAATTAGAATTCATTAATGTCGACATTGAAACGAATTATAAATACATTATGTGTCTCAGATACATTGACAGATTGCAATATATAATAAATAAAGATTTAAATAAATTTTAAGCTTAATTCACGAGTAGGTTCCAATACTTTAACTTAAAAGTACTAAGTAAAATGTACAAATTTTGTAAAAGAAATCAAATTTTTACAAGAAAGCACTTCAAAACATACTCATTTAAAAATATGGCTATCGATATCGATAATATCGCTCATAAAATAACTTGTAATTTCGATATTAATTATATCGTACATACAAAATATTCGAATCATATCAAAATATCGTATCATCTTCTAAACTTATATAAACGATATATCGATACGATATCAACAAGCCCAGTACACAAGCCAAACGGTGGTCTCTTCTCGGTACCAGGACATAACATATGGCTAGCATATTGTACTGAGTATGGAAATACTAAGTAAGTTGTATCTTAATGTGTTGTTCTGTCAAGTGGTTGTAGAGGGTGTTATTAGTTGATCCCTTGCACCCTTGCCATATTTAATATCCGTATTGTCATCTTGAAGAATACCAAAAACAATGCTGATTTGAATAATTGACTTCCTTCTCTTTCTACTTGTTCGAAGTCCTTACATTGCCGTTGACGATTCTGCACAGCGATATGTTGTAAATGAGGTGTACTTTTTGTGCCTCAAAGAAACTTGTATAATTATTGCGCATGTATCAGTTTTCCATCAACTAATATTCTTTGCATACAATTTATATTTCCTTTTTTTTTCTTTCTAATATTGATATGAAAAGCACTTTACTCCAATATTTTTTCGACTTAAATAATTATAGCAAAGTAAGCTTGATGCCACTTTCGCTCACCACCTCCCTCAGTTAAGCTCAAATTACACAGGCTACTAATTAAAATGGCAAATAATCTGAAAATAAATCTCGATATTTCTTTTTTCTTTTTTTTCGGTATTAGGCTAAAACAAATAGACCCAAAAAAAAAAAAACCAACTTTTGACCTTCTTGGCATAGTCGAATTATACTTTAGAGGGTGCTGCTGTCAGCATTGTTGTTTTTTTAGCAGTCTTAGTTGCCTAATTTTTTTTTCACTTGACACGAAATATTATTAATTGGTCTAGACACAGGCGCACAAACATAAGCCAAGCGGTACCACACAAAAAAAGGACAACTCAAACCCTTATCAAAAATATAAATCTATTTGATTATTTGCGCAGCATATTAAAATAACTATGAAGCAAATTTGCGGTTTGTGCTAATTTTTGTGTAGTCAATTTTTGATGCGCTATTTATCTCTATCAATTTTATCGAGTCAAAATTTTTTTTTTTTGTGTGTCTTCGAAAGCGATTGTTAAAAGTCTAGACTATAAATTTTCTTATTATGCTCGATAAAGCTTCGTTGAAACACTTAATTAAATGCTTTGTAGCCAGCTCAATCTCAAGTCTATTTTGTATCTGAAGTTTGCTCTATGAATGCATATTCATTCATTAGTGCCAACTTTTCTCGAGCAGCTTTTCTGCTTGTTTGAAGGCCTGCAAAGTAGCTGGCCTGGTCTGGTTCATTCACTGGCGAGTCAATAGTTGGCTACATTGTTTTTTTTTTTTTTTTTGTTCGAACAGAAATTTATTTGAAAATTCACTATTTATCTTAAGTCTTTTTGGCTGAAGTTTGTTTTATTTCTGTGAGTGAATTTGTTAGTTGCAAAGCATTTCAATTTGCATATGTGCAAAGTTGTTTTTCATGTCACATTTCTGTATTTGAGTTGTCTAAGTCACTGCTGTCGTTGTTGACTTGTGCCACTTGAAATGAAATATAGTTTGTGATATTTGTATTGTATTCAAAGGCAAGTGTTCAAATACAAAGTCGGTAAAGTAAATTAAACAATTTTTAGCTACACTTACAAAAAAAAATTTGAGAAATTGACAAGTTAAAGCTTTTTGGTCTGGCATACTGAACAAACGTAAACGGTGATTGTCTAAAATAGCACTCATTTCTTACGGTGAACTCGTACGTTTACAGCGCGAATTGTCAGTATTGCTATTAAGTGACCAAAAACTCTGCTTCCTATTTCTGCATAGAATTTAAAGAATTCATTTACAAACTCTATGCAAACGGAACTTCTCAACAAGTTTTTGCCACTCTGTTCAATTTCTACAATGAATTTATTCAATAGATACTACTTTTTATTACACTAGTTTACAGCAAAAAATAGACTTTCTCTTATAGTCTTTTGTTTTTTCTTTTGAGTAAATTGAATGCGCTGAACACGAAAAACATACTGAAAACAAAATGTCTAAATATTCAATACAAATTATTTTTTCCAGTGCATACAAATCAACCTTTTGCAGTACTTGTAAAACCCCAAAATTACAGTGATAATTTGGTAAATAGCAAAAGCATCCAAGTAAGTACATACGTAACCACATACACACACACATACACTTCCAGTACAATCACGGCAACAATTTTCAATTTGAATTCTTTTTGCCAACCACACATGTATGTATACTCGATATATATGAAGAAGATTTGCCCACATTTTTCACCAACCACAAACACAATCGAAGTAAATTTTGCGTAAAAATATTTACATCAGTTTGTATTATGTGTAGCGACGACGGCACACTCAACTTGATTGTTAAATGCTGTTGAGCTGTGCAAATGAAACACCGCCAATAAAAAGTGTTCAAGCATTGCCGACAAACCATTTCTTTCATAATAAAATTTATGCAGTATTCGTTGGAACATTAATCAAAGTTCTGCGGTACGAAGTCAATGCGTATATAGCACGGCATCAGTAATTCACTCAGTGTGTACAAATGTCAATGCAATTTAAGCATAGCGAAACATTTATCAGATGCTTCGGCAAAAGGAGCTAAATATATATTGAGTAAGTAATATTCTATCAGGTAGACAGACAGACAGACAGACAGACAGACCTACAAAAAGAGTATATGGTATATAGCAAGTAGACCTACATTCAAACCTGCAACTTACAACGTTTTCACAGTCGAACAAAACAAAAAAAAAAAAAAATTCCACGAAGAGTAAACAAATTCAGCTACTTATTTACATTTGCTTATTTGAATTTTGGTTATAAGGGAAGTTTAACTGATTGAAATTCGCTTAAAGCGCCTTCAAATAGGCAATTTTATTGCACTTACACAAATTATATTATTATTTATGTGCTTATGTAGGGTATGCCTTTCTGTATTTGTAGTCGGAAGCACTTATATTAAATTAACATATTTATTTGTTTATTTTGCCAGCGAACTAAGTCAATATGTAATGTCTTCATATGATTCATTTGTACGGGTATGTAAGCATATGGTATGATTTCTTGTTTATTTTATAAGCGTACACTTTATTTAGTTGTGCACCTTCAACTTGGATCATTTAACTAATAAGAAACTCTCCCGAAGTTTTTCAAAGAAATAAATTTACTTGTTTTGACACTTGATAAATACCTAAACTAGCACACATATATCAAAACATTTCTAAGCAAGACTGCTAAGAGTTGAGTCATCGCTTTGGAAGAATAAGTTTTTGGTTTTTATAATGGTTGGTTCAAGATTTTGTTCCCGCATTACTTTAAATGAAACAATGCCAGGAGTTAGACGAACAGGCAACATAACACACTATTGAAACACATTTGTCCCTCGAATATCGTTCAACTCTCTCCTAACAACCAGGACGATCAATAATATAACTATTGAATTGGGATCTGCTGAAAGCTTCTTTTTTTATTGCCAGTTGTTTTGAGTAGAGCGAAGTCTAGTATCAACGGCGAACTGACTTTTCATTGATTAATTCGCTTATTGATACAGCTGAAATTGCTGTGGCTTCTTCGTCCAACAGTTAAGGAAGCCGTTTGCACTAATAGTCTAGTTGCAAACCTCTTGATTCTTCTCTTGATAAAAGCGCCTGAGTATATTCCTGGTTGTAAGCTAATAGTGTAAACGCAAATCAATTTTGTCTTGATCTTTAGGTTGGCGTATATTTTGGCGTCATTTTATTTTATCTTTACTTTGACGTAGATACGTCCTTCCTTTCAGTTAACTTAATATTGCTTTAAATACATACCAAGTCTAAAAACAGCTTAATCCAAAATGACTAAAAAATTTCGTACCTTTCTTTATTTTTTGTCTACTTAAAATTCAATTTAATTACAACGCTTACAACGCGCTTTGGCACGTGATAAATTAATTTAAACTTAAGTGTTTCCTTGAGCTTTCGTGTAATTATATACGACTTTATTGAATGTATTGCTTTATTGCATTAAATTTTGCGTGAGCAAGCAATAAAATTTCGAAAGCGCCGAAATCGCAATAAAAAAATGTACAACTTCATTCGAAGGCGCACAGACGGACTCTAATTAAGTTAAGAGCTGCTAGCGTACTACAGGATGTGAATTTTCAAGATCTGTAATACGTATATATATATAAAAACCAAAAAACAAATAAACTATCGTACAATTTAAATACCAAGCGATTCTGTGCTGAAAATTTGCCATGGCTGCCTTTTCGCTTATCGTACATCTGGCATACTTTTTGGCATTTTCGCTTGCTATTTTCGCTTATCTAGAAAATAAATGGCATTCGATTGCGAAAAGTTCAACACTGTGCACTGTCGTTCCAGACAATAATTTCATTTGAACGCAATTAATTGCGCTGAATTTGTTTATTGAAAGTTGAAATTTGAAATTTGTTGCAAAAAATGTGTCTTCACTGATAAGATTACGACAAATGGCAATAAAAATTTGTAGTATACTTTTAAGTAATAAAAAATTTGAATATTTAATAAACTTAGCCAAACTAAATTACTATTGTATTCTTTTGTAGCAGCACTTCAGGCGCTCGCAATCAAAATTTAGTTTTCAATTAAAATTTTGCTAAATTTTCATTTTGCAAAATTTTTGAGCGCGACTAATGCGTGAAATTAAAATTTCCCCTAGTTTGTTTTTACAATAATTAAAAAGAGAAAAACATGCTAAACAAAAGCACTTCACGCACACTCATACACACACTCACTTCAAGCTTGCGCGCCCTGATGTATACTACACTTTATGTCATTGTACAATGCGAGTATGTACACTACAAACTATGTTGTTGTTGTTATTATTTTAGTTGTTATTCTACGCTACAAGTGGCTTTGAGTATGTTTTTGAATTCATTTGTTTCGAGAGTTAAATGCATTAATATACCAAAACAACAATACCCAATAATAACAAATAAATAAACAAAAAACACACACAAACAAGCACACAACAAGAGTTATTCAAAAGCAAACACATGAGTATATCCTTTCGCTTGGATAATACAATGTACTACAATATACATATGGAGATACAGTGCTAACATGCTCTGAGCGGCAGTTAAATTGTTTAGGAGTATTGAATGGCAACATGTGGCAACACTGTCTCTATAGAGTATAGAAGCAGGGCTTTCTTTTATATGCAAGCCTGTTCCGGTTCTCACTTTCGTTAAAATTTTGCCAAAGTGAATACGATAAAATGTATAATATTTCACGGATGAGCTGATTTCGCAATTTTAATTCACTTGCCTTGAGTAAAACGAATTACATTTGATCAATGCCAAGTGAATTCAAATAGCGAAATTATCCCATTTTCACTTTCTCAAAATTGAGAACCGTAAGAGCCTTGATAAATGCAGTTCAAGATGATATTAGAAGCTTGAAAAAATCTGAGCTTTAGAACTTTCTAATTTAATTGCTCCAATAGATACTTCACTGTATTTACTTCATAGATTTTTGTTGCAATACTTGTTATGCATAAAAACTAAACTAAGCTTCCGCATCGTAGTTTTCCCATAGTATGCAGCGTTGCCTTTGAGCACTCACATAGAGTTAATAAACAATTTTTCAACACTTTTTCGAGGTTTCTGTTTGTTTAATAAACCTAATGAGTTTTCAAAATAATATTAATATACATCCGTGTGCTTGTTCGGCGTAGTGTTTATAGTTCATAAATTTAGTAACATTTTTGTAAATAGATTTTGCGAAGGATGTTTGAAGGCTGTGTTTAGATATAGAGGTATGTATTAGGATTCTCGGTGCACAAATTTAATTAAAAAGCAACTATTTTATGTAAGACAGTTTATTTAAAAGCAACTCTGAAAAACTATTTAGTTTATTAAAAACACAAAAAATTTAATTAATCAGTTACTTAAAAAGCAATGATAAAATACTGGAAAGGCTAGTGAAAGTCAGCTTCAGACAAAAAGCTACTCATTTCAACCAAGACATAGTCTAAAAGTCTAACTGTGACAGAATGCATGTTGTTGGCCATTGTAAAAGTTTATCTCACAGATCTCAGCTGCTACTCTTAAAATAAATATTATAGCATGTGATATACCGTTATCTACAGAATTCAAAAAGTGAAATTGGAAGTATCAGAACACCTGCTAAGACAGCACTAAGCAGATGATTGTTTGCCGGCGGTATGATCAAATCACACCAAAAACTATTTATTACTAGACTCAAAGGAGTACTAAGTTTTATACTAAGTCTTAATGTATGTTAAGTCTGAAGTAAATATAAAGAAGCAAATACAACAATCATTTCCATTGGATTGTAATAATTAAATACTCATTTAATTATTATTATACTCGAATCTAATTGATACATATACATATTTTAAATTAATTTAGGATAGTCCTCGCCAGCGATAAAATTCTTGGATAAATATCAATCAAATACAGTGGAGATACAATGCGTTCCATAGCCACGCCATGCTTTAATAGCTACTTTCGCAGATGTTACTGCCATTTTAGTAGCTGCAAACCTTTTGGCAGTCATCTAGTCGTTCTAAGGAAGTTTCACGTTTCCTTCCCGTTTACCCTCACCACTGCATAATTGCAATTCTACATTAATCAAACACGGTGACAACTTATTATGATAAACCATAATTACATACATTCTGCTGCAGTTCAACTTACTTTGATAGCAATCATTAGATTCCTGCAATATATTGGTTTGCCATCAAATGAAGTTCATGCATAGTATATAGCTTTGTTTAGCTTCAACGACTTACTTACAAGCTGTCAAACTACCTCTAACTTCCTTCCTAGCAGATACTAAATTCATTTTGGTGTCAATAACATTAACAATTTACGTAATTTTTTGTTAATCATTTATCGAAGTTAAAGTAGCCACTATGGTGTAAGACCATAGAAATTTGCACTCCAAAAAAGATTAGTTCTAGACGCAAATTAAATTATGCAAAATATTTTCATTCACTTGTGCTTCAATTAACCTGCTTTTTCTTGCTGTATATATATTAATTGTCCTTTATTTGGTTTTATTGAACAACAGTGGCAACCACGAACAATGTCCTGCTGGCTGCTGTTACGAGTTACTTAAGCTTTTGCTGCTGCCGCATTTAAATGCTAAGCCTTTGAGTGAACTAAGCCGACACGTTCAATTTACGCATACCACTCGAGTAAGTAGCTGAAGGCAGCAGAGCCGTCGAGTGAAAAACCGGAGCAGGGACAAAAAAAATTGTGGACCCTATTTTTGCGTATGGCATAGTAACTGCTTTGCACTCATGTAAAAAAGCTCGGGCCCGGTGAAATTTACACCCTTTAACCCCTCTCTATCACTCTCGACGGCCCTGCAAAGGCACAATAAGTATAAGATACAATAAGAGTATAGAGCGTAGCGACAAGAAGTCATAGTGGCAGCACTCTAGCTTAATGCTTATTGTATTGTCCTGTGCGTTGAGATTTTAACTTCCGTTTCCGTTTTGACTCTCTCGCTCTCTGTCTTTCTCTCTCGCACTGCTGATGCTGATGCTGCTGTCTGTTGTATCCTTGTTGTATCCTAAGTGTACTTAATGTTTATGCCTTTTATTTCGCCGTGGCTGTCTCTTCAACATAATATGGGTCGTTTTGCTTTATTTTGTTTGCTTGATTTCTGGGATTTTGGCTTTTGTTTTTACTATTCCTTGACAATGTGTTACAATTTCCTTAAAAAGTTTAAGCACAAACAAAGTTTTCCATTTATTTATTTTATTTTTCATTTCCTTTGACTTTTGTTGCTGAATTTATTCAATACTATTTACACTAATTGAATGACTTTTCTTTGTATGTTGCGCTTAAAATAAACATTTAAATATAACAATTTCCTTTTTAGGCCATCTATTTTGTTTAGCCCGCGCATTGTTTTCGTGACTTTGGTCCTATTTTTGTTTTTTTTTTTGTTTTTTTTTTTGTTTCAGCATTTAATGCTTATAAATTAAACATCAAAAAGGTTTTCCCCAACTGTCTTTGGCATTTTATTGTCTGACTCTATTGTTTAGCAAATTAGCAACATACATCATTTTAAATGAGACGAGACCACAGCATATACGATACGTCCCATAGATTATGTTCCATTACTTTGCTCTTCACATGCCTTTGCCACTAGATTTTTTGACTAACTTGGCATTTTATTTATACTACACTCGTTTGTTATAACATTGATTGCCAACAAATTAGAGCCAAGACCCGCAAATAAACTCGAGTCTCGATAGTGTATTACGTTGAAGATTGAGCATAGGCAGTGAGCAGGAGGCAGTGAAAAGAACTTAACAATATGTTAAATCAAGCGGAAATATCACTTGCATGTGGCCAAGCGAGTCACAGTGACTTTAAGTCATCTGTTATGTTGGCTGGAACCTGCCTCGTAAAAAAATATAAAAGAAAAAGCGAAGGAAAATGGAATTTTTTCATGAAATACAAAGCTTTTATGCACTTCACATAATACTGTTTCACTCATGAAAATTCTGAGATTCTTAGATTGAATTGGCCATAGATAAAAATACAAATAAAATTTAAAATGAAAAATGCTGCCAATTTTCTAGAACTGGTTGAGAATTATATGTGTTTATAACTTAATCTGTAATTCTCGCTTAATTGTTCACTTGTATATCTTTCAATTTCAGTTGAAACAGCAACCATGGTTGGTCTAGATGAGCTTAAGAGGAAAGTATCAGATGGTGAGCATGGTGTAACCATATAGAGTTGGCGTATTTCGCTGCTTGTTCTTTTCGCTTCTTTTGTTTTCAGTTGAAAACGTTGAAGAAAGATTCTACTGAATGCATACGCCACCTCGATACTAAACAACTATGACATTAAAATAGAATTGCTGTTTTATCGATGTCTAAAATTTAGACATTTGTTCGACGCTCTGAGTCAGTGCTGGTGATTGAATGATTTAGTTAACTAAGCTAGATAAATTGTGTACAGCGCCACATAACAATTTAGCTAACTAATGATCGATGATGAGTGCAGCATTTATTCAGCCTAGTCTGCTTGTCTCTTATTACGAAAAAGCAATTAAAGAAGAGTGTTAAATTCTTGTATTCTTTATAAAGTTCTTCAACAACCAACAAACTGATTAATCTTGTTTACAAAACAAGTGTAGGGTATAGTAATTCGTATACGTATAAAAGACAACAAACTAAAGCAGAAGAAACCTTAAGCGAAAATGAGCTCAAGCTACAATGCGTAGCCTTAAATTCAGCTACAGACTTCTTTGTTGCGCTATCTCGCTCTATTTCCGCACATGCTATCTCTGTTAGTAATGCCGGTTGATGTAACACTGTGTGTGTGTGTCAATAATGACTAATGGTCGCTGCTGTTGCCAATGTTTTTGTTGTTGTTTTTTGCTGCTGCCATTGTCGATGATGCGCTACACTCATTTCATCTCTTGCAACACCCTTCGCAGTTCGCTATACAAGTTTTTTCCTCTATGTTGGCTTTTGCTGCACAGTCGTTTGTTCGTTTGATTTTTCTATTTCTATTTTTGTCTTTTTTTTTTTTGCTTATGTGTACAGAATATTTTTTTTAAGTCCTGCATTGTGTTTCTTTTCTATTTAATTTAATGTTTTACTGCCCGACTTCTATTGCCTTGGCATATTTGGCATCAGGACATTGACCCACTTTGTATGCGGAAGTTAACAAACACATTTCTTGTATTTATAAATGTATAAGAAAATGTCTGCTGATGAGTTTTTTGCTTTGCAGTACATTTACATATTCATTAAAGTAGTATATGTAAGGATGTGTAGGAAGCTGCTTTTTGCTTACATTTGCAAGAGAAATATATATGTATGCGTAGCAGAAAGTTGTGCTATATTTAAAAAGCATCAAAAGAAGTATTGCAAACGAGATAAAAGTACATTAATCATTGCTAAATATTAATGTGAATTTAAATAGCTTGTTAAATGTTGAATATGTGTCATTCTTAAAGTAGAAGTTAGTGAAGCTTTAAAGTAAAGTCATAAATTATATAAGAGCAATGTCAAGTATGATATACTTATAAAACCTAATAGTTTAAATTTGAAATTGTTGGGCAATAGAATATTAAAGATATCGCTGAATTCGACTCAATTGAGCCAATCTCAGTGTGCATAGAGTGATCGCCGATTCAGCTGAGTAATGCATAACGCTGCTGGAATAAACTTGGATTTCTGCAAACTCAGAGAAGAAATAAGTAGCATTTAATAAAGATCTAGACAGAAATGTTAGCGCAAAATTTGTTATTTAACATGTTAAAAAAAGTTGCGAATTGTAAGCGCTTTAAAGTCTTAAAATGTATATATAATCAGAAAATATATTCGTAAGCGAGTGGGTTAAGGTAGCCCTTAACTGCTGTAGTACTTATTTGTACTTAGCATCCTTCTCGCACAGTTATTTTTTAAACTTCCTAATATTCCTTTATTTTAATTGCTGTTTTGAAACGCAGCTCAAACTTCAAGAAATCGTATATCTACGTAAAAAAACTCGAAAGTCTTTCCATTCTGTCTCAATCTTACAGACAAACTATTTTCAGAATTGCAATACTTTCCTAAAGACAGACAAAACGAACTGGAAAACATTGGTTTCAACAATGCTGAGTGCAAAGTCTCACCATCTTAGCTACTTCGTCTAACAGGCACCGAACACATTGACTTGCCGAATCACATTGAATATCGTCGCGAAAACAAAACTATATGCGGATCCTTTTACTAACCCACCATGGCCTAGAGCAGCTGAGAGAGTAAATCTTAGTATGCTTTCGATTAAAATAAAGAATTTCCAACATGAATTTAGAATGCCATCTTATTTCTGTGTACAGATTCAAAGCGAACTAAAACTAATAAATTTTCACGTAATAAAGTCTCAATTAAACATTTCATTGCAAAATCGATTCGAGTACTGCTCAAATAAATATGACAATAAAATATTTATGTCATCATTTTGCACAGTTTTCGCTTCACTTGATAAATGAAAGAACGAGCAAAGAAATGATTAAATGTGTATCTGTCGCCTGAAAGAGCAAACTGCAAACAAAGAAAATTAAAAGACAGCTGCCTATTGTATTAAGCGTGTAGAGATGATTTATGATAGAACATACATATATGACAGAATATGCCAATATGTACTGGTAAAATATAGGCGAAAAGCATTAAAGTCAAGGCATAATGTCAAGTAAATCGATCAAAGGAATTGAATTTGAGCTTGTGAAGCAACTGAATGAGTTAATGTGAACTGCCTGTATAACAGGTTGAGTACGTACTGTGAAATATGCTGCACACAGTATATTTAGTGTAGTATGCTTTTAGGCCGCACAAAAATATATAGTTATCTATGTATTACATAAAATATACTACAAAAAAAAAAAAAAAAAAATAAATAAATAAAACCAAATTTGACCACACAAGTCAAGTAATTTGAACGTGCCAATGAACTTTTTATGGTAGTAAATTGCCACTAGGCACAGGAAATGAATTCACACATTCATGCATACACACAGCAGCAGTAGTGGAGCTATGGACCACTCATACAGCATAGCGCCTGAAAGTATGCAATCAATTACGTTTTGCTGTTACAAATTGCGTATATATGTTATATAAGTGAGTCTTAACGCCTACGCTAAACTTAAACGCCTCATACGAAACACTAAAAAAACCAAACCCAAGTGGGTGTCAATTGTTTATTGAAATAAAAATAAGCCAACTTCAAACCGAATTGAGTGCTACTCACAGCATGGTCAGCAGCAGTTAAAGACGGAACTGTGTGTGTGCGTGTCATAAAAATGGCATAAAATAAAAATAAATTTTCACGTCTAACTAACAACAGCCTAGAAGTTCTACTATGTGTGAGTACTGTAAATGATATAGTGCTATATGCTATGAAAAAGTACCTAAAACAAAATCTAAGCCAGATAATATCTTAATTACCGCATAAAATGGGTGAGAGTACGAGAGCAGATCTCTTGAATGGCTGCTAAGCTCAAGCAGAATGATTCCTGACAGGCAAATTCATTGCATAAACAATGGTAAATGCCAATTGAAATTGTTCTTATAGCTTTAATATGGAACAAAATTTTTTCTTTTTTTCAATTTTGCTCTAAAAATATTTAATATTTATGAAATATTTCAGTTTTAAAGACTTGTACAAGACTTGACAACATTTATGTAGTTGACAGCAATGGAAAACCTAATTAAGTAGAGACACAGTTGAAAAGTTCTTTTTGTTGAGCTTTGTCATTTCAATTTAGACCTCTCAAATTTTCTTTTGATATACCTAACTAACATGTGCAAGAGCTGAATCAAAAGATGTGTGGATGAAAGGAATTAAGTACAAATAAGTAAATAAAAGAAGCTTTGTAGCCTAAGCGGCTTGGTGGATTTAAACATTTGTAGTGGTGTTGTACTCATCTTAATTGTGGGAGTTATATAAGGTTACTATTTATCGAAAAAGAAATCGAAAATGTAGCCAAAATGCTTTAAAAAGGAGTCGATGAAAGTATGCTACAAAATTTAGTTTAAAAAATTAATATCTTTCTCTAATAAAATCGTAGCATATTTTTTGGTTGTGCATTGTTTACTTTTCTATTAAGTTGGAAATTTGTTGCAATCGGTGTTTTTTTTTTTAATAGTTTGTTGTTTTAGTTATATTATTATTTTTTTAAACATAATCTTCACATAGGACAATACTTTTCAATTATTTCTCAATTTTAAATCTATTAATCATCGAAAATCTATTCAGAAATTGATTTTTATTTTAACCCACAGATCTAACCGCATAAGACACTTCGGATCGCTTTTCGAGCCAAGAGCATACAAAAATATATAATGCGAGTAAGTGGAAGATGTGTTAAAAATGCTACGAGTTCACAACTGGAGAAAGGTTGCAAAGGACAAAAAAGGACAAAAAAAAAATATTTAAATTCAACAGAAATGCGGGTGAGTACATGATTCTCATTTTAATATAATGATGATTATGCAGATATTATTGTACTAGAGGGATTATATGGATTACTAGAGTTTGTAAACTCTTGATCTTTTGAATAATCATTACAGAAGATGATTTTAATATATAACTTACCATTATTCAACTTTACTTCCGTCTGTATCAATAGTTCTCCATAGAGTTCCTAAATTTCTAGTTCTTTATAAAGTTCTTAAACAGTCAAATTGAAATTTTGAAACTGTTAAATCAAACCTCTTATTATTACGTCGTTTCTCGACTATTATTTCTGCTGTCCTCCCTTGCAATCTCCAGGACAAGATTTATTTTGATTTCCACATGAATTGCGTACATTTTTACACATTATGCCGCATTTGAGTCGTCTTAAAGCATATCACAGCAGGATTACAAGTGTCCATTGACTACTTTTAGGCGTTTAGTTTGGTCTGCATGTACTACGTACTCTATACGTCGTTAGTTTACTTCGTCGTCCTGGCGATTTTGTCTATTTTTTTCTTTATGCTACGCTGTTACAGTGATTGTAATTTCAGTTGTTTTGGTTTTTTCATTTCTTTTTATATATACTATATATTTTTGTCCCCCGGTTTTGTCCTATATATTTTGCTTTACTTCCTGCAATAGGTTTTCTTTTCGTTTTCGTTCATATTTTTTTTTTTTATGAGAAATGCTTTGTCCTGAGGCACTGTTTCTGATGAGCATTTCATTTGGTTTTGCTTATTCCATTTTTTTTTCGGCATTATTCTCTATAATTGTGTTTATTTGCCTGTATGGAAGGTGCAGAGGAGCATATAAGAATGCGATTTTTTTTATTATTTTCGACACACGTGCATGATCTTGAATATATTGAAAAGATATAGAGCATATATAAAGTATGTTTAAGCTAAACTGAATAGTAATTGAAAGCAAGTCAAGTACAAGGCTTTTTCTAAACAAATAAGCTGTCTTGCAAAAGTTAAATTGTTTCAATCTGTCTTGCAATCTTAAGGTTTATTTAGGCAAACTTAAGGTTTTCATTATCTTTTGCTTACTAGCTACAAATATACTAATGTGTATTCAAGTATTTATGGATTAAATTTTCTATTTAGAGAACAAATGGAAGGATAACAAAGTATGTAACTCAAAGTAAACACTAAACAAACACTAAAAAATAACATTCGAGCAAACTATTTCAGTATAAATCATAAAGTTACAAACACAATATTATTCTCACTTTATACTATATGCCCATCTATAGGTTAGGTGACTCCTTGATTAAGATAACACATTGATCAAAATGATTGTTAGTGTGGCCGATGTTGGAGTTATCCCCTTCTATAACTGCTACACGGTTTCTTAAACATTTCACTTACTCATGCCCGCTAAATGTTATCAACTGCTAAAAAGAAAAAAATTATATGTATTGATATCAATAGCTGCTGAAAGTATGAAATTCAAATGCAAAGTTTTTCAATTTACGTCGCAAAATTTTTTCTTCAAGTAACCGCAACATTGTAGCGAAAAAAATTGAGAATTCTATGGGAAAAAAGCTGCAAAATAATAAAATATAAACCACCAAATAAGTGCAAAGAATTTTCGTATGAATTCGGGCCAAGTCGCCGTGGTGGGGTCGCCGAAGCTCATGGCACTTGAAGTCAGTTTGACCTCTCATGTTGCCACTCTTCGCCCTCATTAAAGTGTCTTCCCTCGCTGAAGAACTTTTCAATTTGGTCACAAATTTGCTCAATTTCCTTTAACACGAAGCATATAATTCGGCGCGCAGGACAGACACAGACCTCTCATCGCTTCTAGTCGTCAACAATTTTGTCATGTCTGCTGCTGCTGCTGCTGAAATTTGGAAATGCTCTGTAAACTCTTCAGAAAAATCTTCTGCTTTTGATACCCTTTACAAATAATTTGAAGAAGTATATTACTACTTATATAGCATGTTTGTAATGCAGTCCATCAGAGACCTTAACATTTTTTTTACCTATGAATAATACATTTTTGAACAGCTCAGCTAAATGAGTGTGGAACAATAGCTAATGGCTTCTGAGCGACTACACAATTGAAAACAGCACGTCTATATAGTTTCATTGCACATACTTTCTTACTTTAAAGATTTCAAATTTTAATGACTACAAATGAGAGTTAGCGAGTAAAATGCTTGATTATATTCTTTCGCATGATCATCTCCCATCTTCCACTATTTTCTTATTCCAAATAAATTTATGTAGATTTTGATGGTTTGTGCTCTAGTATGTATGTAAAAAACGATTATTTTAGCTGGAGGCAGGTCAAGTGAGCATTTATATAGCGCATTAAAGTTTCACTTTTGCCGAAATCTTCATTTGGCTTTTTTATTCGACGCTTTATATTTTTCATGCCACTTTAGTATGAGCTGCATAAAATAATGTTCGAGGGTTCCAGCGGAATACTGCTGCAAGTGGTTTATTATTTCGAGTCGACTTGAGTTCTCGTTGCGATAATGATAATGTTGAATTTTGGCAAATTTGCAGATTATGTAAAAGTTTTTTCGTGCAAAGTTTTTGATTTGTATGCGCTAAACTCAGCAGCTACTCAGTGTATTAACTGTACGCTTTAAAAGGCAATCCACGGAACCTTGAAACCAGTGCCATTATGCATTGAAACTCATTGTTTCGGTGCCAACTACTACAGCACACTTCCAATGGCATCTAATGGTATCTGTCTATATGTGCATATAAATATTTTAATTCCATATAAAATAAACACATTTCGCTGAGCGTAAAGAAAATGTACGAGTCTAAACAATAAACACAGAAAACGCATATTTTTAAAATGCTAAACGGAACGTGATGTGAAGGTCGTCTTCGCTCGGCAACTAAAATTGCTGCAGCAAAGGTGAGTCGTCGCATTTGAGTGTAGTAGTACGTGTGTGTATATGTCTGTAATGGAGCAAATCAGACATGAAGCCATTTACACTTGCCATGCCATGGGTGCATCTGTTGAATTTTGAATCACAGTTACACCCACCAATTCGCACCTCAATTATTTAGTTGAAAGGCGGAGAACATTACTAGTAAGTAAGTGGTTTGTAGCGCCGCTGTATTATATGGCGCCTCACAACTGCTGTGAGTATAATAGATACTTCATTATGGTTTTATTTGCTGCCATGGATGCTTTACATTTTTTACATTGTGCCCATGTGCATGCTTGCAGAAGGGTATAGTTTATTATACTCCTTTTACAATTACCTGAAGATATTTTTACAGATTTTGAAAATTTTATTTGTAATTACAATTTGTGAAATACGCGCTGAACTTTGAAATATGTATAAACAAGTATAAACGAAACATAAGAAGTGGCGAGCATGTAGGTTAAACACCGTTTCGTTTTACTGAATTGTTCAACCGACCTTTGTAACTTCAGAAAGTTTCTTCTGCTTAAAAATTAAACAAAATTAATTTAATTTGTAAGGTGAGTTTATGAAGCGTCACTATTTTCGATGTATTTTTATAATCCACAAATATTTGGACGAAGTTCTTTCACAGCATTGAAAAATGTACGCAAGTTGTTTTTAGGTTACACACTATTTAGGCTTATAGGTTGAACATCACTGCTATTTTTATGTGTACACTTTGCGATGCCATTTTCAAATAAATTTCCAAATATTTTTACCGAATTTTAGTTGAAGTTTTTGTTGTTTTTCTTTTTTTCTTTTTTTAAATTCAGTATGGCAAGTCATAGAAAGAAAACAAACGAACATGGAATTATAGATTTCGACAAATTGCTCAGCGTAATCAAAACAATTAATTTGAAATCCATTTTTATTTATTTTTGGGTTCAAATTATTTTTCTATGAATAAAACTAACAAAATTTTGAAACTCAGGTGTTTCTACTCAAAGTTTTAAATTTTTTCGTGATTAACAGGGTTGCTCAACATACAAGCTTATAAATTGTTGAGATTTTATAAATTATGTTCATTGTGTCTCCTTTTATCTTATACATTAGTTGAAACTAAACTGGACCTTTCTAACCTGGTAACCCCGCTCTATATTTTACATATTAATAGTTAATTTTGCTTTCTAGCTATTTCATTTTAGTTATTAGTTTGGCCCTTCATCTTATTACATCTTACACGTTCGATTTTCTTTTCATGTTTCTTTGTTCTAACTATTAGTTTCGTTTTACACTTTGACTTGCTCTTACCATTTTGTTTCACTCGTTGGTTGAGTCTGATTAGCAGTACAATGTACAGAGTACATACTCGTACATGAAGTGTAGATTGAACTATTTTTATGATGGTATTTAGCGAACAGTACCAAACTGAGCTCGAAACAAACAGTAAAATCTACGATAAAAAGATCCGTTCCAACCCAAACAGCTGGGAACGCATAGACAATTATATTCGTTTTTCGCATGTTCTTCCAGAAGCCATTTATAAATGTGAATAAATTTTTGCTAAAACATGAAAGTACACGTAGAATACAAACATAATGTTGGCATATGCGCAAATGTTTGTGCCTCACTGACCTAAACATACTTGGCATAGCAAAACTTCTACAGCACTTAGACGAGGCGCGCTGTAAAAGTTTTTGGAACTGAAAAACTCTAACGAATTGTATTTCAATTGAAATTATTTGTATCTACTATTTAAAATTTGATTGCAGAATACAAGCGAGTTCAAATAGTCTAACTACCTTTTACTTGCACGTTAAACGGCGCCCAACATTACCCTTTAATAAAATTTTAAAATTATTCAGCAACTTTTAGGGTACCGCTCGAACAAATTTTATTTATTTAATTACATATGCGCTAAAATTTCCATATACATAGTTTCTTTTATTGTTGCACAGAATTCAATAAAATTTTGAATCAGTTTACTAATTTGTGCGCTAATGTATTTATAAAGCAATTTTGTGTGTTTAGAATTTTCCCGCGTTCTACAAACCGCATCTATTTTTATTTTATTGAACCAATGCGCTATATGTTAGCTGCCTTTAATCTGTTCAATTTCATCAACCGATTTATGAAGTGCGAAGCATTAATTTGATTTCTTGAACTCTTTTTATTATTTTTATTTTCTTATTTTTTTTTTTTTACTTTTTTGTACGATCTCAATTCACCTTCAATAAATTAGGTCGCGTTGAGCATTTTTGCTTTGAAGTTATCTTAAAGAACAAATCTCAAAAAAAAATTAGAAAAGCTAAAGCTGCTTCGATTTTTGTAAAATGCAAAATACGAAATATTCTAAAGAGTTTTCATAATTCAACCGACAGCTGAGTTTTCTCTATCGATGTGTCAATAATTTTCAACGCATCTGTTTGTTGAGCTGCTTTCTTTCCATCCATTGAATACAAATCCAACGAAACTCATCATCAGCAGCCTTCAAGCGATTTGTTTTCAACTCGACATCGTCGCACTTTGACCTTAAACTTAAACTTTTAGCAAGGCAACGACCAGCGTTCCAGACAGACATATGGACAAGACAGCAATGCTAACTGACTGACTCACTAACTGACTGATAAACTGACTGCCCCATTCGCATCATAAAAAAGAAAAATCCCCTTTCGATTTGTGCAGCTTTATTATATTTTTTATCCATAATTTAGTTGCATTATTTTCTTGGTTTATATGCAGTTTTCATATTTTTTGTTGTTTTATTTTTGTTTTCGCACGCTGCGTGTTGAAACCCATTAAAACTCTCAAAGCAAAAGTTTCTTGGCCCTTTTTTTTTGTATGATATTATGTTATTGTACTAGAAACAACAGCAGCGCGAAATAGAAGTACACACTATACTACATAGTATATGATGTGGAAGACATCGAAGCTATGGTAAGAAACCCCATCGCTTTGAGTGTTCCCGAACAATTTACGCTTTTTTCTTCATCAAGAACAGCTGGCGTTGGATTTCACTGTATGTGCGTAGCATATGGCTCAAATAATAAACTTAAGGGGTGAAGTCAACATGAAGGGTTTAACCGTAACTAAACGAAACGAAACTTGTATCAAGATCATATTTTTGCATTTAAATTCTAAAATTTCTTTGAAATTTTGTGCAAATTGTTTGGTGATTTTAGTTCTATTGTATCAAAAACTGCTACAATATATTTTAAATTAAGTGTCGACTAGAAAAATCCCAGACTTGTTTCGTAAAGTTGTACAACGGTAGTTTTAAAATTTTGATACATTTTTCTGCTACTAGCTTGCAGAAATGGTTCTCAATATTGCTGCATCTCACTACTTACTTTCTAAACTTAATAACTTTCAAATATTTGAACCGGTTTTAGAAAACTGAAAAATTTTGGAATATTTCATTATCTTTATTTGTTTCTAACTAGATTAATGGTAAACGTACCTTACAGAAAATACTTAAAAATTCATATCGCGATATCGTAAGTATTCAAAATTTTTTTAAGACTATTTTCGACTTCAGCAGACCCGAAGAAAAATATAGCATCGAAATCCCTTGAGGTCCTATAAGGGAACGCAAGATTTTTAGCATGATGGATACTCTTGAAATTTTACCTAGGATAACGCTTGCGTTTTCGGACAGTTTTACTCAATACCTGCAAGACTTTATTGTGCTCTTATGCGAATTTAGGTATATTTACTGTGCATTTAAATCAAATATGTATTCTGTTGCCATTCTTATAGCTAACTCTTCTCATTTTATAGGTTTTATTATGTCTATCTGTCATATTCTATTTGTAAATAACCAGTGTTGTTGAATTCATTAAGTTGAACACTTGTACTTTTAATTGAATATGCCAATCACAGCGCATGCAGACAAACTTATGAAAAAGTTGCACACTTCTTTGCATTACTTTGTATTCTTTATGCCCTAAGTTTATTGTACATATAAAACTATCGGTTACATCTTTAAGCTGTTGTTATATTTCTTTCAAGTTCATTTGTAAAACAAAATAGTCTTGAAGCACATTATTTTCATATGCCTGACACGTGTACTATGGTATTATACATTTAAGTAGCACAGATTTTTTTTTTTTTTAATAGCCGTTTCCATGTCGCAATATCTTCTATAGTTTGTATAGGAACAATGCCAACAGGAAGTGCAACAAAAGGCACAAAAATAATATGCACATTAAACAAACCAAAGACAAGCAAACGAAAGCTATACAAAAAACTATTGTTTTAAATGCAAAAAGAGAAAAAAACTGAAATAATAAAAAATCCTGTAATAAAATTGTTGTCAACTTGTGTCCATTTAAAATGTACAAGATGCCACAGTGACATAAGGCAGCCAAGCTAGCAAACGAGTTAAAACAATAGAGAGTCGTGTATTTGAAATAGTTTACACAGTAAGACAAATAACTACGGATTTGAGATAGAAGACTAGTAGATACATTCCAAAAAAAAAAAAAAAAAAAAAAAACAGAAGATACTAAATTAAATGCCAACTTAAACAGAATGTTACCAAATAAAAGAAAACAAAAGCCACTCACATAAAGATAAATGCAATGAAAGCAAAATATCAAGAGATACTTTTAGGCACTCTACCGCTTCAATTAGAACCTTGCTATGGCCAACCAAAGAAACAAAACTAAATTGCAACAAAATCAAAGCAAATTTTCCAAATTGTTTTGCACAGTGTAGCCGCCGGCTTAATAGTTTTTCCATTTGCTTTTTGAAACCCGTATTTGGAATGCATAAAACGTAAAAGAAGCAAAAAAAATGAAAGAAAAAATCTGTGTTATGCAATTGCAAATTGAGAAAGTGTTGGGAAATGACCAAACAGGCAAGTTACTACTATTGTTCAAGTGTTGAACAAAGCAGCAAGCAAAACAAGCAATTGAAATGGAACTTTGCTGTTAACACCAAACCTATTCAGCTCAGGATCTGTACGTGCTGCATGTGCATACTACTACAGTACATTATATCCGTGTTTTTTTATAGTGTTTTTCTTCGCTTTGTATATCGCTTTGTATGCGTGCAGAGAAGTATGAAAAACACAAAGTGTGCTGCATGAAGCTTAATAGTGACAGAAAGTGACTTTTTTTGTTTTACTGCATACTAGTAGTTTTTTTTTCCATTTTTTTTCATATGCACTTTGACCTTGATTTCTTTGTAGTTAGAAGTGTGATTGGCATTTTTTGCTTGCTTCTTTCTTTTTGACGTTCGAAAATATTTTGACAAGAAATGTATGAGATAATCCGAGCTGTCTAAGTTGCCCTTGGAATGACAAGCAAGATAGAACAAAACTACATAGTGTCAAAGATATAAAAAATTTAAGGCAAACTGGAGAAAATATGCTTTAAACCCAAAATTCATGTAATTCATTATTATTAGAATCGCCCGGGTTCATTCCAACTATTTCCCGTTGCGCATATGAACGTCTCTTTTTTCGGCATTTAGAACATTACATATACTTTTCCATGGTTGTTCTTCCTTCGAGGTCCCTTGAGCGTATCAAAAAGAACCATGCATTCCATTTGTGTACAAGTCATTGTACGTTCTTTGTACTTTCGCACCAACAAATCTCGATAAAAACCGTATTCCTACGATGATTGCAGATAATATTTCTGAGTGCGTAGCACAAATTACAACGATATGCATTCAATTATGTTCTCTCGAGGATTTTTGTTCGTTCGCATTATTTGATTGGAAGTAACTGCATAAATTTATTGATCACTTTCCATATAAACCCAATCTAAGAGAAGATTTGGATTTTATTGGAGATCTTCATTACCCGCTGTGACTGGCTTTATTTGTCCACGGTCGTCTTCATGTCATTTCTAGTGACCAATCTATGAAACCTTTGAAAACTTTAAACCCAGCCAAACGATATTCAACATTGGATATTACATTCTTAATTGTTTTATTACTTCAATTTACTGCTTATAAATTACACTTAAATTAAACTGCTATGTACTTTGATTCATTTAAATAACTTTTACTGTATACTTCCTGTATTCAAAATACATTTAACTTACAAAAATTCTAATAGATATAAATTTTCTCCAATGTGAAATATACAGATTCACACTGCAATGCCATCTGAATCCGACAAACCATGCCAATTTAATAACACATTTCAAACATTATACAAGGTTCCTCAAAAGAAAGTTCACATTTAAAAAATCGATAAAAAAAGTAAGTAGTTTATTGAAAAAATGTTTATTACATATTAAAATACACACTTTGGGAATTTATTTAAGATGGAAATGCGCATCATCCGAAAACAAGATGTTGGTAAACGTTGGAAAGCGCTCAATCATATGGTTTATGAATTCAAGCCTCAGCCCAACATCCTGAGGCTTTAATTCTTGCACCAACTGAATTTTGTAGGGGTGCAGATTTAAATCTTTGTGTAAAATGCGGAACAATGATGATCTATGCACGTTTAAAGCAACGGCACACTTCCGAATCGAAAGGTCCGAGTTGTCACGAACAGACTGAGTAACACTGTCTACGTTTTCGAACCTTGGACGCTCGAATTTTGATTTTTCCAGCGTTGAACCGGTCTCTTCAAACTTCTCGACACATTTTCCAATGAGTCGAGGGCTTGGCGCATTATTTAAATGACGAGCATGACGAATACAGCAGAATTTTGTACGCGCTACAGTCGCTGAATTGCCATTTTTGTAAAACTCACGTACGCACAACGCACGGTCCGCTCCCGAGAAACGCTCCATAGCGACTAAATTCCCAAAAGCTAGGCTACCGATTGACATACCTCCCACGCACCTTTGGAATAGTTGCGTTCACGCTTTCAGCAAATCAAATGTGAACTTTCTTTTGAGACACCCAGTATTTCAAATATATACTTATTTATACTTCATTACATTTAAATCCATTTCAATATTTGAATATCTGAAATAATTATATTTCTCAGCACTGTTTAATAGCTAGATTAGTTTGATTTATAAAATACATCTACACAAAAAACACATAAATGTCATTTCGAAAATTCTAATTAATTTATGTTTAGCTTAAAATATTAATTTGCATTCATATTTTCATATTTGGTGCATTTAGCATTTATTTTATTTAAGTTTTATATTCGATTTGCTTTGCAATCGTTTTTTTTTTTTTTTTTTTTTGCTTGACATTTTATTTGTGTATTTGGTTTCATTTTATGCTTTATAAATTTTAATTGCATGCAAATAATTATTTTGTTTTTTTTTTTTTTGCAAATATTTTTTATACCATTCACACGTGGTATGTGAAATGGTATAATCGGTTTGTCAGAAAGTTTGTAACGCATTAAAGGAGATATTGTAGACCTCGAAGCGATGTGCCGATCTAGACGTGTCCATCTGTCTGTTCGATTGTCTGTCCGACTGTCTGTTCGACGTTCTGTCTGTTTGACGGTCTGTCTGTTCGACGGACTGTCTGTTCGACTGTCTGTTTGTCCGACTGTCTGGCCGACTGTCTGTCTGTATCTTGTTGTGTACTCTTTTTGGATACATTTTTGAGATATCATGCTGAATTCCGGTATATTATGGTTCTTAGCACATAGAGTATACATTACAATTATCACGCCCACTTTGAGGGGTAGCGCTGAAACCCACTTTAGAGAGTTTGTATAACAACTTTTGCATTAGTACAAAACTAAATTGAAATTTAGTAATGGCTCTTTTTCGTGTGAATGACATTAAATTTACGGTTACACCGAAGTTAACGTTTTTTCTTTTTTAATCTCTTATGCAAATATAAAATGTATATATAGTGTAACACTTAATTATTTTTTTATAGGAATTATTATTATTTTATTTTTTTATTTAAATAGATTTTAAATAATTAACAATCACATTGTTCATTTAATTCGATTTTTTTGTTTTTTTCTTTTGATATTTTAATTTTCAGTTATATTTATTAACGTTTTATTTCCATTGGAAAATTAATTTTTAGCAATTCAAATTAGTTTTTTATTTTTGTTGTTGTATTTTTTCTGTGTTTTACTAAGCAACTTTGTTTTATTCATGATGGAGCTAAACTCGTATGAAAAACTGTATGTCTTAAAGATAAATTATATATAGATTTTGTATTTGGAAAGCAATACTGAAGTCTGAAGTGTAAGTGTAAGAGTAAGTTTAATTAAATGAATTTAGTTATATGGTAAGAGTTTTAAGAATTGCACTGGCTTGGAACTACATCCAACAAACACTTCAGCACAGTTCATGGTATTATTTTCTTGAAACGAAAGCAAACCATTAGATTAGACTAATGTGATAATTTGTAAATACTTCTAATTTCCACTAGATTCGCTAGGTTCACTTTTTAAAGGTGTTGTTCGGGTATGAAATAGTATAAAACAAATCAATATTCTACCACTACATTTAGAGAAAACACTTGAAAGCAGCACTAAAATCTGTAAAATTAAAACAAAACATTTAAATTACTATGCTATAAGTCAAATTTAATCTGTCTATGTTGCAACAAATTCGATATTAGTTGCAGAAGCTGCTAGAAGCTGTTTTTTTTAAATATTAACACCATGAAATTAGCAAAAAAGGAACTATCAAATTGCCTGTGCTGTACTTGTTTTCTTGTATTTGTGTCATAGGCGTAGCTAGGAGTTTTTCCTAAGCGAAACTATTACGTAGGATCGCTATCAGCAACAATTGATGCGTTTAAACCGAGCATTAAAGAAGAAATTACTGCATTTTGCGCAGAAGTACGATAAAGGTTTTGTAGAGCAATACGAAGTAATATAGTTGTAAAGGTTTAGATGAGTAGTTCCACCCCACTCACGAATTGGCTACATCTATAAATTTGCAGTTTCTGCATTCGACTAGCTTTTAGCAGATTAATTTTCTCATCACTCCATTACCCAGTTACAAATAATCTCGAAATCAGTTAAATTTGTTTAATTCAACCATGAATAAGAAATGCAGGGATTTGAATGTTTTTTGATTTTGGAAAAAATATGTTGAAATCATTTCTATTTTTTGTGAAACTCTTCTCTTAGAAATTGGCATACTTTCAATTCAGCTTATAAACTATTGTATGATACATATAAACATTATTACAATAATTAAAACTACTACATCATTGTATAAGATTTAAGTACATTTAAATAGAAATATTAAATATCAATTGTTTTCATATGCTGTACTGCATTTTGCACACGATTCGAACATGATCGAAAATAATTTAAGTTTTTGAAGCTTAATGCTTCCAGTTATCATGTTTTCCAAGTGTTTTTTTTTTTTTTTTTTTTGTTTACACTGCTGTACTGCCATAAGTACCTCACATATAAATATTACAAATAAAACTAGATAATTATTTATAAAAGCATACCGCATACATAAACTACCCAGCCCCCACACTAAACTCAAACCTACCACCACTTTCAACTTATTACTTAAATTCAGCAACCCAAACCTTTCTTACGCCTCAGTGTCACGTTTTAACTAGTGCGTGCAATGAATACAACCGTCTTGCCACTGCTGGCTTCCCTGCACGCTGATTTTTATAAGTCGGTGTGCAACACTGGTGGCAAACCATTGCCCGTTGTTGGTGCTTCCGAATCGCTGGATTGCTCCAATGCTGTATTCTCCGTAGCAGTGTTGGAGACAACAAGCAGCGTTGCATTTGCGCCACCGCAGCCCACCGTATTGGTGGAGGGTGGTACTAATAGTTCGCCAGAAGAAGTCGATGTTGCATGCACGGCCGGATAGACACAAGTGATGCCATCTGCATATGTGGTTGCAGTGCCACCAGTTGTTGTTGTCGTAGTTGTTGTTGTAGTCGTAGCATTTGATGCATTATTATTACGTGCAACCAAACATTTCTTTTGCTTTGATTTGGTTTTGTTGTTGCTGTTGTTGCAATTGCCACCCCCTGCGCCTATTAAACGCTCCGATTGACGTCCCTTGCCGAATTTCGGAAACAAACTATTCTCCAGCTGCAATTGCGCATTGACATCCTTACGTGCTGCACAGGTGCATGCCTTCATAAAGCTTTTCTTGAAATTATCACTCAAAAATGCATACAGTATAGGATTCATTGCCGAATTCGAATAGCTCAAACAACCGCAGAGTAAAAATATGGCAACTTCAAGTCTCGAGGCGCATTTGCTTGGTGACTTATTTATGAGCGCTACTTGTGATATCCAATAGGGTAGCCAACACATAATATATACTGTAATCACTGTCAGCACCAGTTTGGTAACCTTGCGATGTGAACGTTTCTTCTCCTTTGATTTATGTTTGGGACCTACGGTATGCAGTTTGCGTATAACCAGATAATAGAAGATCAATATAAAGGTCAATGGTAAAGCAAAGCCCAGCACCAGTGTATACAGTATAAATGTGGTATCCGATTGTGTATTCAGCGCATCGGGCCACTCAATGTTGCACGAGAAACGATTCTCACCCTGTGGCACGGTATTCGCAAATAAAATAACCGGCAACATTAGCAGCACCGAGGTCATCCAAGCAATGGCCGAGACCACCTTCGAAACAAAGGGTGTACGATAACGTGGCGATGAGATCGGATGGCAAACAGCTATATAACGATCTGCAGACATGATGAGTAAGAAAATCGATGATGTAAATTGTGTTATCGATGTGCTGACCATGTAAGCCTTGCACATATACTCGCCAAAAGTCCAATTGCCAATTTGCATGGTGTATATAAGAAATGGTATGCCAATCAGAAAACATTCATCGGCAATGGCCAAATTTAATATATAAATATTGGTCACCGTTTGCATCTTGGAGAAGCGCAGCACCACATAAATGACCAGCGTATTACCGAAGAGTCCTACAATGCACACTGCAGCATAAAGTACCATGGTAATTAGCTTTACAATGACATTTTGACCATTCGAACAGCCGCTCATATCTGCGTCGTAATCATAGACGCCCATGCTGCCATTATGACTGAGGTTACCATAAGGACGATAAAGTCCTGCATTCATATATTTATAAAATTCAATAGTTTCGAACGCATACCGACTGTTATGTTCATTTGCTGTTTTCACTGATAAATTGTTAGTCCTGATGGCTGTTGTTGTAGTTGGAGTTGTTGTTGTTGTTGTTGTTGTTGTTGTTGTTACTGTTGCTGCAGTGGTTGTCGTCGTCGACATCGTCGTCATATTTGTCAGTGTCGTCGTTGCCAATTGTTCTGTGTGCATTATTAAGCTCGTTAGTATCATCAACGTCATCAAAATGCTGCTGCTACAGCTGATAAATGGTGCAGCAGTTGCGTTTAAGTGCTGCCAACGCATTTTCATTTTCGTTTATCCTTTTGCAATACTTTTGCTACTTTTTCTTCGCTTCTTAATAGATTCTTTCGTGCAGCACACTCTAGGATTTTATTTTTATAGTCTTGTTGTTAAAATTTAAATATTCCGATATGTGTTGTAGTAGTTGCTTGGGTTATTGTCCTTTTGGTGCTGCTTGGCATTAAATAGTTCATTTTTGCTGTGGTTAATATTGTCCTTCTTATCGCATATGTGCGCCATTATTTGTTGTTTTCGCTTGGTCTCTATAGGCTTTATTCAGCAGTTTCTGCAAAAGAAATAAAATTTTGTGTCAGTATTGGCTGTGTAAATTAGTTGATATTATTATTGGATACTTAATATTTATTGAAATTTTCTTTTATTTTATATAAATTTTTTATTATCGCAAGGATTTGTGTTTTTTATAAGATAGAAAATATTTTTGGTTGGTTCTCTTTTTCTTCGAAGAAAAGCTGCTGTAATTGCCACAGTACAACTAAGGAAACAGGTTACAGAAATATTTCTGCTTATAATTTTTCAATATTCATCGAAGGGCCGAGTTGTACAAGGATGCTCTCCCAAACAGGTACCAGAAAATAAATTTCGAATAAGTACAGAAAGTTATTTTATACTACAATTTTAGTAACAGATTGTTCATTAATGGAACATAAATTTAAGAAAAAGAGCATTTTTATATGCATCAATAACTATTTCCTGCAGCAAGCTTTCGCTCGAAATTCATTTTCTTCGTAGTAAATAAAAAGAAATTTTTATATTGTTTGCAAGTTCGCTGAATTTGTATTATGGATAGCTTATCAATATTCTTCTTTTTTTTACTACTTTCAGTACTAAGAAACAGAAGAAATAAGAATATAAATAATATAATAAGAAATTTTCGCGGAATATGCTGTCAACAAAGCTGCGACTAAGTACATGGCAAATTAATTCTTAGCTAAATGGCGTTTACACATAATTTAAATGTATACTTTGCTGAGTTTTAAAGAGTTTTTGCAAATGTTTTCAAATGTTGCAAGGCTTTATGACTTTAAAATGTAAGCAGTGTGTATATAAAATGCAAATCACTTGTTGAGCTACAAAGTATCTTGGAAATCCCTTTTTTTGTTTGCGCTACAGCAAAGAATTTCATGTTTTAATTACATACTGGCGTGGCGGGCTTATTATCGTAAATCTTTATGTTAAATGGCATAATTTTGCATGCGGAAAGATATACGCACGCACAAATAGGCGTGCGGGGGCACCTAACGGTTAAGGCTTATATTGTTGCTTGGTATTTTAAAAACTGAAACGCCTAAAATGCTGCAATTGAAACGTGAACGACCAAGGCAATTTGTTGGAAATACTAACATTCAAGGATATACGCAAGGAAGCCAGTTAATATATTGTGCGAAATATGCGTAATATTGCAAATATAATTTATTATTTATATATGTAAACAAAACAACGATAAGCGACAGCAGAAAAAAAATGAACATCTTCAAAGTAGATACATATTTTCATACATATACAAAGTATCTGACTATAGCTATATGCCACCCACAGCAGACATTATATGCACGATTTAAGTTTATTTATACTAGATTTTGTTGGCACTAAACATGATATTCAAATATCGTACAAATCTGAACTTTATACACAGCATTGAGTTTGTAATAATTTTTATTTATTTTTTGCGCGATTTATCTGTGTATCTAGCTGAAATATCTCTCGCACATACAGCTCAAAAGCTACCAAAATTATGATATATTATAATCTGAAAGCAGCTCGCGCGTTTAGTAACCTTTCAGCGCGTACTTTGCCTTTTTCAAGACAATAAATTAATTTTGCTCTGTGCATTTGTTTGGCGGCGCCGTTAAACAAGTGTTGGAATATGCATAGAAAATATTTACTAGCAAGAAAAGAGCCACCTAAATCTACGCAGAATCACTGTCTAGACTTGCTACACGTTTGAGAATTTAAACATAGCAAATTATGCTTATAATGCAAATTTGTTCGTTTAATTTTTTTTGGCTTTTGCTTTTATTTTCTCTAGTTTTATTTGCTATGCTTTTTCTTTAAGTTTTTGTACGTTTCGTGTTTTTTTACGCTCGAGTAGCGAAATGATTTCATGAGGCTTAGCAAATGTATATTAAAACAAAAGAAGTCGTAACAGCACAAAGTAACACGCGTGTGTTTTTTCGCTCAGAATTTAATACTTAAAAGACTATAAAGTCTTAATTGACACACAAGCACTTTAAAGATTTTAAGGATTGCGTATGCTTTAATGCGGAATTAAATGAAACAATAAGATGCATATATAATATATAAACAAATTGAAGCTTTATTATCTCAACGTGTCTGGGCTTTACTCTAGCTTGTAATAGAGATTAGATACTCTTATCTTTACAACTGAGATATTTGTTTATTAATTGAATATATATCGTAGTTTCTAATCAAATGTAATAAGAAAATGTGGCAAGAAAATTCTTAATAGCAAGGGAAAAGTTTTTGATTGCCAATCACTTTTACGCAACTCACAAACACCCGTTAGTCTTGTATACCCTGAGTACAATCTGAACATCCGTTCCGGGTTAAGCAAATTGTAAGAAGGCCATCTCTTTAACTAAGGGTTGGTCTGCTGGCTTTAGTTCCCGCCACCGCAAACATCTTTTACTAGTGAAGACAACGAAGAAGCCTCGGATACGATTCCCGATACTAGTCGGATATGGTTTCCGAGTCCAAGTCAAGGGTTATCATACCTTATTAAACGCGGCTTCTACATCAACTATTACCATCCAGTCATTCAGTTTTTGAGATATCGAGCTTAAATTTGATTTAAAGAATTTTTGCAAACGATATCAGATTAATTTCCATATCTGGGGTAGTTGTCTAACAAACTCACCACCTTTTTTCTAAAGTATCAAACTTCAATTCAACTTGATATATAATATTAAAGCTTTTTAAATTACAATGGCGCACATTAACTGAATTGAATGAATAACTTTTAAAGCATTTTGTATATTGTAAAAAATATCTTAGTGAAAAAAGTCTTCATACCTAATGTCAATCGGAACTGCTGTCAAATTGAATATATTTCAATGTATTTCTAAATAAGTTACTAAACGAAAATAGTTTATTTCTTACAGCAGACTTGATATTTTCGAGTAGTATCTATATTATATAAACATTACAAGTAATTCTTTGCACAAAACTGAATTATTATGACAATTTCCTCAGCACATTTCTATTTAAAGCTTAAAGCGGCGTCAAAATTGAAAACATTAACACTTTTGAATGACGACAATGATACCTAAGAAGACGTCTACACGTGGCATGTCTAACATGTCTCTTCACTGAACAAGTATACATGTACTAGTTCTATTTTTATATGCGCCACAAATGAAAATAAACAGAGTAAAAAATCGATAAAATATGCCATAACTTGACATTTAAAGTAAGAATTAGCACTTTAATATTACCAAATGAAGGCCAAACAAACACATAAGCCTCAGACGACATATGCGTGTACATATGACTCAAAACAAATAAGAATGCTACAGTAGAGCGTACATGACTTAGAAATACGCTGTACATTATCTGAATATATTGGTGTGAAGTATAGATTTGTATAGCGATTACAGTCTATAGTTGTTCTATGAAACTATGTGATATATTTTATTGACTGCTAGCTTAAACAACAAATTTTTTGTATACATAGCACAAAAATGAGGCGTACGTTTATATGGGTAAGGTTGGCACGTTCGTTTTACGTACTTTATCTGAGGTGAGTATAGGAGTATAATATTCAAATTTGAAAGCTCTATCTCTTACAGTGCCCGGTATCTCGACTTTTAGACGGACACTCAGATTAACAGACGGTCAAATGGACAGTTGGTCATCTGGACAGACGGACAGTCAGATACATCTATATTGACTGAACTTTTGTTGCTGATCAACACTATATAAATTTCATCGAATCTACCACGCTTCCTTCTTCCTGTAAGATTTGCACAAACTTTATACACTCTTGGTCCTCCCAGTCAGGGTACATTTGCACAATTTTAGTATACGCTGCTACTTTTATAGAACCACATTTGACGAAACGCGCTAAGAATTTTCGTCACAGACAGACATAAAAGTATTTTCGGTTTGAAAGAAGGTCATTGAGGTAAAACTTTCAGCGAGGATGCAAAGGCGAAAGCTGCCTGATGACTTTTGGCAGATTGCGTATACGCAGCATGTGGCAAGTTACACACACCTTTTGTTTTATTTTATTCCTCATCCTCATGTTGTTTAGTGTATTATGTGGTCATGAAAATTTCTGCGAACTCATTAATATGAATACGCTATAAATGATTCAATGATGTGCACAGTGTTGACATTTATAGCATGGGAACGAAATTATGTGCGGAGATTTAAATTAAGTTGATAAATTCAATAGTATAAATATAACTAATCAATTTAATTATAACATGTTAGTTACTTTTCTGCTAGTTATTACAAAATCAGTAAACATCAAATTAGAGTTAAATGTATCTTTTATGCAGCACGTCTGTATCTATGTATATAGATACTGAAGTGTGTTTCTGCTTAGAAAGCTGGAGCATGCTTTTATAGTTATTAGACAAGCTAAAGATTTCAAATTTGGTACCATAAAATGCTACAAAAACATTGAACTAAATACAACTAAATTAATACATTTTTTATAATACGTTTAAGTAGTATAAGGAAATATCTACTTAGTCACTGTACAATACTATATCACAATCAACAATATATAATTAAATTTTCTGGTCTTGCATAACAGCAAACATTGAACTTTGACCTAGTTAGCTTAATAAATATAAATACAGACAGACAGACAGCCGTATAAAAAAGCCCCATGACAATACTTATACCCAAATGTCCCATAACAAAGATAAATAGAGCAAATAGAGCGGCATAAATTTAACCAATTCATTCAGTTTATCACAACGATTATTTCAATTAATTAATCAAGCATGCAGTGAGGCAGCGCAAACTTTTGGCAAACCGAAGTACATATTTACGAATGTCCTGAGAAATTTGCGCAGACTGCGTCATTTCCGGCTTAAGTAAAATGGCTGCCACAAAAGTTTTTGCGTCTTTCAAAAACTTCCAGCGCACTACTTATGTTTTATTGGATTTCGTAACTATCTTGGGATGAATGAATAAGCAAAGCTGCCAGGCAACTTCATTTTGACGTTCTTTTTGTATGGGTTTCGACAGCGCAAATTCAAGTTTGGTATGTGCTGTATATGAGAAATATTATGTAAAAGGGTATATTAAGTTTGTGCAATAGTATGTAACAATATGACAGACGCTGTAAAATTTAAGTACATTTAATCTTGATGAGCATCAAAATTCGAGTCGGTTTAGTCGATATGTCCGTCTGTCTGTCTGTCTGTCTGTCTGTCTAACCATCAAGATCTCGGAGTATACAAAAGATTGCTACATCAAACATGAAAATTTGGACCAGGGTTGCGCAAAAGTTTAAAATAGAAGTGCTCACAACAATATATACGAAATTGTTATTGCTTTCGCATTCGGCATACGCAGAAAGACAAAAAAAAACCAAGGAAATTGTTTATGTAATTAATATGGTTAATGCAAGGAG
Source organism: Leucophenga montana (assembly GCA_035044765.1). NCBI lineage: Eukaryota > Metazoa > Arthropoda > Insecta > Diptera > Drosophilidae > Leucophenga > Leucophenga montana. The sequence goes on along the minus strand of JAWNNQ010001640.1, from coordinate 1,739,299 downwards.
CCGCGTGTGTCTGCGACAATGCTTAGCATATGATGAAACAATATGGCCTGCGCATATTTGATTTAGGCTTATATTTGGTTGTTTCATTAAATACAAACATTAAATTTGTTATATTAATTCCGTTTAAATATTTCACATGAGCTCAGGTTGTACTATAGAATATAGCCATTTATAAATAAATCCATTGATAGAGTAGAGAGTATTTAGAAGTCATGTAAACTCTACGTCATCATTTAATACTTATCTATTGTTTATGGTAGCTTGTTTGCTAGAATTGATAAAGCTTTTAATTTGCGTTTTTTATACTTGAAGCTGCTTGTTCTTTTCAATTTTATTACTAACTCTTATAACTCCTTTGAAACCTTCTTTTATAAATACTTTTCATGTACATATTTAACACTAATTGCTTGTTTAATTTAATCTGGTGTTATGATTATGATGAGCACAAGTTTTTATAATAAAAAGTTAATTGGCCAAAATACAAATTGTTCCCTACGAAACCCCAACAATACACCATAATCTAATCATTTTATTATGTTATCATCAAATTTACATATTATGAGTTTTGAACTCACAAAACAACAACAAAATAAATAACATATTAAATAATAATAACAAATATTTTAATTTATTAACCCAAAACAATTTTCTAATGATAACAAATGTATAAAAATATGATAACAAAACAAAGCTTAATACAAGGGTTGCATGTATACTGTGCGCTCTGGTCGACGGCTGAAGAAACAGTTGAACTCTTTAAACAGCTAGTTTTGGAGATACTCACTTCTAAGTGGCAAAAAGAGTATTCAACTTCATTGAAAATATTTTGAAGAACATTAAAGCCATTTTCAATAATAAATTACTATTTTTTACTAAGCGCACAATATAAAAAGCATCACTCGTATTTAACGTTGAACTAATGTATTTATATACCAATTCCATTGAATTATACGAATTATAAACCCAATGGGAGGTCTAATCAGCAGCAATAACTAGACTCTAAATGCGTATTTATAAGAATTAGCCACAGTAAAACTAATACTACTAATGGCAAAATAAAATAAAACAAAAAAAACATCGAAATAGCTTGTTGAATAAATATGTAAATACAAGTGATTCTTTATGCAGTAAATCGTACTAATTAAATTAACATTGTATTTAAAATAAGCCGATTAGAATTAATTTTTGGCATTGGAAAATTAATTCTGAAAGCATTATATTATACGAAAAATAATTGAATTGAAATACTTCAGTTACTATATCAAAAATATTCATATATAATATTTATAATGCGAAATTATTAATCATAAATTGCTTGTGCATCAAACATTATTTAAAAATTTTAAGTGGCATTTAAGCTGCTTCACTCTCTAAGCGGAAGGCACTGGTTCACTTGCCTGCCATATAAACCCTTTTACACATGTCCATATCCTTTTCGCACAAGATACATGCGAAATACAGAAAAATAGGGTCCAATAAGGCCAATAAGCATGTCGCTCTCTATTTATCTGACATTGAACATTGTATAAGTACATGAAGCGCACAAAAAATACATCTCATATCTTACATGCGAATGGTTTGTAATATTTGCTTATGTGCCATTTGAAATGAATTGCCTGGCAATGGGCACATGACACGTTCTTGACATATATGCAGGGTGGCATATGATTATAGGGAAGCTCCTAAATCCTTGCCACACTTCATCGCGCTCCTTGCGCTTTTACACATTTGGCGACTTGATTATTTCCGGCTGACGCCTCATTTTGCTATCACATTATTAAATGTTATGTTCTATACATATTTTTATGATGTTATATTGACCTGATTTACATATTTTTCTGTATCTCACTTATACAGCTTCTCATATCCAGTACCTTTCAGTACAAGTTCATACACTCATGATGTGTTTTATGTCTGATTATTGTATCTGTAAAGTATATCATAACACTTGACAGCGTCCCTTTTTGTTCTGCATGACTTTGTGGATTATGTGTCGCCATAAATTTATGTTAAATAATCTTTTGTAACTTGTACTTTGATACTTGTAAATGTAACTGTAAGAAGAGACGCAATGAGAGAATTACTTGTAGATAGAAAAAGTATCGGAACATTTTATTGCCATTTTTTTTTCACTTTTCTCACTTGTAACGAAATCTGTTCAATCTTAAATATTGATTTTATGCAAATTTGTACTGTTGCTTCTTTCTGATGCTTTTTGCACACACAAAATACAACCGATTTATATAACATTTGAAAGATTACATTTAATTAAACAATTTGCAGTTTAAATTTGTTTAATTAAAATCGATTCAATATTATGATCGTAAAAAGCGTAGAACCAAAGAAAAAAGAAATAGAAATAAAAAAAGAAAAGAAAATGTACATGCTTTAGATGAGATACAGATAAACATAAATGTTTGCTCTCTAATATAGAAAAAATTTGTGGCATAGAATGAAACACGCCTCCGTTCGTTTTATAATAGAGATATACAAAGCTTAGTTTCACTCTCGCAAAGAACAATGGGACTTAGCGAATAACGATAGAGAGCCGCAAGAGATATATGAACTAAATGTATGTACACAGCTTTGCGTTAAAGAGATCTGTTTGTATTGGTGCTTGCCGTATTTTCACGCGTAAAAAGTACATTTCATGCTACGAAATGTTAAGTTTTATAAATATAAATAAACAACCTCCTAATTATTTCTAGATTGCGATCGATTGTATCAGCTGGTAAACAAAAATTTATCTAAAAAGTGCTTTAAAAATTTCCTCGAATATTTAAAACATTATTGCACACCAGTCGCGTGGTTTTTTATGTTTATCACAGCACTTAACAATATTCAACAGTGCTAATAGTTGATAATTTTATTAAAAGAAAAATTTATGCAAATTTGTTTTTAAATGAGTTTTACTTTACTTGATGCCACAACAAGTGAAAAGTTTATTTTCAATTTATATATTTCGCAATTTAATATTTATGAAAATAAGCAAAAATTAAATTGTGACTTGTTTGCATGCATGGCCTGTGAATTTGTTTTATGTTGTAATAACTAAAGCCACACGATCTCATTAAAGGCTTTAACAACATGTCAAACAACAAGCCGAAACAGACAGCTTAAAACCAATTAATCGAATGTACTGAAGTGGGCAGCATTTGGCTGCACAGGGTTGCATTGAATAACCGCATGGTCAACCAGCAATCACGTGATAATTTGGCCAAGCGATTTACAGCTGAGCCTTGATGATGTGTTCATAGTCGCACTTTGAATAGCAGCAAAGGTAGCCAAGACTGTCTATCATGGTGTAGCCGCAACATATTGCAAGTGATTATTAGCTGGGTACAAGGATGCAGGACTATACTATACAGCTAGGCGCTGCTTGACTTTTACCTTTGCATACTGTACGTATTTGATGGCGAGCATCTGATTGACTCATTAATCGATTGCCGTTTACTAAGTCCTTACACAAGGTTGGGTTGAGTTCGGTCGACTCAAACGATTGACTATCTAGTCTGCATTCGAGCTAAATGATGTGTAGTTTCAATTGCAGCTATGAACTGCTACTCACATTTTGATTATGTTGTTGTCAAAGCAATTTCGTGTCTATTGGTTTTCAATTTCGACAACATTGCTTCTTGATTGCTTGAAGTACTTTTAGTTAGTACTTTTTGTTGATTGTAGTTGTTTTTATTTATTTATTTATTTTTTTGATGAAAGTCACATTTTTGTGAAATTAGAAAAAATTTGGTTATTTTTAGGTTAATATGTACAAATCTTAAACCTAAGAAACCTAAGAAGTATATATATATATATATATATATATATATATATATATATATATATATATATATATATATATATATATATATATATATATATATATATATATATATTTTTTTTTTTTTTTTTTGTACATAGTTGGGATGGACTACAGTGCAAAATAACTTATAAGAACATTTTTTTGTGTCATTTTTGTGATTTTTTTTATATTCTTCAACTATTTTGAATCAAACTCGTCATGTCCGCCTGTCCCTTGATTAATAATTAGTCGCCCAGTTTTTGAGATATCATTCTGAAATTGAGTATAGAGCCTTCATATGTTCCTACGCTAAATATACATTGTCAAAACCATGCCATCCCCATTTATATTGGTAGTCTCCATACAAACTCACCTCCCAATTTTCAGATTTTATATTAACTTGAAACTCGATATTGTGTACTTTAATGGACTGAAGCTTCAAATAGTCAACCATCCGAAAAATAGAATAATGTCGTGTGAAAAGTATTGTACCACCGAAGTTAATATTTTCTTTTTTTTTTAATATTCAAGTTTATATTTATACAGTTAACAAAATTGTTGTTTAGCGTAGAAAACTAGTATTCGCGAACCATGACCAATGGCGCTGAGCACAAAATCTCAACATCATAGCTACTTCGGCTAACAACAACCTAAGACATCAACTAGCCTAATTACAAGCAAATGCTTTTGACGATTGCCGCAAAGACAAAAATATTAGCAGGAGCTTATACTATGCAGAAAAAAATTAGTTGAGAGCAGCTGAGAGAGTAAATTTTGTTTTGCTCTCAGTGCTTTTTTGCACTCAGAGATTGATCTAATAATTTTCTACTCAAGTCATAAAGTACATTTTTATGCTGAGACTTTTGTACTTGACTAAATTGAGATTTATACTTAAAATTAGATTTTCATACTAATTCAAAAATTTTATTCTTACTCTAATAATTTCTATCTCTTTATAAAACGATTGAAACTTGAAGCTCATATCTCCATATTGTTAGTTAACTCACACTTAATGTATACGAATATATCTCCTCATGTGCAGTAAGTGCTTTTAAAGAATTCCACATCACGTCATTTAAATTTTAAAATACGTATAATATTTTATCAGCTCAATACACGCAAAAAACTATCTAAAAATGCATAAAATTTTCATTGCCATCACTCTATGAAAATATACACTCTATGAAAAACTAAATTTTAACAAATAAAGTCTGAAAAAAAAAAATTCAACTGCACTAAAATAAATAGTGTAAATTCGCCGCCAGCAAAATATGCAAACCAAAATATTCACAGAAAAACAACTGCACGGAGACTTAATTAAATGCAACTATTTTCAGACAATTTCGCATGGCTGGCGTAGTACCAACCCAACCAAGTCCAACCTAAACGACGCCTAAATTAAAGTCACTCTCAAACTAATTGCACCACTGCATATTTTCAGCTATTTTTGGGTCATTTATGTAGTTTACACTATCTGCGCTTACATACCATATATGTATAGAACAGTCAGTCGTTTCAATTTTCACTGACTTTTCGCGCGAAAAACTTTAAACTTTTCAATTAGTCACACGAGTGAGCAATTAAATTTTTCGCACATCATTCAATTTGACTTACAGCTGCCGTAGTTGCCCTCAATTCACATTTGTTGCAAAGCATTTTTCACACAATTACTAAATTAATTTAATATTATTTTCTTAAACATTTTCATTCCTTATTTTGCTGTAAATAGAGTAAGACCATAAAGTACGTGTTAACATCGGAGCACAGCATCCTTTGCTCGTCGGTCGTAATTCACTTGAAGTCAAGTTTGCCGCTAATAAATTTTACTTACTGGCAACACTTGGCAACACTTGGCAACACTTGTTGCTAGCTTCGGACTAAAAATATCCTGATACATCGGTTGGATATTGAATGTTGTTAGTTTGTATACTTGCTGCTTGTCGTCACTAAATGAAAGTGTTTGAAAATGTTGCCTTTGACATACTTAATTTGTCTTTAAGGAATAGTTTTAAAATACTAAAAATGTGCACCGAAACTTTACAGCACACTCACACATCAGCAACGTTTTTATTTAAGTAAGCAGTAAGTAAGTAACAAGTAAGCAGTAACCAATTTTACTCTCACGCTTACACGAATTGTAATATAACAGATGGATTGGCTACGTAATTACGTTTCGGCAGATGTTTCTTAGTTCTCTTTCGCAGTCGCTCATATTGGTATGAGGTACAGGTACAGGTGCGGTTGTCTTCAGACCTAACACTAGGCTATCTACAGCCATGGGTGCCTAGCTTACGGTATTTCAATGTGAAGTCCACGCGATTGGGTTGGATAACTTTTGCATAAAAGTCCTAAGGGGCCAACACTACCATTTTTTCAGATAACCAAGCGGATATCAAAGCACTAGCTTCCTGGTATTGTTCCAATCGTCTGCAAGGTTAAATCTGTTGGGTTCCTGGTCACAAGAGTATGGTTGAATCGGCAACTCATTTTTTGGGTCCAGTACCTTTCTGTTGACTCGCAGATTTCTTAAGAAATTCGGTGACCCAGCACTGAATACAACATTCTTTACTACGGCAGGTTAAACAACTAGCCTGTACCCTGAAACTATCTTACATCTCAGGTGCTCAGACTTGAGGCTGCACATGGGCCACCTGACTGAACAACATTGACTGAGATATTATCTAAACAAGAAATTTTAAGCAAGTGTTTTATATTTAATATTTCGTCCCAAATATTAAATATAAAATCTCAGTAGTTAACGAAAAAATTCAGCATCTCTAAACAACTTCATATAAAAAATATTCTGAAATTGTGCTTTCCATTTTAATTTGAAGTTTTCTTCTACTTTACCATATTTTGTCAAATCTGTAGTAGTCTTAAAGTTTAACTAGTATACTTTTATTACACACAGCAGTAGTTTTTTTGTGCCACAAATAAGCAGCTATAAAAATTTAATTGAATCCATGAGATACAACATACAATGATCATACAACATTTGCATAAGGCAGTCTAAGCATACTTCACTCTGTCAGTCAATCTGTCTGACCGCTTTGTCTGCTACGTGCGACCATGGCCAATAGTGGTCGAAAAGAAAAAAAAACTTTTTGTGCCTAATTTTTATTCAACTATTCGCGCAAAAGGATAAAAGGCTGCATGCATATGTATCTCCATACTTGTTGAAGCAGCACTTCAATACGCTGCATGTTGCAACAGCACTAATGTATGGATGCATGCCTGGTTGGTTAGAGATGGATGCACGGTTGATTGCCACTGGACAGCAATGAAAAGTGACCATCAAAGCTTGTGGCATGCAACATTTCAATATGAACTATGGCTGCCGCTGTAGTAGACACCGTTGTAGGCGTGCCACGTTGCAGGGCTACGCAACTGCTTGCGAATTTTTGTGGCAGCGCACTCGAAAATTGCATAAAGTATGCGTTGCCTGTGAATTTAGTGCCCAAAAAAGGAAAGCATAAATTATTTTAATATATTCTTGCATAAAGCGCTTTTTTAAATTTGCCATTTTCAATACACCTTTTTTCTTCGCCATATTAAAAAGTCACTTTCTGTCTGCTCTGCCACAAATAATTCCCAAATGTGCTGCGACAATAAAACCTATTTGATTTGGGTTAACTTGTGGGATTAAATTTATATAAAGTTACAATTGTAGACACACACACACACACACACACACTGAGCATTTTCGAAGTACAATGAGAGAATTAGAAATGTCCTACATTTAAGTTGCATGCGGGTATGTGTGTTTGTGTCTATTTGAATGCATTTAGCACTCAGCGCGCCATATAATTAGTTTTATGTAACATTTTTGTCTATACATCTAACTTGTCCGTCCGCTTGTCTGCATGTCGTTCTGCGGTTCTGGTGCTGCAATTTAATTTTATATGAAGTCCAAATGAAAAAAGAACCAACAAAAAGAAAAAAGATTTTCTTTTTTATAGTTGGCACAGATTCAACGTCATGTCATGTCCACTATTCGTCAGACGGATTTCATTCAGCCAATCCATTCAGAGCGCATCAGATTCACTGAGCAGCATCAGCAGCCAGTTAGATAAATTAGTTGCACAGCTACTATATACTTCGTATATGTAGTATCAGATTTAAGTTGCGCTGAAATGACGGAGAAAATTGCCACACTTTCCTCAGGCTGTCTGTTTGTCTATGTATCTCTCTAAATTTTACTCTATAGTATTTACTGAGTTGCGTGGTAAACGCCAAAATTTTGTGGACAGTAGAGTGAAATTGCAATTGTTTCTATTTTGAAATGTTGGCATACACACACAGCTAATTCATGTGTGTTTGTCTGTATGCTCTTTGGTCTTTATGAGCTGCACATATAATTTGAATTTGTACATTAAGTTTGTGCAAATGCATGTAACAACTAGAATGAGACATGGTTCTCGATAAACATCAAATGTCCGTCTGTACTTGTTAGTCTGATCTCGGGGTTTATAAAATATAGAGTAATTCATTGTACGAATCATTTCAAAGTGTGAAACGAGTGAATTCGAATGTATTCGTGCACGGCGCAATTATGAATAACGCATGTCTGTACACATCTATGTTTTATATCAAAAGTCTTACACTACTTACAGTGTATCTTGTAGTCGAGCATACTCGACTTCACGGTTTTTCTTGTTCCTATTCTGTAAGTTTGCTAAGCGGTTAATTAATTTGTGTGGTTGGAGTACAACTGAAGTTTGGTGTTCTATAAATATCACGTAGTTTAGTTGTTGTTTAAATTTGCAGAATTCAGATAGTGTTCAGGTGAAAACATCAAAATAATGATCAACATAAGTCATCACTCACATTAATAGAAAATTCAAACAAGCAGGAATTGTTAAAACAAGAAAAAACCTGCCTGCTACAAAATAAGAGGAATTTATCGGGGGCGCCCCATAGAAACGAAGCATCTAAGCAAACCAATAGAAAAATGTATGCCTGTATATTCTTTGGCACACTCTATAGCCTAAACGGTATCATTAGATGCGTCTTGTGATTACAGACATAGGCATAATATATTTATATGACGCGTCTAATATTACTGTAGCCTAAACGGCTGACGTTATATGCATAAAAATATTATAACTCTACTTAAAAATCTTTCTTATAATTTTCGCTTTAATTAGCCTAAATTATGCTACTTATGCCTAAATGCACAGTCGTATTTTGTATCTAATTTGTTATATACAATACAAAATAAAGCGGTTTCCTTACAATTATGAAACGGTTGCTTACTCTTCAATAAATTTTGCTCAAGTTCTGTAAAACTCTTTAACCTAACTCTATAACCTTTTTGCGTAAATTATTTTGCAAAATGTTCACTTGAATTTCAATTAAAATTAAAAGCTTTCTTTGCTTTTGACATATACGCAGAAAAGCAGCAAAATAAGCAAAGTGAAATGAGCCATTCTGTAGTACATTAAATGTGAATGAAAGCCTTAAGTTAAGGTTAGACGTGCAAATCATTTGCATAGAAATGCGAAACAGGGTGTGTCATAGCAAACTACGAGATAGCTATCAGTCATACATCTATGCAAATTTTTTTAAGCATTTGTTCAAATTGTAAGAGTAAACGCATCCAAATTGCAAATGTATGTGGCTGTATAATAATGCTGAGAATCAAATGAAACGCACATAAAACACATTATACAAATATTTAGCCCGTCTGACCTCAGCTTTAGGCAATATCAAAGCCAAAAATTACTTTGGCTGAAATAAATCGACGGACAATTACACTTGAAAAAGTAATTTGCACTTTTTATTTAGCTAACATTTTAGTGAGTTTTTCTTTGTTCAGTTTAAATTATATTTGTTTGCTTTCGTGTTTTCATTTCAAAAGAAAAGAAAAACTTTCAACTCTTTTCAAAATGGAAACTTTATAAAGTTTGGTTTGCAATTGTATTAATTTTAACCATTACTCTTCCATTTATTTAGTTTCTATAAATTACAAATAAAATTGAGAATAGAATTTAATTTCGACGTAGGTTAATAGCAACGAAAACAAGCGCATAAGTTTCAAAATTAATTTTTGCATTTTTTTTTATTTTCCTCTAGCACAAGTTTCAATTTCAACTGTGGCAAAACTTGTTTACATTTTACATAAAGTTGCAAATTTTTAAAATGCTTCTTTTGGCAAAACAAAAACAAATAAAAAAACTGAAAAAAAAGTATTTATTTTTGTGCTTTCAACTGAAGAATTCCGAGCTGAACCAACCAAACCAAGCAAAAGTTCAAATCTATTCAATAAAATCATTTTAATGAACTGATGAAATTAGTTTGAAGAACTTTATTTACAGAGATCTAATAATGTAGCTGATAATGTCGATGATGGGAATGTTTGTGTTGCTGTGTGGAGTGCAGAAAAAAGTTGGTTGAAAGCACTTTTGAGTAATTGTTTTTGAAATAGAAATTTCATGAGTAGCAAAGTACTTTGAACTGTTTTGTGGCGGCAGCAGTCTGTTTAATGGTGATAATTAAATATAAAGCAGGGTAAATTCGCCCTACTTGTATGTTTACATTTTAAAAAGCAGCTTTGAGCCTGTTAAGTAAATATGTATTACATTCATAATCTTATTTCAAGCATATGTGCAAAGTATAAATTTCATTTAGCCAAGATAAAGCTGAAGAGCATGGCATATAGAAACACTGCGTAAAGCTTCTAGAATACTCAAAATGGAAATTATAAATGAACGCATACCGATTAATGTATAGACATAAAAGAGCTTTGTTGGTGTATCATTCTTTTTTTTTTAAATCATTTATTTGAAAAACGCACTCAACTGATGCTCGCCAACATGTTTGTAAGTGCGCCACAACAGTTTCGAGCCTAACGTCGAGCCGCTCGATCGACATGTTCTACGATATAAATCGCGCTTTACAGCACGACAGAGATAGAGCATATTTTTTTCTCTATACTTCCAACTGAAACCAAAGGAAACGAAAGAAACAAAAAAGGTAGCAAATTGAGATAACTTAGGGAGAGTGAGATAGAGCTTTGGGAGAGAGAGTTTTTGTGATTGGCCAAGTGGGTTACCTTGTTTTTACCTACCTTAGAAGCATTACTATCGAATTAAAGTTAAGAGCGTTCCATTTTGAATATTTCTGAACATCTTGTTTGTGGCTAGTGCCAAATATGTGAGCTCCTGGTTGGTATGTAGAATGTATATTGAATATCTTTAAAGTTGAATTATGCACAATGATCTTAGATGGTAAGACTTCTTTATACGGTGTTAACCAAAATTGTTTCTTAGATCGTTGTAGATGTGGTAATCACATTTGAATACGTTCAAGGTAATATCTACCAATCAAATCATTTTATCGGTTCAATTCAAAATATATCACATCTCCACTTGAATGCACTTGTAAATTTCAATTTTAAAATATTTTGCATGCCCTGTTCAGACGAGCCCTGTTCAGCCTACAAATTTTTACTAGAAATGACAGCCAAATCAACAAAAATGATTAAAATTTCTAATCTTTGTCGCATATACATATGTATATACATATGATTCGTCTAAACAGTTCATAAACAATTTTTTCAAACACATTTCCGTGTGCAACATCAAACATAATTCAGTTTTAATTAAATTTTCAATATATTTTCGTATCAGCGCGCATATTTGTACAAGTATTTAAACACAGAAATCTACCAAATTATGGTTTTATAGATTGTGCTAAATAAGCGCAACAGAATGGTGTAAACTCTAAGACCTGCAAATACAAATCGACAAATACATAGTAGATACGCCCACATAAGTGCATAGTTGCATGCATGTACACATAACTTAAAAAAGGCCAAAGCGCACACAGACAGAGCTAAATTTGGTAGACCTACGCAAAATGTGGCTTGATTGGTTTGGCATTATTATTATTTGATGCAGCAAATTTTGTTTGATAGATATATTTTGGTTATTTGCCTAACTTGTTCTGGCTTGGCTTGACTTATCGTTATAAAGTACATAAAACTAAGCAGATACAAACAAACACGTTGTTATATGTACATAGATATATATGTAGATATCGTATAGCAAATGAGTTGATCGAAATTAACAGCGTTGTGTGTGGTGATAACAATGTCGATTTAATTACATTTTATCGAGGATACTTTGAGTGCGAGTTTATTGGAACGTCATATCATGATATAAGCTCGTATCAAATAACAAACAGATACACTATATATGTACATAGCTAGATGTATGTAGATACTTATGTATCCCATGTCTGTTGTAATTTAATTATGTCGCTAATATTGTTGTAGCAACTGTTTGTGTTATGTGCTATAAGCACGTCATTACACATACATACATAGATACACAGCTACGCCCGCATATACATATGCAGATATAAACAAGTAAAGATAGCCAGAGAATGCCTATAGATAGCTGGCTAGTAGAGATACAAACTCATTATATAAAATTATATATTTAATGTACACTTCTGTGTGCTAATAAATTTAAGTTGGCTTTTATCTTGCAGTAGTTTTTTCATCTTCTCATTGTTTCGGTACTAAACAAACAATTTCAATTAGCAGTAATTATAGTTGAGGCTTTAAGCTTGAAATGCAATATTTTTGCAATGATTTTCGCAATTTTTGCTTAACAAATAAATGACAGATGTTAATGAAACAGAGTTTTTGCTACTTATATAACCATTTTATTGAAATTTATTGAAAATATGCATAATCTGATTTATCACTAACGTTTGAGATACATTAAATGCATAGTATAGAGCAGTCATTCCCAAAGTGGTCCAGGTGGACCCCTAGGAGTCCATTTTTTTTGTGCTCCTCGGTTTTTTACAGTGGGGTCGCCAGCATTTGCCAGCATTTTTCAAAAACACTGCTGTAGTAGGTCCACCGGAACAGTGGAAAGTGGAAAAGTGGTCTATGAGAAAAAAGTTTGGGAATCCCTGGTATAGAGCATAGAAAACTTCTTATCTGCTCATATTTGACTTCAGTTTGTTTATAAATTTAGAAATTAATTTAACAAATACGCCCTGAAGTATGCAATATGCATATTAATATGCAGCGCATACAGCAATGTATCTCAAAAGCAATGTATCTCAAGCATATTGCCAAGTCATCTGACAGCTGCTGCATTTAGTACATTTGCCAAGACGCAGCAGGAAGCTTTTTGTTGCATTTTCGCTTGCAACTTCTCATAATTTTATATAACTTTGACAGAAATTATCTATGCTAAAGTTATGAGTTGCGTTTTTTTTTTTTCTTTTTACTTTGTTAGTCTTTCTGGCTTTTTATGGAAACTCATAAAAAAAAACTTTTTTGCACCCTAGCCCTAGCAAATTTTCACGCACCGCGCAATACAAGTTTTGTAATTTTTTTTAAGCCAGCAGAAAAAGCAAATTTTACGAATATTTAAAAAGCAGCCGTTTTTTCATAGAATTTTATAAAAAAAATGTATCTAAGCGTGAATGAGTTGCACAAAAGCAACTTAACCACAGCATATTGCGGTTAGTAGTAGTAGCAGCAGTAGTCGAAAAAAAAAATGGAAGTTTTGTTTAAGGTTTCAAAGCCTGAATTTTGGGTTGCTATTGTGAGTTGAATATTTTTTTTATATTAAATCTATATTAACATTTAGTTTTAATAGTCTCGCAATGCTTAACTTAAGACTGCTACTCATAAATCTATAACGATGACTATTTAAATATGTACGCGTCTCTTACGAAACAATAAAAAAGATACAAATATTTATTTATAACAGTTGCATTTAGAAGTTTCTAACATAAATTTTATGCATTAAAGTAATATACTATTGAAGCCAAAGGTCACAAAGAGAAGCTAAAATAAATGCCTCTTGTTTCCCAGTTGTATCATAAAGCTAAAATTTAGATGGCATATTAGCTGCTTTATGTTTAGCATAAGATACTTTATGATTTCATTTTACGTTAAAAGAAATACCATATATTGTATGCATTAGCTTAAATTAATTTTAAGAGCAAGGAGTATAAACACTGAAGTATTTGCATAGTATTTAGTAAAATTACCTCAAAATATGTCAACATTTTTAAAATATTAATTTCAAGTTCCATCATAACAATGCAAGCTCTCACACAGTAAAGAAATTAATTGATATTTTATTAAGTAGAAAATGTGTCGTCACTGCTTAAGATCTATTCAGACAATGCGTTTATTTCTTCCAATATGCATTTATTTCTTCCAATAAAACGATTTCTATTTCGTACGTTTTTTGTTTCGGTGAAATAGTTGTCATTCACATGTGTTCGTAACAGAAGTTGTTGACACTCACTTGTAACCGTAATATCAACTGCTTATGTTGTCTATATTTCGAATACAAACTACACTGAACTACTCTGTCAATAAACAATGTGTTTTATTGCAAAAACAAACGGGCTCCGATTGACTAAGCTGCGTATAGAGCTTTTATAAAGTGTTCTAATTATGTATGATCCCAAAAATGTGGTGTTTCAGAATAATTATACGAGTATTAACTTCTTGCCGCAACATATCGTATGTTTTTTGATAAAACTGAACCACTTTTGTGTGAATGAAATAGTTTTTGATAGATAACTGTGAATTGTATATTTTTTTTATCACCAGAATTTTCTCGTGATCGGAAACAATAAACATTTCTGTTTCAAGATATTACATTTATTTTAATTTTTTTTTTTTTTTTAAGAAACTGGTTGTGAACGCTCAAACTATATTAATTAAATGAAATTGCATAAATGTTGGGAATTATGCGAACTTTAAAAACTTGATTGTAATGATTTCTTTTTCTTTTTTTTATATCAAAATTTATATCAATTAGCTAAAAGTTTTAACAATGATAATAACTAAATAAATCATAAATTTGCATATATTTATCTTTTTTAAAATCAATAGATTTTCTACATAATATGTATATTTATATGTCAGCTGCATAAACAACTTGGATCATCAATCAAAATTAAAAAAACGAAACTGTCAAATATTTACAATGCAAAGCCACTTACAGTAAAAAGGGTATTCACACCCGCTAGCAGAGGTAAAGGTAAGAGAAATATGTATAAGCTACTTACAACACTTTAAAAAGTAAAGAAAAGAGAATTGTGCATTATTTCGCAGTATTTTTATAGCAGCCTTTTCAAAGAAATTAAAAAAATGTAACTATGCTAACTTATTTTCTTAAAGTCGTGAGTACGCTCAAATATTATTAGCAGTTTAGAAGTTCAGAATAAAAAAAGAATTACGCAGCGTAAAAAGCTACCCGAATAAATTTCAATTTTTTGGACATTTCTTGTACTAAATTCAAAAAAAAAAAATGAAAGCAATAAAAAGATACGCGCATAATACCGACCCGAAATGACACGCACACACAAATTCCATTTCATATGCAAAATAGATTTATGGCAAAAATAATATTTACCTTTTGCAAGTTCTGTAAACGATGATGGCACTGCGTAGAAACGTTGCAGGCAAGTCTTTATGTTATAAAGCAGCAGGCACAAAAAATACGGATACGGAAGTGAATATGAAGGAAGCCGTAGCTAGGCAACGTCTGCGGAAAATGCTTTTGTATTTTTGTTGTTGTCGTTTTTGTTGCCGCTTTGCCAGCAGCAGTTAATTTTCCTAACTTAATTCAGAATGGCTGCTTCAAGTAAAAGGATACCCAAGCAGAATAACACTTCAGGCTTTCAAACTGAGCCTACACATTTACGAAATGAATTGAATTTTTTTTTTTCTTAGGTTTTGTTGTAGTTTGAATAGAACTTCTTTAGTTACAAACTTCTTCGGTTCATACTATATCAGTTTCTACGAAATACAATTTGCGCCATATTGCAATTTTGTTTTGAGACTTCACTGGATTATTACAGTATTTCAGTTAAAATTGAATTTTTATTTATTTGTGAAAATTTCACATATTGCATATTTCAAAAGGATTAAGTTACCTTGCACTTTGCAAGCTGTCTAAATTTATTAAAATTTGTTTATATATTAAAACTTCTTATTGGCTTTTCTACAATATTTATACGTTAATTTTTTTCCGATTTGCACAATTATATAAATTTCATTTTATAGATATTTTTATTTCAATTCACAACCGCTTTTCATTTCACACAATACGCCACAATATATTTAGGCTTCTAAGTAATCTCTAATTTAGAAATATACAATCCGCTCACGGTTGTCGTGTACGTTTAAACAGTTGTGTTGATAGCAAACGACTGAAGCCACTAAACTCTTGTCGAACATCATCTGCTGCTTCATGATTATGCCAAAAGTATCTGCACGCGTTACAAAATGATGGTCTGCCTCTTCTATTTGCAGCAATGCCACATATTGCCACAGTAAACGAATCAGCTGTTCGTGCTGTAGCGCACACAAATTGCCGAAAACATTGAAAACAATTTGCAGCTTATTGGCTAACAGTGTCGGAAAAGCGTTGGAAAATCATTTTCATGGAATTTTTCTACCCCTGCTGCAAAAACATTGCAGACTGTAGAAATAACAGTGCTGTAACAGTTAGTGTTCAATTCAATTGCTGCGCTAGTACGTTAACAGTGTATTAACATGGCTGCACGTAATTTCTGTAGTTAACATGATTCAATATGGTTTAATTGTGAAAGAGGGAGATAGAATTAGACATGTCTGATTTTGTTTTGTTTCTATCGCAAAGTGTAGTAAAACTCAACAAAACAGCTGTTCTTTCTTAGGTTTTGCTTACATAGGCATTTACTGATTAGATTTTCTTCTTTAAACATTCAATAAAGAAATGTAGTATATACTCGTAATACTAGTATATATGGCCAGCAGTCGACTCAATCGACCGCAGTCTAGGAATAATTTTGTATACTATTAGTATTTGTGTGTGTTTTTGTATTTCATGTACTTAATTCGTTTCATGAGTGACGATTCTTTAAGCCTTCCACGCTCAAAATATTCAACCGATTTTCATAAAATATAGATTATGCACATCTCCTGCTATTAGTTTAGCAGCCGTAAATAAATGAACTAAACTATCTAAACTATCTGAAAAAAAAAAGAAAAAATTCTTTTCCTCACTTAATTTTCTGCAAATTTTCAATTTGCATATTAAAATCTATTCTCATTTACATCTAAATATAGCGTTCATTGGTAAGGTTTGGGTTAGTTTATGGAGCCTCAACTTGTTTATAAGTTCACATACTGCCTGAATCAGTTCTCCATGCCAATTTATGCTGAATTCTGCGGTTTGAAGGTCATTCGCTTGTATTTGACGTGAAAAGAAAAAGTAATATCTGTTCATAATAATTAAACTTCGCTATATTTATTGTATACATACTCGCATATATAGGTGATTGTAGTCTATACCGGTTGTAGTTGGTAGCCTAATAGTTGGTATTCTTAATAAAACATTTTTAACTTATCTAACTCCTCAAACTATGTATCGTATATAGCATATACGGTCCCATATTTGTATAGCACTGCTGATAACATTAAATATTTGACTTATGTAGCACTTTTACCGTAAATTGGTCATGGCCGCGTGTAGGCAGGCACACCAGCCGCTTTTGCATGCTGCCTCCAGTCGTTCGGCATCTTTTTCTGAATATCCTAATTGTAGGTTTAGATAAAATTATTTCACTTTACTATTTAAAACCTATCGTAAAACGTTGTACGAAGAATATATATTTTTTTTATGTAAAAGGGCATACAAATTTAGGCCAAAAACGAAGTCACATTAATTTGTGTAAAACCAACTTAATGCACTTAAGTTAATATGCTTCTTATTAAGCGACGTACCCAACTTCAACTTCAGCATTTTTATATAGATACATTTATTTTATTTTTATATTTCCTATGCTATACTCCATGCTGCACTCCAGAAGCACTTGATGTGATGCCACTTCTGGCTGAAATGTCATTATTCATGGCTATCTTGGTTTGAAGTATGACGGCTGCGTTGCCTGATGTTGGCTACGAGCTTCACAAAGGCTTGGTTAAGTTTCGTTTTGCTTGTAAATAATGTGTCAGCGTCCAGCCCAGCATATTTACACTTTATTATGCTGTAAATAATAAAAAAAAAAAAATGAAAAAAAAAAAAAGGAAAAACATAAAATTGTTTGTATAAAACATCGCGAATTCATTCGTTTATAGTCTGTCTGTGTGTTCACACGCCCATACAAACGCCCACTTCGGCGTCTGTTTACTCGTTTAATCCAGTTCAGTTTATTTTATATGTGAAATGCTATTTAATTTAAAAATAAACATATGAAGCAATATTTTTTTTCCAATGTAAATCTTTGTTTGCTTTGTTTGTACCTTTATATTTTATTAATACATATATGTATGGAATTTGTACAACCACTCTTCCCAGAATTCATATAAGTAGTAAACAAATTTGTATATAATATTAAAAGCGATTAACTCAATTTTCAGTCTTACTTCAATCTAAAGCATACCCACACAAAGTCTTTGATCTTTTACGTCATATTGAAATCTGTATATATAAAAATGGAAGATGTATGTATGTATATTCCCTATAGACTCCGAAACCGCTCAACCGATTTTGATCAAATTTGTGGCAATATTTAAGCTAGTCCCGTGGTTAATCCTGTGAAGTTTCGTGGCGATTGAATGAACAGAACATTTTTTTTTTAGATTTTTCTAATGACGATAGAGTACAGCAACAACATTTGTTCCATTTGTTTGACAGTCACTTTTTCTTCTTTTTGTCAGTGTTTCATTCGAAAATAAATAAAATTGTTATCGCTTATTATTTTCATTTCATTTGACTCATGTCTGCTAGAGTAAGAGAGAGAGAGAGAGAGAGAGAGAGAAAGATAAAAGAGGTGGTAAATGACAACACTGCTTGTGAATACTCTCTCTTTCTCTCTCTCTCTCTCTCTCTCACTCTCTCTCTCTCTCTCTCTCTCTCTCTCTATCTATCTCCCTTTTTAACACTTTACGCAAACGTATGAAAAGTAACAGTTACAATTAGTTGCTATTTTTCCCGTTAACTGCTGCTTAAAGTTATATATTATCAATATTAAACAGAGCCAGCCAGTAGCACATCTATAGATGTTTTCCCGTAGAGCAAATTAATTTGCTTAGCATACCTGATATATGACTGTCCTACGAAAAGTATTAATTAATGCATCATCTCAATTAATTTATACTATTTCCATTAGCAGTATTATTCTATCTAAACCACCCAATTAAATAGCCTTTACTTACATACAAAAATTTCTTTGACGTCATACAAAAACGTTTCAATATTCTTCTGTTTTGCTTGTTTTGTAAACAATTAAAAATCATTTGACACTCACATAAATCGATGGCTGATTTATTATCAATAATTACTTTTTATGGTTATAGTATCTGCATTTTTTTTTTTTTTTTTTTTTTAGCTTTTTACCAACACGTTTTTTGCTACGTTTTGGCGTTGTGTATTAACCATTAATAAAATATACATATGCATAAACAAATGTCTAAATTGTTTATAAACAAATTTAGCCAGAGATAAAAGTGACCACAAATATAAATACAAGATAGAAAACATAAAAAGCACGTATGCAGAAATGTTTGAAAATTTAATTATAATTTATTTTATTTTAATTTGCTTTGCTTTTGTTTAGCTTTTTTATATACATTTTTTTAGGTTATGTACGGCGTGAATGTGTTATAGACATATGTATTTAAAAAAAGTATTTATGAAATGATACACGCTTGATTGTAGCATTTGAACAAAGAAAAGTTTGCTTATGTTAATTGATACACAATGAAATCATTAAAAAGCGTTTTTTTTATTAAGAACCCGAGCACTGCTGGGTGGTTGTGCCTCATAGTGCAACATAAACTTTTAAACACTTTTGTAGTACATAAATTTGAAGCTTCCAAAAATTTTATTTTAACATTTGCAGCATTTTATAATTCGTAAATAGTTTATGAGTTGAAGTTTTGAAGTTTTTGCATTGATAGAAATGTTTGAAGTTTACATATTAATAGGTATGTACAGCATTTATACATTAATTCGTTTTAAATTATACGCCATTTGTTCGCGTGTTATGCATAAAAATATTCGTACTACTCTCCCACACAGCACTTTCCTTCAGATGTATGTAAATGTTGTGTAAATAAGTTAAAAGAGAAAATTTAATGTGCTTTAAATTACTTCCGGTTGAACTGAAAAAAAAATCGATGCTCATGGCCAATAGTGTCGTGCCTTCTAGACTTTTATTGAGCTCCTCAACTGCAATTATTCATGTGATTGCATGAAGTATGCAAATTTATACATTTTTTTTTACAGCGATTTTACCTCCAATAAATGGATTTTAATTATTTTACACAATGCTATAATGCAATCAATGCAATTTTACGTGTATCTAGATACATAAGTAGCTATAAAATGTGTTAATTAACATTTAATTGTAACACATTTGTAAAATGAATAAGTTGTGTACACTTCATTGGCGCTGTGGGATTATTAATTGAATACAATTCAATGAATCAAATAAGAGAAATATTGGTTTAAGTAAATATTTATTACGCATAATTGTAAATTTGCACTTTGGCATGCGTGACAAATAAGAATAAAAACACACAATGGTAAATAAAAATGCAATAAAATGGATATATACTCATAGGAGTATACATTTATTATTGCATTTTTGCTATTATTAATTGTATAAAGTAATTTAAAAATGTTTTGAACTATGTTGGTACGAGTATAATGAAATACTGGCAATTATTATTTGTTTACAGGCTTAAAATTAAGCTGGTAATGAAACAATGTACATACGTAATTAAATGGAGTCATTTTAAAACGAATATAAAACAGCTAGAAATGTTTAAAGCTTAAATCAGTTTAGTTAAATTTTGCAAATTTAAATTTAATATTGTGTGTTCCATTTTTGTTATTTTTACTCTGTCCAACCAAAACGATAACTGACGTTTATAAGCCGAATCGGCATTGTCGGTCTTAAACGATCAGCAGTAATTAGCGAACATTCTGACTTGTCTCATTTCTTCATAACGCTTTTCTTGTTGAAATAATTTATCTTATTCGTCGCTAAGTTTTTAGTTTTTCTGAGAAGAATTCCAGATTACAATGCAGAGAAGGAGAGCATTTTTCTTAAACCAGATAGTTAAGCAGAAAGTTTTAGTACTTCTCCTGTTTACCAATGTATCTCGCGCAAGGGAATTAAAGTCTTTTTCTACTATAGTTTAAATTTTTTTTCAAATAAAAATGAAATAATTTTGAGAACATTATTTTGTCCTTTTTGGAAATCAGCAAAAGACAATCGTCACGAAACTGATATTAGAAGTTTTGTGCGCTTTCATCGCTTGAAAAATGATTTTTTTTTTTATTTTATATGCACATAGGTACACCCAAGTTAACCTTAACTCCTGATGGTATTATTTTACTTATTTTATCGCCGCAGTCTATAGAGACAGAAAACACAAATAGCGACAACCATTTTAACACACTACACAACTAACTTAATAAAAATTGCACTCGTATTGCTTTCACTATAATAATCTACATATAACGCCCCAAGTGAGCAAAGTGAAATATGAATAGCGCAAAAATATAGTATATATTTATCGTACATACTCGTAAATAGAGAGCTGCAGACGTATAAATATGCAAATGCATTACGTGATTTCTTTCAGTGATTTGTTGAATTTGACGCATCACCAAAGCAACAAAAAACTTCAGCACAGAAATCAAGCCATGAAAACAGGATATACTGTATAGGATAATAATAACAAAAACAACAACAACAACAACGAAGACAGCAACGATGAAAGCTAAAGTGGAAAAATAGCAAAAATAATGCCATTGAAAAACAACTACTAGCAGAGGTCAGCAAGCAGTATGGTTTATAAGTAGCGTAGACAATCCACATGAGGCTTCGAACAATTCTATGCAGCATCTTGCGCAGTTGTTTAAGGCTTGATCTTGGTTACCATGTTCTTGTTTGTGTTTTTCAATGCTGGAAATATCTCTACATAAATATGCCAACCCATATTAAATATTATGCTGTAGAATAATTTTAAAATAACTAAAGCAAAACAAAGCATAACAAAAGTGAAAATATCCGGAAAATCTCTGCGCAAATTAGGCTATAGCCATAAGGAAGTCATTTCTTATAAAGTATCCTGCTACATAAGCATATATTTTCACCCTCTGTCAGACTGAGTATATTATGAGTTTGTGTGTCTGTGTTTTGCCTTTGAGCAAAAGTAAATATTTTACAAATTATTGCGAGTCTACATGAGAAAATGTTTGAGTAGCAAATTGTATATACCCGTAGATATGTTTGTATATGTTAGTGAATGTGTGTGTGTGTATATGAATAAATGCATGTGTATATTAACATAGCAGCAGGACATGACCAAGCCCATTTGTAAAGGAGAATACAAATTAGAAGCTGTTTTCCATATACTTCGCTGCTTACTCTGACTTATATGCATACAGAATATACTGTTGGTACACTTGATGTTTGGCTTGAAGTTCTGGCCTATGTACCATCTGTGCATTACTACTTTATGTCAAATGCTAAGTCACATATCTGTTTTCTATTGTAACTTTGCTAAGTGAAGCGCAAAGAAAACTATTTAAATTAGACTCGGGTGTACTTGCTTTGTACATATTTGCATAAATTTGCAGAAATTCTGAATGAGCTTATGTGTTGCCAATTGACTTTTTTTTTTATTTTTTTTTTTTTTTTGTAAACTGCAGTGTATTATTGAAAAATACAGCAAAATAACACACTGCACTATTATATGGCAATGGAATAACTACATCTGTAGTAAGATGGCTGCATAAAAAGTTTTTTATTAAGAATGCTCTAAATAAATTGTACTGTGTACTTTATACTGGAATTCCATATAAGTAAATGATTCCTAACAGAGTATATTCAGTCGGTTGATTGAGCGAATATGGCTAGATTGATACTTTTAATCGAGTAGATTTAAAATATATTGTAAGTCGATGTTGACTTGTCCGTCTGTCTGTACGAACACTAAATTCACAAACTTAAATATTTAGCTTCTCACAAACAAAGTATATGAAATAAAGGCATCGACGACCAAACATTTTGAGAATTTTATAGTCAACGTCTTTTTGTAATTAAAGCTAGAAACATCAAAATTTTTGTAGATACATACATCTTATTGTACACTAATCTCGAAACAGTGCTGCAGATCAGTTCTCTTCTGCTGATTGGATCTTCTAAAAGATAAGTGAAAATCAATCAAATTCATAATTTTACTTATATCAACAAGTATTTACCGAACTGCAACAGACTGATGGAAAGATTTAAAGGAAAATACCACAAATACCTGTCACATCAAATGCATATAGTGTGCAGTGTATTTCGTAGCCATGCACACTCAAACTTTTCACTTTATTGTCAGCCATAACGTATGAAAATTTGCTATTTTTTCCGAGAATCGAAGCACCTAAAGCTATGCTACAAAGTTCTTACAGCAAACACAATTTTGACACTCGTTGATTAACTTTGAGTGCTGAAAGCTGACAAATGCAGTTTGCTACATTCATATTTACTTTGTAAAACAATACGCAGATACAACCGAAGTTGACGAAAACTTTCGCAGTCATTGTTAACAGATGACTGGCAACGTTGACGTTTCAATCATATCGTGTAAATGAGTTTTCACTAAAAAAAAACAATGTAGCACTGCATATAAAGATATAAGAATTACTAGTGTAGTGTTTGAGTGCCTTCGTCATCTAGAACCTTCTGCAGCAGGTTGTCCACATCGTCATCTTTCTTTGGCATCATGCAAAAGCGTATGAATATGCAAGAAGTTTATTAAGTTGGCACACAAAAGTATGCAATACATATTAATTTCCAGCATATACACGTTTGTGTACTTGCAGTGTGAAAAGAGGAGAGTAGCAGAGTAGCTGTAGAAAGTATTAGAGATTTATGTGACAGACTGACACAGATTTTCTTTGTGTAGCATACTAAAACCATAGAACTTTGTGTAGCAGCTGTGCAAAGAAAAAAATATTATATTGCATACTTTTAGGCGTGTATACTCGTAAAAGAGAAGTTGTTGACTTTTTATTTGCTTTTTAAAGCGAGTGTCTGTGTTTGTATTTATAATAAATCATCATTACTTTAAGTGATTACATAATTTCAACAAACAGAAACCACAAATCTTTACGCAGCAATACACCCACACACTCACACACACACACGCACACATGCAACGTAATACGCTTCTGTGGTTAACATCATTTAATTTATTTGCTTGGTAAACCCTTTTTGACTTTTACATTGACTAAACGCGGTAAAAATACTTGCATATACCACATACACATAGGAATGCGGATGAAAAAAAAAAGCAAAAAAAAAAATTAATCTAAACCCATTAAAAAGCAGTCGAAATACCACAACGTGCAGCGACCATAAAAATCCACTCGCTCATTCGTACACTTATCCGCTTGTTCGACATTTTGCCTTTTCGATGCCAATATAAATCAAGAGAATATGTTAAAATCTATGAAACCGAAGTTTTTATACCCTTTACCATTGATATGAAAAACACTGGAGCCAAGACAGATCGGACTCCAACGGCGAAAGAAAAGTTCGCACACGACTGAATTTGCTGTGAACTTCTGTCTTTGATATCTGATTTTAATAACTTTCAGACACATAGCTAATGATGCGGATTGCTCAAAATTTGACAGTAGTCTAATGATAATAATGAAAACTAGTCCAAAAACTTCAAGCACCATATTAAAGATTTTGAAAGGTCTTTAATCATACCCTAATTTTTCAAATTATACTTAAATTTTCTCAAAACCTTCGCTGGTTAAGCAATATATTATCATAAATATCAGGCAATAAACTAATACAATGACGCTTGCCATGACTGATATGTTTGACAGATTACGGATGACAGTTTTGTTACATCGACATTAATGACTCCACCATATATACATTATAAGTTCTATTATAGAGACTAAGTTACAAACTTCTCCATTATTTTATAGTACTCTATTTTAAACGGAGATAAAAGGATGTATTTGCAAAAATTGCTAAATTGAAAAGAGTGTAAAGTAGGACGCTTGTTCGTTCATGCATTCGTCCTCTGGTCTCATACATAGGATACTCGAGAGGGTTCCGAACGCGTCGCGGCGTTATAGTCGCTGCCACAGCCTCTGCTGCATGCCACAGCGTTGCAAACCAAAAACTTTCAAAGTAATTGATGCAGCCTGCAAGGATCTCTGCACTGCTTCAAACTACTCAGCGTACATGTTGCAGTCGATTTTTATTTCGAACTCGTTGAAACTAAGCTGAAAATTCTGAAAAAAAAAAAACAAAAATAAATTCGGAAAATACATATTCAAAATACGTGGCAATTCGAAAGAGTTTAGTTGAGTTTTAATAGTTGAACCAAATATTTTTTTATTACTGATTTTTATTGTTAGATTTGAGTTTTTATTTCGGTAGTCCAGTAGAATTGAGGCGTGAATATTCGAATTTTTGTTCCCTTTAGTTTTGTATGTGATTTAGGGTGTTCGGTATTTGGGTTGCTTGATTTTTCTTTGCAAATTGATTGATGTAGTTCGTGCCAAAATAATTGTTAGGGTGTTTTGTTTTTTTCGCTTCGGTATGTGTCCAGTTGAAATTTTCAATATTTATGATGTTGTTAGTGTGAATTTATTGTTTGGAATGCTAAATTGCATGTACCAAAATGGGTGCAAAAAAACGGAAGTACAAAGCCATAGCTGATTTTAGAGAGAACTCTTTTTTTTATATATTGTAGTTAGTTTTATATACATACTCGTACATAGTTAGTTAGTTATAGTTCTATAGTTATAAATTGTTTAATTGTAAAGAAAACCAATTTTGTATATTTTATAACGGTATAAAGTTGTTAGGTTAACCATTACTCGGCTAAGTGCCGTTTTTTAAACTGATCTATATTTTTACAAGTCACTATATCCAGCTAATAAATCAATATCATAATAGGCTTGTGGTTCATTCAGAAATGAAATTCTTCGAATGCACTAATTGGTCTAAAAACACTACGAAGAATATGTCTCTGATACACTCCCAAAGACGCTGTATCCGATATTGTCAGGGCCTACGCTTCTGTGCAATACAGCGTCTTTTAGATTGTTAACTTCGTACTTCGACTTCCAATTTGCTTTCTGAGTCCAAGCGTAATTCATCGTCTTATCTCGAAATTTTTCATACTCACAGACTGTCCAAGACGCTACAATGGTTTGAGAGTGGACTACTTTTACCATTAGATCCATTAGAGCCATGACTGAACGTTTCTCAATCTCCGAGGACGCCTTGCTAACTTGTCGTTTGTTCGTACCGATGATGTCAATGTTATCAGCATACGCGAGTAGCATAACTTCCTTATGGAAGATCGCTTCCCGACCATTGTACGTATGTGCATATATGTACTCTCTATCAGAATTTTAAAAAAAGGCTAAGAAGGGTTTTTTCTAATGACGTGTCCTCATGCAAAGTCGAAGGATTTTGGTGGGATGACAAGATTTTGAAAAACTTCGTTCTTATCGGCTGCACAATATTTGCCGCAGACAGCGGGATCTCCTTTCTTGAAGATAAGACAGAGAACACTGAGATTTCAATCGATGGACATGCATTTATCAAACCATATCTTGCATAAGAGTTGGTACATAAGGCATAGCAACTCTTTGCGATTGGTTTTAAATAACTCAGCTGTGGCCCCTCGTCCCGTTCGCACGACCAATTTCAATTGTAAATTTCAAATCCTGGCTATTGATAAGGATAATGCACTGAATGGCGCTCATTAAATGCAATTATGCACAACAAAACAGAAATAATGAAACACATGTCAGCAGAATTAAGCGAAGTGCATAGATAAAAGCTAAATAAACACTCAATGCCATCAATGACGTGCATGTCGGGCAGTATTGGTGGCAGTAAGTTCTACATATATAGTTACATACTCGAAATTTGATTTTTAGCGTAATTTGCCGAACAAATTTTTTTTGTTCTTGTTTCACACTGTTAGTGATTGCTAAATTGCGCAAATTGTAGCCAAATTTCATTATGCCGCACATACACAAACTAGCATACAGGCGCAAATTAAAGCGCAAACACTGTGGCAACAAATTTTGGTTACGTACTGCGTTACTCATACACCATGGTGTGCAAACACACAAATACGTCACCAGCAAACCAAACCAATTCAGGTTGGTCTTCAATACGCTTGGGTACTACTAGTGCTGCTCCTGCTGCTGACTGATCGTCAACGTGTGTTTTCATGGCAGTTTGTGGCATGTCAAACGTTGTCACCCAGTATGCTACCCGGTACTACCCTCCCTAAATTAAACTGCAGCACATTACAGTCGTCGTCGTAGTCGAGGTCTGTTGGCTTGTCGCCTGTCAGGCACAAATGTCAACAAGACATCAACGTGATGTCGTCAAAGGTGAAGCCGCCGCTTCAACGTTGCCTCAAATGCTTGCCTCACTGATGGGGTCAACTATGCGTATGCGTACTATTTTCTTTAAACTTGATTGTAGCACAAAAATGCAAGCCGCATGCCGTGTCGTGAGGCAAGTTTAGCCTGTCAGTGTCAGTTTTTATCTTCGTCCTTTGCAGCAAGTTGCTGCAAGTTTTATGTTGCTTCTGGTTTTTTTTTTTTTATTTCTTTATGTGTCCGTGGAATAACAAGTTTCGTATATGCAATATACAATATGTTATTGTTCCCTTCACTATTGTTACCATATATATATATATGTAGCTAAATATTGTACTATATGTGCAATATAACTCAATTTTCCGCAGCCCAAGTTTGCATTGAATGCGCATACAGGCGGAAATTGTTTAACAATAGCAGGAAATGTTTTTCATTGTTGTGTAAACTTACATGACTGGGTCTTTGTTGGCTTTGAAACGGGCAACCACTTACTCGTCTATGGCACTCTGGCCTGTGGTAGGTTGACAACGCTTTGCAATTGGGTTAATTGTAAAATGACACTTAAAAGCGCAGCGCCAAAATAAAATTAATAAATAAATTTAACTGACATTGAATGGGACTGTATAGGTCACAAAAGCTATTGGGTGCTTGAAACGAATACAACAAAATTATTGTAGTTACTTAGTGACTTACAAATTCAGCTCATCTAAAAACTGGATTTAAGTCGATGTACAGTCATGGGCACAATTATTTGGACAAACACAACTTGTCACTATCGGCTTATGTTTTGTTGATCTGTGTAAGATGACGGTACACTTTTTTTGTAACAAGGTACATATCAACAAGAATATGACTGCACTTGCACCTTCCCCCTTGGCACATCGACTTACCAAGATATGCTATTGGGGGAATAATATTGAGTGTATTTCACGACTTCAATAAATTCATTTCGATTAGCCCTGCAGTATAAATCGATTTTTGGTCTATCATCGGTCCATACTTTTTTGTCTGTTATCGTTACTTTTGTCTTATTTATCGGTCAGCTGCAAAACGGACAGTCCATTCATTTAAACAAATGTAAACGCATAAAAAGTATAAATTAGAAAGAAAAAAAATTGTATGAGAGTGAGCGCCGCCACAGTAGAAAAAAACGAGTCAATCTATGAATATAATATGCAGGTTTGCAATTTAAATTTTGTTTGTTTTCATTTTCCTTCTGCTGTAGTTTGTTATCGAAATTGAGAAGTCAAGTTGGCAGCTATCTTTAAAATATTTATATTGGTTCGTTGAACTAGGTAATACGTCTATTAGCTTAATAACAAAGTGACATTGAAAACTACTATATAGCGTGAAAAAAATGGCCTATAAAAATATACGCAAGTCGTGAAAATGGCTCTTTATTTAGTAATACTAATTTTTGTGGAATTAAAATTTTTACTGAATTTATAAAAATAATAAACAGCAATGCGCTAACGATACAATGCAGTAACTTAACTAAACAATTTAATACTTGTAACTTAAACACTTATACGCGTATCTTTGTTTACCACAAAAGTATCTATATCTAATGCTACCAGCACTACCAGCACCACCACCAGCAGCAGCAAAAGTAAGCTATCTTAGTATGTGTAAATAATATGCACCCTGTGCTAACAATATTTCTACGTATTTTATTTGCCAACAGTTTTATTTATATAGCAATCGCATCGCAAACTGTCAGCAATTAAATTTTGCATTCAAGCATCGAGCTGCTTCACATGTTAGCTAACAAATTTACCTACAACAGTTATACGTAGTATCTACCTAGCTAGCTCTACATATTCATTATTTCATTCATTCATTTATTTATACAACTTAATGCCACTAAAAGTTAATTGCTAACCTTGACATCGCTGTAGTATGAGACTGAGGCGTTGTGCAAATAAAAACCATTCTGAATCGAATTCTGGCAGAACAATTTCATTCGAAAATCGAGACCCAACGCTGCCTGACACCCTTTGCAATTAGAAATAGTAGGAAAGTGTATAACAACAATTTTCGATGCCTGGCAAATAAATTGTTTATGATTTCGAACTAGAACTAGCCATGAAATTTTATTGTAACTTTATTTTATGATTTTCTACGCTGTTTGGCATTATGTTGTCTATTTGTGAAATATATTTTATATGCAACACGAGTAGGTGTCACAGCATAAAGTTGTGCAATTCGATAAACTTTCCGACGAGTGTGTCATTGCAATAAAAGTTGTTTTTATACTGTAATTTGTTGGATTTAATAGCTTATATATTGTGTTGATGTTTTAATCCGTAAATCTTTGTTTATGGCATTGTTTGTATATTTTACATAATAAAATGCTTTATTGTGCTAAACAGTACACAAGTGCAAACTTTTAAGTAGTATAACATTGCTCCAGCATTGCACTAGCAAATCCGAAGTTAAAGATTTATATAGAAAAATATAGTTGGTCACTGTTATTGCAGGTCTCGAATATTGAAAGTAAAAAGAAGGTCTTCAATAAATAATATCTTTTAAATACTTTTACTTCAATAATGTTAGATCTTAAAGCAAAAAGAGAAAAAACCTTTTATCAAATACCACACTACAAAAGATACCAATTAAGACCGATTAGTGGACACAATGTTGCCAACTCAACCGATAACACAGACTAATTATTCGTAAAAGCGGTTGTGGTTTGCTCTGCTAGCGAAATACAATTTTCAATTTATCACTACATTTACGAATATGACTCAAAGAGAGCAGTGAAATAAAGAAAGCAAGACTTACAACAAAGCTATTATCAAAGTTGAGGCATTACAGGACACCCGTAACACCTTTAGCTCTCTTACTTTCACTTTGTGTCAATTTAACAATACAACACATTTGCCCAGTATGCATTTATATTGCAGCACAGTTTTAGCGAATGTATTTAGCAGTTTTTGTATCGCAATGCTTTGATATAAAATCACATATGCATTTTGAAAAACATTTGTAAAAACTTTTAGCAACAGGACACTATTAGCCATATAAATTAATAGCGCTGTTTCAAAGCTGAGCTCTCTATAAGCCAATTTGAAGGATAAGAATAAAATTACATATGTAATTATTAATGTTTGTGGCAACACCATGCCATATTGTTGCACTTTTATATAAATGTAAAGTATCGGCGATTTAATAAAACATTTTCGTTTCGTATCGTATATAATTCCATTCAGTCCAAGTGCCATTGTCAGCACATAAAGAATTTTGAGCGGTTGAAATTGAAAGTAATGCCAGTTCGACATTGTCAAGTGAACTGAATGGAAAGAAAAACCTATGAAATATTTAACATGAATGCATAAATAGCTAAATATTAAGTTCAATATAATATAATTTGTACATAAGTATTATGCTTTGCATTAGTCTCATTAAATATTCAATGTTTTTTTTATTTTTTTCGCTTTTACATTTGCGAGTCAACTCCAAGTTACTGTGTGTGTTAGTTCTCACCTCACTGAGGCTACAACACGAGCAGATAAATACGTTCGTGACGTGTTATACCTATACCACTAAAAATGCCTTCAAACGTATATTAAACAATGTTGAACAACTTTTAATTAAAGAATATTATTTATTTTTACATTCAAATGCATCTCCATTCTTATAAGTCATTCAAACCAAAAGATTTTATGTAAATTACATTTATCCAGCACAGCAACAGAATTTTCAAAGCCAAAGATTTTCGCAAAAAAATATAATTTGTAGTTGTACGCTTCTTAGTTTCAGCACGCTGTATGTATAAGTTCTCCAACTGCAACACAATATTATAAATCTCATAAGTAGGTATGTATAAATAATTATGAGTTTTTAGAATTTATTACCTCTCGCAACCGTTCCATCCAAACTCTAAACTTCAAACGTTTCGGAAATGCAACAAAATGTTGCATATATAAAGTATCTAATATCTCCGATTCAGTTTTATTCATGCGTTGTGCCATAATAGTGGCACTTAATGTGGTTGAAAGTAGCAAACACAGACACAACTCTAAAATAAAGTAGTACGTTTCTGGCTTACTCGCAGTATTAGAAAATAAATATGGAAAACAACCAACATAAAAGCAAAAATAGACTTCGCATATCAGACGATGTGTTTGATTTGCAGTGGCAAATTTCTCCATTTGACGACGTATCTTTAATAGATTGCGATAGTAATTCAGATACAAGTCTGATGATTCAGCATCGGCATGCGACTGCAAAGTCTTGAGATGGCTTAGAAAATTCGTAGAACACGCAAACAGATATATTAAAGCCAAATCGACAAAAAGCATCACCAGTGAAAGTCTTAAATAATAAATTATATAAATTACTTCTGCGCAAATGCTATCAATACCTTTTCCCAACGTTAAATTGAATAACAATAATTCACGTAGTATGTGCATTACATTCAAATAGATATTCATTGTCGGCCATTTGCCCAGTATGCATTTATATTGCCGCACAATTTTCGCAAATGAATTCAGCAGGTTTTGTATCTCAATGCTTTGACATAAAACCACAAATGTATTTTCAATAATAATAAAAATTTTAAGTAGCACGATACTCTTATCCACATGAGTGAATACCGCGGTTTGAAAGCTACGATTTTTATCAGCTATTTCATTAGCTAAGAATAAGATTACATATAGAGTTAGTAATGTTTGTGGCAAAACCAGGACATATTGTTGCACTTTTATATAAAGATAATGCAGCTGTGATTTAATAAAACAATTTCGTTTCGTATCGTATCTAAATCCATTTAGTCCAAGTGCTTTTGTCAGCAAATTAAAAAATTTGAGCTGTTGAAATTGATAGTAATGCCAGTTCGACATTGTCAAGTAAACTGAATTGAAAGAAAAAGCTACGAAACATTTCACACGACTGCATTAATAGTAAAAAACATTTAGTTCAATAATAAATTAGTAGATAAACACTGTTTTGCATTAGGCTGATTAAACGCTGAATTAGTACTATAACACTTTGAATATACAACATTGATATTAAGTACCATTTTCGATGAAATATTCATTCGAATTTCAACAAATGGATTTTATTTTGGGTTTATTGGTACGATACCGGTGCCGGTCAATATTAAAATTCTTGAAAAATAAAAAATTAATAACATGCTACTGATTTTTTTTTTTAAATAAACTATTCTTTAGTCAAGAATAAAGAGCCCATATTCTGTTGCGAGTGCCCAATGGTTCCGACTATCTCCCACACTCTCGAATGGTTACTTGTACCATTTTCGTTGGGACTAATTCCATATTTCAGGAAACCTTCAACAGTTTCTGGAATATATGCTTTTTGGTGTCATTTCCTGGAGAGGATTGGCTTAAACCGGCATAAAAAACAAGAAGAGAGAGTTGCATATAGTCTCAATCATTGGGCTCACGTAACAGAAGAAATATTACTTAACAAAATCTTGGGAATTGTGACGGAATGGTATTTCTGGAAGTCATCGGTTTTAGACTTATTTTAGTGCCAACTATTGCTGATTGCATTTCCGATTGCAAAAATTGACTGGATCATCTATTTTTCACATAGATTTTCCCAGAATTGATCAAGTGCCATATATTGTAAGAACTAAGACAATACTACGTGAAACCGCAATGGTATACTGAAAGAGTTGTACTTTGATGTCATTTGCTAGAGATGAAAAAGTTTTCATTTTCCACTCCAGTGAAGCATAAAGATTGAAATCAAAACAAGTGCTTAAACAGCTTTATTAAATATGAAGTACTCGCCTTTGAACACTACGTGTATGATACAATATATCAATTGAGCGATGGTCAGCTGCCTGCGATTCATTTACGGCTACTTAAAATCACTGATATCAGTTGAGACTCGATATTCTAATTTACGGCGTATCAGTAACTTGAGACGTTGATACTTGTTGTGCTGTTAACACTACATGCATGATATATTACTCATACGCCGTGAATCTCAGTGGCACTAGTAAGAAAAAAATGATACTCAACCACTGATATTTTTTGCAACATCGAGAGCTACTGATATCAGTGATTCTTCAGTCGCCGCGATTAAATATCGCACAACTATAGTACATACCGTTTTTTAAAACGATTCCATGAAAACAACAGAACTAGTTTCTAAATGGACGAACATACAAACTTATCTAGCAAGGTTTATCTTATCGAGCTGCTCAATCTGAGCATCTGCGCATCTGAGAAATACATACATTTAATGTACCATATTACAATCAAATTAATTCTAAAAAGACAGAATAATTTACAAAATACTTCAAATTTTCTTAGAGACAAAACATTTCATCAATATCCATCTTAAATGCCATCTTAAAGCATCCAAATGGAAATATGTACATGCACAAAAGCATTTTTGTTTATATCGTACAATATAATAGGAAAGTAAATATGCATGTAAGTTTGCATGTAATTATGTAAGCATAGGGTCATTAAATAGAGAACCCACTCAAGCAAATTTCAGCCAAACAGCAGCGTGGGCAACATCATTCATCATTCGCACATTAATGCTCAACTTGAAGCTGGTAAAAAAAAAAAACACCCTATTAAATTCAAACACGTGGCAACAATTGCCACCTTAATTGAGAGATAAGTACACATTAGACGCAGAAGAACAAAGTTGTGCTGTGAGGCTGAGCTAAGCTGAATTTGAGTGACTGACTCAATGAATGAATGCAATGAAATGACTAGCAGGCAGCTTGACTGATTTTTTGTTTTTCTAATTTTTAAATTCATTTGAAAATTGAAAGTTGATTCTATAGATATGCCGTACTCCCGCCATTTTTTTTTTTTTTTTTTTGTAAACTGCGGCAGCTGTTCTTGTCAACAAGCGGAAGTGATGTATGTGTTTGTTTTCATTTTTTTTTTTATTCCAACTTAACACCATTTTCAAAGTTATAGGAAGAAGAAGTTTACAGGTGTAGAGCACACCTTTGCAGCAGCGTTTTAATTTTCTTAATATCGGAATTATGAATGAATGGGCAAAAGCATTTGAGCATGTGTTGGTTGCCATTTTGTTTTTCATTCACACAGACATAAAATTAATCGTTGCCATTCACTTTGATTTATTGTACCTTAAAAAGAAGAAGAAGAAGAAGAAGAAGAAGAAAAGAAACTTTTTCGTAGAAATATGTTTAAGCTTGCGAAATTTGTTAGTATTTGATCTGTTGATAATATTTTTGGTTTGGGTTAAAAGCATCTCAAACTTCTGTAGAGATATAACAAATTTGAGTGATTTATATTTAAACTGTGTTTTTGTTAATATATTATATATAGTAAGTAGCAATGAAAAACGCAATATATTTATATGTTTTCTTTGCGAGACAAATAATAGTTCACATTATGCTGTCATATAAATTATACACAAATGTTTGGACAGTGATTTTCAATGGTTTTATGGTTAAAGGCTTTTGACTCAAACGAAAACTAAATATATATAGTTTACAAGCACCATTATATATAGTTACTATACACATTTTAAAAGTACACTCTTAGTCAATGTCTGTAATTGCCAGTCAATGTGTGTAATTGGCTACAATGCGTTTCTTAAACTTTCAAACTGTAGATTACATAGGAAAAAAAACACCATGTGATGTATGTTAAATGTGAGATTTCAAAATATTTCGTACACTCAGAGACAGTTGGAAAATCGTTCTAGCTGTTAAATCATTTAGAACTTACTAGAACAACTCTGTTCAGCCATAGCCCCATGGGGACAAACGCTTATCGAAGTGAAAAAAAAAAATTAAATATGTTACTTTGCTTTGTTATTGTAATTTTTCACACCGTATAAATTACGATTCAGTTATTTCTAAGCGTAATGTTACTTTGCTATTAAAATTCAAAGGTTCAAATATCGAGCAGTGCGTTATTTTATCTTACTTTTTTCAATGCGATAATCTTTATTCTTTGAATTTTATGTATACCGATTAGGTATGGTAAAATTTTGAAAAAAAAAACTGTGTGAAATAGTTCTATAAAAAAAAATGGAAAGTACTAAAAACAGAGAAGAGAAGGGTACAGTAAAACAGCCAAAAGTTGAGCGAAACCAAACGAAGTACAGCTAAATTAAATATCTCACTTGAAGTTTCAGTTAAAGCTGGAGAGCGCGCTTACCTATAATTTACAACTAGTTTTGACTTTAAGAAGCATACGAAAATATAGCACCTACTTTGTGTTTTTTTTTTTATTTCGGAGCACCAATTGCAACACTTACAGAATCTTTATGCTCAACAATTTTCAAATGCAGCTAGTAAATAATTTCAACCTATAAACAAATGTATTATAAAATGCAAATAATGTATTTCGTAACAATACAAATATATTTTCTATTTTCAAAACAAAAGCAACACGTCAGCCGCCAATATGCGAATTTGCTATCATTAAACCAATCACTCGACAATTGTAAAATAAACTCAATGAAGCATTTCTCTTTCCAAAATATGATAATTACAAATACTATGGCCATAAAATACAAATGGCATCAACAAATAATAAACTATAAGATATAAATCTGTAAATAAACAGAAATTTACTGAAAATGCAATGAAAACAGTTGAAAATACAATTTTCTTTCAAGACCAGCACAGTAGCAGCATCATCAAATCCAAGTGTCTGAGTGTATCAGAAACGTGTGCGCACTAATTTTGTTTATAATGCAATTGTTGTGAAATTATGGCCATACATAGCAGTTAAGTTAGTAGTCTACAAAAGTATGGGCATGTCTAAATTAAGCGTTTTATTAGCGCCACTTAGAGACTAGAAGCAGCAGTAGCAGTAGCAGTAGCAGAAGCCAACTACACAGCAGCATATGTGAAGTACAATGAGACAAAATTGCGCAAGCCTAATGAATTTTTATTAAATAAAGTCTCAAGTCTAAGCAATAATTTGGCTTAAATCAAATGGAAAATATTTGACAATTTTCCATGTAAACTCGTACAATAGTGTCTGCAATTTCCAGCTGTGCGCTTTTGTATCTTTTGTTGTCTTTGTATTATGCGCTGCACTAATAAGCCTTAATAAGCTTAAATTGCTGTAATTTTATCAAGCTGTGTGCGTGCGCCTACAAGTGTGCAATATGTATATGAAACTTAAAGTGTTTGAGTTGAGTTGAGTCCTGTTTACAGCAAAATCGTTCTATATAGCGTAGTACATGCTGTACACCTTTTGCGAACACATGCTGCGTATTTTCATTTCCGTTTGTGTTGTTTCTTTTGATTGCTACAATTTATTTACCTCAAAATATGCTTTGTCAATATGCAAGGACACCCAGTGCGCCTTTGAGTATGCTAAAGTTTAGTTGTTCTCTTTGCATTGTAACTAAATAGAAAACTTTAGTAAACGTAAAACAAACAAAAAAACAAAAAAATAGCAGAGCTATTTCTAAACACAATGAATGTTTGTGGCAAAACCTTCCGCATTATTATAGCTTTCTCCATTATAGTTCTGGTATATTTCCGCTTACGCCATTATTGTTTCATGCGCATTTTGGCGCTTAGATACGCGTTTAATTCTATTTTGTCTACATATTCACATTTATGTGTGTTTGTCGTCATATGCTGCCATAAAAAGCATTATCATTTAACTACTATTCCATGGAATTTCGGTTTTTTCATTCACTGAAACGGTAACAGGACGTCACATTTACTTTTCTGTGACTCTGAAAGTGGCAACAATAACAACAACAAAGAATTTCCGTGCGTCATGCTTAAATTCAGCTATACAATTTGATACAGTTGAATATTTAAAGGCAACAAATTTAAGCAAATTTATTATTAAAAAAGGTAGGTGAGGAAAGTAGTCCTTAGTTTCTACTCGTGTGAAAGGCTTCACCGAGAATTTTGCTGAGCAATTTCAGCAGTGGTTTTGTTTTCTCTTTTCACATGTCTAAAACTCTACGACCTGGTCTATATTCTGAATCTAAGTACTTGTATTTGTGAAGAGCCTTCAGTAGATAAAATAACCATAAGATAAAATAACATGAAGCTCACTCGTAATATTTACTCTTGCAGTGCCTAACCAGTTCATTTAGCCAGATGATTTAAATTTTGCACACTGTTCAAAAGAGTGAAGGGGAAACCTCACCATACTGTCTAAACATCAGCACACACAATAAAATCGTACATTAAAAATATAACTAGTTGAAATTAGTTTAATGTTTAATTTGCTGATTGTGCACACCATTCAACAATTTCAACAATTTAGCATTAAAATTTTTTTAAATTTTCCTAGACAATTTTCACGCCATTTTATTTTGTTTGCAAAATTTTTCCCGACAATGTCCTTTATACACGTTTAAATGTGTATGTGTGTGTGTGTGTGTGTCTGTAATTTAAGTGTGTCAGTATCGCTGGACAATTTGTGCGCGCCATGACATCGTCAGAGTTTGCACATTTCCTGTTTCAACGCCACCAACGCCACCTGCTTCCTGCAACTTCTACGTCCTTTCGCGTCGTCCTTCTGCGCAGCCTGTCACATTGTTTATAAATGTTTTGCGCTATTCTTGCATACTTATTAGGGCGTTACGAGTACAAATAGCAATTTTGCATTTGTTGCATTGCTTGACTTAACGCTGCTGGCCGCCATTTTATGCTCATAAAGTCATCAGCGGAACTGCTGCTGCGCTGCTAGCTGTTCTAAATGTCAACCTTGTTGTCGCAATTGGGTTAATTGTTGTTGTGTATGCCAATTGCTAATCTTTGTTTTTCTTAAATGGCGCAGAAGTTTTAAATCGTATGTTTTACATATTTCTACATAGATTAGTGAAGGTCATAGAAATGTGGCTCGGTAGACTATGACCACAAAATTAGTTTAATTATGAATGCTATAATGTATTCATGCAATAACAATACACAGAAGAAAGAAAGAGTGCCGTACTTACAAGCGTGCAACAGAACTAGCTTGTAAAGTATAACGCCTTTCGCATATCTTTAACACTGGATAACATAAATTCGTACGATACTCAAGTCGATTTTCAATTAAGCATGATATAAAAGCAATCAGTTGCAATGTGCGGCCAATGCAAGCTGATGATAGGTAGTGGCATACCTTGAAACACGTGTATTAGCAACCGATCATTTTTCTGTGTAAACAAAAAAGTTGTGCATTATTTCTTCTTTCGCATAAAGCAAAAAATATATGAAAAAAATATTTCACAATGTAAAATGACCTTAAGCCAGCTAAAATTCATATGACAGTTCTTATATTTAGATTATTAAAGATTAATATAAGATTTATTTTTTCCTTACTCATGATTTTTAGTCTTAAAAAAGGAATTGTATCTTATTTGAAGAATATGTATTATTTTATTTTAACGTTTTTTGGCTCACTTCGGTCTAATTTTAAAACTGAAACTTAAAAAGCGGAAGATAAAATATTTAAAACAAAACATACTTGTTTTTAGGCTGCAAAATTTGTATCACTGCATTACACTCTCTTCTATGTTTATTAATTCTATTAAGGACATTGGTGACCCCGACACATTGACTTCGATACCACTACAGAAGTGAAGTGTTTGCATAGTACTTCGTGTATTCCAGATTACACTGCTTTGCTTCGCTTTATTTTACTTTTCTCTCTCTCTCTCTCTCTCTCTCTCTCTCTCTCTAGTTTTTCTATGAATGTTGGTAACCCTGACACATTCACTTCAATGACGATACAGCGGTGTTATGGGGTATACTTTCGCATTCTACCTCTTTTCTGTTTCTCACCCTTCTAATCATGCTCTCACTCTCTTTCTCTCTCTCAGCTCTCTTCTCTCTGACTCGCTCGCTTTCTCTTTCTCTCTCTATCTCTATCAATCTCGGTCTCTCTCTCTCTCTGACCGCTATCTATCTCTCACTGGATCGTTAACTATTTCTCTCTTTCTCTTTCTCTCTGACTAACTATCTCTCTCAATCTCTTGTCGTTGCTCCCAACTTTAATTTGTCTTTTATCCATGCTCTACATACAATTATACCCTGCAAACTTGAGCTTTGTGTTATAGACCTAACAAAAAATGATTGTACCTAGTAGAAAACCAATCGTGATCAATTCAACTTTATTTCATTTAAAATGCTATTGCGTATATGTACATTTTTTTATTTTCATAATTTGTATTTATATTTTATATAACACAATTTCTTTGCCCTTATCCACTTTTCAAGTAACGAAGATATTTACTCTTTAATTCTTTATTTTTTTCGATCTCGTTTTGATATTGAACATATGTTTTTTTCCAATCTGGCGGCCATATTTTTTTTTTCTCGCAGCCAGCTACTTTAGCCTTAGAACTGTTTAAAGAAATTATGTGCAAAGTATCTATTATTGTGTACAAAGAATCTATAATTCAGTTTATATAATTTTACCGTTTGGAAACACTGCAAAGTGGCAGTCGAGCATCTAACACACAACATTGCAAATACCAAAATCGAAAAGTATCGTCGGCTTCCAGTTTCTTATCTTCGTTGGCATTGACTATATTGTCACATGGAGTACTGAAGCATTGTATAATTATACTAAAAGAATAAAAAAAATCCTGTACTAACCTTGCCAATTTGTACTGATAGAGTACAGCACAACACAGAGCAATAATATACGCGATACCATTGTCCTCCAGAGAATTAAGAAAGAGTAAAAAATGTATAGTTTGTGAATTGCTTATTTTTAAGTAATTTGTCACAGTAGTTAAGTATTAATGCAGCATACTTAAAAATAATTTGCATAATTAGTTAACGTTTAAATTGAATTATACATGCTCAATTACATGTTGCAGTGTGCTCGACTTCGAGATACCCTGTATATAGTTGTATAATGCGAAACTATATGGGATATATTGTTAGGATTGTCGTAAGATTCACAAAATTTAGCATTTGTAGTTTAATAAACAATAAAAAACAATGAGTTTTTATACAAAAATGCAGAAGTAGTGGGGCAGATTTGTATGAGGTCTGAGGGGATTAGCCCGTTCTTTTAATACTCTTTATCTGAAGAAGAAAAGAGAAATTCAATAGATATTCAAACTTAAATTCCCTATCTCTTATACTATCCTGGATCTGTTCATTGAAACAGGCAACAATAGCTATATCAACGCAGATTCCGCTAATTTTCAAGAATCAACTAACCACTGTAGTTATTACTCTAGTATCGCACAACTAATACAATAATTTTCAATGCCACTGCAACAGGCAACAGGCAGCAGCTGCAACAAAAAACAAAACAACAAAAAATTATATTGCGCTAGAAATATGAACTGCCTACAAGTAAAAGTTATATTGAAAGCAAATGCCAAGCAGTATATCAAATAGATACAAGTACTAGTACATCGAAGAGAGTATGAGAAGTGCTTGAGCTATAATTAATTGAAACATGAACGCAACATAACTCAAAGCAAAAAGATACTCAAGCAGCCAGAACGACAATAATGAATTGAGTGCCAGATAGAGCACAGCGTTACAGATGAGCAGACAGATGAATGCAAAGATACACAGATACAAGATGCGGAGATGTACCGAAATGAATGAATGAATAGACTTCGATGCGATATGAAGAATGACAAATAGCAGTCCAGGACGACGACGACGACGTCGACTGTAGTTGTAGCTGTAGCTATAGACGCTGGACGACGTTCGCACTGACGCCAATGACTTGCCTTGCAAAACTTGCCAGTATCAGCAAATGACGACGTGACTATAAATGTGAATGAATCATCGTCGTCATAAGGATCAGCTTCAGCATCCGCGTCATAGTAACTATTAACAGTCGTTGTTGTATGACATACGAACATCAGCAACTGTTGCATACTTTGCGGCGCAACAAGGACATTGTATGCGACACTGACAGTAGCAGCAATCAGTCAGACAGACAGACAGACAGGCAGACAGACACACAGACAAATAGTATATAAATACGCAGACACATACAGACAGACCACGTTGCGGGAGACATTTATACAATTACATGGACATTACCTCGATGGCCTCGTTGGGACAGGCAGCCAGGCAGATAGTCAGTCAGTCAGCTAGGCATCCAACTACGACATTGACATGATGCAATTGTCACCAACAGCAATTGTGTCAAATTGAATAAATAAAATTGCTACGCATCGAATGCAGACAAAAAGAGATAAATAATATGCTAAAGAATTGAAATACAGAAAGAAAAAAAAATACCTCAATAAATTTCATTTCTTAACTGATAAATTGGGCAATAACATTTGTAGGCATCTTTTTTTGCAAAGGTTTTTGATATGAACTTTACAAAAAATATTAAAACTATACGCTACTCAATGCTACGACATAATTTTGTTTTCGTTTTATTTCAAAGAGTGTGCAAACGAAGTTTAACCTTGGACAAACCTGGACTAACGTTGGACAAACGAACTGCATTTATAAAACAAAAATTTATTACTTCGGGGTGCCAGGATTCCAAATTAAGAATTTAATTTTTATTATTTTTTGAAAGTTGGACAAATGAAGTTTTGACTTGGACTAACATTGGACTGACATTGGACACACGAACTACATTCTGCTTCTTTAACCGCAGCCATGCGCAGATCTTGGTGGTGGTCTGTGAGAAAGAGAAATTTGAATTATTGGCTGCTCAGCAGTGAAAGGAGAAGAGTCATGTCAGTTTGTTGCTTCAAATTGCTATACTATAAATACGAATTTGAAGAATGCGACGTTGATATTGTTAATATCGCTTCAGCGAATGAGTTATTCAAATCAGCCTCCGAGGTTACTAAAAAGTATAAAATTTGCAACGATCCAGGGAATGGAGGCGCTTCAGTCTTCTCATGTGTAGGCTGTTGTGTAATAGATGCATCAGAAAATGGTTGCCATGAGATTCTAAGCGTGTGCAGCACCTATTGATCCCAACTGTCAAGTAGGAAATAGTAAGGTACATATTTCTTTCTTGATAGTTGGGATCAGACGGAAAAGTTATTTTCTGACGTAAAATCTACGCAGGAGCTTTATGCTATATTATTTTCTTGTATAACCGAATCTTGTTTCTCAGACTCAGTAGCGAGCTTTAGTTCAGCAGCCAGTTCATCTTGATGAGTTTTAGATCCCACTGCATTCTTTTTAGCATGATGTGTGGTTGGCCAAAACTCTTTGCTGAGTTGCTCTTTGGGATGGCAATGGCCGTTGAGATGAACTGGAGCACAGCTGGTGTGTTTCATCGTGCATATTACATGAGAGGATTTTTCTGCACTGACTCCACAGTTCATGAGCACAGTGTAAATATAAGCAAGCACAAATCTTCGTTTAATGCTCCTTTTTATAAAATGAATCAGCTTCGAAACGAAATTTCAGAAACACTTAAATTACAACTAAAAAGAAACTGCGTCGGTTTATGATATTTGAGCTTTGTCAGACAGAAAACGGACAACATCTTGTTTTATTAATGCATTAGCGAAGACATTTGAACTGAAAGTATAACTTAGAAGCGAAAAAAATAAAGAAATGCCAGTACAACTCAAATAGATGTACCGATTCTGAATATAAAAAAAAAAAACAAATAAAACAAAAAACCAACAAATGACCCCAAAAACTAAAAGTCAAATTTGTAAATGTCTGCTCAAGTCAAGAAAACCAGCAAAAAGGCAAAGTGAATTGCAGCGCGTTTGAATTTGATATATCTATTCTTATTTTTTTTTAGCAACGAATGTTTTATTTCTTTATTTTGTACAAGAGCATTACAAAAAAAAAAGAAAAAAAATACCTAAACAATGAAGCTGCCATGTAAATAAAATAAAATAAAATAAAGTCGAGCATTTATACAGTGCAAGAAAGAGCAACAAGAAATGCTCCATAAAATCTGACACATTTGTGGTGCCAAACACAGACTGTAAGGACACACAACAGCAAGAAAGGATGCAAGCTTTGGGCTCAAATCACACTTTGTTGACAGATTTTAATGTTACAAGTAAAGAAAAATTTTGCAACCCAAGTCGTCGTTGTTTTTGTAGTTGAAAGTCACCAAAGTATGTGTTTGTGTTAAAACAAAGACACAGCATAAGGCATAAATGATTTTAAGGCAAACTTCTGAAAGAAGAAAATAAACTGAAAACAGCTTGGCAGACGCTGCCAAGAGCTAAAAAGTATGTGCAACAGTTAACACACAATGTGTCAAATATTTATAAAGGCTTGTACTACTAAGTATATATAAAATGTATTTAGCTGCTGGGTTTTGTAACAACAAAAACAACTGCAGCTATGAGCTTCAAGGATACTCTGGTGTTGAAGTAATAAAAGCATAAAACTGGCAACAATATTTTCTGTCTTTGGAATTTTAAAGTATACAAGCCGTAGCAGCTTCTGTGATGTATTACAAATTTACTCGAAAGGACATGCAATGCAGCGGCATGATTGTAGCTGGGAAAAGGACATGTACAAGGCACTGCAAGCAAGTATAAGCAACACATATAAACTGAGACGAAAAACCAAATTAATCTAAGCATAAAATCAAGCATGAAAATGCAGAAAATTTTGAAAAGCCTTGTAAGCAAGTTTTACAATGGTTTTAGGGCATTAAGAAAAGCTTTAAATAGTTTTTTTCTGAGATATTCTCAATGAAAGTAGTTACAGAAAAGAAATGGGTTTAAGTAAATCTCAATTTATATATTTATTTTTGTATTTTATGTCAATATTGATAGATAAAAAAATTTATTAGCTTAAATCGTGTAAGTTTGTACAAGTGTGTATGTTTCAACTGAGACTGAATGTGCTGACTTTAATTGAAATTGAATGCAATGAAAAGTCAACTAAAGCTTACATATGCATATATTGTATGTTTAATCCATTGACATGAATTTCTAGACTGCAAAGTGACAACTGATTGCTTTGCGTTTGAGTAACACGTAAAACAACAAGCGAAAAACATTTCAATAAATTCTTTTATAGTGTATCTGTATTTTGCGCAAAAATAAAAACATAAGAAGTACTTCGCGTAGCATTTTAATACGCTGTACCCAGAGGGGCAAGGCTATAATAAGTTTGTGCGAAGGTATGCAACAGACAGAAGCTGCGTGGCAGATTCCATAAAGTATTGATACGCTTGTTTAGTATTGCAAACTGATTCGACTTAGTCATGTCCTTTCGTCTGTATGTATGAAAAACTAATCTCAGACACTAAATGAGCCAGAAACTTTTTGAACATTTAGATGATTCTTAACCATACGCAGATGTAGTATATTAAATTGTGTGAATGTCACGCCCACTACACCGGTTATAGTTTTATTTTATTTGTATATGTACACTTTTGAAGGCCGCATAGTCTGAAAAAAGTTTGCTTTCTTGCCTATTTTGTTTTTCTTTTTAATTAATTTTTTTTTTTAATGTTTTTGTTTTGTGATTTTAAGTTTCAAAGTTTACATAGCTCTACATTGTCAAGAGAGCAGCGTATTTCGTAGTC
The DNA here is from genome assembly GCA_035044765.1 of Leucophenga montana. NCBI lineage: Eukaryota > Metazoa > Arthropoda > Insecta > Diptera > Drosophilidae > Leucophenga > Leucophenga montana. The sequence goes on along the minus strand of JAWNNQ010001640.1, from coordinate 1,694,669 downwards.
ATCAATACAAGACTGCTCCATTCCTCCATTTTTTTGTGCAAAATGCATTCGCGTTAGTATAAAAGCAACAATAACAAGACTAAAACAGCCGCCATCATAGTCCAACAACAAAATGGCTGCCAACAGCTATGTCCGCCATTGCTATGCACAAGCTGGCTCGTTGGCTTATAACAGACGCGACTGACTTCCGGCGTGACAATGGGATTTTCCCACTTGGCATAATGCAGTCAGCGGGCGAGTTAAAAAAACGAAACGAAACGAAACGAAAGGCATAAAAATGAAGTGAAAGGAATTTGTAACGAAATGCCATCATTGCATGACTAGCCTGGCCCGTCGTGGCTGCCTCTGACACTACAAAGTATGCAGCTGCGAATTGCGACATCGGCCGCCTTCTTCGATGCTGTTGCTGATGCCTTTAGAAGGAATATAAAATTAAGTGCGCATTATAGCATTACAAGTTGTGCCCCTCTTTGAGTTCTACGCTCTCTAAGGGGCTATTTTTTGTTTTTTTGGTTTTTTTGTTTTGTGCTTTGGCTATGTTTCGACATCAGCAACAGAGTATTATAATCATCTTTAGCACTCGGTTGAACTGCATTATGTAAATGCTCGCTTTATTATTGTATTATTATTATTATTTTTTGTAATATTTAAACGCAGCCTCTAGGCACAGCTGTGCGCAGCAAAGTCACGCGCCGTAAATTCAACTACGTACACTAAATACTTTTACTAGCGTTAAATTAATTTTTATAAAGGCAAGTGTCTTGATTAAATCTAAATAACATGAAAAATAGGAAGTACTTATATACTTTTCGTTTTGCTTTATTTTTGTCGTGAGTACCCAATTGTGTAAATGTTAGTTATAGAGTATAGATTTAAGCGAAAATGTTGCAAAGTAATTTATTTACAATGGAATTTAATTTAAAATTCTGTAGTTGAATGCAATAAACATTAAATTAGCAAGTGAACACAGCTATAAAAATAATGCAGAAGGCAGCCCGACTACAAGGCGTTCATGCATATGGAAAAGTATACAGACTTGTAATCGATCTTCGAAGGGTACCTCTTGTACTTAAAGGTACACCTTTATAAGTCAACCCACTTAAGGCTACCCCCTTTGGGTAGACCCACATACCTACATAAGTATCTTATCTTATCTTATCTTATCTTATCTTATCTTATCTTATCTTATCTTATCTTATCTTATCTTATCTTATCTTATCTTATCTTATCTTATCTTATCTTATCTTATCTTATCTTATGGTATGCCCCTTGAATGTAGACCCACTTGACGGTACCTCCTTAGGGATATACTCACGAATTCCCTTATAATAGTGCACCCTAGTGGGTATTCCCGCTTCAAGGTAAACTTTGCGGTTATATACCCCAGTTTATGAAAGTACATATCCATTAATTTATAAAATAAACAAAGGCCCAACATGCACAACAAATGGGCTAACTTGAATTTACTAAAACTCTCTTTTGTCGTCTTAAAAGTCGGCGCCATTGAGAAGTAAATAAATAAATAAACTATGCCTGCGCTTAACACAAGCATTCGTATAGTTTTTCATAGGCTTAGAATGGCATTACTTTGAGTTTCTTTCTCGAATTTTCTTTTATGTTCCTAATTGCATTGAAACGTCTTCCTCATAGTGGCAATTTGTGTTTGAAGAAGAGAAAGAAATAGAAACTACGATACTTATTCGATGTGACATTTTTTGAGTTTTTTATGCCAAGAACTATCAACATTTCAATTCAATTTAGAAAACAAAAAAAAGACAAAAAAAAAGAATGAAAAACGAAGAAAAAACTAAAAGCAATACCATTTAAAGCCGATGAAAAGTAAAAAAATAAAATTGCCGTGCACTCAATGCATGGCAGGCGAAGAGTGCCATAATAAATTTTTATGCTTAAATCAATGTTTTGTTTTTTTTTTTAAATTTGCTTTACTATTTATACAGCATTTATTACTAAGTAAACTACATGCAGAAATATGCAAGTTTTCTTGTTCACTGTTACAAACTTAACAACGAACTTATAGTACCCTACAGCTTGCTGTATATAGTAAAGTGTGTACATAATAAGCAATGATTTGCATAAATTAAAAATAACTTTTAACAGATTTCTGTGGAAATTAACAGCATTGGAAACTGTTAATTAACAGTCTGCAAGTCTGTTAAAATTCCAGTGTTCATTTCGTGTGTTAAAAAACTTAAAAGTAAATTTCCAGTATGCTGCAAAACACATTTCCATGCTGTAAGAAACTGTTAATACAGCTGTTCACTTTCCACCGCTGTTTTATAGATTCATAAATATTTTTTTGTAGCATACTTTAAGGTGTGCTTCATAAATGCTTTAATTTTGTTTGGAAAAACTACTTCAAGGAAAAAAAAACTTGAAATGAAAACACATTTTCCCGCAATACGTGTACAATTGTATTTATTTTGAAATCCCCATTAATTGAAATATTTATTTAGCTCTTATAGTAATGCACCGTTTTGTGATATACAAAATGCCAAGCTGCTTTTAAAAATGTGCTCGATAATCCGCTTAAAGCCTGTTCAAGCTTCAAATCAATGCGGCTTTGCTTCATTTGATTGCAAACATTTCGATTCCAATTTATTTCTATTTCTTGCGAAATTTCTGGTTGGCGGGTTTAGCTGCAAATAGAAAAAAAAAAAAAAAACTACAAAAAATGAGAACCATCTCAAAGCCTAACCGCCTATAAAGCTGTGGCTGCGGTTTATTTGCTTTTGTTTTTGGTTTTGTAGCTGCTCTCCTTGATGCCATGCTGTGTGGCATTTTGTCAAATGGTGCGTGTCCAAATCGCATATCGAATATCGTCGCCTATGGAGCACAACGGATTTTATTCCATATATAATTTTTTTTTTCCCAATTCTACCCAATAGCCGCAAGCAAGCAATTCAGATTGCGCCAAAATCCTTGTCGTTATGTTAAGCCGTGCCACTCATACAAATGTCAGCTCGGCTTTGCTTGAATCGGTTTACTAAAATAAAATCGTCGAAAACAACTGAAATAAATATGGTAAAATTAATTTGTAAGCGTTTTGGGCATTAAAAATCTTAATTTATGAATTTAATAAGTGTAAAAATGAATGTATATAATATATTGTTGAGCTTTAGGCGAACCGTGCCAGCTCCATCTACGCCAGCTTTTATCTCAAACAATTTGTAATTTATTTGCAAATAAACTGTGACAATTCTTTGAAAACTCATTCGCTCTTTGGCTACAGATAAAATTATTGAACTGGCAATAATGTCACAATCTGTTTGCATTCCAAGCATATACATATATTCTTTATATACATACTACTTCTCTAGACTACTTCGACTTGGAGTTCAACATATATATCGTTTGTAATATAATGCGATACGACATATTTATACATAAATTAAATCGAAAGCAAACATGTAGACGACAAACATATTTGTAAAGTCATTTGACAATTGTCTGGCATATTGTGACTTTTAGCCTAACGAAACGATTGTTTTGCTGTCAAAAATTGCCAATATACAAATTCATGTCCTTACATATCGTATATGAGTGTCTGTGTGTCTATGCGAATGCGTATGCGTATATATGGTTACTATTTTTAAATCAATTCCAATTTTTATTAATTTTGTTTTGCGAGACGCATAAATTAGCATTGGATGTGTGTCTGTGTATGCTAGGCAAAGCAGCGTAAAATGAGCAGCACCAGCAGCCAATAGCAATATTTTTCTTTCTGATTACGTGCATATTTTCATTAAATATTTATGATTTCTTTTGAATTTGTGCTACACTGTTTTTTTTTTATTGTTTTTATTGTTTTTCTATGGTAATTGCGTTTTAATTTATTGTATTTAATTGAAAACGCTTTAAGCGTCATAAATTATTGATTGCGTTCATGGCGTGTTCAGCACTTTGGGCGGCATTAGCTCAGTCTAGAGACTGAGTAACAAATTAGCTATAAATTTATTTTATTTTACACATGAAAAATAAGCAGACTTAAGCTAGTTACTTCATTTGAAGCATAGCTACATTTGAATAATATGCTTTAGTCTCTAAACATTTATGAAAATAGTAAACGGAGTCGAAGCATGGGAGAGCATCCTAAGTGTCTAAGAAAAATTCTAGAGGCGTCAAATACATATTTACATGTTACATAAAATGTTCAAAAGTGTCATGTTTTTTCTTATTCTCATGTTGAACTTCATGGTTCACCGGAAGCGGAGAAAACGCCTTCAAAGTAATAATGTGTTTGTGGCATTTGTCGAAAACTGAACTCACATAGTCAGAGTAAAGGAATACAATGCTTAATCCACATTTTGTTCCTGGATGGCTGCAACTGTTCTGTTTTGTTCACTTCTAAACTACAGCAATTTGCGAGGTAATTCTATTTGCTTCGACTAATAGTCTTAAGTGTGTTTCTTTTATTCTGTGTTCGATTTACAGATGGCGTGGTGTCAACGAAAAAATAGCTTCCAATGCTACTGTTGGACACGTGCGCATTGCCTCTGTGATGCAGTAATACGCTAGTCTTTGTAGGTAGTTGAGCGCCCTAGTGGCTGTCACTTGGCGCACTCTTTCTCCCCACTCGGCTATGCCATATAGTAGCATTGGCTTCAATACCATGTCGCAGACCCAGAGCATGTCCTTCGGGTTGCACCTCAAGATTTTCCGGCCAGTTTCTAGCACACAAGAATTGCCTTTGTGCATTTTCTTATGGTTTTTTCCATCTGTGCTTTCCATAGGAGCTTACTACCTAGCGTTACACCCAGAAATTTAACCTTATTGCTAAGCTCCACTTCCGAGCCTGATCTCTTTTAATCTAGGAAGCTTTTGCCTCCTATCGTTTTGGCAGGATTGATGTTAAGTCCTACCCCAATGCACCAATATTTTTAACCTAATGCTGGTACTATTCACTCTACTCTCAGCTGTTCTTGTCCTCAATAATGAGTGTATTTAATTCACTATGATTGGGTCACTCCTCTAGCTACTAGTGCGTTGCATATTGTTGCGTCACTCTTAATGTCAAAAGCTCCCTCAACGTCCAGAAAGGCACATAAGGTGATAGCCTTCCTTTCAAGGGATACCTTAATTGCTCCCGTCAGGTTAAGCAGTACGGTGTCAGTCGACTTTCCCGCCCTGTATGCATGTTAGTCTCGGTGTAACGGTCTCCGATGCAATACTTTTTCTCGAATGTTCTTGCCTATCTCTTCATCTTCTCCATCGTTTTTAACAAAAATGATGTTCAGCTGATAAGTCTGAATGCTTTGGGTAGGGTTTCATCCTTTTTCCCCGCTTTGGGGATAAAGACAACTCCGCTCGTTCCACCATAGGGCGTCCCGTTCACGCCTATATTTGACTATTGGGAATGCGCTTTCAAATGACTGAATGATTTCTACATTCAACCCGTTTACTGTCTGCTCTAGCTCCACGGAGTGTCTAGGGACTCTGCCTCCTTGCGTACCTATGGCGTGATGCATACTTCCCCCATTCAGTTTTACTATTGTTTCTTCTGATATCTCGCGTGTCCCCTAGTATCACGTATCTAATTATCCTATGGCCAGACATGGATGGTTCCTGGGACACATGCCAGTTCCTTATGTCATTTTCCTTGGATATGCTACAGAGTGTTACATCTAATACTTCCTGTCTATTCTTGGTAACAAAGATTGGTGTGCATCCTTTGTTAGTAAAAGTTAGACTTTTGCCTACAAGGAACTCTAGAAGACACTTAACCCTGTCGTTGGTTTCCGTGCTTCCCCAAGCCTCATTGTGTGCATTTGCGTCGCAGCCTACCAGGATAGGTAGTCCAAGAAATGCACGAGTCGTTCAATTTCCTCCTGAGGTGATGCATGCTCTCTCGCACAGTACGCTGAAGCAATGACTGCTCGTTTCCTTTTACCCTTATATTCCAACTCAGTGAGCAGTGATACGCAGTCCCGAGTTAGAAATTTTGAAAGTACATCATTCATTCCTAATGATTATGCAAGCTCTAGGGGTACTATTTCTAGTGTTCCAGATTACCTTCGCGCACCTGGTATACAGGCCAGGGTTCCTGGATCAGCGCAAGCCCCAGTTGCTGGTTGGTGAATGTCCTCGTTATGATAGCCGACGCCGCCTTGGCGTGATGGACATTCACCTGGGCTACGCTGGTGTTTTCCGGACTATGTGTCCCGCTCATGTGCAGGGTCCTCAGCTACCCCTAGCTCCGCTTTGGAGAGCGTCCAATCCTCACCCTCCAGAAACTGTTCTGCCTCCCTGAATTCCTGGGAGGAAAGTAGGGGCTCAATTAGTAGGTCTGAGCCTTCAGACATATGTGTATCGGGCTTATTTTCAACGGCAGTAACACCTGCCGCTTCCACTGCTTCGCTTCCTGTCGCAGGCTTCCGTTTTAGGTGCCTGCCAGCTGCCTCCTTCCTTCCTGTCGCAGTGAATCACCTTCCAAATGTGCGTGTTCATTTTGAGTCCATTCCGCCTCATTTTGAGTCCATTCCGCCGTTTTCCCCTGACTTCTGGGGAGGAATAGGTGGATGACTTCCGATGGCGGAATGTCGTCACCCATTACGGCTTTCAGTGGAGAGCCGTCCAAGCCCCCCAATACAGGAGCGTGCAGCATCCCTGGTCGAAAATGTACAGCGTCAAATTGAATTTTGTGCGACCAGCCTTTTGTCATCTCGCACAGGATGGCGTCTTCCAGATCCATCAGCTCATCTGGTGTCAGCATTTTCTGAGGATAGTCCTCAGATAGTAGAGCCAACTGCGTGAACTTGACGACGCTGGCGTAGCTGGCTGCCGGTTCCGGCTCGCTCACTTGCTGGCCCGGCAGGCTGGTGTGGATGCACAACAGTCTTGAGTCTCAGCGCTTTATCTTGAGCCCTATCCGGCGGTAGTCCCTGCTCGAGGTATCTTATGTACCACTTGACGCCCGCTCCACTTAATCCCCGGCATTTCGGGTTTTCCACATCCCCTGGCTGTCCTGGTGCTGGTAGTAGCGGCTTCCTATCCAGCGTAGCTTTCCTACTATGCTGGGACGTTTTGGTGGCTGCACCATAACTTTTACCTTGAGCTTGGGAACGTACGGCAATGGTCGTCCTGCTGTGTACCAGGTCTTGCTTAACTAGGTCTCACTGGAGTAGCAACCGACGCACGGATACGTTCACGTACCGATGCTGGACGACCCTCGTTCAACCGTTGCTCTTCAAGCTGCATTGCAGCTTGTGTCGCTCTGCAGTCCCGCGGTATTTTAATGTTTTTATTTGATTGGTTCATAATTACACCCACGAGTTGGGGAGAAAGTATGTCCTTCTGTGCAGAGAATCGCCATACACAGATTAGGTCACAGTTACTCTCCGACTCGACCAGTTATCAGAGAGGCGCCATTAGAGACTGAGTTTTTATTATACAGGGTCTTCAGCCAGACCGATCATCGACACGGTATGCATGACTTCCCCTGGTCTGTGATGTGGTGGGGTGCTTTGGATAGGAAAAATGGAAACGGCCCTCTCACCAGAGAAAGGGGTACTGTCTACATTTGAAGGCAATACCTATGAGCCGACTTCACATTATACCATCCCCTTTACTTAGCTACATAAATTGAGGGATCATTACACAGAAAGCAATATACGATTGTGGCATTCTTAGACGTAGATATTGTCTTTAAACTTAAAACTTTCTAGCTAACATTCCCCCCCCCCTTGATGACTAATGATACCAGGGAGCAACCCACCCAGATCTGTCTACGCTTGTTGTTGTTAAAGACAATATCTACGTCTAAGAATGCCACAATCGTATATTGCTTTCTGTGTAATGATCCCTCAATTTATGTAGCTAAGTAAAGGGGATGGTATAATGTGAAGTCGGCTCATAGGTATTGCCTTCAAATGTAGACAGTACCCCTTTCTCTGGTGAGAGGGCCGTTTCCATTTTTCCTATCCAAAGCACCCCACCACATCACAGACCAGGGGAAGTCATGCATACCGTGTCGATGGTCGGTCTGGCTGAAGACCCTGTATAATAAAAACTCAGTCTCTAACGGTGCCTCTCTGATAACTGGTCGAGTGGGAGAGTAACTGTGACCTAATCTGAGTATGGCGATTCTCTGCACAGATGGACATACTTTCTCCCCAACTCGTGGGTGTAATTATGAACCAATCAAATAAAAACATTAAAATACCGCGGGACTGCACAGCGACACAAGCTGCAATGCAGCTTGAAGAGCAACGGTTGAACGAGGGTCGTCCAGCATCGGTACGTGAACGTATCCGTGCGTCGGTTGCTACTCCAGTGAGACCTAGTTAAGCAAGACCTGGTACACAGCAGGACGACCATTGCCGTACGTTCCCAAGCTCAAGGTAAAAGTTATGGTGCAGCCACCAAAACGTCCCAGCATAGCAGGAAAGCTACGCTGGATAGGAAGACGCTACTACCAGCACCAGGACAGCCAGGAGATGTGGAAAACCCGAAATGCCGGGGATTAAGTGGAGCGGGCGTCAAGTGGTACATAAGATACCTCGAGCAGGGACTAACGCCGGATAGGGCTCAAGATAAAGCGCTGAGACTCAAGACTGTTGTGCATCCACACCAGCGTGCCGGGCCAGCAAGTGAGCGAACCGGAACCGGCAGCCAGCTACGCCAGCGTCGTCAAGTTCACGAAGTTGGCTCTACTATCTGAGGACTATCCTCAGAAAATGCTGACACCAGATGAGCTGATGGATCAGGAAGACGCCATCCTGTGCGAGATGACAAAACGCTGGTCGCACAAAATTCAATTTGACGCTGTACATTTTCGACCAGGGATGCTGCACGCTCCTGTATTGGGGGGCTTGGACGGCTCTCCACTGAAAGCCGTAATGGGTGACGACATTCCGCCATCGGAAGTCATCCACCTATTCCTCCCCAGAAGTCAGGGGAAAACGGCGGAATGGACTCAAAATGAGGCGGAATGGACTCAAAATGAACACGCACATTTGGAAGGTGATTCACTGCGACAGGAAGGAAGGAGGCAGCTGGCAGGCACCTAAAACGGAAGCCTGCGACAGGAAGCGAAGCAGTGGAAGCGGCAGGTGTTACTGCCGTTGAAAATAAGCCCGATACACATATGTCTGAAGGCTCAGACCTACTAATTGAGCCCCTACTTTCCTCCCAGGAATTCAGGGAGGCTGAACAGTTTCTGGAGGGTGAGGATTGGACGCTCTCCAAAGCGGAGTTAGGGGTAGCTGAGGACCCTGCACATGAGCGGGACACATAGTCCGGAAAACATCAGCGCAGCCCAATTGAATGTCCATCACGCCAAGGCGGCGTCGGCTATCATAGCGAGGACATTCACCAACCAGCAACTGGGGCTTGCGCTGATCCAAGAACCCTGGCCTGTATAACAGGTCCGCGAAGGTAATCTGGAACACTAGAAATAGTACCCCTAGAGCTTGCATAATCATTAGGAATGAATGATGTACTTTCAAAATTTCTAACTCGGGACTGCGTATCACTGCTCACTGAGTTGGAATATAAGGGTAAAAGGAAACGAGCAGTCATTGCTTCAGCGTACTGTGCGAGAGAGCATGCATCACCTCAGGAGGAAATTGAACGACTCGTGCATTTCTTGGACTACCTATCCTGGTAGGCTGCGACGCAAATGCACACAATGAGGCTTGGGGAAGCACGGAAACCAACGACAGGGTTAAGTGTCTTCTAGAGTTCCTTGTAGGCAAAAGTCTAACTTTTACTAACAAAGGATGCACACCAATCTTTGTTACCAAGAATAGACAGGAAGTATTAGATGTAACACTCTGTAGCATATCCAAGGAAAATGACATAAGGAACTGGCATGTGTCCCAGGAACCATCCATGTCTGGCCATAGGATAATTAGATACGTGATACTAGGGGACACGCGAGATATCAGAAGAAACAATAGTAAAACTGAATGGGGGAAGTATGCATCACGCCATAGGTACGCAAGGAGGCAGAGTCCCTAGACACTCCGTGGAGCTAGAGCAAGCAGTAAACGGGTTGAATGTAGAAATCATTCAGTCATTTGAAAGCGCATTCCCAATAGTCAAATATAGGCGTGCACGGGACGCCCTATGGTGGAACGAGCGGAGTTGTCTTTATCCCCAAAGCGGGGAAAAAGGATGTAACCCTACCCAAAGCATTCAGACTTATCAGCTGAACATCATTTTTGTTAAAAACGATGGAGAAGATGAAGAGATAGGCAAGAACATTCGAGAAACAGTATTGCATCGGAGACCGTTACACCGAGACTAACATGCATACAGGGCGGGAAAGTCGACTGACACCGTACTGCTTAACCTGACGGGAGCAATTAAGGTATCCCTTGAAAGGAAGGCTGCTATCACCTTATGTGCCTTTCTGGACGTTGAGGGAGCCTTTGACATTAAGAGTGACGCAACAATATGCAACGCACTAGTAGCTAGGGGAGTGACCCAATCATAGTGAATTAAATACACTCATTATTGAGGACAAGAACAGCTGAGAGTAGAGTGAATAGTACCAGCATTAGGTTACAAATATTGGTGCATTGGGGTAGGACTTAACATCAATTTTGCCAAAACGATAGGAGGCAAAAGCTTCCTAGATTAAGAGAGATCAGGCTCGGAAGTGGAGCTTAGCAATAAGGTTAAATATCTGGGTGTAACGCTAGATAGTAAGCTCCTATGGAAAGCACAGATGGAAAAAACCATAAGAAAATGCACAAAGGCAATTCTTGTGTGCTAGAAACTGGCCGGAAAATCTTGAGGTGCAGCCCGAAGGACATGCTCTGGGTCTACGACATAGTAGTGAAGCCAGTGCTACTATATGGCATAGCCGAGTGGGGAGAAAGAGTGCGCCAAGTGACAGCCACTAGGGCGCTCAACTACCTACAAAGACTAGCGTATTACTGCATCACAGAGGCAATGCGCACGTGTCCAACAGTAGCATTGGAAGCTATTTTTTATTTGACAACACTTCATCCGGAAATTGAACACAGAATAAAATAAACACTCCTTAGACTATTAGTCGATGGGAATAAATTTACCTCGGATATCTGTCATGCCAAGAGACGAAATAACACACAGGAATATATTTGATCGTCATACGTACTTATACCACACACCATTACGTGGTACACGGGTGGATCCTTAACGGAAGATGGTACTGGCTTATGAGTTGTAGGCCCTACTACTCACTACTGAGATTCATTGGGAAAACACACCAGTATCTTCCAAGCAGAGATGTGCCCTATGATCAGATCAGTGCGCAATTCAATCTAGACAGAGGCTATCACAACTATAAAGAGTTTTTAAAGCATAATATTCAAATTATTCCACAAAATACAATTCATTTATCCAGGTTTCTTTTCATTATCCAATTTTTTCAAGTACTCAAGATTCTTTTTCGCCAAATTAGTTTCTTTCATAAATTGTGCCATGTACTCAGTATATTTTTTATTCCAATCTGGAGCGCGAATATTTGTGCAATTGCAGCCTGCTACTGAATCCTGCGACCTGTCAGAATTGCATTAAATATAAAAATATGGAAAAAGATTTATTTAGTTTAAGTAGCTTTTTACCCTTTAGAGACACCACAAACATCAAGCCTTGCTCTAAGCACACAACATTGCATATACCAAAATCGAAATTGATCTTCTCCTTCTAATTTAGCATCCTGACCATCAGCTGTATTTACAAAAATATTGTTATACATATAGATATGTATAAGACGAAACTTACCAATTTGTTCTATAATACTAAAGAACAGTAGAACAAAAAGTAATAACATGTCGAATGGTGAAATTAGAGTTCATTCTAAGTAATTTAGTCTAAAATATTTAGTATAATTGGCATATCTAAAGAATCAGTTACAACTAATGATTGAAATGCATGCGTAAAGCGATTTAACGCTTAGAATAGTATTTAAAAAAAAAAAAAAAAACATTTTTTTCTGCTAAAAATATTATTACCTATCAATATTTTATTATGCAATGTACAATGTGCTTAGAAGGTTAATAGTAATTTCCCAAGCCGGTCTACAACTTGCTTGAAAGATGCAGTGAATAGACGGAGACACAATTTAGTTGCTCATTATCGAGTTCGTCATTATATCTAATTCTATATGTACCATTTGGTAGCCTCAGTGTGCTAAACATTCTTCTCATTACTTTTTTCAACATAGAAAGCAGCAGAGTGGCTTCTGTTTCTTTTAAAATACAGACTTCGGAACTGAATGTCAGAACAGGGTTGAAGAGCGTGTTGTACACAGTAAACATTTTTTCTTATGACAAACGTCTTGATTTAAAAAGTTGTTTATTGTATTGCTTTGGTACTTTTTTTCAATCTTAGGCTACAAAGCTGTTCACAAAAAATCCGGTTCCATTTCTACCCACCCGAGTACTTTTCTATCGTATATCTCTGCATACCGAGTATCAGAGTATTATTTCTTGCAATGCGTTTACTGGATGCCATGTCAGTCATTTTTCAATATCAGCCATTTTTCCAGGCTGTATGTTCCAATTCGCGAATGGTAAATATAAGTTCCTATTTCCTGTTCGAGTTGGCATCTCAGTGAGGTGCTTACCCTAGGTTGTTGCGGTTACTGTACCGCATACTACTTATATATAGATTACTAATGCTCTTTATATAGCTGTTAATTGCTGACCCCTACATACTGTGTGCATTGAGAGTCTCACGCGAATACAACGTAGTGCTACATGAACTAGGCAACCCAATGATGCTATACTACTACCACTCATTTCATTAAAAGTGAATTCGCATACATTACAAAACTATATGAAATACTATTTGTGTAGCATTTTAGAAAACTACTCAATGCAATTATAACATTCAATGTACGACATTCATTATGATATATTAACAATTTGAAGTAGGCTTAAAAGCTACTCTAATATGTAATGATGATGCAAACAACAAGCTCAGAAGCAATATTAAATGAATGGATGTGTGCATTTTTATTGATGAAAACGATTGCAACAACAGAAACGTTGATGTATTATTTCTCAGTTATTGCAAACAATTTTAGATACGAGTACGCTGACGCATATATGCAACACGGTTTTATTGTAATGGCAAAATGTTAATTAACAACAAAGGAAGCGGAAATAGCGGCAAAAAGCAAAAAGCAAAAAGCCTTCACTGTCGATGTATTTGTGTATCTCTCTATCTGCATCTGGATCTGTCAGTGCATGGCTAAAATCAAATGTATATATGAGATACAACTACAAATACACAAAGTACATTTCATATAGCAACGCTCACGCAAATTTTGCCTCATTATTGAACGCATTCAACATTTTTGCAATTAAAAATGTTGCCGCATAGCTTGTAAAATGGAAAATCGAGTTTTGCAACAGAAAAGAAGGAAAAAAACGACGTTTCACAAACAGATACAGATACGCAGATACATATACGCACAGATCCGCACAGATCCGCAGTTATATATAAAAGATACACATTGGAGAATTCGCTGCGCTTCACGTTTTCGTATTGTATCTCTCGTTGTTGAATATTGCGCAATAAAAATTAATAACAAAAGTTTGTCTGTAAACCGCTTTGCAACATTCGCAGCTTTTTTTTAATCATTTATGCTTTATGTTTGCCAGCAAAAATCAAAAAGAACTATAGTAGAGCTGCTCGACTATTTTATACGCTGTACACGCTTTATTTTTCCATAGTAGGCCTTGATTTGCCTTGAATTTTTACTTTATACAAACTATATTACAAAGTAAAGGTAAAATGGTTGCGAGTTATGAAATGAAAAGTTACTTTTGTAGCAGTGCAGCACCTAGAGACCCTATATCGTGAGTTTAGTTTGTCTTAGTCTTATCTAGAAATATTTTAAAAGTTTTCTCTCAGACAGACATACGGACGGACGAACACAACTATATCAAGCCGTTCCGTTGTCGCGCTGATCAGGAATATATACACACTTTATGTAATCTCCGATGCTTCCTTCGCTGTGCTACATACATTTTGACAGCTCAACAAACCCAATATACCCTACTACAAATATTTTTTATACAGAGTATAATAAAGCAACATTGGTGTTTGACTATATAAAATAAGCTAATGGAAATATTTCAATTGAAAAAAATGTATATTAATATGTAGCGTTGCGAGAGTATACCCGAAAATGTTTTGTTTAAAGGACTATTGCATTCAAGTTCATGAAAACGTGTGATGAATTGCATTAAAATTAAATCATTTGACCACATTTATGTTGAAATATGCTTTAATGCTTTTGTAAAGCTTACTTTTTATACTCATTTGTAAATATTTGTATGCAAATAAGGATAATGAAGTTAGCATAAAGCTTCGTTTACACAGAAATAACACCGCTTTTTTTTTTACTTGCAGCAACTGACTTATTGGAAGAACTCGACACAACAGAGCTGCGGGTATCGGATCACCACAATATTCCATTAAATGAGCAGGCCGAAAAGCTTGTCAGACAAGGAGCGGCAACGCTTATGATTGGACCTGAGCCTGAGCCTATTGTGGCATCGAGAGACATACTAAATCCCAAGCAGACGAATCTAGTGTATCCAAAACTGAATGGACGGCGTTTTGCCACAATTGAGGAGATAAAGATCGCATTGAAGAGCTCAAGGCCATACCAAAAGCGCAATAATTTAAATGAATTATCTCATAATAAAGCAACTATTTCCCCTGAGGAACTGTACACTTTAAATTGCTTCATTAACTGCACAAATACATGAAGTAAAACCCGGAGGGAACATACCTTCAACTTAAAGCCATACTTAGTTCAAGAGCATTACAAGCATATACAATAAAGTTGACAAATGAAAAGCACGTGCAAGCTAGTAATTTATGCCAACAATATCAAGCATTCAAATTGAGAAGAAAATTCGGATGTGAAAAAGCCACAAAGGAATGTTACAGAAAAATGTTGAAAGCTTTCTATTTTCTACTTGACCACAGGCTGTCATCGGGCTAGAGTGCCTAAAAAGAAAGTGCCTCTGTGTAGATATACAAGTATCCTCAGGTGTTTGGGTAGCAAAACCTCAAATCATTTGTCATTTGCATACATAATTTACATGTCACTGTCAGGTGTTGCATAATAATGAGTACTAAATAGGCAACCATTTTACTTAAAATCTTCGAAAGACTTTCCTTTCAGTTGAAATCCCAAAACTCCGACTTTAATTGAAACATAATGTGAGCACATACGACAACAAATTGACATAGTACCTAAAAAATGTTGCAGAGAGGACACAGAGATAAGTGTTTGTAAGCAGGGTCTGTGACCACTTAACCTATATCATGTCAATTAAACGCTTTGCGTGATTTGGGTACAATTTGTTGCAATCAATTTGTGGTTGCTTCAGTGTGGAGTAAGAAAACTTACGATAGTATAAGATAAGAGGCAACAGCTTGGCTTAAAATATAAGTAAAACAAACTAAACAGCATTTGCGTGACACTCATACCAAGCAGTAGTCAAAAAGGACTTTTAGCTTAAGCATTACAATCGACGACTCTCTGCCAACAAAAATTTAAATGCTTCGATGCGCTACGCCACCAAGCAACCAACCAACCAACCAACCAACCAACCAACCAACCAACCTACTAATCATTCATTTATCTATACTATACGAATTCCCTGAAGATTATGTACTAAAACAGTCATAAATAACGCAATGAAATGCCGCTTTAGTGAATTTTGTCTAGTGAAATAAATTGTACGCGCAAATGTTTACGTGCTGCCAACTCCTTTGCCCATTATTCCTGATACGTATTCAATGCATTTGGCAACTCAGGCACGAACAATTGTCGGAAAGTAATTGGCGTTGAATTGCGCACCACAATTGCTAAGTTTCGCGCGTCTAAATGATAGTTTTAGTTTTATTACTTCAGGCAGTTGTGGGAGCAATGGTTATTATAGCTTTGTCGCAGAAGCACAATGAAGTACAGTTGTCATGGTCATGAACATGCGATTTAATGCCAATCAACATGATATGGGAATACTTTTGTGTACTCTTTTCAATAAAATCAATAAAAATGTGAGTCGTTTCAATTTGACATTTGAATTTAAGCACATTTCTTGCTTTGAATTGAATCTGTGCTTGAATCTTGAATCTTTTAACATTACAGCGTAAAATTTATGAAGTGTACTTTTGAAGAGATACTTAAAATGAATATCAGTAAGTTACAGCAAATAAGAAAGTACATTGCATTATATATGGTTAGTATATGGTCAATTTAGAGTGGCAGCTCGCAAGCCAGCATACTTAGTCCTATATGTAGAGTCACATTGTAATGGGACTTTCAAAATTTAGCCAGCTGGTGAAGTCAATGAAGCTTTTGTAAGTAACGCCCGTATCTTTAAAGTAGCTATTTTGCTTAGACACACCAGAGACGCAGTTTTCACTAGTATTCGTCTTTTTTTTTCCAAAAATTATGTAAAACTTCTGCGACCATGCAGAAGTCGCTATTTGAAGCTATTTGGCCCTTAACTGCAGAATAATATGTATCTCGTCAGAATAAAAGTTAGTAAAGCAAATTTAATTCGTGTCATTGACAGAAGGTTGTTTGTTCTGTAAAATTGAAAAAATATTTACACAGCCCCACGTTGGGCACCAAAATTCAAACGTGGCGATTGAGTTACTAAAATGTACTTCAATTTATACCAAACTTATTATAGCCTAGCATCGCAGTAGCCTAGCATTCAGCACAATTTAGCTTGGTATAGCTAAAGGTGCCAACTTGGTTCCACCTCTTATTGACTTCAATTAGAAGCACTTCCTAATAGCTACTTTGCAGTGTTCAAGCGGTATTCATATTCACTCTGCTCCGCTTTTGTGTTAATGAATTTGAAACAATTCGAATGTCTTACGAGTGGTTTGTCAGTTGAGGAATAGAGGGTTTGGGCCCCCGTCAGAGTAGACGCAGATAGACCAATCAAAGCTTCATTGTGATTAAAGGGTTAACTGATGCAACAGCCCATTGTGACTCCTTTCTTGTATTACAATCAGCATTTCTCTTAATCAAAGGGAACAAAAATCTGAATAATTTCCAATTTATTCTTTATTTGATATCATTTAATATGACTGCATGAGGCTGAAAATAGAATTCAATCAGTTTTACGAATTGAAGCAAACATTATAATAAATGAAATTGTATCAATTCAATATACAATACAATTCAAATAGATTAGATACATTGTGGTAGCATAGTTTCTATGCAATACTTGTATGCAATATAACATAATATTCGAAGTAGATTCGTGCGTAATAAATGAAATGCAAATGTATGGAATAAATGAAGCATTTTTCGGCAATGTATAACTCTTCTCAGTATATAACTCAGTATACAAAAGTATATCATATATGTATTGTGTATCTGTGAGATACAATAGACATAATACATTGTATTGAATTTGCAAATACTCGCATGCTGCATAAAATCTGAGCTACATTATTCAATTTCAAATATGGTAGTAGGTAGCAATGAAACGCTAAAAATATATTATACTACAATGAATTTAGAGTGTCGTGTAGCTGATGACATGATTAATGAAATGTATCTACTATAAGTTTAAATAAAGCAGCATACACACACAATGCATAAATGAATATAACGCATACGCAGTGTATCTTTAGGGCTGCGCAGCGCAAGCTTAAAGCAAAGTTTTACATTTTATTTCGTTTACTTATTAAATTATTTACTTATCTGCAGCACAAACAAAACGTTCAGCACAATAAAATATTAAATGCAGCATTTATGCTTGATTAAACACGCCGTCGCCGTCGCTGGCGTTGGCGTCAAAGGAAAAGCTCCTTTGAGCCTTATTGGCTATGGCGCGCATAACAAACAAAAGATTCACAAAAATCTCGAAACAGCCAACAAAGAAATAAAAGCGAACCCAAAACCCAAAAATATACAAGAAAATCAGCATAAAATGTCAGCGGCATAAAAGTAGCGCAAACAGTACTGATTAAAGAAACCTTGAACATAATACGCGTCTATATATATTAATATTTGTATATTCATGTTTGCGATTTGTATCTTTAAGTATTTTCGGCTACTAAAGCGCTGAAACAAAAAAAAAAAAACAAATGCTGACCACAAACAAAGTTTATGAATGAATTTTCAATGCGGTTTTTATATTCCTGTAGCGATTTGTTTCCATGAGTTTAGCTTCAGTTTGGCAGCTGGGCGTGCGTGCAAATGCCAGACACCCAAAGGAGTTGTTAGCGCTAGATAAACGACGATTAAGCGCCAGTTTGCACTTGCCCTTGAAAATGTTTCAAAGAAGTTGGGTAGGCGTTCCACAAAAACCAAACAAACAAAAAAACTGTTGAAAATTGTTAAGATTTGTGTGCAGCATAGAAATTTAAGGCTGGAATTTGTGATACAAACAGACACAGCGAAAAGTTGAACAAGTGAAAATTGCAACTTTGGTACAACTAGAAAAAAAAAATCGGCTAATACTACACAGGAACGCTAGAAGGTTGTGGAACTAAAGCTCTTACATGATTAGACCGGAAGTATTGACTGAAAACGTATATAAAATACATTAGATGGAAACTTCAAATTTTGTAGTTGAAGATTCCATCGTTTGAGCCTTTTGGGTCTGTTGTGCCTGTATATCTTGCAACTATGTATATTCAATGAATGTCTGTTGTGTCTATGACTGTTGTGTCTGTGTATGTTGTATCTATGCATGTTGTTTCTATGACTATTGTATCTATGTCTGTTGAATCTGCACCCTTTGTCTCTATGCCTGTTGTATCTATGTCTGTTGTGTCTATTTCTGTTGTTTCTATGTCTGTTGTGTCTATTTCTGTTCTTTCTATGACTGTTGTGTGCATATCTGTTGTCCATATGTCTGTTGTAGACCTAGAGCCTTTTGTGTCTATATCTGTTGTGTATGCGTAAGTTGTGGCTATGTCTGTTGTATCTATGTCTTTTGTCTATGTTGTGTCTGTGTCTGTTGTGCCTATATCTATTGTATCTATGACTGTTGTGAGTGCCAGTATCTCCTATGTCTATGTATGGTCATGCATACTGTGCATATCTTCCACTGTATATGTTTATATATGAGAGCAATGCCATGATGAAAACTCATCTAACTTCATAACTTATAATTGGAATTCATACTGTTTTAATTCTTAGCACGTTAACTTTTTAATAAACATTATCATCAAAACCTGCCAAACATTTGAGTAGGGTTATGCCAAATTGATTTGTTTGAAACTCAAAAATGATACTAGTTGTTCAATGTCTGTCAAACTTTTTTATTTTTCCAAAAGAAAAAGAGAGCTGCCAAAGCATATTTCCCCAAAAGTTACTCAAAACATTCATGCGAATTCTTGACGGCACACGCCGTAGCTCAAACTCAAAACTCAATGAACTTTTAAAGGAAAAAGGAAAAATCTGCACACAGATTTGAGTTGCGTTGAGTTGAGTTGTGCTTTAGGTTGAGTTTTGGCCTACTGAAGTTCACTGAACTGCAACAAACAACATCAAAAACCATGCCGCAGGCGAAGTCGAAGTCGAAGTGCCAAAATTCAAACTCTTTCTTTGATGTAGAGTTTTTGTCACTTTGTCAAAGTCAAAGTTGCAAGTTTTTCTTGGAAAATTGGCAGCGTACTAATTAAGCACCAACGGGAAAAGCACTACACGTCATCTACAGACATGAATGCCGAATTCATGTTAGTTTCATGTTGATTTGAGCTATGTACGATACTTGCAGATAGATGTCATGCCTCTACCAACACGTAACAGGTGTTTATACAGAGCTCTACGTTGTAAAAGTGTCACATAAAACTTCGGCTGTACTCAACTTTTTTGATTAATGATTTCAAGTTCAATGCAAGGTCGCACGAAAAACCATTTTGCCAACAGATACTTTTAGCAGCTACTTTTAGCCTTTTCGAGGTTTTCGGTTGCAACCAAAAGAAAATAATATAAAATTTACTGCCAAAATAATTCATCAGCTGGGAATGCTGTAGTATAATAATAACGAGCTGCTTTTTTGTATCCTAATTGCTGATATTAGCATCAAGTAGACAGATAGAAGAACAAAAAAGATAAAAGAAAAAATCGAAGGCAATTTTATATCTTAAAGGTTCTTGAACTGCTGTTGCTATTGCTTTCAGTACCAATTACCATTTGACATAATGCTTCAGTGTCCATTCGCATTATTATTATCAGGCATAAAAGTTATTTATGCGGAAATTAAGTGCTGCCCTCGAGCAAATATCGTCCACTCTGAAGGGCACATGTTGCCTTGACTTTATAGCGCTGTACTTGGAATCGACATTGCGTGGCATTATTTGCTGAACAAACTCACAACAACTCAATCAACTTATATAAAATATAATATGCATAACGAAGGTTATTGAAAAAATATTAAAATGTTTACACTTGAATAGGTCAACGAGTCGGTTGACTGCCTATTTGTATGTCTGTCTGCCTGTCTCTCTGTCTGTCTGTCTGCCTGTCTGTCTGCCTATGGGTCAGTCAGTTAGTCTGCTCTGTCACTCAACTCATTGCACAGCTTGGTTTCAGTTCAACAACAAGTTAAAAATGTAAAGAGCATTGTTTTAATACCCTATATACAGAATCAGTATTGAGTATTGTAATTAAAAATAGCATTCTCTCGGCATCTTCATGGTGAGTTCAATTAAGAAAGAAATTTATATCTAATTTCTTTGTATGTTTGTCCATATATAAGATATTTTACTCGAATCATTTCGAAAAAAATTCTAATTCAAATGAATAAAAAACTTCTTCGTATATGGATGTTTTGTGGAAAGGCTTATTAAATGAAAAATTTTACCAAATCTATGAAACTTTTTCTATGCTGTAAATTGAAGTCAGATCCACACGTGCATGTCTAATTTCAACTTAATCAGATCAGTAGAAGTGGATAAAAATAGAGTTACAAAATTTGAATATTACATATTGTACAAACAAACACACACAGCAAACGACAACTAACGGCAACTCACATGCATCAAGTCTTCAGAGATTCGAGGGCTACGACTCGTCTGAAATTTATGCTTCAATTAAGGATTCTGCTCCAAACCAAAAAAAATAATAATTCAAATGGTCAAGTTAAGGCTATGAAATGTTTTAAAAACGAATGATTGAAGGATTCTTTTTGGGATTTCTGACAATACATTGCTTTTCACAGTAATGCATAAATGGTTCAATGGATGATTTGAATCCAAAATTTACGCTTGTGAAGTGTATTTAATGTTCGGTAATAGCTAGGCAAATATTTTCCATCCGTTATTTTTTTTTTTTTGTTCAAAAATTATTAACTAATTGGAGAAGAACCTTCACATTCACCGCATCACTTTAACCTAACTTTTCCATGGAATTTGTTATTTTGACAAAATATTTTTATATCAATTTTGAACAATATTCTCGCATTAAAATACGTTGCACATAGCTCAGAAGCTGCTTCCACTTATTTTTTGATACATTTTGGCTTTAGACGGAAAATGACAGAATTGTGTGGGCACCTTTTCTTCCATAATTATATGCCTAAGCTGAAATAAAAATATCTTATTTCCGGGAATGCTGTAGTTTTGTGTATCTCAAAAACAGTACAAAAATATAAATAAAATTCGATTGGCAGATTATAGCTAATCAGAAAAGATTACTTACAATTACATTAGTACATATTTGAGTAATGATTTACTTTTTAAGAAGAACTGCACTCACACCACTAAATCAAACATTGTGAAAATCAGTCAGACACATTATATCCATTTATCAATCTTCACAAAGTCTAAATGTGGTTGCACTTCAGTTTGTTTGCTAATTAATCAAAGAAAGTTCCCGAAGCACTCGAGCCCACACAATCGCAACTCAAACCTATAAAAATTTCTTACCCATTCGCGCGCTAATGCCATTCAACCTCATTTTGATTGTTTGCACAAATTGCCGCTTTTCGGAAGGAGCAAAAACGTTGTATGTACTATAATAGTTCATTGCACTTTCCATATCACTGGAGACACGCGAAATAAGCTGGATGGAGCTGATTTCAGGCATCCGCAGCGTCATCAATGTGTATTAAGTAGTCCCTATAGGCTAAGAACAGCATTATTTATTGTCCTAGCAATAGCAATAAGCAGCAAGAATGGTTTCAATATGCAAGAGTATGAAGATTAGAGGGCGCCACTTGACTGCACGCTTTTCTTTTAGATCCCTTAGATGGGAGTGAATTAGGTGAATGGGTTTCAATTTACATTGTTTGGGGTAATACATCAAATGCTTGTATTCGTACTGAACCTTCTTCACTCAACGAGCTCTGTGAGCTGCAACCATGGCATTGTGAGTTGATTGCTTAGCAGAAAGCTTCGCTGATTCACTTATTGCCAACGCTATCGTTGCTATTCACTATTCACTTTGTTGTTAATTAAATAAATTAGTACAGCAGCAGCAGCAGCAGTAATTGCTTCTGGTGTATTTAAGCGTTTCACGCGCAAAAGAAAACCTTTAGAAATTTAATTGGTTTGCATTTGATTGACTGAAATGAAAGCGTATGAATAACAATAAGTCATAAGCTGTCAATAGCAAGCCAATCGAATGTATGAATTGTCGTACACATGTCGTATGCGCAGTATGTTTTGCTTCAAACTTTGGAAAAAACGAATTCTATTGTACTGGATTCATTGATGAACAAAATTTAAGCTTGATGAATTTTCAAGTTGTTTCCATAGAATAAGAATAATAAAAACACCGTCTTTCAATCAATATTCCTTCTCCCAATAAAGACACCATCTACGTGTACAGAAAAGGACACCATAAAAAGACACCATCTACGTGTACGGAAACCATCTCCATAAAAAGACACCACCTACTTGTACAGAAAACATCTCCATAAAAAGACATCAGTTCTAAATACATCATCTCCTAATAAAAACATGAAGTAGTCAGAAACACGCTGTCTACTAATAAAGACAGTAGTAAAAAAGACACCATGTAGGCAATAAAGAAAGTGAATTACAGTAATCAGGGCACCATGATCTGAAGTTTGGTGACATGTACTTTGGTGAATTGTGCTTCGATAATCTATGCTTTGATTATCTTTACTTTGGCAAACTGTATTTTGGTGACCTGTACTTTGGTAAAATGCCTTGGTAACCTGTGTTTTGAAGAGCTGCGCTTTGGCCCTTCTGTACTAAAGTGATCAGATGCTAATTTAGCATGCTCTTTTAAAGCTTAAATTTAATATTCCTGCAGATATTTTTCCAAACCAATTGAGTTACCTTGATAAATATTTCAATCTACTCATATAACTTCGCACAGAAGCCCACACTCAATCAAAAAACGCTGCTTGCTTGCATGAGAAACACACTGACTCAAAGAAAATAAACTCATTTTGCTTCTGAGAAGAACTCTTTAAGCGTAACATGCTACACAGTCAGTGCAGGATTATGCACATAGGCAATGTAGGCAACTGCCTATGGGCGCCACGGGGCATGCCATTATCAAGTCATATTTGTGGTTCCCTTTTTTTATGCTCAATATGTAATTTTTCAATGTTACTTCAGTTGTTTTTTTTTTTTTGTTTTTTTTTTTTGAGCAAAGACGCTCCTAAACTTGCACTGCCCAGTGCCCTCGATATGGCTTAATCTGGCACTGTACGCAGTGTGTGGTGCCAACTTTTTTGCTGCTGTTTGACATGCATGCAACAATATATTGTATGAGGAAAAAATTGTTCAAGCAGCTTTTCTTTTGTCATCCGCTTTGTCTGCTTCACAGTCAAAAACATTTTGTTTTTTTTTTTTTTTTGTATCTTGGAACACAGAACACTGAGTTTGCAAACCCGTGAGCGGCGTATAGTGGGTGTGGTAAATGTCAACCATAACAACAAAGAAAATGCTAAAAACTCTGCATGCATGACTACGTCAACTGAACTCAATATATACAATACTTCCTTCTTACACGTACAGCCTTTCAAGTATCAAAAGCAGCAGCAAAATGCTACTTGTCTCAATTTCATAAACATAATTTTAAATAAAAGCTGCTACAAAGAAAACATTTTTAATGTACAAAGTTGCGATGCTAAAGAAATTCTTTCATTATTATATTTATGTTTTTCTTTTCGCGTATACAAAATAATTTCTTTATTAAGACTGTATAATTTATTTCCGGTGAAGTTTCAAGACTTGCATTGTCAGTTTCGTGCTTAAAAAAACATTTTTCTTTATGGACAGCAATAAGAAAAGGTAACCGGCATTGTACAGAGATTCTAGTTAGTATCTGAGATGTATAGAAACTAGAAACAGGGTATATGTGTCCTAATGGTTGTATCAGTCGTTTGTATTGTCGTTTTGGGCCATTCCCAAGTGAATGGCAAACAGTAACTTTCCCAACTAATTTGTACTTCTGCAAAACGAAACCATCGCACACATGAAGACTAGACAAATAAAAACGTACAAACGTACAAACGTGCAAACCTGCATAACATTATTTATATAGGTTGGTATCTACAAAAGTATTTACTCAGAAATTTGTAACGACAGGCGCTGCTCGTAACAGTTCTGACATTTTACCAGTCATTAAATGCTCGTCGATATTGAGTTGTAGAGGGCGGTCCTTTCAACTGGCCTCTTGACCGCCTATTTTTAATAGCCTTCCTTGCGCTTTTTGTGTACATTTGATAATTAAGTACTTTTTACGCTACGCCATTGAAAAGAAAAAAAAAACAAGGAAAATGGAAGCCATTTTATGAAGCTATTCGATTATTTTTTTCTTTTTTTATTTATTGTTTTTTTTTTTTTATTATGGTACAAGCAAAATGTAAATTAGGGCCACAACAAGTATGAAAAACTAAAAAAGAAAATCAAAATTTGACAAATTATGTTGTTTGTGTTTTCTTTTTGTTTTTTTTTTGTTTCTTACGTTTGCATGTCCTGCGGACTTTTGTTTTAAAACAAAAAATAATCGAAAGAAAAACATGAAAAGCAGCATCAAATCAAAGTCCTTAAACGATTTTGTTATCGAAAGCAAGAAATATACATTTTTTTTTTTTTTTGATACATGCGTTCTTTGACATTTGACTTTGGGTGCTTTGAAAAACATTTGTTGAAATTCCAATTATGTGGAGCTACAAGGATTTGTAGTAAATACATTTTGTCGAAAAAATAATGGGTCTACTACCTCTTCGATTCGTGGGAGGAAAACATTGAAAGGCTGAGGGGTGTGCGAAAAAACACACTGCAGTGGAAACACCATTCGAACCTATTCGATAAATCGTGGACGCGATAACGCAACGCGTGCATTATGGAAATATAGCATTATGGAAACATAGCATAATTGTAATTGCTTGACAGAGCAGAACGATTATTATTTCCAAATGCAGCAAATCCGCCGATAACACAATTCGATTACAATTAATACAGCTTACTATCCTTGATGTTTACTGTTGCTTGTTATCGTTCACTCACTTTCAGATGTTTTAACATGGTTAACTTCTAGTAGAAAATATTTCTTTAAAGAATGCTTCATAATTTTACGTCAGCATGTAACTTAAGTGAAATTAAGCTGTGTTGTCTTAGCTTGTTATGCTAATAATAATAATTTCAACATTTTTAATTCCTTTCTTTCTTTTTCCAGCCACCTACTTTACCCTTGTCTGTTGTTAATTAAGCTCTGAGCAACTGCAAAAAAAAAAAAATAAAACATTTTTTGTTTCAAAAAGAATATTTTTAAGCAAAATATTTATTTGAAAACCTTTTCAATTTTTTGTCTCTTGGGCTCGTTAGGTCAGTGGATCAACAGAGCGCTGTCAGCAGCTTTTTCTGCCTATATACAACGAAATGTATCTGAAATAACACAGCCGTTTTTTGCTATCTAAGAATTTCTGACTTTTTCTGCTCTGTATCTTTCCGCTTAAAATGAAACTTTTCGAACTTTTTTTTTTATTTTGCCAACATAGCAAAAAGTTTTGTTTAAATTCTGCGGAAATTATAAAATGAAATCAAATAAATATTTTTAGGGTAGATAGTCTCCCTAAAAAAAAAAGCGTACTTTAAACTTTTAAACTTTTTGTGTATCTGGATTAATTCATACTTTAATTTTTACCGCAGCTATCGCAATTTAAATCAACATCGTAAAAATAATTTCAGAACGATTTCATATTAATGAAAAACTTTTAATGATAAAAACATATATTCTGGGTACATAGTAGTACATTCTATTTTATGCTAAAGCGAAGAAATTTGCATTGCCATAACTTGCAGCAGTTCTTTGAAAAAAATACAATAAATTTGCAGTATTTGCATTCGATATTTGTTTTATGCACTTTGAAACAGCATGCAAATAAAAAATATGGAAAAATTGAATTAATAATAAACCTTTCATTGGAAACCGGGAATTTTTTATATTTTTTTAGCCCTTCTGACTTGGTTGCAGCTTAAAATCACAACAAATGAAAATACGACAACTGGTTGCAGTCATAAAATATGCGAAACATCTACAGGTGCAGCTTAATAAACATTTAACCTTTGGATGAAACAATATGCAAGGTTTGTGCTTAAAGAAATGGGCGACTTCATTTATAATAAACTTAAGTAAACAATCTTCAATATTGTCTCCCTCAAAACCAATCTTTACCTCTACAAAAATATTCATCTTTAGTTACAAAAAAGCTTAATAAAATCGTCTATACCATAGTCTTATGCAATAGCTAAGATAATCTCTAATATGAATCTTCCAATACAAATCTTCACCACTATGAGAAAACTCAACTCGAGTTACTAGATTTAAAAAAAAAAAACCTTTCTCACTATAGTCTCCTCTAGTCGAAATCTTCACCTATAGATAAATACTAATTTTAAGTTAAAAAAACACTTAAAAAACCGTTCTCCCATATAGCCTTCTCCAATGCAAATTTTCAACAGCAAAAAAATACTCATCTTGAGTTACAAAAAAAAAATGTTAAGAAAATCTTCTCTAATATAGTGTCCTCCAATGCAAATCTTCACGTTTAACGAAAAATATACTCATTTGCAGTAACACAAACTTATAAACTTCTCCAATGCAAATTTTAACGCTTTAAAAGTTTTCCAATGAAAATCTCCGCCAATGCAAATTTTACCATAGCTAATATTGCTCAATGAAAAGCTTCTCTCCAATTCAAATCTCTATCACTGCAAACTTTTAACAATAAAAATATTCTCCGTTACAAAATTTCACTACAAAAAAATATTCGCGAATAAAAATCTTCACCGTGCTTCAATGTTTTTCACTGAAATATATATTGTTCGAATATTTTTTCCAAAATAAACCTCGAACAAACACCTACCGAAAAAAACAGAAATACAAGCACGTAGTTGCACAACAATTTCGAATTCGTATATTTTTTCTGCTAAAACAATAAAAAGAAACCACCACGCTAAAAATACTGAATTCGAAAAATGTTTGTTTTGCGCCATTGACATAAAAACTCACTCAACATATTTGCGTTTGTATATGGCTTCCCGTTCACAATTCATTT
This sequence comes from Leucophenga montana, assembly GCA_035044765.1. Taxonomy (NCBI): domain Eukaryota; kingdom Metazoa; phylum Arthropoda; class Insecta; order Diptera; family Drosophilidae; genus Leucophenga; species Leucophenga montana. The sequence goes on along the minus strand of JAWNNQ010001640.1, from coordinate 1,667,169 downwards.
CAATTCTCATGCCTGTAGCAAAAGATACACCGATATAAATATATTCGTACATACCACGTTCAAGAGCATCACCAATGTGTATATTTTATGGCAGATGTATCTCCACTGTATATAAAATGATGAGTGAAGCCTTATGAATATTTGTTTATTTTTTAAGTGTACGTTTCAAATAAATTTCACTTGTGGAAAGTCAGTCATGTGATACAAAAATACATACATGTGATATAACAATTTAATATATTTATTTAAAATAACATCTTAAGAAAAAGTTTCACGTGATAAGCAGTTTCAGCCAAAGAAGCAACTTATCATGTGGTTTCAAAATCTATTGCCGCATCACGCAAAACAAGTGAGTCAGCTAGTATGTGTATTTTCAAATTATATTAGTTGATTAGGTCAGTGCTTTTCAACTTGTACGAGTATTTAGAAATTGATCAGAGTCAAGAGCTGTACAAATTCAGTACTGAAGCAGCAATTCCATCGTAATTATAACGTATGGTATGAAACATTTATGCTGAATTTACGTACACACATATTTATAAATAATTTTACCATTTACTTTCCATCGGTCAACATTTTTCACATTTTCGGTGAATGTAAAGAATATTGCCAGATATTTTTCTCATGAGTCAACATTCTTGAAAAATGTTGCCATTCATTTCGGAGAAATTACATGTTTTTTGTTATTTAAATAAAGTGCAAATTTTTTACAAACTTTCAACAAAAAAAGTCTTTTCTGATGAACATGCCGTGCAAGGAGAGTGTGAAATGGAAGGCTCACCATGAAACCATGTTTTTCGAACTGTGTGAGGTGAATTTTTCAGTGCTAAGCTAAGCAAAAAAAAATGATGGAAGCCGAATTCCACCAAAATTGAGAATATGGCGCGGAAATATAAATAAGTATAAATTAATAGCTTTATATTTTTCCTTCTAACAACAATTATTTCCTAGAACCGAACTGAAACGCAAAAGAGTCTCCGATTGGAGCTTATCAGCCAGAGTGCACCTTGAGTGAGTGCAGAGAATTGTGTTACAGTATAGAGTATTCCATCACTTAAATTGAAAACAATTACAGGCATTTGATTGTTTGTTGGAGATTACTTTTTTACTGCAACATTTTCTTAGCAATATTTTCTTTGCAACATTTTCTTAGCAACATTTTCTTTGCAACATTTTCTTTGCAACATTTTCTTAGTAACATTTTCTTAGCAACATTTTCTTAGCAACCTTTTCTTAGCAACATTTTCTTTGAAATATTTTCTTTGCAACATTTTCTTAGCAACATTTTCTTAGCAACATTTTCTTAGCAACATTTTCTTAGCAACATTTTCTTTGAAATATTTTCTTTGCAACATTTTCTTTGCAACATTTTCTTTGCAACATTTTCTTAGTAACATTTTCTTAGCAACATTTTCTTAGCAACCTTTTCTTAGCAACATTTTCTTTGAAATATTTTCTTTGCAACATTTTCTTAGCAACATTTTCTTAGCAATATTTTCTTAGCAACATTTTCTTAGCAACACTTTCTTAGCAACATTTCTTAGCAACATTTTCTTTGCAATATTTTCTTAGCAACATTTTCATTGCAATATTTTCTTAGCAACATTTTGTTAGCAACATTTTCTTTGCAATATTTTCTTAGCAACATTTTGTCAACAACATTTGATAGCAACATATCGATAGCAACATTTTCATTAATAAATACCTCATTAGCAACACATCGATGTACCAAATAATTTCTGTTCCGTTGCTTTTCATTGTTTTCTATTGGTTAGTTTCTGTTCCATTTCAAGGATCATATATTTTTTGAGTTTGCTACAAATCGAATGGAAAATAAATATTTTGAATTCTCGAATAAAATACATACAAACTTACAAACATGCTCGTACATCTACCATTTCATTCATTGCAGTTAAGACGCTAACAAATTAAATACATTTAATACAACGCTGCATAATATAGAAGGCTTTATTAACCATATGTAATTGTATTTGAAAACGCAGGATGCGTTTCTTAAAGAAGGAATACCTATAAAATGATAATTTTTACTGTGCTGCTGCAACTTCCGATCAACGGCTTTTTATTTTGAATGAATGAATTCAATATCCTGAAGCGTTGCAAGTGAAAAATATACATACACGAGCAAAAAGACTGCAACCGGAAGGAAGTAAGCGACAAAGAGTTGCCTTATTGCGAATATTGCCAGATGCGCTGAATGGCAAGCAATGGAGTAAATGTTGCAGCACGCAGCAAGAAGCACAGAAAGGACTTGTATTCTTTTACACATGTAACAAGCGTGCTCACACATATACGGACATACACACACATACATATGCTTGCATAATCGAACGCGTTGACGCTCATTTCCGCTGAAATCTGCGTTCGCGAAACTTTTTGTAATGGCGAAGAAATAAGTTGCGCACAAAAAGGATATTTGTATGTATGAAAGCGGAACTGAGTTGTGTGCGGCAGTTAAAAGTAAACGAAATAAATGAAATCCGTGCCAGCAACAGACAAAGTTTAAACATTTACAATACTTTTAGTTTGTGTGTGGAGTAGGGTGAGTGTGTATGATAACAGATTTATTGGCTCACGCATTGTATAAGCAGAAATCCATACAACAAACGAGTATAAGCACACACTCGGACGGACGAATGGACAGAAAAACGTGTAAGTTGCTGCCGTGCGAAATTAAAGAGTATATTGTAGCGCGTGTGAATGTGTTTGTTTGTTGAGCCATGTTGCAAGCACAATTAAACCGACTGGCTTATATATCCTGATTTCGTGGCTATAACAACAGCCGAGAACTATGTACACAGATTCAACCAGCCAAATTGGACTACAATTATTTATTGAGCGAGCATGTGAATATGTAACTGGAGATTTTATACGCTGCCTTAAGTACGCTGCCTTACGAAATATGTTCTTTAAACAAAAAAAAGCTTGAATGTTGTTTAAAAATCAGGTTTTATAAAAGGTGCTAACGAAATATTACTACTACGATAGGGAAGCTATTTGGCTGACTTGAGGTGTGAAACCAGGAAACTGTTTTCAAATCGTCATATCAGCAAGAACGTTTGTAGAATGAAAAAGGGAAAGAGTGCACGGGAGCATCAACAAGAAAATTATGCTAGTGGAAATGGGTACTTGTGTCTTAGGTTCATTCTTTCTCTTACTTTTTCTCACTCTCTCTATCTCTATCTCTCTCTCTCTCTCTCTCTCTCTCTCTCTCTCTGTGTCTTTCATTTCATACATACACAGATTATAGTACGCCTTGACTTACCTCAAATACTTTATAATATACTTTATAGATATCAAATTTGCAAACAAATCAAGGATTACTATGTAAAAAATGAACAGGACTTTCGTGTCATGGTAGCTGCAAATTTGACAGCAAAATATGCTGGGTGCTCAGATTGCAATATTTGACGAAGATGGATGAGATTTGGTGTATATGTACATATGGTGTATATGATATATGTAAAGGGCATTGGAAAATTAAGAACTACTAGAAAAATGGGTGTCACGTCACCATATAAGAGAAAAACATTAGGGAGTGTAGCAACAAACGGCGAGTACTTTAATAAAATTTATTTAAAAAAAGAGCATTGTATTGAAAAGGCATACTTTGAGTAAAGAGCTTCGCAATTTCCATGTGTGCTGTGACAGCTAAATTTTTATCCTTTTTTGTACGAAATATGATGAGCTTTAAAAAATAAAATTGTTCACTGTTTTTTTTTTTTGTTGTTTTAATTCGTACTTAACATGTACTTAGCATGGTATAGTATAGTCTTGTGTCTGCTTTCTTTTGTGTATGTACGTACAAGTAGTCACTTTAATGGTTGTCTGGAATGTATTTGTACAATACGAGTATGTAAACATACATATATCCGTATATAGCCGAGTGGTTGCTGTGTACTTCTGCTGTGTACTTCTACTTGTATTGGTGATGTGGCATTGTGGGCGTTCTTCAATAACACTCAGACCGAAAGCAGCTGCCATGCAACACACTTCTTTCGCGTTTGTGAAAAAGCACGCCACTTTCAATTAAGTTTATTTCATTAATTTCTTCGAACGTTTCATGTGGTACAATTTTTTTTTTTATTTCACTTAAAAGCAAAATATATACACTCGTACGTCAGCACAGCAAATGTAATTAATGAACAATAATGCAACGAATATTAATCTTCCATAAGCTCTTCTTCTCTTAAACGAAAACAATAAGTTCCCATAATAACAAGCGCTGCTGTCTGTGAATTCGATTTTTATACGATATATACTGCATAGATATAAAGACACAATATTAAATTGTAGCATATAAAACTTACACCTACGCCTAGCGTCAAATTAATACGCAGATGTCTGTACGCATCTACATGTTCGTTTAACTCTTTTTCTTCATACAAAATGCCAAAACATGTTATAAATTTTATAAGTACTAACATCGCGATGCCGCATATCAACTGAAATAGAGTAGAAATTACTTATCAGACACAGTGCTGCTGGAGTAAATTTTGAAATTTTTTACTGGTGCACAAACCACTGTCAAATAGCACATTTTTTTGCGTAATAAGGCCCAAACGCCGTATACGGTTAGTATTACTGCCAGCGATGAAACAATTGGATTGAAGATTCGTGTTTTATATTGCGCATATTCTTTGGGATTAAGCGAGATGAGTACAAGTACGTCTCTATATAATTCAATGACATTAACCAACTATAAAAATGTTTTGTAGAAATAGTAGTTAAAGTATTTGCCAACGTACATAAGTATATAAATTGAATTTTGCATTGTTACCATTAAAAATAATGTAGCAAGTATTGAATCGATTTTGAGCAGAACCAACGGGCAAATGCACATTCTCATTTGGTATTGAAATAATTTTGTAATATTTTTATTGATTTTGTAAACTATTAAACAATTATATTATTAAATTATAACAATTATTTCAAAAGTTGTTTGATTCATTCATTTCATAGTTGGAAGAAAAAGCTGGTCATTCATGAAAGCCGCAACTAGTAGCAGAAACTATCTACAACAATGTATTGTATACAAGTAAACGAGTGTATACATAGATAGATACACATACCGAAAAAAAACATCATATACTCGTATACATACAGCTGTAACTGTGTAATATTACTGTAGACAAAACGTTTTCAACGCATACTAAATGCGGCAAAGAACTTCTCGCAACGAATTGCAGCAATTTGTTTACACGGCAAATCTGAACAGCATTCGGGAATATGTATACGTACAATAGAGAATTGTGTAAAACTGTCTAACATTTCCATTTTGCATGTGCAAACGCATTCAAACAGTTTAAAAATGAACCACTTACGAGGCTAGTAGGATAACTCTTATGCATATTTTCTACATTTTCAACATATGCCAGTAGAACACTTTTCAAGCCACACTCGTACAACTATGCTGCAATGTCTACTACACTGTTGCAAAATGTGAAATTGCGATTTCCGAGCGCCGTGCGCTTGCTTCAAGTATGCTAAGCAATGCTAATAAGCAATAAAAATAAGAAACATAAAAATTTTATTTATATATTTACACATTAAATGACAGGAAAAGCATAAAACTTAAAATGGCACAAGTACGGGCGCCATTTTGTTGCATTTGTATTTCCGATTTTATGTCATTTTGTGTTGCATACTTCAAAGCGCGCGATTGCAATTGCTTTCTGTGCACTTAGCTAAGAAGCTGTTTGCAATTTGCATAGAACGCTTTTACATTTGTATATAAATATTAAGAAACATTTGTGCCAAGTTGGTTGTTTTGTTTTCAAATGGTCAAAGTAAGTCTCAAATGGAACGTCCCATGGTGGAATGACCGTCTACAAAAATACACCATAGAGTTCATTCTCTACAATAAAGAGGTAAGGAAAGCCAAACGTAAAAACTAGAAAGCTTTCTGCGTCGGCAGCTCAAATCTATCGGGCAATGGCACAGATACAAACTGATGCGAATATCTTAAGCTGGATAGCTTCTTTACGAAATATGAGCGACACAAAATTAAGCTGCTTCTGGAAACTCATTTCCTAGCACTACTTCAATCACAGAAGACACACGTAAACAGAAGCAGAGCGAACATAGAAGTCAGCAAAAATTTATACTATGGTTGGCTACATCTACTTTAAAGCTCTTCAAATTACCAGAAGTACATGGAATATTTCCATCACTACTGCAGAACTGGGAAACTAATCCACAAATTGCTGAATATTATTACGAGCAGCCGGGCACTAGGTCATATACCGACAGCTTGAAGGAGAGTTATTGTCTTTATTTATGGTTATTTATAATCCTTAAAAACATTTGTGGGAGCTATGGCAAATGAAAACAACAAAAAATTCCCAATTTGGCGCGTTTGTTGATAAATTGTACGATCATTTATGTAATCTTCCTGCTATGGCTAAGTGTGCTGCTAAAATTTCATTATAAAGTAAGCCTTGCCTTTTAATAAAAAATATTAAAATTCATTCAAGTTCACAAATACAAACAGCATAAATCAGCTGATAAAAAAAAAAAATTTTTAAATATAATAAAACAAATTTATATATTTTATTGCACAAAAATGGCTGAACTCAGAAAGCATTTACAGGCCATGAAGACTGATCTTGAAAAGTCTATTCCAAAATATCAAATGCTTCCGGCTTTTGATGCACACGGCTTTGAAATAAATCAATTGATGGCAAACCTGAAAACCTGTGAAACAGCTCTGACAGCTTGGAGAAATGCCGATGATGAGGAATGTAAGGAAATAATTGAAGCCTCAAAGAAATAGAAAGACAATGATGACTATAATAAAGCAGAGAGTGATGCCAAATAAATACGTTCAAAAGAATACATCCGATTATTTGGCTTATAAATTGTTCTGAACACAAACTGTTTACTTTGTTGTTTCTTTATAATTTGTTATTAAAAAAACTTTGACTTTTTTATACTAAAAGATACAAAAACCATTTCATATACATACTACACAGTCTTATGAGTCGATCGGTTTTCAAGCGTAGAGCCTACTTAGAAATTATGTACAACAGAGAATTGTGTATTTAGAAGTGTTTTACCATGGCGAGCACTCGTGCCCAACTCTGCATTTAAGATTTAATAAGAGATAAAGCAGCTATCAGATAGCTCCTTGCCATGAATATTTTTACACACTTGTAGCATTTCTTTTTTCAATATAAGCACTAATTATATGAATATATTGTACATATATAATAGATAGATCCTATGGTGACACATTGTAGTTAATTGTGTGCACTTCTAGCACATACTTAACACATCTATACGATTCTCTCTCCTCCTATTGTGTATTGTGGGCGAAAAAAAAATGAGCAAAGTACTTACTGCCTACGCTATTATTGTTGCACATGTTAATGCAACGTGCAAGCTTTGTCATAGTTCAAAACGAAATTGCATTAAATTACAAAGTGTGCTCGGTTGCCAAAAGTAACTCATATGCTTAAGCTTTGACGTCACGTCTGTATCTGCTTATAAGCGATTGATTGCACAACATGGTTGAATAATTAATGCAGCATTGGATGACGTTGCTGTTGACGCTGCATGGCATCGGTAAGCTGTTTAGTAAGTAATCAATGCACAAATATAAGAGCAAATTGTGCTTGCGAAAGCTGCTTGTAAGTAGCTTGCAGCCTAAGGTGTGACGATTCGGAAGTTCAAATGCCTTTGAAATCTGTTTAGAATGTGTGTATGCTCTTAAGTAGTGTGCGACTAAAACGCTAAATTACTTCAGAGACTAAAGCAAAGCAGTTACTACACATTTCACTCGATTTAGAAAACTGCTTGAGCTCAAGTATCTACTCGTATATAGTTTTCAAAATGTGTGCAAAAAATATGCACAAAGCTAAACATTTTCAAAGATATTTCGCTTAAAATAAAACACCACAAAGAAAAAACAAAAGAAATATACAAGAACAATGCTTAAATATCTTAAATAGAGATTTACTTTGCAAATAAATCCCTTTTGAAATAGAATTAATTTCACAAAGTCACACAATATTTGTCAAGATTGTTGCTAGCAGATTGCAGATACATTTGTATCTTTTGTATTTAGTTGTAGTAAATAAGCAAATAAATCAAAGTTGCATGAAAACTAAAGACAAAACTTTCGACATGCATTGTCTGGCTGGCTTTTAGAGAGACATACACATGTATATTTTACAAACGGTCAGCTATATTGCGCAGAAAGTGAAATCAAACTGAATAAAAATTACAAATGTATAAAAAATAAATATTGACAACTGAATTTTTGTAGCTCCAACTGCTGCTGCTACTGCTCCCTTAGATCTTCTATATAGTTTTGTGATTTATCACTGCTAACTGATTTATATTGTGTGAACAATGGGCAGCTGACTGCCGCCCTTTTTGACTTTATATATACAAACATAGATATATATATATATGTTTATCGTAGCAAAAATTGAAAATGTGCAAAGTTGACTTTTCATTTTCGTACAGTTAAGGCGATGACTGGCCAGCTATCTGCAGACAGCATCTACGACACATAGTATCTATGAGTACGCCCAACTGTATGTCATTGCAACGCAGCACTTAAATGAAATGTGTACATAAAAATCCAAAAAAAAAAAGAGAGTACCGAAATAAGTAAGCGTAAAACGAACGCAGTGCATTGACATTTCATACTTGAGCAACGCAGATATATATTGTATATCTACAGATAAGATACATTTACTATTTACATACTCACTCATTCAGTCACTCATTCAGTCACTCAGTCACTCATTCAGTCAGTCAGTCAGTCATGTGCATTGCAAATAGTATATTTCACTTTGACTTGATTTCAATTTCAATTTTCATTTTCATTTGCGTTCATTTTATTATTTCGGTCAACATACGAAACCAAAAAAAAAAAAAAAAAAGTGTACTGAAAATAAAGAAAGAAGTATCTTGCAGTATGCGTTAAAGAATCTCACTTGTGCATGTCAATCACAAATGACAGCTGAACATCGTACGTTGTACTGTTCTGAACTCAACTCACAACACAATTTGATTGACAAGCTAAATAGAAAATAAAATTGTATAAATATTTCACACAGATAAAATATTTTACGAGATTGTGCCAAAATGCCGGAGACAATTTTATACGCTGCTGATTTTGCTGCTGAAAGACAAGGCAGCAGTTAAACTTTGACACCCTATACAAACACTTTAATATTTAATTTGTTGTTATATATAAGTTTACAAATAGCACTTGTGTTTCTATTACTCGCCATTGTATGGATTAAAATATATGATTTCTATATCAATAATAGACATTACTTCGATGAGCAAATAGTAGTGAACTGTCAATTTTTGGAAGAGCAACAGAACTCAATCGTTGTAAATACGGCCTTGGTTGAAAATGGAAGCTCACTACTTTAGTTTTAAAGATACGATGCGCTGATTCAATCAACAATACCTCCCAACTTGAAAAGAGTATTCGCCACTTAACTTTTTCGCAAATACTTCGTCACAGCAAAAGTATCAAAACAAAAGTATCAAACAACTATAAAAAATATAGTCTGATGAGCATGAAGGTCCGGTGAATAATGAGAATGGAACAAAAGCAAGCAAGCTGGAGCACTTTATGCCGAGTCACCAAACTTGTGATCACACACAAGTTTGGTGACATTACATTGTCATAGAAGAACACTACACGTTTGCTATTGATGTGTGCTGGCCGCTTGACCGCAAGAGATCTATTTGAATCATATAATTGAGTACAGTACAATCGATCGTCTGGTTCCGCTTTAGGAGCTCGAAAGCCCCACACCCTTGTTCTGCCGCCATATTGAGAGCAAAACTTTGTTTTGATGATGATATACTTTGGATTTCGTTTGGAATCACTCACAGTGTCTCCGCGATGTGACGAGTAATCCAATGTGGGTTTGCTACAATCAATGATTTCATTGTTCAGTGTTCATTAACGGCAATGGATCTTCCGGTGCGAGAAGATGGCCCTACTGCTTTTGCAGGGTATTGTCTCTATAATTTTTTCGCAATTTTTGACAGTCTTGCCTTCGGCTCTACTCTTTGTGGACTAAAAAAAAACAAAATATGAACATTTCCATTTCCAAAACCGATTGTAAGAAAGCATCATGACTTTTCTGACAACCCAACAAGTGAAGATAAGGTAAGAGAGACAGAAGGTAAGAGAGACAGAAACCCTAATCCATTCGGCTCCAAGTAAGGCATAGCTCCATTTGGAACCTCGTTTTCGTCAGAACCTGTAGCAATTCGGTAGCTTCGAAACCACTGGGATTAGTTGGTATATGTAATAAGTGCAGTCGGTGTTTTGTCCTTAAAGTTCTTTAGGGCATGAAACTGGAACCCACTGATTTTTTTTTGTGAAGAAGTTAGTTTAGAGTTTAGAGAAAGCAACAGCACATATGTTTACTCTGGACTCTTATTCCAGCTCCTCTACAGTGTATAGTTTAATATTATTATAGACAAATTTCAGGATCTTCACAACTAAGCTAAGGTAGGAAATGCAAGTGGTTTGAAAAAAGTGTTTTACTACGACAGAATCTCTTTTTCTAGCCTAATTAAATACCTAATTATGCTGCATATCGACACACACACATGTACCTCAATATATTTATTTTTGTAGTGTATAGCAAATGTTGACAGTGAATTTGACATTTGCATTGTGATATTATTTTTCATGAGACGAGCGTGCAAAATATCATCAATTTTACATGCAAATATCTTTTTTTCACAAATTTTTTCGCACTGACAATTGGATAAATTCATTTTGCAGCGCCTAAATGTCTTGCAGCTATTTTATGATTTATATTATTCTGTTTGTAAACTTTTTTGCGAATTTATGTACCGAAAATTAATAAATAACGACGTATTTTTATTTAATTAATATTTTTTTGGTTTGTAAATTTGATATAACTGAAAAAATTTAGAAAATTTGCACATTTGTGCAATTAAATTTTTAATTGATTCACGTAATTAATCACGCTTAATTGAATATTAATCCTAGTCAAATAAAAAGTGAAGCAAAAAAATATATTTCAAATACATTTTTTTATTGTGTTTCGATAGAAAAATATAATTCATGAATATATTAAGCCGTTGTTTGTTGTAGTGATCTGCTAATCGTCAGTTCAACTCATACTTATAATAACTTCATATATAAGGCTTTCAACCATTGTAGCGACAATACAAAACAGTTCAGGGCCATTTGATAATGCTGAGAACGTAAAGTATTACCAACATGTTTGGTATGATGTCAGCATAAAACTAGAAGTGCACAGAAGCCACAATTAAAAAATTAAAAAAAGAAGAAAAAACAACAACCAACAAGGAAGCAAGTGAACCGCTCTAATTGAAATATTACACCAACAAGACATACGGTTTCTCCCGTTATTCGTTTACTTTGTATTTTTTGTCTCTTAATTCTTGTTTTGTTTTATTAGAAGCAAAATGCTTTACATATGCTTGCCCGACCATTTCGCATTCGACTTGGAGTAGAGAAGTATCTTTACATTTATAGTCTATTTTTTTATACTTTGAGACAGACGTACAGAAAACAAGAGGGGTGCAAAATTTAACTTAAACGCAAGCGTGCGACAGAAGTAATGTTTGGCATTGGTGTTGGTTAACCACAACTGGATAAGTTTTTCCGTCGTTTTATGTTCGTATATGAAGCATGAATCCATCGTAATGCATCAACGACCAAGCAGTAATTGAAACAGTGGGTTTCTCTTGGCCGATCGGCTCGGCACGCAACCTACTGATATTTCTTCTGGCTGTCAAACTCAAATTTAATGATGTAGTTTGCTCAAAAATTTGACAAAGTCTAATGATGAGGCTTGTCAGAAAATAACTGGCTTAAAAACATGCTCCATTACATTCAGCACTTAATTGTTTAATGTTTGAGAAGTTGAATATTTTCATGTCGTATCAATTGCCCGATATGCACGTACCTCATATTTATTCCCTTGATATATGACTCCATGTTGTCTATTAGTTTACTACAGCTCTAAACCTCATCTCTAAATACTTTTAATTATACAACGCATTGTAATTTAATTTAACTAAAAACTAATTAAGCCATTAGCATAAGCAAGCAAATTTATTTATATTGCATTAATTTATCAAACACAGCAAGACTAAAGCTTCATTTTACAACAATTTAAATTGTTTTGACCACAAATGCCATCCACTATACGTATTAAATCGCTTCTGGTTTGTATTTATGCTCTGGCCACACCACGGTTGCATTTTAATGAGCTACTCTTGCATAAATAATGCTGTTCGTGTGGAATAAATTTCGCATTAAATCTAAAATTCAGTACCATGATGATTGATATCTGTGTTTGTAGCACTCAGATCGCATTACAAACTAATTACCTGTCGTTAATGAACTTTTACGCATTAGGTACGATTTTCCAATAGTTGGGTTATTCGTTTGTTTATTGCTGGTCTTGACATAATTTATACATTTTTGGATAATTATTTTTCGCATCTATTTTTTAGTTTAATATGTTTTCTAATATAAAATATGCACATATTCAATTTTCTTTTTATTTTGTGCTCACATTTCATTTTCACACTTAAATAATTTGCAAAAGCTTTGTGCTAGTTTATTGTTATTAATGTGATAGATAGACTTACAATTCAAGCCGTTATTATTTTTACAGAGAGTTTGTGACGCTATGCCAAAGTACTTATTATTCAAGCACATTTTTGACTATTGTCCTTCAGCTAAATAATGGATTGAAATCTACTGTTGGTGTCCCCAAACAGTAGTCGAACTATAATTTTGACTACTTTGTATTATCACAGAAAAAATGATAGAATTCAAACGAATTAAAAAGAATTCGCATAATATAAACTTATTAGGTACACAGCATTACTAAGTTCAAACCTCTTTCAAAAATTTTCTGTTAGACATCGAACAAACGAACGGGCCAACAACTTGACAAATCAACTAACTTATTAGTCAGTCCCTCGCCTAGCGTATTCGTTTCTATCGTCTCTCAACCGGTAAAACCAAGCTAGTCAAAATATTTTTGGTTAATAGTGGAGTGGCACCAAGCAATAGTTAAACTACAATTTATCACCGCTTCATTCGAATCTGACCAGCACGGTTCGACTCTATACCAACACATAACACAAAACTACTGTTGGGGTCTCCAAAAGCACTCAACAAGCGTGAGATATGAATTTTGACAACTCGAGGAAAACTTTCAAAACTTAATAGCAATATATTTTGAAAAAATATATAATCCAAGATGTCATTATAAGTGAAACTCTGTTGTGAGACCTGTCCATGATCTGCAAAAGTAAACGATTTTTTTTTTTAATAGTTATGTTCATACGTTGATTGATTGATTTGATTTTTCTGTTGTTTCAGGTGGCAACACTGTTACTCTTCGATGTTTGTTTTCGGTCATAGGCACGACTTTATCATGAAGAGCTACACCACTCAATTCGCGAGCTACGAAATGTTTGCGGCCGAAATTATCGTCCAACCGATCGCTCAATTCAACGAACTATAGCGAAATTCGGGGAATTTTGTACGAAGACGAATGACGCATCCAAACGTGAATATTGCTGCTGTTGCTAAAAATGTAGCTGAAGACCCAAATCTCTCGATTTCTTATCGTGCACAAGGACGTCAATTTGGGCATGCATCCAAAAGACTTTAGTCCCAAGACTACCAAATTCGTCATAAGTTTGCTGAATGGGCTGTGAAGCAGTTTGAAATCCAAATTTTATCGAAAAACTCAGCTTCTGCGATGAAGCACATTTTTGCTAGAACAGCTTCATGAACAAGCAAAATTACCGCATTTGAGGAGAAAGTATCAAGAATCTACATTGCATCCGTAGAAACTTAAAGTTTGATATGGATTTTAGTCATGCGGCGAACGGTATCGGGCCATGATGACTCTTTTTGGACTCAATTGGAGATCATGAACCTTCACGACATGTGGTTCCAACACGAGAGCGCAACGTGTCGCACAACGGGCGTTTACATTGCAGTTGTTGCAACAAAACTTTGCATAATGCGTAATTTCCAGAAGAGGCGATGGCCGCCAAGATCACTTGATTTAGGCTTTTTTCTCTGAGACTACGCTAAGTTACAGGTTTTTGGCAACAAACCAACAACAATTGAGCAACTGAAGTACAACATCATTCAAACTATTGGAAAGCTTCAGCTCGACTTATGCAACAGAGTCATACAAAATTGAACATTTTAATGCAAAATCCTTCAATAAAGAGTATAAACGCTTCAGCGACATCGAAGCCAAATATTAATTCAGACAATATTTTTGCTTTTCAATATTTTGCATAATTTAAGCGTTAATTTGACTTCATTACATTGAAAATCAATTTACACAAGTTACATGAAAATAATGTTTGTAATTATAATAAATTTTGGCATTTCGGCTGTTTTAGTTTTTGAGTCGAGTTAAAACATAAAATTAAACCGAAAGTAGAACGCACATTAGTGAAATTTATATGCTAAAATTAAATATAGAAAACTATTTATAACTTTTGATTTATTGTTGAATTAAAATTTTAGAGCACGCACATTTACCACAAAGTTCAGTAGCATTTACTCATCATCATCAATGCAGATAAATTATATATATATATATTATATTTACTCTAATTATAATATTTCATTTAAAAACAAATTACGAAACTAACAATGCAAATTTTTCAACAAAAGTTTTGAAACTTTTGACAACTTCGTTTATATCACTCAACGTTTATATACGAGAATGAAACTTTTGTAAATATTTTATTGGTATATTGAAGTTGAGTATTTGTTTAAAGATTAAATGTTATTTAACTAAAATATACAATATACAACTCAGAAAAATGAATTTACAACAAAATAAACAGCAAAGAAAGAAATATATAAGAATTCACCATGCACTAATGTTACAGCACCCCATGCTACACATTGCTCTTCGTCTTGAACTTGCTATGTAGCTCACTGTACCATATAACCGTATGCAGTGCAAGACACAGAGAACGAGAGAGAAAGAGAGAGGGAAAGAGAGAGTGAGAGTCTCTCTTACTATTCGTGCCTCACTTGCTAGAGTTTGCTGTTACTGTTTCCTACAACATCTAATGTTACCTCTCATTCCCTTTCTCTATACGCCAACAGTGAATGTGCAAGCAACATCGATAGTACCAAAAATCTCTATTCGAAAGATGCTTGCTGAAGAAACATAATAGTGTATCGAATATTAAGAAACAAACTCAAAGTGCAGCCTTACGAAAAAGGAGCAAGATCTAACCGCTGCTCAAAAAAGGTAGGCTCGATAGAACTTGGTCAGTTTCCAAATATCGTCTTATCTGTTGAGAAAAATTTCCCAGCTGAATAATTTGTTAAAAAAACAAAATGATCGTGTCTACCTAACATAAAAGTTCAGACGATTATTTGGACATTCGAATGGCCACCATAAGTCAAGCACCACCGTTTTTGATGGTTTGGGTTTCTGGTCGGTCCCCTAGTAAGTCTCAATGGAAATGCGTGCAATGAAGTCAAAATAGTGCTCTGAATATTAGAAGTTACAAAACGAGTATTGATCGTTTTATTCCAGAGAATCGTATGATCGTATGAGTATGATTATACTTCAGGGAAGGCTCAATTGCATAAAGATGCACAATTGAACAGTCAGTAAGCTCTTATAGGGACAACATAGTTTTAGGTGGAAGACCACCACCTATTAAGGAGAGTGAAAAACAACTCCCTCGTAACACCAGGACCAAACTTACACAGATGAGGTCCGGAGCAATATGCTCGAGTGTTACAATGGGAGCGGATTGGGATCAGCAATAATGATTGCTGTCCTGAATGCGGTCAGTCACCGCACGACACAATCCATCTGTTCAATTGTCCATCCCATCCGACACAATTGAGTTCTTAAGACCTTTGGTTACGACCAACAGTAGTAGCTTCCTTCGTGTGACTTGACACCGACGCACAAAACACGCGCTAATCGAGATAGGTAACAAAACAATGATGTGCTGTTCATTCCAAGCGCACAATGTCCTGCATGGTCACCGGATGCGCCATATTTTGAAGGCCAGAAAAATACCAAAGTCTGGATGCGCTCAAGGCAGCCCATTGTTATGATTCAAGCAAAATATCAGCAGCTCAGCTCAGCGTGCGAACCAGAACCATAGACAGCCATATCGATAATTTAAAGTAAAATTGAAAAATTTTATTGACTTGATTTAGTTAAAAAGGATTCTGTTGCAAATATATAATGATAGGTGTATCATTAATTTATAACTAAACTGCATCAAGGCTAAATTAGAGTGAAATACATTCAGGTACAACATTAAAAATCAAACAAAAAATCATAATTAAAACTCTGAATTGTAAATTTAATTGAATGCATTTAATACTTTTCTATGAACTACATCAAACACAATTAAAATTGTTAAAACTAAAAAAGCTACAGCAAACAAAAATTTCTTCAAAATAATAAATTTCCAGCTAAATATTCCATATACGCAATAGTTTTTTTTCTAAAATAGTTATAACAAGCGCTTAAATTAAATTCAAATTTTGCTAAACTAACAAGAAATGCTACAGCTTTAATGAGTTTTTTACAGCAGATAGCAGCCTGGAGTATAATTAGTATTGTTTACTCATATAAAGACAAATAATTCATTAGAAATACTATCTGAATACGTGTTAAAAAATAATGAAGAAATTTTTAATGTTCATTAACAGCTTGTCAGAAAATTTCTTAATTGCAAATTTTAAACATGGCAAGGAGTCAGACGAGCAGACAAAGGCAAAGCCCGATTTATAGAAGGACTAAATTTCAAAATATGTGAGATAGTGCTTAGCATACACGAAATATTAGACGAAAGCAGGCAAATGAACTGCAGTCAGACAGCACTAAAACTTTCAATTATTTGTGTTTCTGCAAACCATAAAAAGTCATTATCTAAAATATTTGACATATGTCTGACTTGTCGGCTAAGTGAACACATCGTGTCAACAAGCATGACAGAGGTTAATATGCGTTTATTTGTTTTTTCCACAGACACAAATTGTGTCTGGCTTTTTATTTGAGTATATAATTATGTGCTTAAAGTATATTTAGATCATTTTATTTATTACTTACGGCAAAGGTCCAACAACTTTAGTAAATCTAAAAGCTGGGTAAGCACAAATTTGAACTGCATGCGCTACAATACACACACCCTCTTTTGTGTGTGTTTTAACGTGCTTTGGTCAAGTTCAAGGGCAGCATAATGAATATTTAAATACTATAAAAAAGTGTGTATAACAATGAAATTTTCAGCATTATTAGAAAATAATGTAAAACTGCGTGAAAAAGCGTAAAATGTGCTTGGAATTTGCTCAAGCAAAATCTCTCGCATGCGATAAATAATTGCGCTTAGAAGTATGCAATAGAAAATTTCAATAATGACACTATAGCGTGAGAGCGGAGACGGATGCAAACAAAATGGCGTCGTCGCGTGTTGACATGGCTGCCTAGCATGGCGTGGCATGTGGCATGAAAGGCAATGGCGAGGGTGTAGCATTTTATTAGGTAAGAGCGGTTTGCAGCTGGGGTTGACTTAAACACCAAAGTGCAAAATAAACGAAAAATATTTGGTTTTTATTTAGAAAACGCTGCAAAAAGCGCATTGCAACTTTTGCGCTTTTATGTTTAATGCATTTTGCTATATGTATATGTGCAGGGACTTATATGGAAGTTTCCGTAAAGTTACTCCAATACCAGGTCGGTTCGACAGGAAATTCACGTCAAATTTTCGAAGCACAAAACCAGGCTCTATATAAACCTATGGTTTTTAACTCTTAACCCAGATGCTTAAGCTCGGAATACAATGCAATACTTTTACAAGCATAGAACAAGTGCTAAGAAATATGCATAGCAAATAAGCAAGCGAAAACTGCTTTTTTATGCTCTGTGCAAAAAAGCAAGCGTTTTATAAAAAATATGCAAGTATAAATTTGCAACAAAGTGCGAAAATAAGCTACTTTCGTAGCTAAAATGCCAACTAGAAACTACAAAGATGCTATTTTCATGAATGCTGATGTTGATTGAGCATAAAAAGTTGCATGAAATAATGAATAAGCAGCAGCAACATTGATAAATAAATGCAATTTTTTCTTATTATATTTTCATTTTTATTGTACTAATAGTAGCGAAATATACGGCTCTGGTACGAGGCACGGGGCACTGCAATTGCAGCAGCTCTAAAGTAAATAAATTTAAGTTGATATGAAATAAACTGGAAAGCAGTGAAAAACTGACAACAAGTACGTACAATATGCATTGGTGCTAGAACTATAAGGTGCATACCAACACTTCCGCGTACGTAACTTATCAGCGACTACACTCCCAAACACCGAGTTGCATACATACTTTCTTACTTGCCACTAGAGCCGGTATAAACTTGTGAGCGCCGGCGCCAGTTGTTGTGAATACCAAGTTTGCGTAGGTCTTGCCAGTATTGGTAATTCCAACCTATGCCTGGTAGCCGCTTTAAGTTTAGGCTCCCTCGTGAACACGCCATGCTGGAGCACTGCTGTTCATCCAGTTCACATGACAAGCACAGTGCGCAATACAGCAGGATCGGAATTATCAGCGTTTTTTTATACTTTTAGCTTCCTACTTCGCGAGAGTGCTCTACTTATAATTTGCTTGCTGAGCACAATGTATCAACGTTATCTCTGTTTTCAAGTAAACAAGCTTTTCAACAACACTGAAGTTGAAATTCTCCATTCTCACCTAACCATCCAAGACACGTTCTATAGCGTTGCGTAAATTGCAGTCAGATGCAAATAAGTTGATGTGGAGAAATTTTCCTTTCCTTTAATTAATCTTTTTTTCTGAACAAAGAAAGATCTAACTACTTTTATTACCGAACATTTTAAACGTTAACTAAACTATTCTTTTGATATTATTTATTTAGCTTTGCTCTCTGTTTAAGAAGGATCATGAAGCTCTTTTTTGGATTTTTTTATTGCTTTACATTCCTCATCATCGGCATTTCTCCAATGATTTCAAACTTGACTTCATATTATTTACATCAATGTCACGGGCATCAAAAACTTCAACCACTTGATTCGCTTCTTCATTATATTCCAATTTTGCATTATCAAGTTGTATATTCATTTCTTGGATAAGTTTTTTAAAATCAGTCATTGTTTCCAATAAAATATATAAATGTGTAGTTTCAGCAGTAGATTTGTGCTGTTTGTGATTGTAAACTCGAATATATTGTAATGAATTAAAATCCAGGCATGCTTTATATATGTATAGTAAAATCAAAGTTTTCAGAAAATTATTATAGGGCATGTGAGAATGAATCGGGCAACGCTACTTAGCCTAATCACTACATCGCTATCATGGTACAATAATAAGGTAGCGTACTGAGCGCTGACTCAGGCCAATTCATACGAACGAACAAGATAGAAAGAGAAGCAAGTTTATCACTATGAATACGTGAAAAGATAGAAAAAAGCAAGCAAAGAAAAAATTCGTCTAGGAATCGTACCGTTTAGCACAAGCATTCAAAGCGTACTACCATTTGACCTGTGAAATACGAGGGCACTTGCTCTCAATACACTACCTTATTATTGTACAATGCTAAAGCTCAGCTGATGATGAGAGTCAGCTGCTTTGACAGTTCGAATTCAGTAGTCGTGTGGAACGGTTCGCACAAGGGACGATCGCATTGAACCAACGAACACTTTAAACAGTAGACTAAACTAGTATTACAACATTTAAATAAACAAAAAAAAAAGGAATTGCCATTTAATTAGTATCAAATCCTACAGGATTAGAGACGATTTAAACAAGTAAGATTGCTGCACAATTTGAAATTATCCTGCTAACTTTCTCAAGCAGTCTTTCCTTCTTTATAGTCTTTAAAAGTTTAAAACAAAAAGTAATTAGATAGCGATAATACACCTAGATCCAAGGATCTATTTTTTATAATCTCCGAGATCTCGATGCTCCAAATTCCAAAGGACGCACGGACTGACGGAGAGACAGACATAGCTATATCAACTCGACGTTTGATGCCGTTCTAAAATACATAAACTGTGTGGGGTCTGTCTGTTACATACATTTGCACAAACTTATTACACCCTTGACATTCTAGGTCAGGGTATACATATAACATTTAAAAAGTATTCATTGCAGATATGTAAAATCTATTTTTTATCAAAATCTGTCAGCTTTCACAATCTTCACACACAACGAATCAAACAAATTACACTCTCGCAACACTCAACGAACGCTATCAACTTGGTGAGAAATAACGAAGTAGCATGCGAGTAACCAGTTACCAGTTGATAAGAAATTGCGAACGCGAAAGAGATAGGAGAAGGAGTTTCTCAAAAACTTTTCAACTAGATCTTGTAAATACATCTATGTGTGACTCTGCACTTTAACAATAATAATAACAACAACAAAACATACAAGTAGCATGCGAATAATAATAATAATAATAAGTAGCAGCAAACGCACAAGAAAAAGTACAACAAAAAATAAATAAAATAAAGAATTATGCAAGTAAGCATACTTAGACCACGTAGGTCTCATTCTATGCCAAACAAAACGGGGTCACACTTGATTCGAATGCTGCTGCACAACTCAAACGCGCAACTGAATGGAAAAGCAAAGCACTTGAATACCAAACACTTAAAAGCGTAGTAGAAGAAGTAGTAGTAGAAGTAGTATTATAAAAAAGTAGTACGTACAAAAAAAAAGTTATATGAGCAATAGCACTCTCCTACATATATAGTAGTAATAGTTGTAGTCATATCTGAAGTAGTTTGAGATACAAAAAAAAAGAGAAAACAGAAAAAAAATTAAATTTCAAAAAGTTTTTCACATACAGCTGCCAGAATCTAAAGCTGCATCAACGTTGTACACATTCATGGCAGCATTAGTCATATGAACTTGCATGCGAGTTCACTCAAAGTGTGCGCTACACAAAGCAAATGAATTTTCGAGTGTCACCAGCAAACGTGGTGTTTTAATACTCCAAGTGAATTTCAGTCTGCCATAAAGTACTACAGCGCTATGTGGTAGCGCATCAAGTGGAAGTGCATCAGCAGTCAGTCGTTCTTGTTGAAGTATTTTATTGTTATCTAGCTTAAGAGACAAATAAAATGCACGGGAATTTAGAGATAGATCGATGATTTGTAGCTAGATATTTTTTCTATCTGAAGCACAGTAGTGAAAACAATAAGAAGGAGCAGTAGGTAAAGATGTTTACTACGAGTGCATTTGCTGCTATTTAGCTTGTTTGTAGCTGAAGTGCTGTGTTGGAGATTGAATAGCAGACAACTCAGTTCTAAGAACTCTCAATAACCAACTGATGCAAACACTCCAGGAGCTTATTTTTCTGTCTCTATTGTAGTACTAACGTAGGTAACGTTAGGTTAATCAGACAGCTCGACGCGGTCCTGCTCATGGAGAGACCAATCGAGTTACTAATGATGCCTGTTGTCTGTGGTTTTTATTTGACGAAAGATATCTCAGTTGATTTCGCTTGAAGCTCTAAGCTAAATAGATTGATTTGTTTCTTGGAGTTTCCTCCAGTTAGTTTAGTCAACTTCATATATCTCTGTCTGGAACACACTGCACCAGTCGGGTAGATGGTATGAAAGTTGCGATGTCAGCTGCTCCGAATAGATGCCAGCACCTGTGCTTTCATTCGTCGATCTGTCGGTATAGATTACGTCGATCCGTCGGTATAGATTAGAATACGATATAGAGATATAGACCTCTGAAGCTTCAGAACTCCTCTGTTCCTCTGTACATACAACGATCTCTCTGTGAATATGAAATGCAAACCCACCAAACATTAAAAATTGTACTGAAATGCTTAAGTTCTTTATAAATACATTTATGTCGTATATCCGATTAGAGTTTCTTTTTCATTAAACTACTGCGTAATCGTGCGCATTATTGCCCATCTCTTATTTATGCTGAAATGCATTTCCTGCTTAAAACTTCCTTTATTTTCTCAAATGTTTATTCGCTCGAATGCAACATACCTACTTCTATATACGAGTATGCACTTCAACTGTAATGTTAATACGCTTTCATTTATTTCTTCAGAAGCGCATCTTTAATCTCATCATTGCATCCACAAAATAGCTCACTCGGCATATACAACTCTCCTTTTTACAAACGAATTTTTTAAAAGGCTTTTAACAAATTTAATTTTCATCATTATTTCGGTACATCCTCAAGCTGTTGTTCATCATTGCCTTCATCGTCATCATCTTCGTCATCGTCAACGTTGAAATGTCTGAGAAAATACAATTACATTTGTAATGTAAACCAATGAAAGCAATGAAATGCATCAAAAAAGCAGTGTGCCACAGTAGCAATTGCTCAGTTTCGGCGGCAGTGGCACTCAGAAGAAATGCACTACTTTTCATACAGATTGTTCAATGAATACATGTGGAGTGTACTTTCAAGGCTGCGCCTTTTGTGAAGCACTGTATGTACGCTTACAGCGTGATATGTTGTCGAGCTTTAAAAGATTATTAATATTTTGGTACTTCGAGCCGTATAATAATATACTTCTATACTAATATTATAAAGAGTAAAGGTTTGATTGTTTGATACCAATAGGCTCCGAAAATACTGGACCGATTTGTAAAATTCGTTCATTGTTGGGAAGCTACACTATCATTATATATTAGGGATCCTTACTAAAACTCCAATAATGTAACCAAAGGTGTAAAAAAATTACCCAACAAAGAAGTTATTTTTAAAACTAAACCAAAGTTATTTTCAGAACTAAATCTAGTAACCTAAGCAAATACTTTAGTAAAAAGATTGGGGAAAGGGGAATATGGACAGGGGAAGAGGGGTAGGGGAATGGGAGGTAGGGTAAGGGATCATATGGAAGGAGTGGTAATGGCAGGGAGAATGGCAGCAACTCGCTGGGTATCATTTAAGACAGAGGGATGAAATGTTGTATACATGTGTTGTTCATTATATTTAATGTTGTTCATTAGATTTAAATCTTTCCCAATGTGAAATGACCTTTAGCTAGCTAAAATTCAAATTAGTAACTAATATTAATATTATTAATATACGAAGGACCAATGTTAATAATTTATATTAATACACGGCTCTAAGGCCCAAACTATTAATGTTTTTATTATTATCCGGCTCGAAGGGCCAAAACAGTATTAATATCCAGTTCAATCGAACGGCATATTAATAACTAATATTAAGATTCGGTTTGAAGGGCCGAAATATTATTGACTAATATTAATATCCGGTTCGACGGACTAAAATATTAACAATTAATATTAATATCCGGCTCGAGGAACCAAAATATTAATAACTAATATTAATATCCGACTCGAAGTAACGCAGTATTAATAACTATTGAAGAGTTTTGCAAATGAATGGTAATGTTAAGCTTAATATGTTGTACGTAAACACTTAAAAAAAATTTCTTAAAAAGCTAAATAATCTATTAGAAAGACATATTTCGCTAAAATTTACAAAGACTGCATTGTGCAAATGTATTTTCCAAATAATAATATTAATAATAATGTACCTATAACTATTTGCACAGCAATAAAAATGCATAAGCAGCACAAATTGTTTGGCAAAAGATTAAACGCATAGAAATACTTTTTTCGACTATAACAATTGTCGAAGAGTCCTCAGTCCTTGCTTTTGTAACATAGTATATAGTAGCTGCACTTAAAACATACACACACACACACTCACTCACTCAAACAAACAAAATGGTGGCGTTGATGATGGCAGCGGCAACGACACCATTGCGCTGACTGCTTTGACTTCAATTGAGGCGACAACAATCAAATGAAAAAGCATTTTCTTTTTTCGCGCAAATAAACACACAAAATCAGAAATATTTTCACACATCTCGCAGCATCAAATGTAAATGCAAAATATGCATTTCTGAACGTTTGCAGCTTGTTGCACAAACGAGCGCATAAAGCGAAGAACTTTCTGCATATTTGCTCTCTGAAAATGTGGCAGAAATGCAATTTTCATGCTGATTATGTGCAAAAGCAAAATATTTATGTATGAAAAGCAACCACGTAATATTCCTTACACTACATACTCTCATATAAACTTTTGCAATTTGTGCTGCTGGCGTCGAAAATCGTACGCAAACTTTTTCACTTTTAGTATTATGATTTTTTCGCGCATATAGTATATATAGCACACTTCAAAGTTACTTCGAACTATATACACACATACAAGTAGGTAGGTACTTCTACTAGTAAGTAAAGCGACACTTTTCCACTCAAGTGCTTTGCTTGATTTAGTAAGATTTTATCTAAATTTAGCACACGGAAAAGTTAAGTGCAAATATGCACATAAATCTTGTCTTATACTCGTACGTAGTTAATTAGACTATATTTAAGCACACTTTGTCGTCCGGCGCTCTCTCAGTGCTTATGATTTATGTCTTTAAACATAAAACATTGCCAAGATTTACGCAGCTAATTTGTACTTATTACTTGTAAATGATTATGCGTAGGCAATTGAATGAGCTGTGTCTAGAGAGAGAGAGAGAGAGAGAGAGAGAGAGAGAGAGAGAGAGACAGATAGTCTAGTATGTGCTTTCGATATGATATGCTATACTTGCAAAATTGATCAATAATACATATATATTTCATATAGACCACGATATCAGGATAGCGAGAACTGAATTAGGATCTCTGCCATAATATTTATGATTCAAACAACTTATACTTGCAAATAAAACAAGAATTTGTATTAATTTTGGTGACCCCGACGTCATCTTAGCTACAGCTGCGTAACAAATTTCTCAGCAATCTTAAACAAAATTGTATAAAATACACTTTTTAAACCAATAGAAACCATCATCTTATCGAACAGTTTATATGTGAAAATCATGGTGACCCCAATATTCGAAAATAAAACAGATTTAAAAACATTTATTATTCGTTTCGTCAATACATAGATAGTATGCACATGTCAGGGTGACCCAGACCAAACCTTTCGCACTTTAGAGCTGCAAACTTTGAACAATTTTAAACTGAATTGCATACAAAACAGTAGGAGAGCAGATGTAGCCTAGTTTCTTCGTTCTCAAGATAGAGCCTGTTACTTCCGAAGAGAGACTGCTTAGCTATCTCAGTCTCAAGTCAGTTCTATTGAGATGTTAGGGTAGAAATAGTCCAGTGTGTTGTATCCAGCGATACGATACGATATTAATGGCTCATTTTTTCAAATATTTATTATAATTCTGGGTGACCCCGACATTAGGATCGAATATATAATTTAAGTGCATAAAGACATAATGCCCAGCCTCTATCTGACCTATGAGATACTATGACCAAGGGTCTGACCAGCAAAATTTCATTGGCCAGCAGCCGACGGTAGATCACAATGCAATTACGAATGTACCATTCACGCCGAGCTTTGTTCTGGAGAGTCTGGCATCATTTGCAATTTCAACTTGCAGTGATATCTCAGACATCTTTTCTCGCGTAGTGGAGGTTTACTAATATATAAATTAAACTTCTTGTCGCATCCAACACACATATACCTATATCGTAATTCATGGTGACCCCGCCGACATTAACTTATGTAGCTACATTTAAATTACAAACTTTCCCACAAGCTTTAATTGAAATGCATAAAACACACAAAACCAAGCACTCTCGAAGCTTTTTGTAATTACTACAAATTCAAGCGCATGTTAAAGTCAAATGAATGCAAATAGCGCAACAAACAACATCAAAATGAATAAATTTTAAGCACAACAACAACAACACCTGAAACTAGTGTTTGAAAACTTCAACGAGCAATAAGTTTTACTAACAATAAGTACAAAATAAGAAAACCACAACTTACAAACTATGTAGCACTGATTTACATACAACACCGGAAAGCCACAAAGCGGAAATGCGCAGACAGCAAAATTACACGCGGCGGCATATATGCGTAACACATGGAATGTCTGACTTGGTATACGTATAGAGTGGCATAAAGTTTATGTTAATCGCAGACAATTCGAGTAAAAAACTTTTCAATAGAAACAAACTATGCAACATAGAATTGCATACTGATGGCGTGTGTAGCACACTTGTTGCCAATTTTTACTGCAAATTGAATTTACTTGGTAAGTGTTGCACGCAGACTTTTAGTTGGAAACTTGCATTGGTAATATAAAGCTGTCAAACGCCATATTGGCAATATCTTCTTAGCATAAGTAGCAGCAGCAAGAGCAGCACGACTAAGCTGCAGGCGAACGAGTTGCATGTATATACATGCCACAGCAACTTTGGCGCCAAAGGGAAACCGGAGGTTAACTGCTGGCGACTACGTTGGAGACGGCGGCCAGTCTTTTTTACGTTGTCGAAGTTGACCATTAATGTAGCTGGAAACTCTTGTTGCAAGTAGTTGCTGGCTAAAGTTAACAAAAGCACACAATCGCGCAAAAAACTCTGCAACAAAGATATTACTGTGCTTTTTAAGAGTATTGTAGTTGGCGGGTATATAGTCACATTTTGCTGTTGCACTTGTGTAGTTCAATGCACTTCGTTTTGTCTTATGCGGCGATGTTGGCCGCGTGACCTAAAAACCAAGTTTAAGCGCAGCGTGCTAAAATTGAAAAAAAAAAAGTGCTGTGCAATGGCAAAAAATGTTATAGCAACAGCTGTCATTACTCTTCTATTCTTGTACAGCGCCGCTTAAGTCCTGTTGCGCTTAGGCAAATATCGTTGTTTAAAATGCCCTACGTAAATAGTGAATAATATAAGAGAGTGTATTATTAATTAAGCAGACAAATTCAATGAATGTGACTTTGTAATTACTAGTAACAGGAGGAAAGGAAACGTACAGCTAGCAGCCAAGCTTATATCTATCTTTCTAACTGGCTATTTAGTAGACCATTGCGCAAAAGCACTTGTTTAAAAAATGAATCACATCATTCCTATACAAGAAACTAGAAACCCAAGGCAAATGAACAAAACAAACAAAGTAATCTTTCGTTTCACTTTGTATTCAACTGTGTTTGTCTCGTCCGTCTCTTTCTCACTTTAGCTGTCGCTCTGTCAACACTCTGTTAAAATCACTGTTACGAGCATAAATAGAAATGTATGTACATATGTACACATTTTATAAGCAGACTAAAGCTCAAGCCAACAAATTCTACATACAAATTTTTGGAGTAAGTAATAACCACATGAGCGGAGAGAGCCATGCGAAAGAATGTTCTACACTCTCGGCCATAAAGTTTTACATTTAAAACTGCTTATTTTATGTTGTTAACAAAGTGGTTTGTGTTTGTGAATGAGCTACTACCATTTCATTACTCCCTCCAGCTCTATCTTCGACATTTCTACTATCTCTCTGTCACTTTTCATCTTCCTTTATTATCTCTCTCAGCCTTTCTCTCTCTCATTTCACTACCACCATGGTACAATAATAAATTAGCGTACAGAACGCTGACTCATGTCAATCCATATGAACGCGTAAGATAGAAAGAGAAGCCAGATTATCCATATGAACGCATATCATAGAATGAAAAAACAATGGCGTACGCACAGCAATAAAGAAAATATTTGCGTGCAGACACACAAGCATTCAGTACAAGCGTTTGGGCAGTGAAATACGATGGTGCTCGCTCTCAATACACTACCTTATTATTCTACTGATAGATAGTTGTAGATCTATCAGTGCTGACAACTAACATTACTTTGAGTCTCTCTCTCTCTTTCTCACACACACACATACATAAGTACCAGGCAAGTTCACGTGTAGTCTTAACTGTAGCTAAAAGCACTTTTCGCATTCTCTCTCTCTCTCTCTCTCTCTCTCTCTCTCTCTCTCTCTCTGCTCGATTCGCTCTGTCTTTTTATTTTAAAATTGAAATTAATCAACCGCCTTCATTAATCAAATTAGAAAATTAAAACTTACTACGTATATTTCTTACAACATTCTCCATAAAATCTTCATTATTGATTCTCCATTGAACTGAGTGCAGTGTAGAAAAACTTCGGTTTTACCTTAAAAGTTTTTTTTTGTCTTGTTTTTTGTTAAGTTGCACCGCATCGCCTTCATCATTTGTCACTGTCGACTCATGTGCTTTGCGTCTCCACATTTCCGTGCCCTTCGAATCCGTGTGGCATGCATTACACGCGTAATTCCTCAGTCGCACAACTGCAGTACTACAATACATAGTACTAGTGGAAGAAGAAGCAGCAGCACAAATACATTTAGTACCAAATAGCGTGCAACATTTCGCACCATAGATCTTAGTAATATAGTACATTGTAGATTGCACACATAAAAAAATAAAAAATACATGCACATATATTAACAAACAAAGGTCGGTTTTGTGCTTTTTACAAACATTTTGTTTAATACAATTTCAACTAATGTCAATCATGCAAACATGAAAATCTATAGCTTTAAATGTAATTATCAATTTTTTTAATCTGCTACGTTGAAGGAAAGCTGACGAAATGTGAAAAAGAGTCTTCTTTAGTTGACTAATGTTCTTCTGAAATTTTGTTATTGAGAAATTTGCTGCAATGGTTCTATTTCCCGAAGTAAAGTTCCAAATGAAATGAATAGGGGATCATCATCATCATCAGTTAATTGCAAATGTAACTGAGAAAGACAAATCTTCAATAAGCATCCGGTAAGACGTTTTGAAACAGTTTTTTGAAACGCTGATCGAATTATACCTAAGAAGCATTTTGCGTCTTTCATTTTGACGTTTCGCAGAGTTTCATCTTTAGTTTCGAAAATGATTCAATTCTGTGTATTTCGTCAGCAGCTTGAAAATGACAAAACTTTTCCAAACTATATTCAGTCTAACACACCATAAGAAATAGCAGGATTCAAGGGCAAAGAGTATAAGTATTGCAGGTATCGAGTTCAAATTTCTCGAATGTCTCAAAAAGTCACTGACTTATCAAATTGCCTTCGAAATATAAGCGTTGAATTACTGAATTACTGAGTCCAAATCCATATTTTGCTCAAATTAGGCTCCAATGAGACGTAGCAAAAAAATTTATTTGAATTTATTCAATTTAAAAGATAATAAAAGTGACAATATTTGAATTAAAGGCCTAAACTGTCTGAGAAACGTTAGAAGTTAATTCAATTATATTTTTGCCGTTCTCTAGTGTTTTTATCTCCATTGAAGATTTTTATAATAAATTCAAACAAAATGAATTCCAACACACTGTAAATGCACTGCTAACTAACAGTACTATTAACAGAATGAAAGTGAGAGTAAAACAATTTGAAGTTCATTGTTAAGAATTTAATGAACGCTGTGAGAGAAATAGAGAGTAATACAACATAAACAAATACAAAAACAAGCGCTCTCTTATGTCTGAGAGAGCGTGAATTTTTTGGAAAGCAAATTGCAATATGAATTTTCCAGCGAAACAAAAACAAATGACAGCAATAATAACAACAACAACAGCACATTAAGCAGCATCAGACACAGCAGCAGCAGCAGCTGTTGAAACAAAAACAACAGACTGTAATTTGCTGAAATGTGCCGTTATGCGTCGACGTCGCAATTCGTCTGCGTCGGTCGACCGAAGCAAAGTCGTCCGAAGGCGTCTTCGTCGGCGTCTTTTTTTCCTTTTTTTTTTTGTTGCATTCGCATTCGCATGCAATGCGCCGGCAAACGCAGGCAAAGCGCATCAGTATGCAAAATAAAGCCGAAACGTGCAGAAGCAACAAAAACTGCAGCAGCAACCGCCATTTGTCGTCTTTCGTTGACGCCATTTGTCGCCGGCATAACGGAAACGACAGCCATTGAAGATGACAATAACAAAATGAAAGCGACAAGAAAAAGTGTCAATTTTAAACAAAAAGAAAAATTAAAAAACTTAAACAAAAAATTTAAATCCACCGAAATAAAAATTTTGTAAACATAAATCAAATAATTTAAAGTGCAAAAGTGTTTTTTAAACCAACAAAACAAATAAACTTCGGACAAAAATAAACAATTAAAAAAGAAAAGCTAAAAACTTATTTAATGAGTGCATAATTGTGTAATTAATTTGTTGCAAATTGAATGTGCACTAATAAATTAATAACATTGTGGATAGCCTCTTGCTTAAAATTTGAATAATTGCAACAAAAATAACAACAACAACAAACTCATATAAAGTGTGCCAAACTTAGCAACAAATGCAAACTAAATTTGAAATTGCATACGAGCACAGAATGCTGACATCGAAGATGCTAAAATTGATGGTACGTTTGACTTTTTTGTTGGATTCTACAAATTTCACTATTAGTTAGAAATGCTTACTATGTATAGCAGTATTCAGTAGAATCGCTTACAACAGCAACATAAACTTTAGCTTAGCAATACGAATATAAACATGTAGACTTATCTATAAATTTCCATTGTTGCATGCAGCTTCTAAAATATCATAGTAGTTTAGAGATACATTGTACGTGGAATCAACGAAAGAGCAATTCAAATATTCTATGTCGACACAGTTAGATTTACTAATATGTTTACTGGTGCATAAAAATTCCATTTTAGCAAAATTTCTTACAGGAATTTATAATATTGTCCAGCGATTTGTTACTACAAGATATTGTACGGATATGCATAATGCACATACTGCGATAGTTCCAGTTATCTTTCGTCATGATTTATACGCTACAGTTTAGTAATTCGTGTGGGGTATAGTGCATGCCAAAGTATAGTTACAAATAATATGTTTATAAGTTAACAAATAAATTTTGAATTTTCTAAACTGATCGATAAAGTGAACTTAAAATATTTCCCACAAGAGAGAAACCAAAAATTCGTTTATCTACCTGTTAAATTTAGCTATAAAATTAGAATTCGACTGACTAAATAGATCTTCGCTTATATGACATTAGTTAAACAATGGTTAGATTTATTTATATATGATATTAAGGTTCAGAAACTTTAAAGAACTTTGTATCAGAATCCGTTCTCACAGAAGCGTTTACAGTTCTGAGAGTTGATATCCGGGCAGTGAACTTCATCAATCAGATACTTCATTGCAATATTATGCAGTCCCCACTTGGAGTATCAACGGTTTCTAGAAGGTTTATAGAGGGGAAACTGTTAAGCAGGCGATTATGCGAACGATGTTGGTATGCTTTTCAAGGGAAAATGCATTCATACTTTGTGTGTTCTAATGACAACCACTCTGAAAAAACTGTTCTAATGGACAGAGAAATGTGGTATACATTCAACCAAAATATAACTAGCTCTCTTTACTATGAAATTCATGATTCCTGCTAACATATCACAAATCTTAAGAAGAAACATTTTTTGTCTTGATGGACAAACAATTCGCAACAGCTTTAGCTTTAAATATATCGTTCTACCTGCGGTAAATAACTTCTACACTATGGATAAAGATTTCAATATACTACGGGGGAATACATCCGGCAATCAGCATTTTTGCTGATGGCTCGCAACTTAATAACCAGGTTGGCGAGGATCTCTACTCTGCTTAATAAGACCTAAATACATCCTTCCAGCACCGGATCGCTGCTGTATTTTCTACGCAGAGATTTCAGCAATAAAAAAAAAACAGTTATGTATCTAAGAATCTTGGACGTCGAGTCGAAACTTATAAACATTTTGTCAGACAGCCACGATCACAGAAAATGACTTGATTGAATTCTCTTAACTGGATGTCTAAGCAGTTTTACATTACACATAACGAATTTTCAAGGAGCTCATTGTATGAGAACGAAGATGAAAGATGAACTCTGTAGAAGATGACTAAACTTCATAGGTGAATCTTTTGAGCAGATCTTTCTTATTTAGTCAAAGCTAGTCCGAGACGTCTATCTGACTTCGTACAAGCCTCGGGCTGTGTCTCTTTATAAAAGGGTGTCAGAGCAGATAACAAGTTCAGTTTCCTTTATATATTTTTACTGAAGTGTATGAAAACTTCTTTAATACCATGTGTAGTTCATACATCCATTCACATGTTCAGTTATCTGTAAAAATGTGAATGTATTAGCAGCAAGCAACTGATAAATGCGAGAAAAGGGTTCAATAACTTTCACAAACACACATCCACTCAGCCAAACATTGTATCTGATAGATACTCTCTCTGACTGACTGCCTCAAAGCTGTTTCTCCATAGTACCATGGAGAATGTGCTGCTATGTGAAAGTGAAAATAAATACCAAATGACTGTGCACAGCAACATGAAGCAAAGGAGCAAATACATATAACAACAACAAAAAGGAGCAACAAACGCA
This sequence comes from Leucophenga montana, assembly GCA_035044765.1. Classification (NCBI taxonomy): domain Eukaryota; kingdom Metazoa; phylum Arthropoda; class Insecta; order Diptera; family Drosophilidae; genus Leucophenga; species Leucophenga montana. The sequence continues at coordinate 1,634,878 of JAWNNQ010001640.1, read as the reverse complement.
ACTTTGAATGTAATTTGTCAGACAGATTTCTTTCTGCTTGAACAGCGAAAATGTTTTCTTTCTTCCTTCCGGTTTTTTTATTTTTTTTTTTGTTTTTTTTTTTGTTCGTCTATTCCTTTTTTCAACGCCATTTTTTTTCAACACTTTCCTCGTTGTTGTTGTTGTTTCGTTTTTCGCTTCATATACGCACAGAACAACTTTCACATTTCAGTGCAAATGAAGTGATAAAAGCGGAAATACCAATGAAAAACTAGAAAAATGGTTTTTAAGTTCGTTTAGAACGAAGTTTTTGTATGCTGCACAAACGTTGGGAACAGTATTGGAATTGGTCTGATCAAAAAGCACCAAGATCATTCTTCGAATAATATTCCAGGTAGTTCTCCAAATGAAGTCTCTACAAATATCAGCTTAGATTTGTAACCCTTCATACCAAGTTTCAGTTAGATAAAGTAGAGAAAGACAGACGCCCAAAAAAATGTCAATACGAACTCTAAATTCATTCTCAAGCACCTACCCAAAAATCTCCAACAAACTGATTATACTCTCGCTTACATCATACGTATAGGGTATTAAAAGTGCGAAAGCAAATTGACAAGTGATGAAAAAGCAAATGGCAGGAGAGTGCGAAAACTATGTGATATAAAGTGTGTGTGCTTGAAAGGCGTTTAATTTGATAGAGTTGCATTTGATGCATACTGGTGGAAATTTTTCTTGGAGAACTTCTCCTCGAAGTTCTTATTGATTGCAAAATACTTATTGTATAAAAAAATGTTCAAAGAGCAACTAGTTGAAAACTCATTAAGCTAAATAGATTTGTCAATTACACGTTATACTAACTATATACTAGCTACAAGTACGGGGGGACTAACAACAGTTTGGTTGGTTTCTCAGAAATCATTTCTTGTATCAATAGTGACTTTCGTCAACATAAGCTTTTACCAATGCCACATTTCTCTCATCGGTCGAAGATTTTGGCCGACCTCCTCGAGGTTTGTGCTGTATTAAAAAATGCACCGTCTGGAATGTTCGAAACCATGGACATTTCTTGCGACCTTGCAGTAGTAAATTTATGTTTTCTCGTTTCCATGCCGATCAATCTTAATGAAGCAAAAATATTAACTGTGAAGCGTCTACAATTTTTATATCTAACAAAAAGAAAAATACAATTAAAATACCAACAACTAACCGGACTTCTGCTTGTCCCCCGTATCTACTCCACCACTCAATAACTTTCAATTGAAATCAGTTGCAGATTGAAATCAGTTGATACGAGTAAAGCAAACTTTTTTAATTAATTACGCCAAAGGAATCATGAAAGAACGGATGCAACATGACCTTTCTTTTAAGTGTAAGCGCAAGACTTGCTGCTAATTAGAATGAACGGAAATAAATCCTACAAAAGACAGAATACATGAGGTCAAAGTGCGTACTTCATTTGCAAGTGCACGGAAGATAAGTTGAAATGTAAGAACGTAATTAGCTGTTAAGACAAAGAATATCGCTCACAAATTGAATTGAACTTTAAAGGTTTGGCCTAGTTTCTGAAAAAAGATTTTATACATGCTTTTATTTTATGTCTGTCCTGGTTTTGTGCCCGCCAGACGCATTAACTCATTGGAAACTTTAATGGGCATACATTAGCCAGCTCATTGCAAACTGTCAATTATTTATAGACAAGTCTGTAGTTAACTTAGTGCATCCTGATGCAGACCTAATGGACTCTCATAGTTTCAGCGCTGCATAGTTTGCTAAGGGTCATGAATGAAGCGCAGCAAAAGCAAAGTGTATAAAGGTGTAAACAATTTCCGGGAAATTGTTTTCTGTTACAAAAAAGTATACTGGCAGTTACAACAGCAACAACAAAAATGTTTGCGTGGAAAATGGAAAAGCTCACAGAAAAAAACTACAAGTTGGCATACAGAATAGGAGGGTATAGCTTACAGTTTGTGCTAGATTAAAATGTTATTTAATGAAAATTTATTCAAATGAAGATACAATGGCAACAGATTGCATAGTAAAGTGATTAGCTAATTCGGAGTTCGCTACAAGTTCTCATCAGCGCTCGAATGGAGCATGAACTTCACGACATATGCTCATCAGCATGGCGTGTATGGCCGAATAACGGTCACAAAACCATAGTGTTGTCCGAAGCGAAAGTATTAAATGAACCACACTGCTGAGCTTCTGAGAGCTGTGAAAGCCGTACTGGCAAAAATGCAACAAATATAGTTTGGAGCGGAAATGTGTTTATTATATAATACACAGGACGCTTTTACTGTGAATAAGTAGCAAAAATTTACAAGTTACAGCCAGCGAACCAATAAGAACACGTAGCTGAGTTCGAAACACGTATCTTCGCGGCTAGAACATTCTTTGTAACAAGAAGTTCTTATAATTAAGTAAATTACAATATGAAAAATATTTTGCAAAGTAAAAATAACCATGAACCAAATTCATAGATCGCTAAATAAATATTAAATTATCAAATTTGTTAGTGTTACCCTCGCAACGATCGCAGTGTATTTACTATGAGCTTTTATGCAGTAAGCTTCAATTGTCTTGATTAGCGTATTTTTTTTTCTTTTCTTTTTGTAGCTCCTTTCATTTTTATATATTGTATAAATCTTTTTTTCTATGACATTTGATTCAAACTGTGCAAAATTCTGAGAATTTGAAACTGCAAAACATTTCTCTTTGAAATTTACAAATAGACAAAACAGCAACAATGAAACTTGTACAACAAAGATAGTGTTGTTTGACATAATACAGCGATTATAGCAAAACGCTTTGTTTTTTTTTTTTTTGCGGAGATACAATAAAGATACATTTAGCGATAAATTTGTGTGCCACAAAATATATTCGTAAGAAAATCGAGTAAAATAAACAGTAGTATAGAACTACTGTTTCTAAACCAAGAGCCTTCCGTCTCAGCATAAACGTATCTAGTCGTCTGTAGTATACTCAGCTTTGCAGCTCTAGTGAAAATATAATCAAACTGTTTCAGCCCATTTCATCTCATTATTAATTCGTTATGTTTTCCGTTTTTAACAAATGAAACGGTTGAGAGTATTTTAAAAAGCAAGAAAACAAATGCTTGTGTTGTTACACCAGTGATCAAGAACCTATATACTTTTCTGACGCCTCTAGTACTTTACCTACAGTTCGTGCTAATTACAATAATTTATCAAATTGATAATGTGATAGCAAGCATGCCAAATTATGCGTTTGATAAAACATTATATGCCTAGCTGTCGCATTGGCATTGACCTATTTTCAACGTATTACCAATAAAAAACTCATTACTCCATAAAGCAGCATTATTATAATAGCAAATTAGCAAAAACAAAAACAGCTAAAGCAACACAACGTGTCAATCTAAACATACCAATGTCATTAATAAATTAATTAATTAATTAATTAATATTGTGATGTCACAACAAAAGCGACCAACAAACAAGTCAACAAGCCTTGACAATATTTAATGATTTGTGTGCCAAAAATTAATCCGTTCACTGTCAAACAATTGCAGCTACTTGAACTACTTGGCTAGATTGTAAGATAAAAAGCTCTGTTAATCAATACCAACAACAAATAAGAGAAAACGTTAAATTCGAAACCGAACCGAAGCTTTAATTCTCTTCACACTTGTCTTTTTAGCTCGGGCGAACTGGTGTTTTACTACGGTTTTAAAATTTTTCAATGGATGCCAACCAAGATTATGTAAAAACAATTTGTGAATTATAACTGCTATTAAGTTTTATATAAACACAGGAAAAAAAGGGTTTGTAACTATAGCTTTGAAATTATTGCTTTTATCCGAAAGCGTATCTAAAAATTTTAAGTACGATTCGTACACAATTTACTTGTATCAAGTCCAAAACGGCCTCGATTTATAAATCAAGCGCAGAAATACTTAGAGTAAGTCAAAATTCTTACAAAAAATAGGTATAAAAATCTAATTCTAAGCACAAATCTGTACTCAAGTCAAGTGCAAAAGTCTGACAATACAAAAAACAAAAGTTCTTTTTGACTTGAAGTAGAAAATTCATAAATCAATGTCTGATGGAGAAAAAAAAGAATTGAGAGCAAAGTCACATTTACTCTCTCAGCTGCTCCAATTTCTTTGCACCGACAGTAAATGGGAAAAGCAATGGCTTGCTTTTGCGTGTTAGCGGAGATAGTTAAGATCATGGTTCGATACCAGTTATGGTTATAAAAAGTCACCGTACCAAGATGAACGGAATAGGTTTTGACAAACTCAGAGTTGAACAGACAGACAGACGGACATGGACATCGACGTTTCATTCATCTTGTCGAGCTTTACAAAAATACTGGTATATATGCTCTATGGTTGATTTCTTTAATACGTTACAAAATACATGAACAAAAATTATAATACTACACACTACGACGTGTGAAGAGTATAAAATTACGCTGTCAATGCAATATGATGTATGAACTTTACTTTCAATATGTATTTATTTGTGCAATTTAATTATGAAATTGAAGCTTGTTTATTCGTTATGAGTCATGGAGAACGCAATACGTTATCTAAGTATGCTATCTAGTCTAGTATATAAAAGAAAACAAAAAAACCAAAATCTATGTACTCTTTATATCAGTGTACCTAGCTATACCCTTGAGAGTTGGTTTTATGTCACAGTTACATATTTTGCGGTCGACACCCTTTGCAAAATTTTAATTTTTTATCATTATTCATTATCATTTTCATAGTAGATAGTTGCAGTAGTTAATCCTATATAGTATAATAATGTTATGCTATTGTTATTATTGGTATTGTGTGACTTTAATATACGTCCGTTGCTTTTTCAACTAGGGATTTACTATTTTACCCACTATAGTTTGTTTTTGTCGTCATTAACGTCAGCCGGCGTTGTTTAATTTGATCATTAATCACGACGTGGCTTGGTTTAGCTTGATGCAGCACAGTAGAAATTTTATATATTGTGTATACGTATGTGCATAGTTTTACTAGATTTATGTGTGTGTAGCAAAATCCTTTGTGTCGTCAGTTTTTTCGCAATATTTTTTTATTTTTTTAGCGCTGACAGTCACGCCACAGAACGCTTAGATGCCTTTCAACAATATGGCAGGAAGCGCAAAGTTTGACGACAAGCGGAAACTCGTTTGAAGTCATTCATGCTGCAGCCAGGCGGAAAACTAATTTTGTCTTCTTTACGTAGAGATGACACACGACTGTATGAAACATAGGTTTAAATAAATATTTAGTTAGAAACAAGCGAAGACTTAGCTGGGCTACATTTTGTGCCGTGCTATTTTACATAAAATTAATTAAAGCATTCAAAAGGTTTCATTTGCCAGTATTGTCGAGACTTGATAAACTATTTGACAAACATAAAATTCGCATATTTGAAAAAAAAATCCGCTTAGAAAAACCCTTTAGCTGCACGTGCGTAAAAGATTCAGAATTAGAACAATATATGTACATATAAAAAAATGAACAAAAAACAAAAATACTAAAATCCAAAAAAAAAATAGTTTCTCTATTCTCAGTTCTAATACAATACCTACCATAAATATTGCTTAAACTAATTGTGAATTATAAGCATTTTTAAAATTTTAAATAAAAGCAACTAGCTCCACTATATTTTGTTATATAAAAACAAATTTCTGAGTTTATTTTTTTGGAGTGAAAGTGTAACAAACATTCTCACAAACTTTTGCATATTGTGAGAATATATGTTATTAAACAAATCGATGTCTGTTAGCTAAAGTAGCTAAGATGATGAAAAAGCTCGCTAAGGACACGTTTTGAGAAATAAACAAAATACTCAAATTGATCGACAGATGATACATTTTCAATTTGTTTTCGTGTCTGTTGACACCGTTAAAATTTTGCATAACTCTCGCAAACGATATTGTATTCAAAGCACTCGGCTAAAATATAAACTCTTAAAGCTTAAAGTAGCAACGTGTACCTTTAAATACACAGAAGAAGAATGGTTTATATAATAAAACACTTAGCATCACTGTTTTATACAACGTTAAGCAAAATAAATGAATAAATAAAACATATTAATTTTGATTGAAGTTCGTCTATTTTGTATGCAGTGAAACGCAAAATCAAACCAATCAAACGACTCATAAACACCTGGACAACTCTCTGTCAAACTGACTCAGTTTAGTCTATAATTCCCAAATCAAATTTAGTTGTTTTGATGTGCGCGCTCAATGAAAATACTGTGTAAATAAATTAATATGTAAATACGATATAAATCAACAACTAATCAAATGCTTTTCTAAGAATGGCAAACAAATCAGTTGCCAAATATTTCAAATATTTTAAACGCAACACTTGACAAATGAAATAAACATTTTGTGAACCGACGGTGTTAGCTCATTTAATGAATTTGATGCTGGCAAATTATTTCGTTTGAAAGAAGCAATTAGCAGCGCTTGAATTGGCCAATTCAGCGCAGCATTATGTTTTATTACCAGACTACAAGCTATTAGCTCCCTTCGTGTACGATACACAATAATTTCAACAACTGTGCAATATATTAAGTGACTATTCATTCAATCGTTCATTTAATCAAACACACTACTCATTTACGTATTCAATCGTTCGTTCGTTCGTTCGTTTGTTCGTTCATTCAATCATTTCATTAATTCATTCAACTATAAAACTGTTGTTTTAAAATCAATGTTGTTGATTTTGTTGCTTAAAAGTTGTGCATTTAGTTTTCAAGTTGTTTATGTTATTGCTCTTCTTGTACGAGGGTATGCTAAATGATTTTTCTCTGCACTCGAAAACACCTAATGTGTGTATTGGACACGTTGAAGTTTTCGCTGTTTCAAGCTTCCACTTTGCTTGAAGTTTTGTATGATGCTCTCAATGTACACTAACAAAAATTTGATGCTGATGTGTGAGGTTAGCTATGCGCTTTTGAATGCCAAGACTTATCGTTGGACTGTAAAAGTTATCGCTCTCATTTGTTTTCTCATTTTGCTTGTTGATTAATTGTTTTGATTGATTTTATTCAACTCATACTCGTACAGTGAATATTTTTACACTGATGTGTGAGCATGGATTTACACTCCTTCAAGTTTGTACCATTCTTTTTGCATTCGTCCTTGTTGCTATTTACATATAGATATACTCTCCCTTCACTATTCTCTAGCTCACTGCCACTCGTTGCTGATGTATGAGTGTACCGATGTGTGAGTGTGCTGTTGTCTGAGTTTAGTTATATGTGATTTTTTTTTTTTAGCTTTTAGCACTACTCTCGCAGTTGTTTTCATGAAATTTACTTGTTTTGCACATTTTTCATTCAGTGAATGAGCACTGAAGTATTTTCCAATATTGATCCATCTATTTGTGCTGTTTTCTCATCATAAATTTTCCCCAGCATTCAATTATGCAGAAATAATGAAGAATTTTATATTTTCAATTTCAATTGATTGCATTTTTAACAATTTCAGCCTGAATTAGTTTTTGCAAATTAATTAATATACAGAATTATGTCTGTGCATTTTTAAATAACTAAAACTTCGATTTAAGTTTAATTGAGTCAAAGCGCACAATTTCAGGCATATGGATATTATTGCAGACACCGAATATAAAGCAATAATCAAACATATTTCCTAAATATACACAATGCATATTTTATTGCCAACGGATATATCATAATTTGTTAATAAACACCAACACGTTTTAATGTCTATATCTATTGTATATACGATATATATCCATATACAAGTATATACATACAATATGCAGCCATATGCCAAATATGAACGGCAGGCGTACAAAATTTTGAGTGCTGCCATTATACGCACTAAAGTCAATAAACCCATTCAAAATAAACAAGTGCACCAGTTGAAGGCCTAAAGCAATTCTCTCGTATATAGACAGACAGACAGACATACAGACAGACAGACAGACAGACAGACAGAGAGGCACATCGGTAAAGAGACATATAGACACATATATGCGCAGATATTTTGGCTATTAAGCATTATGATTATTGTTGTTGTTGTTGTTGTTGTGGTTGTTGTGGTTGTTGTAGCAATTAATATGTGCAAATCTTCACAAACATTACATGAAATCTGTGAATATTTAAGCTCCAGGGCATATTTAAATTATAATCTCACATGTGCGGCTATCCAAAATATAATCGTGTAACATTCATATATGTAAGCTACATACATACCTAGCTAGGAGGGTAGTTAATACAATTTATGAAAATCATAAAAACTTGACAGTTCCTATATCCTATTTCCTGAATCTAATAATAATCGAACTAAGAACACATAATGGAAAAAGTGAACAGTTTCGAATCGATCCATTTTTTTTCTTTTTTAATTTAATGTTTCGGTTTATGACTGAAAACACCGATCGCTTTTTAGGCAGTTATCGGTCACTTTTTGTCTGTTATATTTACTTTTTTGTCTGTCATCGTTACTTTTGTCTGTTATATTTACTTTTTTGTCTGTCATCGTTACTATTGTCTGTTATCGTTACTTTTGTCTTATTTATCGGTTAGGTGCTACTTTCACAAAAATAAATATATACACTCTCGTCGAGACGTAAGATGGTGGAGAAGCAGTGATTTTCTTATTTGAGCTTCTTATTCAGAGTACAGAATCGTTTAGCAGATATGCAGACAACTCTATCGATCAATGTGTTTAAACTATACATGACCTAATCCTATTCGATATAACCTTCGTTAACTTAACCGATTTAATCATTAACTAAATTAACCTACCTCTATGCCCTAATTAAAAGTTAGCTGAAGTATATCAGCTGTAAAAACCAACTTCGAAACCAAAACAATAGAATACTAGAAAATGTGATTAAATTAAAATCCTTCATAATTTTATAAACAACTATTTGAAGCACCCTCGTAGCTGAGAGTATTCAGTTATTGTTTCGAGTACCAATTTTAGCTACAGCCAAACCGCTCTTCCATTCCATATTCATGTAATAAAATTTTATTAATTTTTTTTTGGTACGCTACTCTCCAATTTGGTTTAACAGATTCGTTTGTGTATGTAGATGTATGAGTATAGGGAAAATGTGTACTATATAGTACATACACGTATATGTATATGAAGTATCAATAGACGAGCATTCTCTGACTGTCTGTCTGTCTGTCTGTCTCTGCCGCTAATGGTCTTGAATGCGACATGGACACGCGCAATGACAATAAACATATATTTTGGTGCTAATTTATGCAAATAATTGCATTTGGAAATGCAACGTGAGACTTCAAGCGTAAACTATTGTACACCAAAGGCACAAACACACACACAAGCACACACACAAGCACTCACGGAGGTATAATTCAATATTTATCACTTTACTTGTATATATATCCTTATATATATATCCTTATTATGAACTAAGCGCCTTAAACTATGCCATGAAATTTGAACTAAAACTATTAAAGCCATTTAGGATGCATGCATGCTGTGCTATGCTATGGGTTATAGTTACTCGCGAAGCACGTTGAATATGGCGGCTAATTGGTCATAATTAGCATGAAACGCAAAATTAGCGTAAATTTGGAAATACGAATTCACAGGTTAACACTTGCTCAATTGCGCACAGTTGTTGTCTAAGTGGCTTGATTGCTTGCAGGATAAACTATAGAGCAGAGGTCCCAGGACATACTCATCATTTATAATTGTTATTTGTAATGATCTTCAGCATAGACCAAGAATTGTTGTACACACATGTTGGTCTTTGCATTAACAGTGTAAATTACACAAACAATTTCATTGTTCTTCGTTATCTGTCTTTCCTAGATAGCACACTCTCTCTCTCTCTGTCACTTTATAGATAGTACACACACGCACTCACACGCAGCTCTTTGCATAATCCTGCGAACAAATTACAAACAATTTTCTTGTTCTTCCAAATATTTTCACCGTATACGGAATGTGAAAGTAATATGCACTTCCATTTGAAACTGGGTACCCAGCGGAGGTAGGTAGGTGTTTCTAGACGCCACAAACCATTTTACGCGTACAAACGTGCAGACAGCAGTTTTTTTTTATACATATGTTTATTGCAGTTCTAATTAGTATTAGTCAACTATTTGGCTTTCAATTTGCGTAAAATAACTTTACTATAAAACTAACTTGCAGTATAATAAAGTTGTTTAGAAATTAAAAGCGGATTTAGGCTAAGCCGATTTCATGCAAAAATAAGAGGAAAATTTTAAATTATCAAAAAAAAAAAGGGACGAAATAAATCCACAACAAACAAAGTAATACGTAATACTGCCCAAAACTAAAATCTAAGCTTAAAATTATATTTTCTCTACACACTGCACACGAGTGTATTTCACTCGATACACTTTTCCATAGCCAAAATAAACAAGCAAATGCGCTTAAGATGGCTTAGGAGTCTTGCCATCGAGTTGTGGAGCTTGTGGAGCGGAACACATGCGAAATCAAATAAACTGGCGGAAAAACCAAAACGAAATTTGATATATTTATTTGGTGAAAAGTATAAAATTGTATGTCAGTATAAAAAAAGCTTATCTGCAGCCGTGATGTTCACTTGGTCTATAAGCAAACATACAAGGATATACTCCTATATACATATACAGACGCATTGTATAATTCCAGGAAAAATGTTGCCTACAAGAAAAACTTCCAAAAAAAAAGCAAACAGAAAGGCAAAACAAATTTGCTTATCGCCTTTGAAGCAAAAATGGCAACAAACATGTTGAAAGACATTTTTTGTCAACTTTTGGATTCGACAGCTTAAAGAAATTGGTTTTTAGGCGCTGTATTTTAATCTGCTCTTCTCTTATACGCTACACATATTGTGAGTTGGTGAAGATTATTAGTTTGTTTGAAGTTTTGTAATACATTGGATGCATTGATGGACATAGCTAGAACTTCAAGAAGTGCGGCGACTTCTTCTACTTGCAAATCTTCAAAAAAAATTTATTTGAACTTTAATCAACACTTATGCAATATCAAAAACTTAAGCTCTCAACTACTCTCTTAAGTGGAGTAAAACAGTACAGACAAACTTTAGTGTTTCCGAAGCTCTACGTTTTTTAAATGTAATCTTTAAGAGTTTAAATTTTAAAAGCATATTAAGTAATTCCAAACAAAATCACTAAGCCTAACAGCAATAAACACAAAAACTCTTTTTTCTAATTCATTTGGTGTGCATCTTTTTCTAGAGAATTCAGTTAATCCACTTTTTATTTCTTCTGCTTAAATAATTTCTACTTAAATACTTAAAAGCATATTGAAGCTCTCAAAACCGTATACACAGATACTAAAGCCTAAAATATTTTTGCTCCAATTCATTTGAAAAACATCCGTTTCACCTCCACTTAATTACCAAACTACAATTGTATTGCCTTGGTACGAAAAAATTAACAACTCTGATCAAAATCAATGTGTTGCCTTAAACTATGGTGCAAAAAAAAACGGAAAGCTCGAAATTGCAAACGAGCAACAAGCATACAAACGAAAAGCAATCAACCTAAGGCATAACAATTGTTTTCCAGTATACATAGTATAGGCAAACTGGCAGGCAGGCAGACAGACAGACAGACAGATTGTTGGTCAAGAGCAACATAATGGATAAACAGACAAACCCCCGTATACAAAATAAAACCAAAAAAAAAAAAGAGGAAATATGAAACTTCTATGAACGAAGCAAGTGTCGAGCCCCATTGTTTTTGCTAGGCGCCTGTTAGTCTCTGAATGTGCGGCGCCTCAATTCAGCCACAATTCATTGGTCAGCAGAATTTACTTCAGAGGACAACTAAAGAGAGTGTGCAATGCAAAACGTAGAAGTTTCTGTTGGTGTTGGTCTTTGTCTGGAAGTTTATGGCCGTTAAAAGCCGTTTTTACTAGTTGTGCATAACCGCATGAGTTGCATCTATGGAGCACAGTTAGCAATGCCTGCGGTAGTGCGCTTCTAAAGACTTGCCGAAAATAATAGATGGTTTGGATGACTTCGTTGAAAGTTGCTTTAAACACAACTGGTGTCAATTTTAAATTCAAATTTGAAGTGCATATTGCGGGGGTTTAAGTATGTAACTCAGCACACTTTCAGCGACATAGGCATAGTTTAGAGTATCCGTGTTCAAACAAACGCTAAGATAATGATGGACATGAGAACATCTGGGGGGTCAAGCTCAATCTCTTCCAGAATTTGCCCCATGTATAGTATACCTGTAAAACGTTTTTCCAGAACTAATTGCCGATGTATCGATATTTTTACCGTAAACTTTGTTCAAATCAAATAGATTTTTACGGTTCACAGTACTTAAAAATATAAATTGAAACGCAACAATAGCAAAACAAAATTTTAAGCCATTTGCTCTGAAAATCTGTGCCCCTAAAAATCTCGACACCGAAAGGTATGTATGTATATTCCTTTGATACTTCGCTCTACGGGTATGCATTGCGGCGCTGCACGTCATTCATGTTTGCTTTTGTTTGATTGGCAACCGTTCAAAGTCATATATTTAGAGTAATATATTAAACTTATGCAAAAAAAAAAAATAATAATACTTTTTAGCATACAAATAAAAATGTACTTGCTTTCAACCGATACATCTCAATACGATACCAAAACAGCTGTAGAGTTGTCGTGCATACTTGTTTATACTGTTGAAATAAGCTTTTAACACAACAGAAAATCTCTACAATTTACAATTAATTGCCATTAAAGCAATCAGTTTCAATATACTTCGAAAATCCTTTCATTAATGCTATTAATCATATCGTAAGTGCGTATGAGTCGTACTTATTTATACATGTTACTTTCATGTGTGATAACATTTGATATTACTACAGCTAAACACACACAACAAACTACTTAAATGTAACACAATTTTCTACTTAATTAATTAACACATTAATACCGCAACGCAACGGCGCTGAATAACAAGCTTAAAGTTTATACTCGCAGTTGGTTTTGAAAATTTTGTTTATATAGAGATTGGATTATCCTTGCAGCAATAGTAGAAGCAGATACGATACAACACAAAACAGACAAGTAGTGAAGCATATAAGTACACATGCATGCCTTACTACAATATATAGACAAACGGACAGGCAGACAGACAGCCAGCCAGACAGACAGAGAGTGAAGATGAATGCATACTGTGTAAAGGATGTTCATTTCAGTTTAATAGAACTTCCAATAGCACACTTTTATCATAATTGTCGTTTCTCCAGTGAGCAAAATCTGTTATAGACTCATGTGAAGTAAACATGTGTATCAAACGAAAAAAATAAAATATGTATGTAAAAACAATTTGTGAATTATAAGTGCTATTATGCTTTAAGTGAAAGTTTATTATACACAGCATTTAAAACAAATAATTTTGCGAAATATGAAACCATTATCTTACAGGGGACTCAATATGGGGACAATATTAATGGGCTCTATTACTACTTCTCGGGCTATGAAAAATGTGATCGGCTATGTGATCGAAGCTAGTTCTTTATAAAGAGTTTAAATACTTAATTTATATTCGATTTTTAGCATCTATAACTCTTAAAAAACACCCTATACAAGTACATGTACTATATGTGTAAATCAGGACAAACAAAGGCGGCTGCTGCTTGCATTTGGAGCGTGTAAATGTTTATGGTTTCACTTAATGCACGAGCAGAAGTTGCAACAACATCGGAAGCAACAGTGGAAAAAAATTAAACAAGGAATCTGCTTGTGTGTAGGTATATGCCATAGAAAAGTGCATAATTTTTTGAATAAACAAACAAACATGAGTAAAAACATAAATTTGCATAGTGGTGCCCTAAGTGTGTTTCGTCTATATATACCATGTAAGCATAAAGATAAATACACACATTTGACCACATGCTGGCTATCAAAGCATCGAAGCAACAGTCCACAACATAGTCTACATAGGTGGTATACGTAACGATGATGGCGGTTCTAGTCAAATGCAGCTACCGCAATGTGTTGTGCCTTTGCAAAGGATATTTTGTGTTAAGTATGCAATAAACAATGGCCTTTTGCCTTCTGCTCGTTGTGTGGCAGCACTTAATCTGTGCATCGTGCAATTTTAGGTTTCTATAAGACAATTGGTGTAGGAAGTGGAAGTGACTGTAGCTGAACTACATATATACACATAGGCATAAACAGCCTTCACCCTTTCTTTTTGCGAGCAACTCAATGCCAAGGTAAACGCGTTCAATACCATAAATATTCACATACGTAGGACTTTCTGTGCTTTCGCCCAGAAAATGAAAATGTGCTGTAGTCAAATGCAGACTGTGGTTGTTTGTATAATTTGGAGGTGAAAGAATTATTTATGTGTACAAAAATTGGTTCAAATTATGTCGTAGAAGAGGTAAATTATGGAAACATTAACTCCGAGGTAGTTCTTGGCATTGTTCGGTGCTACAAGTACGTAAAAGAAATGGCAGGTATAGATGGTATATAAATACATCTAAATCTAAAAATGGGATAATGGAATAAAAGTCTCAGAAGCATGCTATCCTTTTTATTGTGTGTATCAGTCTATGTTCTTGATTGAAATTTTTGCTATTGAAGCCTTGCAAAAATGCGTTCGAAATGACAAATAAAGCATTTGTACACAAACAGAGCGGCAAATAAAGTGAGGAAGGGACAGACGAGACAAGCACTGTTGAATAGTTAGTGAAGCTAAAAACTGTTCTATTTGTTTTGCTCAGTTTGTCTTGTATTTTCAGTCGTATTGCATGTTTCAAGATTCTTTAATAAATACTGTCATATAGCCTTGTTCGTCTGTCCGTCCGTCTGTCTGATAGTGTGAAACAACAGATCTCAGCATGCTTAACTGTTTTACATAAAAAAAAGCATAGCACATCTGAAAGCTTCACACACGCCTGTAGCACTATTCAACAATGGTTTCCGCGAACTATATACGTTTGAAAATAATTTAAATAATTTATTTCAACTACTTGCTCTACGAACATAAATGGAGGTGCACAAGCACATAAATTTTGAAAACGGATAAAAAAGTTTATGAAAACCAACATCATATAAGAAAGATATAATACACATTTATGGAAAGATATTCATTCTAGGCACGTGCAGTGTTCGCTCTCATTGTCGCCTATCAAGCGCATAAATTTTTAATAACAAACCAAATGCACTTGTCATCACTGCTGCATTATTTCACACTGCTGCATATAAAGCAGTACTGCGTGTAAGAGCAGATACAAGTAGACAGGAGCAGCAGTCAGCAAACCGCAGACACGCCCTGTTGCACAACTTGTAACTGCAATGAGGACGACACTCCCGCACCGAACACATGCTGCATTCTTTCGCTCACCACTACAAAGCTGTCAGTTTAAGTTGTCTGCGGGTACAAGCTCACATGAGCACGTTGTCGTCGTCATCGCCATGCAGACAAGTAGCGACCAAATGAATATACTGCAAAAATTTTATGGTCAACACACACATGCTCATAGTCTCATAGACATATAGCTGATGTGCAAAGAAACCGCTACCAGTTTGTACTAACCTAAACATCCACATAGTCAAATATGCCCATAAAACCAACTATGAACCACACACGCCTAGCCCAGTTTTTGCTGTCACCGCTGTTTGTCTAGCTTCATTTAAACCAACGTAAACACTTTAACCAATGTCAATGGGATCGTGTGCAATGGTATCTGCTTGTTTGTATCTACAATATATGTATCTGTAACTGTTTGTATGCAAATTTGTGGCTACATATATCAACAAATAAATAAATAAGCCCTTCGATGTTGCAGTACTTCAATAGCTGTTCTGCTGCGGTTGCAGATAACAACAGCAACAACCACAGCAATTACAACAAATTGGAATACAAGTGATTGCATCCAGTTGCAATATTTTAGCTGCAATGAAGCAACAAACAATAAAAGTCTTCATTCACAATACAATTTTATATTGCAAAAACAAAACAAAAACACAATATCGTAAATAAATACCTTGGCAAAAAATCGTGCAAAACAAATAAAAGTGCTGTAATCGTTAAGCTTCCTGAAGTATAAGTCATGAAAATGGGTATCTTCACTGAAAATGTTGTAAAAACTCGAATTTTTATCCAGTATTTTGTAAAACAAAAGCTAGAAAAGTTGGAATTGCCAACGCTTCAATATCTGCATTGAACAGAGCAAACGGTCCTAAAAAAAACTCTAGTTCATAGTTCAATAATTAAAGTAAATCTACTAACTTTTGTTTTCTTAAAAATTATCGAAATATGGAATGCTTAGAAATATTAGAAATATGGAATTAACATGCTTATTTTGTTCTCCTGCTTATACTAGGAGAGCAAATGTCTCAAAAGGGTTTAAGTAAAAGATCCTAGGGGAAAATGGGATCTTCACTTGTTACATATTTTTTGGAAAATTAGAAAATTAATATTAATAGTATCATGGTTCACACATGCACACACACACACACACACACACACACACACACACACACACACACACACACACACACACACAAAGATATGAAGTATATATAAAAAATATATGGGTGTACTCACCATTTCAGATGCTTTTCGAACCGACATTTCGCATAGTTGCTTCCTTCTAAGATGAGTGGACAATATTGTTTTAAATAGTACTCCATTCACACACACATTGAAACGAACGAAACATTTTTCCAATTTAGATCAGCCGAAACGATTTCGGTGCATAAGGTGATATGTCCTAGACTCATGTTGTTGTTGTTGCTATTGTTGTTGTTGATGATATTGTTGTTGTTGATGATATTCTTGTTGTTGTTATTGTTGTTATTATTGTTGTTGTTGTTGTTGTTGTTGTTGTTGTTGCTGTTGTTGTTGTTGTTGTTGTTGTACGACCAACGGGACTAACGGGACATAGAAAAAAGCTAGAAAGATTTATTAAAAAGTTTATAATGTAAAGAAATATATTAAAGAACAGAAAATCTTTCTACAATTTGAATGATCATATACTCACCTTGGTAAACATAAGCCTCCATTCGATACGCAAAAAGCAAGCCTTTTTCGAGCAATCTGCCAGCATTTTGGGCGTTGTAGCTGCTATTTTGGCTCGTATGTTAACTTTGAGTCTTCGGCTTGCTGCCACAAACTTTACTTTTAAAATAACTCCACAAAAAAAGGTTCGACAATTTTATTTATAGACTCTGCCAGAGAGTGTAAAAAGTCCATCCTTTAAATTTTATCCCAAAAATTAGGCTTGGCATCGATCTTTCTTGCGACGGTATTCACATATTATTTCGGTGTGTATTGACTCATTCATAAAATGGTATTGAATGACGTTTTAGAATCGTGCTCAATGTTGCCATACCGAAGCTGTAAATGGCGCATGATGTTGGTCGTTCTTCTAGAACATTTCTGTTGGCAATTTATATTTGCATAGTTACTAAAGTCCTTTGCCATTAGATCTGGACAGGGCATATGTGCAATTTTTAAACTCTGTACTCTGTTACAAGAAAAGAAAACTTCGGGGGCCATTCAAGCACACTATATAACAAAAAGCTGCATTTGAAGTACATGTAGTTGAATATCCATTATTTTTGTCTCTTCGTACAGATGTTTTTTATGTGCAATAAGTTGAAAAGCAAGCTCTACGTCAGAAATTGAGATTAAATATATCTACATTGAGTATCTCCAATGTTTGAGTAGTAGCATGCCGTTGCTGATTTCTCTCCATTACATGTGCTGCCTACTGTAGCTAATGATTTGTGGCTTACCGCCAAGAAACTCAATGTAGAACTTAAGCTATAGTGAAAAACAAAAAGCATATTACATAGTTTTAAAGCAAGACAAGTATAAATGTTTGAAATACGAATACTTACAAACTTCACTTCAATGTTGCTTAAGTGCTTCACCGAAAATTTAATTCAAAATTTGTCAAGCCTCATTAACTTTTACAAATCGTTCAATTACGAGCAGAAATTCTGAAAAGTACGATATACAAAATGAAAATAAATAAGTTTATAAAAGAAAACTTTTCGATTCAATTTGCGACCAAAAGATCAAAACAAACTTTCAATAAGTTTCATATTCTATATTCCTGAAATTTTGTTTAATGCGCCATAAAGAATGTCATACCCAGAACTTACGAAATATACGGTCATATTGTATTTCAAAATATTTTGCATAATTTTAAGGATTTACTCAAAATATTTCTACGTCAATACGCAAAAAGCATGAATTATGTAAATGAAATACAGCGTGTAATTCAAGCGTGTAGGCAGCGACACGTTTCTAAGCCTTGATCCTGTGAAAAACGCCCAGCAGGCAAACTTCAAAGATTGTCAACAATTGACGAAGACCACAAAATATCAAAATATTAATGATTTCTCAACAACGAGCGCTATTGTTATATTTTAGGTATTGAAGTCTATATTAAATTTGGCCACACAAGTCTATAGATAGATTATTGTTTAATTTAGAAGATTAAATTTGTGTTGAAAACACTTTCCGCTGCTACTGGCATGACTTGCTTTATGACATTGTTCAAAATGAAAGCCCAAGTTGATTGTATAAAATTTTGGTAGGTATATACATATATGCCTACCAAGCTATATACATATATACTCGTATGATGTACATAATCCAATTAGTAACGCATAGAGCGCATATGATATTGCATATTTTATGTAATTTTGATGTTTCATATGTTTTTTGGAATTGTTTTTGTATAAGGAGAGTACACCATTTTGTAGCCTTGCTTCACTTAGAGACTCTTAAGCATTCATTGAAAATGTCTCAAATTTCATTTTGCAAAATGATTCTCAAGAAAATTGAAATTTTGTGCAAATTATAAAATTTTAAAAATTTATTAAAAATTAAAAGGTAAATGAAATATTAGTTGGGCAAGAATTTTGTCAGTTAGTCAGTGCAAAAGTCAATTACTACGAATAATTAATTATTGTAGTATATCAAATTATTTTCTCAGTAAGGAAAGGCTATGATTTAAGTTTCATAAAGTTAATGAAACATATTCAGTGTAATGCCATGCACGTGTTTGGAATAATTGATACAGGTTAAGAGTATATGAAATACTAATACATACACTAATACTACTCCACAAAAAAGTTAGCAGAACGAGTTGAGAAAATCAAATATTTGTCTATGTGTTAAGTTTATACTCTTGTTTGCTTTAGGATTGCCTATGTGCATAGGATTGCCTATGTGCGATACACTTTTAAAGCGCGCTATGTAGCTATCAAATGAGATAGGCACATAGCGCAAAGTATTTTTAAAGCGATATTAATTAAGGAAAAGATAGAGAGCGAAACATTCGCATAAGCAACAACAACAACAACAACAACAACATGATAGACCTATTACCTGATACAGCCACTTGGGCTGAGTTGGACAACCTTTGACTGCACAAATTTTCCTAGACCTTGACACCTGAGGTTTGCATTTCGGTTTTTCTTTCTCTTTCACAAATATTGCTTGCACCATTACATTTTACTTTATACATAATAAATTGTGTACATATGATTTCCTGATACAGCTCACAAGAAGAAGCTGCTACAACAACAACAACATGATACGCTGTATCTATCATGTTGTTGTTGTTGTAGCAGCTTCTTCTTGTGAGCTGTATCAGGAAATCATATGTGACACATGTTCACCGTATTCAACTGTAAACAGGTGACATAGAGAGAAAGAGGAGAGATAAAAAGAGAATATTGCATGCATAACTCGCATGTGTGTTACCGTTACTACATCTGTTACCACTTCACTCTCTTTTTAATTACCTCTTCACATTGTTTCTTGACGATCTGTCATTTGATAGAGATTTTAACGTTTACTCCTTAAGCCAGTCGTAAATAGCTTCGCTATAATAAATTTTAAGTATCTGTATCAAGATAATGTGAAGTTGTGTATAAAACGGAAGTATGGGCAGCAAAATGACGTGTAAAGCCAAAAAAGGAACGGTAAGACACAGTTGCTAGACAATAAAAGCAAGCGGAAGAAATCAAAAGTTTAAACAGAGAATAAAACCGAAACGTGTATTTCGATATATGGTTCTACACCGGTTTCAATTTACTTCGGTAATCGGTTTCAACACGGTTCTTGAATTTTAGTTTCGGTATGCCGGTACAGTACTGGTACCGGTCAACTAGCCCCTCTGTTTTGAAGAAATCGATCTGAAGATACCTAGGCTGAACATATGTCTCAGCTAGCCAGCCACGCCCACTTTTAGGTTTAACCGCCCACTTTTTGTATTTTTTTTTTTATGAAATGTTTTTGCGTTAGTCTGATTTCTAAGCGGAGTTATAATAAATAATAATATAATAAATAAGTTATAATAAATAAGCCTGAAAAGAAACGCTCTATGCTTATTGCGAATGTAACTTTTGAAAATTCGAATAGTTCTGGTAAATATGTCACATTTTCTAACTATGTATGGTATCAGCGGTGTTTTGTGTTCCGTTGAACATTGTGCATAAGTACACTATGCATACGTAAATATTTTGCTTAGAAAAAATTAACTTTGAGAACCGAAATTATACCGGAAGCAATGTTTTGGTTTTCGGTTCATTAATTTTATTTTATTTCCGTAAAAGTTTCCGGTTTAAAAAAATATTAAAATATCGATTCTGGTTCCAGTTTCGGTATTCAATTTGAATCAGTTAATTCCGCTTAACGGTTCCGGTTTTATACAATGACAGCGTATATTATATGCAATAGTTAACAAAAATCACATTCTAAATAAATTTTTTTAATCTATTTGCAGATAAATGATGTATTGGAAATACTATTAGAACGGACTCTACTACAAGAACGACAACTGAAATAACAACAATAAAGCAACTAAGCAACAAGAACAACAAACATCAAAACCAACATAATTAATTTATGTTACCTAAAAGAGTAGCAAGCTGCACAGATAACAAACACAATTACAATAACAACAACTTAAAATAGCAACCATTGCAACAAAAATAACAACAAATATTAAAAGGATTGCTGCTATCCAGAGAATTAGCAACAACATTTTGCACAATAACCGCAAGGATAAGAAATACTCTTACAAATATTGCGGCAACAATGATGAAGGAAGCAACACTAATAAGGCAACAGGAGCAACAGCAGCAGCAGCGCAATTGTTGTCGCAATGCAAGGAGCAGCCGCAACAACAACAACAACAACAACAATATGTTGTACAGCATCAGTTGCAGCATCATTATTATCAGCAGCAGCATTTTGGCAACAACAGCAATTACAAATGCACAAACAACAACAACCACAACAAGGACATTGATGCAATTGCGGCAAAATGCTGTCATACCACAAACAACAACAACAACATCAAAAACAACAAATTCACATACCAATTTCAATTCCAATTGGCACAGTGCAACAACATACGCTAATTGGAGCACAACGAATTTAAGCATCGAATTGCAGGATGAGGAGCAGCAACTGCATGAATTAAGTTTTCATGAATATTGCATAGCGCATCGCAATTCCTTTGCCGATCTCTTTACACTGGTGCTGTATACGATTGTCTGTATTATTGGACTCTTTGGCAATACATTGGTCATTTATGTAGTGCTGCGTTTTTCCAAAATGCAAACGGTGACCAATATCTACATATTAAATCTGGCCATTGCGGATGAGTGTTTTTTGATCGGTATACCATTTCTGCTCTATACTATGCGAATTTGTAGTTGGCGTTTTGGTGAATTTATGTGTAAGGCTTATATGGTTAGCACTTCGATAACACAATTTACTTCTTCGATATTTCTACTTATTATGTCCGCCGATCGTTATATAGCCGTTTGTCATCCGATATCATCGCCACGCTATCGTACACTGCATATAGCAAAGGTTGTCTCAGCGCTGGCCTGGTCTACATCGGCAGTGCTTATGTTGCCTGTTATATTGTATGCAAGTACTGTGGCACAGGAAGATGGCATAAATCTTTCATGCAATATTGAATGGCCGGAATCGTATAAGAAACATTCGGGCACAACATTTATACTCTACACATTCATTCTGGGCTTTGCAACACCACTTTGTTTTATATTATGCTTCTATTATCTTGTCATACGTAAATTACAATCGGTTGGTCCAAAAACGAATAAATCCAAAGAAAAGAAGCGCGCACATCGTAAGGTAACTCGTCTAGTACTCACGGTCATTACTGTCTACATTTGTTGTTGGTTGCCGCATTGGATTTCACAGGTCGCACTGATCAATTCAAATCCTGCGCAGCGTGATCTTTCACGTCTGGAGATTTTAATATTTCTACTGCTCGGCTGTCTTGTCTACTCGAATTCGGCTATGAATCCCATTTTGTATGCATTTCTAAGTGATAATTTTCGTAAGAGCTTCTTTAAAGCATTCACCTGCATGAAAGGACAGGATATTAATGCACAGTTGCATGTCGAACCGAGTATTTTTACCAAACAGGGTAGTCGTCGTCGTGGCGGTAGTCGGCGTCTATTAAGTGCACCACAGCAAGCGATGCTTTGTGGTGGTGGTGGAGGTCTCAGCGGTGCTGCTGCTGGTGGTGGTGGTGGTGGTGGTCACACGCTCAATATTGGCAATAATAATTCATCGACAACCACTTCATCGACCACCACTGCCGAGAAAACTGTTTCAACAGGTGCAAATAAATCATCAAATTCAGTAGCGGCGAATGGACGTTTAAATAATAGTGCCGATGCTGAGAATCTCATTATACGACTGGATCCACAGCAACAAGAGGCTATATGTTCACTTGTAAGTGTTAGCGGTGAAGCCGGCACAGCTGATCGCCGTTGGTCTTCAAATATACAGCAAACCGATTTATAATGTAAAAGCTCAGCGAAAAGTGAAGTTTTAGTTTAAATTTTGCGCAACTTGCTGAAATAAAACGAAAATTTATAGGGATAAACATTAGTTTGTGCATTTTAAATGTGTGTTTTAGCATATAAGCACATCTATTTAAAGTATTTAATGTTGTAATTGTGTTTAGTGTTAGTTTTTGATATAGGTACTAATAAAAAAAAAAAAAACTATCTGTAATTTAAGTGTACTGAGTACTTAAATTTTAATAAGATATAAATAAAAATTTTACAATGAGTACAACTTTCGAGGTAGAAATTCGGCGAACATTATACGAAGTAATTCTTTGGTTGTGACATATGCAAATTTTAGTTTGCTATGCTAATCTATATCCACAAGAATTCTCGCCTTAATTGATGCATTCATTCATTCAATCATTTAACAGAACACAGCGAAAGCCGCTAATGGTAGAGAGTTAGTTTGTGCACAGTATTTTGCTAATATGGCGAAAATATTCACTAGATCGGAGTTTTGTGAATTTTCACCACCATATCATATCAGCAACAATGACGCTGATGAAAAAACTTCTTTTCCCCCTCATTCTCATTCTCTCTCTTTCTCTCTCTCATATTAGCAACTTCCACATCAAAACCTCCCAAGGTTTTACCACTCAAACGTTTTTTTCTGTAATATATAACTAGACACGTGTTTCGCTGATTTTAGAAACGAAGTTGAAAGTTATATTGGAAAATTTTAGTTGCAAAATTAGACCACGGACAACGCCAGGAATTCGTATTAATTTAAAATAAGCTTTGAATCTGAACTCATGGTATACTCAATCTATTACTTAATAGAAGCATTGACTGTAAGCGTGTCAGAGAGAGAAAACTTAAGTCTCCAAGAGCTCTATAAACAAAGTAAAAATACAGAGTAAATAATTATTTCGTGAGACTAATATGCAGCTCTCGTACAGTATTACATACTCACGTATATACTTAACAAATGATATAAATTGTCTAAATTGTCTTTACTATTAAATAAAAAAAAAACGCGATGCGCATACGATGTGATTGAAGGCCAATTTAAACGTTGCTAATTTTTAATACAGTTATAAGCTATGAACTATTGTAATTTTTCCACATTAAAGTCTGAAATTAAAAAAAAAAAAAAATTTTAAATCAACTAACAACTTTCACTTTAAACCTAAACCTAAGATTTTACAAATCATAACAACTTATTTATTACAAACAAACTGCCCCTACTATACGTATCTATTTATATAAATATTTATTCAAGCTCCACAATAAATTTATTTAACTACAACATTATTATTACAGAACTACTTATTTTTCTTTTAAAGCACACTACGTGAACCGATGGCCCATGGCATAACTTTTGCACAACCCAAAACCGAAAGCAGTTGAAAAGTTTGTACTTCATACTTTTGAGTATATATTTTGAGGGCATTGAGAGTAAAGAGTCTGAGTCAGAGTCTGAATAGCAGTCAACCAAGTGCAGTCTGCATTTAATTAATATGCATTATGCATTGCTTGTACTTTAGCGCTTATTTAATTGATTTCCCAATTGAAATTTGATTTACTTGGCAACACCAAAAATTTCTCAAGTAAATATTAACAATGCTGGTCAACCAAAAGTTAATTTTAAGCTTTACTTGTTTGGTCAAAGTTGAAAATTTGATAAGAATTTAAGCCGTGGTTTTATGTTTTGGGGGCAACAAGTGTGGAATACTTTTGTAAAATACATTAAATTAAGTAAATTTGTAAAATTATTTCTTACGCAGCAAAAAACTTATTTATTTTGAATGCTAATAAAGCAATAATTAAAGTTTTTGCGTTTAAATTTCTTAAACTAACTTGATGTGCTATGTAATTCATGTTTTATGTAAGTTTGAGAAAATAAAGTAACTTTTTTATGGAAAATTAATTGAAAAATTAAAAGAGTTTTTTTTTGGAGTATTTGAAGTTTGCTGTTGGAAATGAAAAAAAAAATACAGAAAATATTTCAATTACATTTGTGAATATCTATAGGCAAGCCAATTTTTTGTGATGGCTGACAAAAAAATATACCATTTGAAAGGTATTCATTTGCTGATGTGCACAATTTATATTTTATCAAAAATGATCGAAAATTTTGTTCCTAAAACGTTTTACCATTCTTCACTCAAAGAACAAATCAAACACAGATAGGCTTTACATGAAATCTAAATGCACACATACAAATGTTAAACGTTAGCATGCGAGCAGCCAGTTATAAGTTGATAAGACTCTGCAAGCGTGAAAGAGAGTAGATTACGAGTTTTAATTTGTATGCGCTTCACTATTATATTAGTGTCTGTCTCTCCTGAGTAGTAGGAGTGATAGTTTCCGAAATAAGGGGCCGGAACCATGTGTTGCACAAAAAACCGTAACTTTTTCCATTTTGGCCTGTTTCTCCGAAACTAGCAGAGATACGGAAAATGTTTCCATATACAAAATTAAAGTACATTCAATTTGAAAGCTAAAAGGTGCATACATCTTAAGTCGAAGGAGTGATGGTTCCGAGATATAGGGCTGGAACCATGTGTTGCACAAAAAACCGGAACTTTTTACATTTTGGCCTGTGTTTGGCCCAAAATTAGCAGAGATAAGGAAAATGTACTCCTACACAAAAATAAATATAGGTTTCTAATACAGTACACCACTTCAACCAAGGTTCGAACATGGGTTGTGATGTAGCACCTAAACAAAATTTACTAGTTTTTTTCAGTTTAATCCACGCACCAACAAGCTTCTATTAGAAAGGAACACGGGTGGTCGGTCTATAATAATTTTCTCTAACTGCCAAGCTGCAACCAATACAAAATTAAAGCTATTAAAATTCTGGTAAACAGAGTCGTCTGTCAAAATAGACTATGCCGATGCGGACCACAGTGACATTTCTGAGAATGAACATACTGAAAAATTAGCTCGGGAAGGATTTGTGTAGGAAACCATTACCTGGTAGTTATACCAATTATTGGTCGCCAGCATTCGTAAATACAATACGAGTACTTCATGGAAGAAGGTACATAAAATAAAACAACATACAAGTAATACTCGTTTTCACACAAACTGCATATATGTTCCTATTTGGAGCATAGAAAAACCAATCAAATGCAACCATGAACATGGTGCAACTTCAAATTATACGTGTAGCAAAAACTAAATTTTCAAATCATTTGCAACGTACCAAGTATGTCTGCCAGACAGACAAACTATAAAAACCATGCATGCGAACACTCACAAGGTAATTCAATCAGTACAGCAATGAGCAGTTTAGACAATCCAGCGAGTCCAACGAGTGCCTGAAAGCACTTCCTATGCATATTGTTCAAATAATGTGTGTGCCTAAAAGCGACGAAAAAAAAACGTTTTTTAATGAAGAAATCCTTTGATTAGAAGCAAACACATCCATACCTATTGGCATTGGTCACGTTGCACAGCACGGAATTCATATGAAATGAAACTAGAATTTCATTAGGTTAGCCAGTGTACAACAAAGTTGTGTCATTATTTGCTTACGCAGCAGCATCACTTTGCAACTATACTTATTCGTTGGCAGGATTAAATGCCATGTCCTTGCCGCAACGCGCTGCAACCAGAGAAATAAAGTCAATACACATGTTGACAAATTGCAAGCGCCAGACGCACGCACAACCCAGCACAAAAATTATTACCTACGTAATTTGCGCATATACACATAGATGTACTATAGAGATGGTCCCACGCTTCAACGTCATAGTTGTCGTTGTCGTTGCCATAGTGAGTATATCAAATTTATGCGCGCACTCAGCTAGTCAGTCAATCAGTCAGTCATTCAGTCACTCAGCATCTGCTACAAACTGGCCACAAAATCGCTGAGAAAGTAAAATAGCAATGGAGAATGTCAGTGTGGGTGCCACACATATATAAAGAATATTGTACACCGAAGTCATATTGCATCCGGCAGGCATCAGTCAACATACATATGTGTATATGCACATAATGGCGCAGAAGCATTCGATGAGAATACCTTCCCTACTTTTATACCATTCTAGTGTAAAACGGTATTATCAGTTTGACACAAAGTTTGTAACGCATAAAAAACAGGCATCATAGACCACATAAAGTATAAATATAATCTAGATCAGCTCGACGAGACGAGTCTATCTACCTATGTCCGGCTGTCAGTTCGCCTGTATGGTTTTGTACACTTTATGTTTTTAGTTTAATAAATTATCAATATTGCCTTGCCACGCCTACTTTTTGGCTATTTGTAAGAAAAACTTTTTTGGTGTAGTTAATATCAACTTAATAATTGATATGGTAGCTTCTAATGGGCGAACGCTTCACACATACATTAATGAGTGCAACCCGACCCGAGTAGCTCCTAGTGGATTTTAGTGGACAACTGCTTCATATACATATACAAATGGGCATGTCCCTCCCATTTCTTGAGGTAGTCCTATACAAACCCACAGCTCACTTTTATGAATTTGTATGAAAAACGTCAATATCAACCTAAAATTCGATATGGTGGCATCTTATAAATGGTCGCTTCATATACATATACAAATAGGCGTTTACCGCCCACTTTTTGGAATGCCCCTTATTTAAACCCAAACCATCAAGCAAGAAATTCTAAATCTAAAAAATAATACTTTAGGCCAAACAGTACAACGCGAAATTTGCCACGAAATTTTTCGCACCTATTTTCGTAAAACGAACCACTGTGCGCCACGCATGTGACGTCTGCTGCCACTTTACGGCTAGGCGTAGAATAAGACTATATTCGAAAGCTATTCTACTTTGATATTACCACGGATCTGTAGCGCTGTTCTTTTTAATTATATGCAATATTTCTTATTAATACTGAGTGAGAAAATAATAACACACAAAAAATTTATGAATGAATAATTAAAATGAAATAAAGAAATATTAAATTAACTTTATTTAATAAATAAATTGAATGAAACAATAACTTACCGAGCGGGAGCGGAAAAGAGATAATATACAATACGAAAGGTTGTGAGAGTATGATAGCAGATGTGCAATCTCACTATTTCCGTTATTCTATTATTCGTTCATTTTTCAATATTCTTGATTATTATGCTTCGCCCGAACTCGAATTGAAATTTGATTTAAATGCATTATATAATTGCAATAATTATTTGAGCATTGATTTTAAATAAATTTTATTACTTTTACAAACTTGCGTATGAATTTAGAATTTTAATACACTTCACTTTTTTTTGCACACACATTAGTTAGAAATTAGCAAATGAATTGATAAAAACGCACTTGATTCACCGTTCTTTCCAATTTTACTCTCTCCCTCCTCCCACCACCCACTTAGCCAATAAACGACTTAAGCTTGCGCGAAGCACATTTATCTTCTTCACTGACCGCCACTCAACTAACTGAATTCTGCTAATAAGCTGCACTTTATATATATAAAAAGCGAATTAATTCTTCTTGAAGAAGAGCGTCGACAGAGATAGAGCGAGAGAGCAGAGTGCCAAAAATGATCATAAAAAAACTTGAAAAAACAAAACAAATGCAATAAATATTTAAATATGCTGAGAGCGAAGGAATGATTGCAAAAATTGAGCAAAGCAACTGAATTAACAGTAAATTGAGCGTACATACATATGTATGTATGAGGAAATATAAACCAAGTGACGAAAACATACTTGCAACTCACTTTGTGACAAAAATATTATATGTATTTTAAATTTGTATTATTTTCAACATTATTTAAGCGTTCGACATGTTGCACATTCGATGTGATGCTTAAGTAGAGAAACGAATTCAACGTATGTATATACATGTATATACATACATACGTACTATGTATTAAAAAAAGTTATTATGATGAACGATTAATTACATACATATGTATGTGTGTATTTCAATCAATTAAAACAATGTAATTAAAAAATATAATGTTTATGCGCATTTTTACCGAATTTGTATGAAAACCCTATTTATTTAAATCAATATTAGGCTAAAATTCGATTTTGTGTATAAATGGGCGCATCCCGCCCACCTTTTGAGGTACTCCCATACAAACCCACAACACACTTTTATGCATTTGTATAAAAAACGTCGATATGACTTGAATATGACTTGAAATTCGATATGGTGGCATCTTATAGATGGTCGCTTCATACACATTTACTAGTGGGGTAGCCCCATTTAATGCCCCCCCCACCCAATTTTATGTTTTACAATACGATTTAGAATTTCGTGTGAATGGTATTAGAGCTTCGGTTCCACCGAAGTTAACATTTTTTCTTGATTTTTTTTTTTGTTTCTCTGCGTTGAGTTGCTGAGTCACTTAGACGTCATGTGGCCATTTTTCTGAATCTATTACTGGCTATCAACTATGCAGCATGCAGCGTAAACATACGTTCTCATTATCAACCGTGTTACTATAGACAACTGTGGCTTTTATGGCGCTTATTATGTGTTTTTATATATGACACATCTGAATCACTAGTTCAATACTTTACTAATATCAGCACGACATCATGAGTACTGATGATTTAAAAACTGAAATTAAAGCCGCGGCCGTGGACCAAGTCAAGAACACGTCTGAAGCGGCTTCTTCCATGGACCAAGTCAAGAACACGTCTGAAGCGTTTTCTTTCGATGGTTAGTATATACTTAGTACAATGCACATGGCAATTTGGTTACATAGGTACATATGTATATTTTCTATGGTCTTCAAAAGATATAGATGAAATTATTGAACGTGGACGTCGCCACTGGGAACGTTATTTGCAGGGTCTCAAGGAAATAATGGCAATGCTGGCCGAACTGCGAGAGGAAAGGCGCCAATGGCACCTCGAAGTTGACGCGGTATTGTAGCAATACATATAATTCATTTCAGATAAGACGTTAACAATGTTGCACGCAATATTTCATATATATAGTTACATATATTCGTATTTTCTAAATCTTTACAAACGTAACAAAAATCAGCTCGGCATCATGAGTACTGATGATTCAAAAACTGAAATTGAAACCGCGCCCGTTGACCAAGTCAAGAATACGTCTGAAGCGGCTTCTTCCGTGGACCAAGTCAAGACCAAGTCTTCCTATGGTTAGTATATAGTAAAATGCACATGACAATTTGATTACATAAGTATGTATATTTTTTATGCTCCTCATAAGATATAGATGAAATTATTGAACGTGGACGTCGCCACTGGGAACGTTATTTCCAGGGTCTCAAGGAAATAATGGCAATGCTGGTCGATTGATTTCAATTGAGACATTAACAATGTTGCACGCAATATTTCCAACAATATTTTCATATATATACTTAGTTATTCTATATTTTTCTTTATTTCGTAAAAAGATATATCGCTACAATTAGACCATACAGACCCAAAACTTCAGCAAATATCAATATTAATATTAAGCCAACAAACAAACGCGGCTGATGCGCTATTCCACGCACTCCAGCATCGCCAATTAAACCAATAGCCAAGCCCGCTGCCAATCCAGAGAAACCCACCGATAGTCCAGCACCGAAATGTAAAAATCCTCTATACTCAGTGTATTGACTGCTATTTTCCAAACTGCCAGCAATCAGAACCGAAACGACAAGACCATAGATGCCAATAATGCCAGCCATAACAACCGGAATGATGGATTTCATAATTAATTCGGGACGTACCACAGCACTGTTGGCAATACCGAGTCCAGATTTTGCCGTACCATAGGCGGCGCCAAATGTTGAGAAAATAATGCCCGAAATGGCGCCCATAACGCCGAAGAAGATAGCTGGTGGTGTTGAGCCTTTTGCTTGTGGCACATGTGGATCTGTTGGCAGTACATTCTCTGTTAATTCCAATATTTGTGCATACATCTTCAGTATAATGCAGTCAATCAAATAACCTGTTTACTTAACTGAATATAGCAAACAGCAAAGAAAATAAAAATATTTTGCCGCATACCTTCAATTTTTCTACATTTTATAATCACATCATGTATGGCTAATCAAGCTGCTACATTTTAATTAGTTGCAGTTGCTGCGGTTAGTTTGCTACGCTTGAACATAGTTTGCATGCATGCCTTAGAATTTAATTTTAAAACCACAAATCTACGCTGTGTCTGATGGTTTGCAACACTCCTGTGGAGTCAAAAAAAACATCACTTAATTAAATTGAATTTCGTCGCAATGCAGCTTAGACACTTGTTATATAATATTAAATTGACTTTTAATTAAACAATCTCCTTGCTATTGCATTATGGTATTTGAATTTCATTGAAACTGAATTACCTCCAAGTAATTTTATGCTAAAAAATCGAGTAAACGTAAAACGAGGTACAGTGAAAAAATGCCAAAGAAAAGCCACACACCGCATTCGGGTGGCAATTTTTCAAAAACTCTCCCCAGGCATAAAAACTGAAAATGATTGCCACGAAATAAAAAATGAAGGTTAAAAGAGAAATGTATATAAATCTTGAGAGTGAACAAAAAAAAATCTCCATAAACGCGGTGCTTGACTATAAAATACGCTACACAGTTGATGTCTCAATTGATAACTAGAGTTTATAACTAGAGAAGGAAGATGAACATCTTCGTGTTTTCACATCACACGGTTGTTTGAAGCTAAATTTCATGTTTTTCATTGTGTGTACAAATCGGCGCCAAACCAAGACAATCTATTGAGAGAGCTGAGAGAGTGAGGGAGCTTATGTCTTGTGATTGGCTGACGGTGTTACCTGGTTTTTATATACCTTAGACGCAATACTTTAGAAAATATAATTTCATTTGTTCCTGCTGCAAAAGTTATGTATTTATTCTATACACAATTTAATTTTTATAGAGTACCGACTATTCCCAACAAACCTGCTAAAATTTTAACAAAAACCATATGCTCTTCCACCGCAAAATGCTTGCAGGGTATAAAAACTCAACAAGAAATAAAGAAAGCTAAGTAAGCAAGGAAATTTCATAGTAACTAAGCGACGAGTGGTTTAATTTGCTTTCAACTTTGGCTTCAAAAATAGCATTTAGCAACGAAAATAAGTGTTTGCAAAAAAGTAAGTAATTTTATTATTTCTTATTCAAAACTATGAAGTTGAAAGCAATTAATCATGGCACGTATAAAAATGTTAACTTTAAGCTATATTTTCAATTCAAGGAAAATACTACAAATTAGTCAATCTAATGCAAACCGCACTGAGTGAGCCTCAGTCTGAGGCCTAGGTTTAAATCCAACTCTTACTACTCTTCTCGTGAAAATGTCAGATTCTACTTATATCTGGCTATGATTTAGAACAAAAAATTAAATTCGAACCAAAACGGATATAAAGGATACAAAGAAGATGCAGAAATCTGCATCAGTGAATTTTTAATGCACCAAATCAACGAAAGCACAAAACGAGAGAGACAGGGAAACAGGGAAACAGGGAAACAGAGAGAGAGAGAGAGAGAGCGAGCAAGACAGAGCAACACAATCTACTACCACTCGAGAATACTCAAATTCCAATATACCATCAAGGCTAGACCAGAGATCTGCTCGGATGTCCGCTGTGGCAAAGCACTCTTCAGGTAGTCACATTGCCGAAGTTAGTTCAAGAGAAAGAAAAATTGAAATCAGTGAATCTTTGTGCCCATCTCTGTGCTAGACTAACGTAAAAAAGAGCAGATGTACATTTGTTCTGATAGCTTAGAGGATTAAAAACCACTTGATACATACAGCAGCCATACAAAAAGTCATGCCGATATAATCTACGGATCATGCCAAACATTATGCATGTACTCGAATAGCGAATAGGGCATCTGAAACCTCTAAGCTTACTTAGCCGAACTACAATCTTAAGCACTGTTACTTCAGAAACGGTACATATCTCCATTCTGGTAGAAGCACTTTTAGGTCATTGCCTCCAGATGCTCTGCAGATGTGGTGCGTATGCGGCAAAAGAAGAAATTGATCATGTCATTGGCTGGCTCAAATTAGGAGGAGACTCACGATGATCGGTAGGCCATTCTTCGATAATCTTGCAGAGATATCAAAGTTTCTGAAGGGTTAGAGAGATCATATGGTATCACAAATGAGATTCATCCGCTCTGACCATTGTATCCTAAACTAGTGCTGATGTGTGACTATACTAATAAGTGAATTTTCCGTTTTTGTGAATACATTGAGCCGTATGCATATGCCAAAATCTTCCATTTAGTTTAAAGAAACTGTTTGCTGTTCTATGCAAAATAAAAATTCAAGACCAAATACATGCGATGCTTAACTACATGTTATACGAGTACTACCAATTTCTTGTTTCTCTGAAACTATTTTTCACATTTAAATACTTTTTCATGCTGGAAATTCATTTAGCATAATACTCGTATACCAAACAAAACCAGCCACAGAAGAAGTTTGACTTTCAATTATTTCTTACTCAATAAACTTTTAAAACCACATTTTCGCACTCACACACATTTCGCACTTAATAAAAAGCTGCATACAAATACTTCCACAAAACACAAAAAATGTACTATATACTTCATAAATCTAAACTAAAAACTATGCAGCATAAAATTTTATAAATGCCACAAGAACTAAAAAGTCACGTGCTGCCACCGAGCGTAGAAACTTTTGAGAGTAAAACCAGTCGACGACGTAGCAACATCATTTGACATAATGCCATTGAGCTGACCAACTGCAACAACAAGCTTAAAACTCAACTCAACTTAAATTCCGGAGAACGAATTAGTTGGCAACTCTATTAAAAAGTTGTCTAACATATCAATTACCGAATAAGTGCACAAAATCTGATGAAAGCGAGAAGGCGAGAAGGCGAGAAGGCGAGAAGGAGCAACAATAAAACGTAGAAGTGTATTATACTTTTACGAACGAAAAGAAAGAAAAAAAAATCGAGGGAGTAAATAAAATTGTTCTAAATAATTTGGCACTTTTGTAAAAGTATTTCCTGTACCACCAGCAAAATAACTAAATACTCGTAAATATTATTGCACACAAACTCAGGAGCAAAATAAAAATTGCTTAACCATTCATGTTTCCTTAGATTAAGATGCTTTTGTGTTTCCGGCTGCGTGACCTGTTAACATTTTTGCATGGAAAAATATATTTTATTGTATTTCCGTTGGTTGCTAGCCAAGTTGCTATTATTTTCCTATGCTGTTTTGAGTTTCCTTCCGTTTGTTGAATTTGAAATACATTTTTGGTTTATCACGTAAGCCAAGTGAAGGCTTAAATAAAAAATAAACAAAACTTAATCAGCTAAATACTTTCAAAAGACGACAAATAACTTTATACTTATTTAAATACATGTTAAGTTTGCCACAAGATGAGCAACAGCAAAAACTGAGCGAATCTTTCAAAAGTTTTTAAGAATGATGTAGTAAGCCAACTAGCAAAACTGCTTCACGATTGTAACTAATGGAAAAAAAAACAAGTTGTAAAAGCTTACTAGAATACGCTTCTCTAAGAGAGAAAAGTTTAGCTACATACGAAAGAGGAAGTCGGCGAAGTCATTATCGTCTGACTTTGCCGTTACAAGCTTAGCTAGATCAGCCACCCAAAGAAGAATTTATATGCAAGATATTATGCTGAGCATAAAATTTAAAAGTTGTAACTGATGCTGCGCTTGATCCTTCCACTTGATCTGCTAGGAAGCGAAAATACCACAATAACGGCCATCAGACTTAGAGAATGTGGCTATTGGAAGAACGGGACAACGGGGCACTCAACAATCCTGAAAGAAGTACCAGACCTACCCGGAAGTACAGATTATTGTATCGCTATACTAGGCTTCAGTAAGAATTTCGATGTTCTCAACTCTTCCCGACAAGACTGTCAGAGACAGCAACTGGAAATAGAAAAATCATTTGGGATCTTCACAGACGGCACTAAACTGGAAAATAGAGTCAGTGGATGTCAAAGCCTCTTTTATACAACATAATACTGTAGCGTTTATCAAGTGGAAATCGCAGCCATCCGGGAGGCAATGTATTACCTAGAATCGTCTAGGGTAGAGGATAAACAAGTCAAAGATGGCTGAGCAGTATGTGCCTCGTTTGGGTGTCAGGGCACAGCAATATTGAATATTGAATAGAATATAGCAGATGAACTTGCAAAACAAGGTACAACGACCCATATTCGACAGGATATGGAGCCGATTCGCAGATCGCTGTCATCTTGCAATCTGCAAACTCAAACCAAAACTATTAGGGCCTCAAACAATAGGTGGTCTAGACGTACCACGTATAGCACATAAAGGCAGGCGAGGCCTAAGTACGACCGGAAAAGAAGTGAATCCTTGCTTAGAATGAGTAGAACAAATGTATTAATATTATTAGGAGTAGTAACACGACAGTGTCTCATAGACCAACATGCCATGAGACTGGCGGCCTCCTCACAAGACTTCTGTAGAAGCTGTTTATCACCTTCTATGTTACTGCCCCGGATTGTCCAAGAGAAGTTTCAGGCAAATGAGGGAATACTTCCTAAATGAAATATCTGAAACTTTCAAGCAAGAGGTGTAAGTAGGGTTCGAGTCTCTTATTAGATTCATGTGGTATTAGATTCATGTGGTATCACAACGTGCCGTAGGCGACCTGAGTGCTGTTGTGGGAGATTGTAACTCATTCAACCATTCTAACCTAACATAACCTAACTGATGCTTATCAAAATGTTCCAAAAGATGAAAACTTTTGGCTATGCTCTGTATCCAGTAGATACGACAGATCGAAATCAGCTGATAACAGGCAAACAAATAATGCAGTCAGTGATACCGAACAAAATGTTTGGCTGCGGTAGAAGGCATGCATCCGTAATCACAGCGTAGGACTTCATATACCACAACTCCGTGACAATAAAATAAACCATATAAAAACTATAGATACATTCACATTTTCTTAGTAATCCCAATAAAATTGAAGTTTGACATCTTTCCAAGCTTACCAGCTTGGTTTATTTATTTGATATAATTCTGTTACGGGCGCCATTAAAGTAAAATAAGCTTGTAATATAAAATATAATTATATGAAACGCTGCAGCATAAATTCACAAATACATCTGAAATTGATAAATGATGCCTTACTTCTTGCTTTGAAAATCAATTTGTATTGGACTCATTGTAATTATTTTCTTCATAATTATTTTCAATTGACTTTAGCAGAGCTTCAATAGTTGCTCTATTTGCTTCGAAGTCTGCTAGACGTTTAGCCATTGCACGATCCTGCTCGGCTGAACGCTTATTTATTTCAAGTATTTTCTGCCATTCGATTTCTACTTCTTGTATTAGTTCATCGGCGGATTTTTCTGAAGTTTGCACCATGTTGTCATTGGGTTCCGACATTTTTGCAGCAGTGTATCCTTTTTTTTCAGAAAAATAAAATTCCAATACTTTTAAACAAATATTTTGCAGCAATTTGATATGAATTTTATGCTTGTGAACTGGAAACTATTTGACAGATTTTTATTAAGTGTCTAGGGTTGACTTGTAACGAAGCAATGAGAGGAGAGTTACAGATAAGTATAACTAAAATATAAATATGTATTTATAAATATAAATAAATTTGAAAAGCTTGTCAAATAATAGCAAGAACTGATGAGAACCGAGAACCGAGGAGACCATAGATCCCTAGACCTAATCGCTTTGAGTCTTGTTTGAGTCTTCTTGACACAAATTGCTCGTAATACGTATCACTACGCTTACACTAATGAGCTACACATGTATTTTTACAAAAGCTTAAACGCTTGTGCAAGTTCTTTAAAAATACATCTGTTACTCTGCAAATGAAATGACATGCCAGGAATATTCTAATACCAATAATGCTAATTTTTTTATTTGTTTTTTTTTTTTTATACGGTAGTTCTTATTTTATAGAAACACTATTAATTTTGCACTGAGTACGAACAAAGGCAACGACTTAAAGCTAAGAAAACAATTGAGCAAAACATACGGGACTCCAACGTATCAAAAGTAATATATATGTGAAACACATGTTTGATTAGAGCGTAGTGTACACTCCCATGTGTTTTAAAACATCACAAAGTTTTTAGATGTATCATGACATTGTTGTAGTTACATGTGTAGTTGTCACAGTAATTGTGCAACTGGAGATAAATGTATAAGAGTATGCTAAAAGTATAAAGTTAGCTACAAAACAGCGCAGAAAAAGACACAAATATATTATGCAAAGAATGGTGGATTTGAAAGTTCTCGATTGCTATAAAAATACTAAATTTACAAATTTGTTTTAGGAAAAAGAAAGCCTTTAATACTTTTATTGATAACTAGTACGTATGGTTCTCGGTTGACTCAATCGACCACAATATAGAATTACTTTTGTATATTAATGCATTTAGGCATTTACTGTTTATGCTATTTCAACATTCAGCAGTCACAACAACTTAATATAGAGTCTCCAAATTACTAGCAAAACAGCGAAACGCATACAAAGTATATAACGTCATCTCCTACCTTTTTCTCATGAATCTTAACAACTTGTTGCCGGCTGCTCTCATGCTATCGTTTACTATTTGTGTGTGTGTGTGTGCGTTTGTATTTCATGTAAGGCCAATGTGTGTTTGATTCATTGGGTTACTGAGGATATTTTAAGCCTTCTACGCATAAAGTATTTAAGCAATAAAAATCTATTGAATATTTTATATTTGCTGTCCACAATCGTTTGTATACTGTGAGTGTGGCAGTCGTCCTAAAAAAATTATATATATGACGTCTAATAGATGCCGGCAATTGATTTAAGTGGAGCTGCTTGAATTTCTCTACAACTTTTGATCAGTCTAGGTTTATGTCGTAGACAATTTCCAAATAAATTAAAGAAAACAAGAGAAAATGTGAAATTCAGTAGAACCGAAGTTTCTATACTCTTTACTAGCGTGTAACAAATTACTGTACAATCTTTTAATGCTAAAGTGGAACCTTCGATAAATAAGAACATTTTACATACAAAAACCAGAAAGTGGGCTATTGGCTCTTAAGGGGTCTCCCACTAAAAGTGCGCGGCATACGCCCATTAATACATATGAGAAGCTTCTATCCAATATACGTCACCATATCGAATTGTTGCAACGATTCTTCATATAGTATATTTGATAACTACAATTATTTTCTATGCCCTTTTAATACAATATATTATCAGATACATTTGTTGTGGCTGCGTACACGTTTCTGGTTTCCTGCAGCAATATATAAATCCGACTACGTTATACTTGAATGTCTGTCAAGATAAAACTAATACAAAAACACATGAAAGCGTTTTTCTCTTCATTTTTTTTTTTTTTTAGTATATAAGTGCTCTATGTAGATGCAGCTGATATGCATAGCCAAATGCAGGCTGGCAGTAGCAGCAGCAGCATCAGCATCAGAACTCACTCGGTAAGTTGCCAAGGTGACAATGCACGCGCAGATATAAAATGTATCTGTCCGATACAAAATGCATGTGGGCAGACAAAGAGCTACAAATATAAATTATTGCATAATTAAAAGTTATAAGTTTTTGTTTTGTGCTTTTTATGTATTTAACAAGAACATTTTTAACAGGCAAAGAAATGAAATATAATTATTATTGCGCATATTAAATTCTTTTGTGTGCAAAATAATTTTTGTATTATGTGTTAATGAGCAAGAAGTTAAGCATACTTTATACTCAACTATAAAACGCACAAAGGCAAATGGAAAGTGTTCAAAATTAAAAGGATACAAAATAAATTTTCAAAGATAAAATAGTGGCAAGTAAAATTATTTAACTATTTTGCTGCATACTTTAAGGCGCTGTAACTCGTGTTTTCAGAAATTTCTACAATTTCGATAATAGTTTTTAACAAGTACTCTTTGGAGGCAAAACTTCATAATGTCATGACAATTTGTACACGGTCCCAATGCACTAGCGATTCGCTAACCACTGATCGTTAGTAGTAACGATTTAGCTAACTACTGATCGTTAGTGCTTAGCTAAAATATAAAGTTTCCACAAAGAGTTTCGGCTTGAAATCTTCTGAAGTCTTTTAATTCGCTAGATCGACTTAGATCACTTCTATGAAATAGCAACTGCTTACTTTAATGCGTTGCAAACTTGCTGGCAAGCTGTTCATACCCTATGTGTAAAGTGTGTAAAAACAAAAAGGTAAACAATTTTCAGCTTAAAACAGTTTAATAAGAAACAGGAAAAAAATTTTACAAGGATTAAAGATTTTTGCACAAATGAAGTATAGCATTAATAAACGAATCTATAACAGTCAAAGGAAATGAAGATGAAAATCAATAAAAAATATAGTACAAATGAATCTAAGCTAAAGATAGAAACAAGCGTTGAGCCATTCAATCAGTAAGTAACATGGAGGAAAAAACTGCAAAGAAAAACAAAATTAATGAATTTCGTTACGAACAAAAAGCAGACAATATTCTTAAGAAATGTTTTATATTATAGACTGTGCAAGGATGGCAATGAAGATTAAGATGACAAAAAAAAAACAGATTGAAGAACGAGTTGCAGTTGCTGATTGAATTCATTGAACAGAAATAATGAATTTCGAAAACAGCTGTTGAAATTAATAAAGTTAGCAAAAAGTTTGAATTGAACAAGGTTTAAAATAAATTAAAATACTAAGGAGAATATTTAAAAAAAACTCAAATAGAGTGAGAAGAATGAAAAGTGTGGCATGAATTGGCATGGAATATGCATATGTTTTAAATAGGGTGTCACATACCCTTTCATAAAAATAAACTTAGAAAAGCATAGCGCATAGTTACAGATGAAGACTTTATATTGATTAATTTCGTCAAGATTTTTAAGAATGTATAAAATTTTCAGCCACAGTACACAATTGGAAAGAACTCTGTCTAATGTCGTGACAACTCTGTCAACATAGCTTTGTGAAATTATGGTAAGTAAACCAGAAGATGACAGACTGGGTATACAAACAGATGATCATATAAAATGGAACATGCGCCTGATGGACAAAAACCAAGCAAATAACTGCTGAAAAGTAACTAGATAAATTAGAAACAACTGAAAGAACAACACCAAAACTAGGTATGGAAGCTGTAACTAACATAGGCAAGACATAAAAGTGCCACATTACCATTTATTGACGCAGATGCGGTTTATGGCTTAACCAGTCAAAACCTTCGAAAAAGATGATGAAGAGTACACAGAACAAAAGGCATATTAAATATATGTTTGAAATACTTGTTTTTATCTCAAGGCGTACTTAAAAATGGTTCTTGAAGTACAAAACGGCAATGATTTATATATTAAATCCTTAGAATAAGTTTTAAAATAAGTATAAAATTCTTGAAATTGGTATAAAAATCGACTTGTAAGAACAAATCTGTACTCATGTCAAATACCAAAGTCAACTACCAAATGTCAACTAAGTAATTTTTAACTTAAAATAAGTAGAAAATTCTTAA
Source organism: Leucophenga montana (assembly GCA_035044765.1). Taxonomy (NCBI): domain Eukaryota; kingdom Metazoa; phylum Arthropoda; class Insecta; order Diptera; family Drosophilidae; genus Leucophenga; species Leucophenga montana. The sequence continues at coordinate 1,594,677 of JAWNNQ010001640.1, read as the reverse complement.
ATCAATCTCTGAGAGCAAAAAAAAACTGAGAGTAAAATCAAATTTGCTCTCTCAGCTGTTCCAATTACTTCGCAGCGACAGAAAAAGCTGGGAAAGCAATGTGATGTGATACGGCAACTCCACGGACTCAGATACCTGTTAGCCGAGGTAGTTAACACAGTGCCTCGCGCATGTGTCATGGTTCGATACACCAAACTTTTGATACTACTATGTATCAATTCAAAAGTTCGAAAATCCTGGTTTTTTATCAGTTTTTAAATTTTCCAACACAAAGTATTGACCTATAGTGTCATACAGGATGCATAATATGCAAACTTCTGGTATAACTATTTCATCTTATCTTATGTCGTCTTTAATATATCCTTTCCGATTTAACAAAATTCTGATCAACATTATTTTACACACCGTTTAGTTGTATTAAAAAACTGCAACAAAATTGCTTTAAATTTTAATCACTTTAAAAGGGTTACTCACACAAAAAGTTTAGATATACATTGTAGATATCTCTGCGATAGCACAACGCATTACAATTTCGTAGTATACTCTATAGGGTGCAACTTTCTAAACTTTATGCATATAGTTTTTAACAAACTGCAAACTAGCTATGTACAAACAAGTCAGTATAGAAAAAACACAACAACAACAACAACAAAAATACTTGAGAAACTTAATTGGTGTTATGCACTGGTCAAGCAAAGTGCAGCAGCAATTCCGAGCAACCACTTTATGTTGGTGACAATCAAACTGAATTTAAGTGTAAAAAAGTTTCGAGCCGCTGGCATACCGACGAGGACAATACTTTTATACGAGCACTACTGCGAAAATTTCGTTCTAGGGAAATATACAAAAATTTTGGTTTTCTAGTTTTGCACTTTGAAAATGCACTGACAGACAAGTACAATAACAATTTTTAGCATAAAATATTTGTCGTAGTATACGTGCGTTCTTTGTGTTGCACCGAAAAACAAAGAAACAAGTGTGGTAAAGTAAGTTACTTGACTATATAATGCGCTTTACAATAATAACTCGCTTATAGGCTAAGTAGGCGAAGGACACTTTAGCTGCCTTAAATACAACATTTCGCTAACTACTGTTCGTTAGTCGTAACGATTTAGCTAACTACTGTTCGTTAGCACTTAGCTAGTGAAAAGTTTTGCAGCGTCGCAACGTCTAAAATAGTAACAACAACCACAAACTCATATCAGCATAATTCGCTTGTTGCACTTCGTGCGTTGGTGTGGCCCGTCCTGCAAATTCGCATCGCTTAAAATAGTACGCAAGTAGCAGCAGGCACTTAGTTAAAAATATAAATAAAAAAGAAATATTTTTGTCTTTGCGGCGACAGTCAATGAGAAATTAATGATTTTCCGAAATAGACAAGTTGGTGAGACTTTGCGCTCAGCGCTGTTTTTGGTCATGATTCGAATGCCAGTTTCTTCTACCAAAGAACATATTTACAAAGTGTATAATTTATGAGAAAATTAAATTAATTAAAGCCCTTCGCTATAACTAAGGAGTTGTTCTAGCGAATGGCTAACCCTTTTCGCTAGAAAATAGCTAGCGTAAGGTGATGCTACCGCTTGACCCCTACCAACGACATGCCTATGTTAAATTCGTTAGGTAAATGCATGGAAGGTAGTTAGGCCGATAGTTAGTACTCACTACCAGTGTTGGGGAAATCGTTAGTGCAGCCGAACAACTGGGCTAATAAGGAAAAGTGAAGTTAAATTAAAATTGTTACAGCAACTAGCCAGTCTACACTCTAATTTTGTTAACTCAAACACAAGATATCTCTGAAAAAGAGTAAGAGGCGGCTCAATCAATCGATGCATCAAAATGAAAAGAAAATAAATCTTGATTGCAACTCGCTTATGGGAATAATGTTCTACACTATGTAACATACATGCTTCAAATTCAACAAACACAAATAAACAATCATTGCTGCAGTGTACAATAAAAAAGAGAGTGTGTAAACACAAAAAAAAAAAAAGAAGATGTGTACTACCAAAAAACAAAACGGAAGCTAGGCTACTCACTCAAGTATTGCCAATTTGCCGGAAGGAAATCCCACTTTGAGTGTCATTTTCCGCTTGCTGCTGTGATTTCATGAGCATTTTCATTTCTATCTGACCTTTTTCCAAGCGGCTTGTGTCTTTTCGCCATGATACTTGCTCGCATTTTGTTGGCCAACATTTTTTTGGTTACAAATTGCAACATTGTTTGGCTGTTAAAAGCACCGGAAATGCTGTACTCATTTCACTTCGATGGGCGAGCTTAGCTGATGGTGTGAGAAGGACTTGTTATTGCGGTTTTTGTGCGCGATTGTTGAACGTGATGTGTTTACTTTAATTTCGCAATTCCTTATCCTTGCTCCAGTCTAGTAGGTACTCTTGTAACGTAACTGGTCATGAAGTTGTGGCCAGCGATGCAGGCGAAATTAGCAAAAATCGTGATCATGTGATTTTTTTCATTCAATTTTTCTCCCGAAGTACGTGATAAATGTGTTTTAATTGGCGAATGCTTGCAACCAATGCAGTTAAAATGTGCAACTAGCTAAATGAAACAAAAAAATGTTTTGGTATAAATGGTTTAACTTTCAGTTATTCAATTAAATGGTGTGTATTTGTGTTTTTTTTCCAGAAATTCGTTGAAATTAACTTACTGTCACTTTTATTGCATCAGATGTTTTCAAATAAATTCATCGAATACGCGAAATAAAATCTCCAATAGTGCTTCAGAAGTAAGTTGCTAGCTTGCTAGCATTCCACTACAGTCGAAGAGAAAAAGAAATAAAACATGCTTTAAAATTTCATGTTCCACATAACTCCCATCGCTTTGGTCTGCTTTTTCCAATTAAATTGGTAATCCATGACCAGAGTAAATGAATTTTCTGCTTATATCCCAAATCATATATACGGTTACCGTGAGTTCAGTTCATTTCAGTTGTTGTTTTTGTAGTCCAACGGTGTGTGCTGTAGTCCGTAGTTGTCTTTTCCTGAAATTTTGTGTTCTTAATTTTTATACTAGTGGGTACTCCTTGGTCGAGGTCAGTTATGGTCTGCATGTGCTGCATGTATCCCAACAGATCCATTTTACTGCTACATTCCTCGCTAAAAGTTTAAAAGGGTAGTGTTTCCCAAACGGAGAGCGACAAAAACAAATAATGTAACTTACTATTGGCCCACTTCAACTTTTTTGATTGAGCTAAATGTCACACAAAATTTCGCTACAAAACTTAACTAAAACATGGTGATGAAGACTGTAGCAAACACAGACATTTATACAAAACTAGGTGTGTATCTTTAGAAATTATATTAAGAGCAAAAAAACATCTGATGGTTATATAATTTCGAACAAAATAGTGGAGCGCAATATAATTTCCGCCTTTTTTTAGAAGAAAGTTGAAAATAAAGAGAACGTAATCTTCAAAAGCCATCCTGTTTCAATTCAGTTGACGAGAACAAAGTAACAAAACAGAGTTTCAAATTAATATTCCAAAGAACTAGACACAGCCTGGAGACAGTCGGAAATATAGCCTTATTCGATATTTTTTTTAACTGGTGAATTTCTAAAGGCAGAAACATCTCGTTAGGTAAGGCGCTGATTCAAAATAATGATCATCATGTGAAGAGTTCATGGAACTTAAATAAAAAATTGGCATTGCTAGTAGCTAGTTCTTTAAACTACTTCTTTGTACGCTACTTCAGACCGTCACTAAAGGTTGTGGTATTTATAATGTGTTCATCTTCAAATAAATGCTCTAGAGTTTCGTATGCATCAGCACAAAAACCTCCATTTAACACCAGGGAAGAACGCTCTGCGTACACCAACGCAATAGCTACAGTTTAACGTAATTGGTTTAGCTTTCGAATATAATTTACCAAGTAATTATTGCTAATTGTTGTTAAATGATTTATGATACAAACACTCGGATATTACATAGCATTAAAACTTTTTGTAAATTTATGCTAAAACTTTATGCGAAAAGAAACCAAAATAAAATGCAAAACATTCTCTTTTCAAATCAAACCTCAAATGAAATATACTAAAAGTAAAATTATTCAACATTATATCATTTAACAGCCTTAATTAATATATTCAAACTGCTAGAAAGAATGAATAAGTAAAAAGCTAATTGCTGTTGTGCTGTATTAGCAATCATACTCGTAATAAAAATTCGTAGACAAAAGTTAAGTTTATTGAAACGAACTATTCATACGCTACACATGCAGCTAAATACGAGAGATTAGCTTAGAGCACTTACGAAATTAGTGTAGCCAATTGAAGTTCACATTGTGCGCAATGGTAACCCTAAGTGTTAAAGTAGGCCGAACATTTTTATGTACGAACACTATTTGTGTTGTTTACAGGAACTTGAAAATTCTCGTACGTTGAAGCCGCCATCAAAGGGTGCGCGTACCCAAGGCTTTCACTCTATCTTCGCTGGTAAGAGTTACGCGGTGGCGGTAAACAAACTCAGCGCAGGAACCCATAATTGAAGAGGATTATTCCTTACAATTTGCTCAGAATTCAACGGATATACAGACGCTACCTCGATGAAGTATGACTAACAATCGTTTATGAGCCACTTGAGCTGTTTTCCAAAGAATTGGATTGGCCAATCCCAAGTGAATGGCAATCATTAACTTTGCACACTTTACAAATGTGGACTACTGCAAACGATTCCAACACGTCACGTAGTATAACAGTTTAATTCCAGTTTATTTAGGGTATACTTTATACACATAGAGATGCATTTTTGCAAATTTTTCTACTTTAAGTGACCCTTCCATGTGTAACAAACTACGTAAGAAAACTAAAACACTATTCCTAAAAAGTTTAAAGTGTACACAATGTAAAACAGACAGCAGCATGCCAATTGTTAAAAACCTTAAAAAAGAGCCTAGCAAAGCCATACAATGACATCAAAGCCTATAAAGTTGCTCCTCTAGGCCCACTTTAAGCTTGATGACTGACGAGCTCGTTTAAATTATTGCCTTCAGTTAATTAGACGTTGATTTTAGCAAAGCATAAAAAAATGTTAAGCAGCTTCATTTATAATTGAGCAACGCGTTCCCCTTACTGATTTTATATAAATTATGCAACGCGTATATCGCTCGAGGTTGAAAGCTACTATATACGATTGTAAGCATAACTGGATGTGCTGAAGTTATGCGCATAAAGCGCCCAAAATGGCAGCATAGGGAAAGGCGTTTGCATAATGGAACTTGGCTGACAGGCTGGATGGCTGGATGGCTGGCTAAATGCCAACTGAGTTGGATTTGCTTTCTTTTATTTTAAAGCGCGTGATTTTTACCCCCAAGTGCACAAGGGGATTAAAATATAAAGCAACTTTTTTTTTCGAGTTGCCTTTTATTCATGTAGCATTTCAACGTCCAATTAATATTTCAAGCGAATAAAATCGCATTTTGCTTTTTTTTTTATATGTATTTGTTTTTAAATGGTGAAAACTTTTTTGCGTGTAGACATTTTCAATATTTAATGGTAAAAGTCATTCAACTTAGTTTTAATTCTATTTGGAGTTTTAATTGTAACGAAATTTTAAAAGTAGCTTCCGGTTTTGCAGTTACTTGAAATACTCCATTTGTTTAAAAATACTACGGTTCTACCACTCCGTTCCAAAATAAAGTGCGCAGTTCTAGCTTTTATAATTCAAATGTCAATCTCCAATAAAAATACTATCCAAACTTAAGCTTCGAATGAATACTAATCCAATTTTCAAAAGCCCAAAAATGAAATTAAAATCAATAAAATGCAATAAAACTAAATTAAATTAAATTTTATGCAGCAGCTCCCTGCATTGGCATAGTATCTAGAGAAGAAAGCTAACTTATGCATAAACTAGTATAAGTAAACTACGCGTAAGTATGTATGAATGAATGAATGAAATTCTATTAGAAGCATATGAAATGCACTTATACTAATGAATAATTAATTAATTTTGTTGCAAGTGAGCAAATGAGCAAATGAGCTATACCCGTAGATGCAAGGTTATAAAATATAGATTCAGATAGTTAGTGTTCGTTATAATGTTGCAGCAGCTGTGGCAAGTTCTTGAGTTCAGTTGCAATATGCAACGGGTGCAAAGGAGCAACAGCGCAGTAGCTACAAAAAAGCTTCAAGGATGCAAATTATGCACAAAGCCAGGCAGCAGTTTCGCGGCGCATATTTTATATTTTGTCTAGATCACATCTCTAGATATTTTGTTAAAAGCAAGTGTTGAAAATATGTATAATGTATTTTGAATAGATTTCATACACGGAAAAAAGCCCTCGTTTCTTGGAATAGATATTATGTAGACTAGTCTTATGCATAGATTTATGTGGGTATACTTCTAGCATCGTTTACAGTGCTCTTGTTAGGATGGACATCAACGCCCCCGTAATGCAGACTAGATCCTACCGTTTTGGCCGCTCCATAAGCTTTAGGTATGTGGATTTCTTCAAGGCTTGCCACCATACCAGAACTCCATGAAATAGTATCGGTCGCACTACTGAAATGAAGATCTAGTGCATCAGCCTTGATGAGAGACTCCATGTGCTGTTCAACATCTTTTGCGATACACACTTGTTGTCACATTGAGTCTCCATGACAGCTTCCTATCCAATACTGTTCCAAGATATTTTACACTGTTCTTAGGTACAAGCAGTGTTCTGCTTATTTTAGATGCGATCCATTGCGGCCATCATGTATCTCTTAGTAAAAAGAATGAGGTCCGTCTTTTCCGCACTGATACTGAGACTAAGATATTAACACATCTTGTATGTATTGCTTGTACTTGAATAACCAGTTTATAAACAAACACTATAAGAGATTATCAGAAGAGATTATTAACTTGGAATTAGTTCCTAAACATATTTATTTTAACCACCTGCTGCAGTTTGTACGCATAAACTATAAGAATTGCAACCAATACAAAATCTGCAAAAAAATGCTTGAATTATACAACACTAAAACTTGGGTTGTGCAACACTAGACTAAAAGATCAACTCCAATTCAAAATCAAATTAGTTAGCAAAGCCTAACAGCCCCAAAACACAATTCAAATTAGAATTATGTATGTACATCATATACAAGTACACACGAGGGCAGTTTAAAATGTAAAGTAAAGTAAAATTAAACTGAACTATCTCAGTTCAAGGGAATTACAAACATTCATGTGTTTGTAATTCCCTTGCACAATTTTGATGATATTTTTTTTTTACTTATGGGTTGACTTGGATGGTTGGATCCAGTAGGTGGTGTCGAGATTCAGAATTTTTTGTTGCTCATTTTTATGATCAACCATTTGCGTTCCAAAGTTACGCAAAATGATAATTAATTTAATTTGGTACACCCTCGTTTCATGTTTTGCTACTTCGATTGCAAAACGTAGTTTAACTTAGTTTAATATACAACAATGAATAGAATTTAAGCATAAATTCTCGTATCAAATTACAAAGTTTAGTCATGCATTGTGATTGTATGGATTAATTGAGCTGAGAATTGTGTCAGTATTATTTAATACTATAAATGAACTTGTACTACATATATGGATAGATACATATAACAGAATTCTTGAAAAAGCTGTGAGTATGACGGCAATGTTTATGAAACCATTAGACAGTCAGAGACCGACTGAAGTTCTTGAGATTCCTGTTGCTTTTTGATTTCTGTGCAACAGCGGCAAGTAAAGCGAAAATCTGAATAACTTGAACCAATTTTCCAGTAATACTCGCAATTAGTTAAGATACTCGTAGCACAGTTGCACAGTTGATTTAATATATCAGTGTTGTAAAGTAAAGGAAATCTGGTATTTTTATAAAGTATTGATAACGGTCACACTATTCAGAACAACTGCCGAATTTTTGGGCAAGACTTTTTTTAAACCACATTTTTTTGCATGTATGTAATAAGTGACTGAGTGTTTATTTCACTATCTCTACGGACTAATGCGCATTCATTATGCCAGCAATCAACGAAGAGCCACATCAAATGTATGCAAAACCTCAACTCGAACCTTTAATTGTCTGACTACTGTCAAGACAAACACTCAAAGGAGCATTGACTTCACACTGCCTGTCAGTCTTGCTTATCGAGAAATATATTTCTGCTGCTAGATTGAAAATTCCATTGAGACACAGTTTTTTATTTCTTTTTTTTTTTTAGCCTTTGGTTATAAACATAAAAAATGAGCATAAAATCAAACACATCAAAGCGTCAAGTAGTATTAACAGCAAAAAGTGTAAAAGAAATAAGCCACAATTCACCAATAAAAGTAAGAAAAAAAGCGAAGGCAAATAGCCATTGGTCAACAGCAAACTCAAACATGGAACAAAGAAGCAACAGTGCGCTCTCTATGGGATGTGTGGAGCATACTAGAGCATACAAACTAGTATACGTATATCGATAAAATGTGACGTTGTCCTTCAAATAGTTTTAAAATTCGAAAGTATGTGCAGTGGTGCGTTGTTGATAGGATTTTCTACTTATGCTGAGCATGCTGAACTGAAGCAAAAAGCATCATGGCAGCAGAAAATCTTCTAACGCAATACCAATAAAATTTTTGTTGGATATAGTATTGTAGTAGATATCTGTCTCAACTTTAGTATAAAAGTGATTTGTTTTTGCACGAAATACCTTTGACTTGGCTTTGGTTTTAACAGCTATGAGAGCTTGGCTTTTAACTCGACCCATGCACTCAAAGTTGTTAAAAGATTTAGAAGATATTTCAGCATATGTTGCTTAGATTTTTGTGGAAAAACGAAACTCTGCAGTCGGGTAGTAGCTTACTTTCAAACATTTTTATGCTTGATTAAATGGCATGAAGAGTGATTTAGAGTGGAGTCAGTGCAAAAGGTGTCAAACCAAAACCCACCCAGCACATATGACTTATTGTATTATTGTATCTCTGTGTACTTAGCTTCTGTAGCTATCATGACCATGGTCAGCACACATCTTGAACGTTGATTGCCTGGTTGTTGTTACTGGTTTGCATTGACTGGCTGGATTTATTTCGTTCCATTTGGTTTATTCATGCTCTGTGTGCAAATATACTATGTACAAATTTAGTGCTTGTGAAGTTAATACTGGTTTTATGTGCAGTCTATAACTTTGTATGATGCTTAATTTACGAGTTTTCAGTATAGCAAACAAATTATTTTCAATGAAAATATATATATTGTAATTGACTTCAGTCAACTGAAAATTGTGTGTTTTAAAAATCTCTTCTTTAAGCCGTGTGTGTAACTTGTAACTTTAAAAGAATAACATAAATAATCTAGATATGCTTAAATCAAATTTAAAAGTAGCTTTTTCACATTCAGAAGTGTTTAAAAAATACCGTTATAAGCTTTATGCACACCACACCGTATAGTTACGAAACACCTTTCAAACCGTGAAACAGTTATAAATGCAAGATTCAATATGTGTGAACAGAACGCAAACGTTCAAAACGTAACGAAAACAGTGTTGGAAAATTTCTTAGCTAAGCTATATGTTTTAATAAAACTTCCAATTGTAATTTCTATAAATTTTGCAAGTAATAAATTCTCTTAAATGCACGCCACTCACTTTCCTTCATTTGTTAACGTTAACTAAATATTTATATTTTCATAAAAATATGCAAAACGAAATTGTTAGTCAAACCTAAAGCTATACTGAATTCAATACTGCCTCAACTGAACGATTTAACTCCGGCTTTTTTTGCAACAATGCATTTTGCAGCTGACATGCCACAGCAGCAGAATCAGAAGCAAATCCGACCTCGGCTTGCCACAAAAAGTGGGTTAAAAACAGCGACCCCAGCATTTGAATGTACATTTTTATAGTATCGCCAAGTGACTTAATTAACTTTTTCCTATTCCACTGAGCCGTGGCGTAGCAGTGCCATTCCGGCTCGTTCTTTAGCATTGTTTACTCGCGCAAAATAGAAAAATAAATAAAAATGAAATGAAAAATGAGCAAAGGATACGGAAACGGAAAAACAAACAACAAAATTGCCTGGGAAAAGTGCAAGGAACAATTTAAATTAGAAAAAAAAATAGCTACATTTTTTATGAGAAATAAAACATTCGTAAGTAGCGTAAAAAAAAAATAGAATTATAAATAGCGCTAATTGCTTTTGTTCAATTTTTCAAGCATATTTTATTCAATTTGAAAATGAAATACAAAATTTTAAATCTGGGTTGGATACTTGAAATATTTCAATTTGGAAATTGGAGAATTCCAGCACATGTATTAATAGACGAACTGGGGAAATGGATTACTTTTTTTTTATGTGAAAATTAGTTCTGGACTCAGTCCGGTACAAAGCTTTAATGGAGTTCTATATTAGTCGATGTATCAATGTATTCGAACGCATTTCATAAAGATTTGCGCTACCTCAGCCATCCTCCATATCTTCGCTTCCGGCCTAATCCAAGTTTTCTGAAATGAGAAATTTTATGCATCAAAAACTTTAATTCTGAAGTTCAATATGGAAAACACATCATAAAAGCCTTACAACACTTTTGTGTTTGGCAAAATGTTTTTTAGCGGTAATTAAGGCCTGGTCAGACGGTCTTATATTTACGTGTCATGTTATCTGACTTAAGTTTCGTGCAACTGTCAAAATATCACATAAAAATAATATTTTGTGGTCAAACGAGTGCGCTATAAATTTGACTGCTGCACTTTTAGAGTTTGCCAATGGCAGCAGAATCGCATTTCCAACACTGTAAACTAAAATGGATAAAGCTGAGCAAATTTGTGCTATATTAGCAATTTTTCTTTTTTTGCCATGTTTCGCGTTGAAAACAAATTTAAATTTTTGTAAATTTAAAAAAAAAATTAATTTCTACTCAATTCAAACTCAACCCTGAGCCCAAGTGCAACTGAGAGATGAACTGTGAACGCCGCCTATAGCGACACCATTTATTTTGTGCCAGTCACCGCACACAACTACAAAAAAATAAATAAAAAATAAAAATAAAAACCGCAAACAATGAAGCGTAAAATACAGGAAAAGGAAATTAAATGGCAGTCACTCTAGCAGTCACCGACAAGTATGCGGCGTTGCCATAGTTCCGCTGTGACTTTAATACGAAACGTGCAGACTACGGCGTTGGTTAGCTTCTGAAGTGACAGTGTCCGTCCGTCCGTCTGTCCGTCCGTCTGTTGTTGAAGTGTTCATCACGCGCGCTGACCATTGTCCATTTGTGAACGTTTAATGCGACTTGATGGTTGGTGGTTTGTTCGGTACCTTTCAGTGTAGTTTAGTTTTGGGTTCAACAATTGACGCGGCGGCGGTGGCTTTTCCTGTCAGTCGAGAAAATTGCATAAAGCTGTGCAAACTAAGTTTCTGTTGTGGTTTTGCATTTTATTTACAGCCAATTTGTGAAATACAAGAACGCTGGTTTTGGTTGGAAAAACAATAGCTGTGGAAATACAATACATGGGGAGAAATAATTGAAATACTTGTGAAAATGGCATTGCGTACTGAGCGAATAAATGCTTTTCAAAATACTATTTTAATGCATTTTTCAACACTGTGTGTGCTTAATGTGCTGTATAATTATCTGTGTTAATTGTTATTGATGCATTTAACAGATTATGCATTTGATTTGTCAAAGTATGAAATGAGTTAAAACATTTAATTAAATGTTATATCCACATTGTATTTGATCCTTAATTTTTAACTCTATTTCAGAATTTAGTTGGCTGATCAGAAGACAATTTTGTTCAATGATTTTAAGCGTAAATTAACAAGTTATTAAAGTACGACCGGACCGATAGGGTGATTGATATGTGAGCTCGATTATGTTCTTTTTTATGATGGAGTTTTAAAGATTCTTAAAACAACTGATAATGTATATACCTCAGAAGAAGCAGTACACAGCTTCATCAGGACCGAATCTAAAGAAAGCAACATTTGTGTGAAGCATTAGTTTGTACGAGTGTGGAGAGCAGTGTCTGACGTATACCAGTATGGTATATATAACGGTCTTGATTTTTGAAATAACATAAACTTCTATATTAAGTATAATCTTCAACTTGGAGTTTGCAGCTTTTAGAGTATTAATATTGAAATCACCAGTTTTGCGCTATAGGACTTTGTACTGTATCAATGAAGATTTATTCATGCGCCTAACATGTGAAACTTCCAAACCAAATTTGGATACACTCGCTTCAGTAAAAGGATGATTTCTAACATGGTCTATGTGTATAAAAATATATATTTGTACGGAAGCTTTTTGCTATTTTTACTAGTGTTGAATATGTTGTGATGGTTAATATGAAAAAAGTATCATTTACAAAGATTTCTAACTATACACTATTACGAATTCGGAGAGTTTGTATGCCATGGAGTTCCTAACCGAAATACATATTTTATGTGATAGCTATTTTATGTGATAGCTTATACTATAATTTCTTAATAAAGAAGTTACCTATACTTCTAATCGGATCTTAGACCAAATTATATGCTCTAGAGATCCAGCACAGTCTAGTCCAGATCTATGTGTAGTATTTATGGAATTATTATTAGAAATTTCATACCAAATTTGAAACTTCTTACTTCAGCAACGAAAAAGTGAAGATCTACAAAAATCTTTATCAGTATAATAGATTTATATTAGTATTATATGCTCAATCTTTTTATGAGATTCAAATTTGAACTGTCCAAACTAAATCCAAAAACGTCTAGAAATCAGAACATTTATGGGATTCATTTAATTTCTGAAGTTCTCCTTTCATCTATAAAATTGGGATACTCGCCAAAAATCTATATCAGTATAAGTTTGTATAGCAGCAAATTTGATAGTGAAATGGTAGTGCATAAAAACTAAGAGTTTTGTTTTCTTTTGTTTGAAGAAAACAGCCAAATCCTAAATTAAATTTTCTAGTTAAGTTCTATAAAAATAATATAAATTCAATATTTTTGATGATAAATTGGTTTAATTTTGATTATTTAATGTAATAGTATATGTTATAAAATAATATAAATGTTAATTTTTACTTACAATTTTTGAATTAAATATATATGAATACAATTTGTCGTAACATTTTTATGAGTTAAACAAAAAAAAAACAAAATTCGTGAATACATTTATATAGTGCTATGCGGATTAATTAGTAGATGTGCACAATACAAAATAAGTAAAATTACAGTTATTTTCGCTTAAAATTTAATATTAAAGTTCACTTAAAACTTCATAGCACATATATTTCACAAATAGTTCTTACGTATTCTTTGGCAAGTGCATGGCACAATATTAGCATTAGAGCTTCTATTTCGTCGTTTGTTTGTTATCGTTGTCATTTGTTTGCAAATCAAGTTTCAAATAATTGAGCATATTATACATGTATAATACGTGGTTTAGTAACGGCACTAATGATCGAATTTCGACCAAGAGGCAGACTTTTAGTTACTATTAAAGTCGTCGTTGTGTATATCGTATAAGTGCAAATTCATTTTAAAATTTACACGGACTGCTGTGACCTGAATCGGCGCTACTAATGACAATGCAAGGTCCATTTATAACATTAACGGAACTCTCAGTGCGCCAATCGCATTCGATGGGCACAAATTGACCCTTCTTCATGATGATCTTATTTTTCGTAATGCCATACCAGGCATGATTGTTTTCATTGCGGGTTATGGGCAAACAATTCTCATAGACCTCGACAATATCCGAATGCATGGTGTCCATGATGAAATCCAGACCGCAATTCAACTGTTTGTGCAATATATAAGTGGTACTGTTACTGGTAAACGATGACCTGCACCGTTGACAAGCCAACGGATAACTTGCCTGCGACAAGGCAGCAAGCTCATTCACTTGCGGCATTGGTGCTTTTATCTCGTGCAATCGCTGAACATTTCCCATAATATCTTCGAGAATGAGAAAACTCTTGTTGCGTGCATTCGGCTTCAATGTTTCGCTAATGTGATAGGGCACCACATACAACTCTTTGCTGAACTTACACTGTTGAAAGCAATACAAATTGACGCGCATTGTTGGTGGTAGATAACCATTATATTCGCTCTGATGCTTCACATAACTATCACGTAATGCGGCCAATTCAGCGGGTGAAGTGCTCGATGAGTGCCGACCCTTCTGTGAAGTCGATAGCTTAGCGCGATACTGCAGTGGTAATGCCATTAACGGCTGCTTGTCGTCACCAGCTGACAGAACATCCTCCATGTTGCTGTTGCTGCTGCTGCTGCTGCTACTGCCTGGCTTACGCTTCACATGGACCTTTATACGCTTTATGGTGCACTCGTTAATATGCATTTGATAGCTGAAGGTCAAAAAACGATCGATGCTTTGTAGTAGCATTAGGTACACTGTGGCAACACACTCATCGACATCGAAGTGATGTTCAATATTAAGTTTGCTACTTTTGAAAATGAACACCTTATTGAAAAGGTGCACATAGATATCCAAACTGAACTCCAGCTGTAGCGAAGTACGGAATAGCCAGCGCAATAGATCCGGTATACTATGTGCGCATGCTGTGCTCAGAAAGTGTGTCGTATCGTCGCTGGCGCTCTCATCACATATAAAGAAACTCTCCAGATTGCGTGCATCCACAGTGTCCATAACCGCCGTTTGTTGTTTGTTTAGTTGTAATCGGTTTGTTTGATTCCGGGCTATCCAGTGCTGACTGTAGGGTTCGTCACGGCTCACCTGACTATAGCAAGAGAGGCACTCATGCACAAAGCCCTCAGCGGTGATCATCTGATGGTGAAATGTTTGTGTCTCCCGCTCGGTGGTGAAGGCGTAGTTCGAATAAAAACGAGACATATTCCTCAATTTGATTTTACTATTGCTCTTGATAGAAGTTGATGTATCGGAAGTTGATATTCTCAAGATTTGATTATGAAAATTTTAAAAGTTCTCAAGATTTAATTTGTAGATGTTCTCAAGATTATATTGTTGAAACGTTGTCAAAGTTTGATTCTTTAAATGTTCTCAAAATTTAATTTCAAAACTCTCTTTGAAGTGTTCAACTCAAGCTCTGATGTTGCAATGAATAGCTACGGGCAGATAACGCACAATTTATAGTTGGACCCTTGTCAAAGTTTGATTCTTTAAATGTTCTCAAAATTTAATTATTTTAATTTCAAAACGCACTTCGAAGTGTTCAACTCAAGCTCTGATGTTGCAATGAATAACTACGGGCAGATCACGCACAATTTATAGTTGGACAAATTATAGAAGTCGTTTAGTGATATCTGTCATTTTTATTATCTACCTGCTGTTATGCAGCGTGGCAATAAAATTTTATGATTCGCGGATTATACCTGCCTGAAGATTGGCACGTGTGTGTGGACTAGTTGTGCAAAACAGGATTATGATTGCAGATGTTCGTTTTATTACAGGCAATTACAGACAATCATGTAGTTTTTAAGAAAATACAAATTATAGCTATAATCTTTTGGTAAAATATCTGTAACTGAAAGGTCTAGAAAAATACTATGGAACTACTCATATGGAAAGATGTTATACTAACTTATACAGCGTCTATTTGTAACATTTTTTCAGAAGATTTTTAGAAAGATTTGTCTATGAAAGAAATCACTTCAATAGAGATTCTAGTGCTGAGAAGTTGTTTAGGATTTTCCAACATACTGTCATACGGTCATATTAAAAAGAGTAGAGAATTTTCCACGAATAAGCATAAGAGCTATTCCGGTTTTTCGTTGCTTGTTCTTAGCATATCTTAGAAATTCGTATTCTCGAATCAATTTCTAAGTCGTGACAATGGCGCGCGTACAGTTTTTTGCTTTTGATAAAGTTGAGTTTCACCATGGTGAGCAAACCGTTGTCTGCACAGGTCTGAATATTCACATAATATGTATTCAGTACTTTTAGCATGTAGCATTCATTTACTAGCTTGAAGTCTATCCCTTAAATTGACTTAGGACAGCTTGATTATCCAATACTATGTAATATTATGTTTATATTGCTTCGTTTGTCCTTCTACAATTACATGCTCTAGCACATATCTCTTAGGCATTGATTTCCGCTTGAAATAAGCACATTGGTAGGGAAAACCCTACAAATTTGGGTCGAAAAATACTGCCAACTGTTCTATCATTTGTCAAATTGGAGTTATCAATAAAGCAAGTATGTAAAACGTACAGAAAATCCTCAAAATGCGTAGGATTCGTTCTCCAGGGTTGGCGGTCATTTATGGTGACTTTGAATTTACTAACGCATGATAGCATCATTTATGAATGACTAAAACATCTTCATATGACTCGTAAGGTCTCTGTTTTTGAGTTCGGAGACGTATTGTAAACTGAGGGATCTAAGGACAAACATCAATTCTAGTATTATGGCAGTGTTGGTATACCTAGTAATACTTCGAGTTCATTTGTTAGCATGTCTTCATAGCTCTAAGAATGCCTACACAAACCAGTCACTGCAGCTTGCTCAAATCTTTTACGTTGCGTTGGTCACCAGGCTATGCAGGCATAGGTGACTATGGCTTTGAATGAACAAATGGATCATTTTGGCATTTAGTCCCCAGGTCTTAACAAATAACCGTGAACAAGCAAATAATGCTGCTGCAGCTTTTGATAAGACATTTTTCATTTGCGGATGCTAAATTATTGGAGATACTTCAAAAGAAGATTTGAAGATTTGTGTATAGTATTTGTAAGTAGTGTTCCAATATAAAATATTGTGCTTCATATTTAGTAATGAAATTATGAAATTAACCAAATACAATACACTAATTTAAGTAAACAAAACAGGTAGCAATGAACTCAATCTTCAATTAAGTGCTACAAAATAAATTTAAGATAATTGCTAGTCATACTTGCAGAAGCAAGTTTTCATTGCTCCAAATGAAATGCCACCCACCAAATACTCGTAATACACTAAAACGAATACACACAGGAAATTATTGCGACTAAAATAAAAAATATAAAAAAAATAAAATAAAACTAGAAAAACTTTTCAGACAATTTAGGGATTTAGTTGTGCGATTTTCGCAGCTATTATTAAATGAAAAATGTTGAATGTGGCGAGCAAAAAAAAAATGAAAATTTGAGAAAAAAATACACTGTATATAATAACAAAAAACCAAAAAAAAAAAATTTACAAAAAAACAAAAAAAAATAAAATGAAAATACACGCCGAAGCAAAACTTTTCTAGCTAGCAGACCACAGCAGCAGAACAAATAATAATGGACGCAGCAGTCGAGTATACTCAACTGCAAGATACGCTGCACATAGTCTAAGGTTCTTTATTGAAAGTGTTTGCATCTTTAGCTATGTGGTATATTTAAACGGAATCAACCTAAGCAGCAGCTACAACATATCAAGTTCGTTCCCAAGGACGATTGGATTTTCGCCGCGGACCAATCTGTATAAGGAGAGGAGAGTTGTGCAAGGTTGTCCACGTCAGCTCAAGTGATTGTACCAGCCCAAGTCAAGCTGTTACAACAGCAACAAATATCAAGCTTTTCTAGCTTACAAAATTGTTTTTCATACAAAAGCTCAAAAATGGAAAGTAGTGTTTTATGGCGGATTACACCTTATAATAGGTTTCTAACTTTAGTTCTATAAAATTCAAACTGGGCAGATCTTAGCAGTTTCTAAATATGCAAATTTTGTGTTAGTATCTTTTATAGCCAAGATTAATGGCGAACATGGTCAAATCAACTTCTGCATCGGATTATCTACACTTTATGATATTTACCATACGTTTCTTTGACTGTTACATACATTTACACAAATTCGATAGACACTTTTCGATTAAACGAACTATAGTTTACAGAAAAGCGCTCCACGCAGCCCATACCATGCCATCCCAGTACACCACACCAAAGTCTAGCGACAGC
Organism: Leucophenga montana; assembly: GCA_035044765.1. Taxonomy (NCBI): domain Eukaryota; kingdom Metazoa; phylum Arthropoda; class Insecta; order Diptera; family Drosophilidae; genus Leucophenga; species Leucophenga montana. Next base: position 1,576,838 of record JAWNNQ010001640.1, on the reverse strand, counting down.
AGAGGCTAGAGGCTATTTATTGTGGCTTTATTTTTGGTGGCCGCGAGCCAAAAGCGCGCACGATACCCAAGCGTACAGGCACCATGGACTTTGTGGTGTTTCGTTGGCGGCGTACTCCTTACTGCGTTGCTCCTTGCTCATTGAATCTCAAATGCTGCCGCAAATTTCTGGCTAATTAGCACAAAATATGTAATTGATAATTGTTTGTGTGCAATTTAAATATGATTTAAGTGTATTTAATGGGGCGTTGGTGAAATAAATTTTATGGCTTTTTAAAAGTTTTACTCTACAAGTATGTACATAGGTGAGGTGTGCTCTGGTGCTTAGGCAGCATTTGCAAAAGAAAATTAAGTTGCTTTTACAAGTTCATTGAACAATAAAACTTGAAAGTTATTCTCGCCTGCGCAAGTCTTGAAGCGCAAACATTAAATATAGCTACTACTGCACATTTTTTCAGAACAAATCGAATCGATGTGTTTATGCACGATGACAGCCAGGCGTTTCAAAGGCATCAAACTGAAGTGTCGAAAGACGTAAATCAATACGTGAAATTGGATTATTTGAAACGCGTACGAGATGAAGCATTCCATCAAGCGACAGATACTCTAAGCTTGTCCAATACTGGCTGCTGCGCCACAATCAACTCAACGTTATGAAAGATGCGAGTAAATAGAAAATGACAGCATAAGAATGAATGAAAGTTTCAAAAACAAATACAAATGTGTAAAATGCCAAAAGGACAAATGCGAAAAAAAAGATGTTTTTATTAGGTTTAAACGTAGTTTTTAGGAGCTACAACACTGGCAGAGATGTAGTGGCAAATGGCAGCACCAATTCGGTGTGGTGTGTTTGTTGAGTGTGGTGAAAACAATGTTTGCTTAATAAGAGTGGCATTATTATACACATATGTATTAAATTCCAGTAACTCTCTTTGGATTAAGCTAAATTGTAGGTTTTACTGATTTATAACGGTACTTTTTATTAATCTTTGATTCTGGCATTAGTGTCTAATTATTGTAAAACCGCTGATAATTTTTTGTGACGTAAATTGAAGAAATTAATCGTGGGCGACATGCGCTTTCAACAGAATAACTCTAAGTGCAACATAAGTACTGAAACATAGACTTTTTACATGAGTGCTTGCCTAGCCGTGTGATTTTGCGATTCAGATACGTTAACTGGTAATCGAGATCGTTCGATTTAACATCAATAGACTTTTGTCTTTTGGTTGCGCGAAGTTACGCGCCTAGCATAATTGAATGTGGAGCAGCATTTATGCCGAAACGTAATCGTAAATTGAGCCAAAAGCAGGAAGTTCGATGTAGTCCACCTTGAACTAGTGACAAAACTCTGATAAATTTTGGGAACTATACTAATTAAAATAAATATTTGTTTGGAGATTAGTATACTCGTAGATGCCAAATATTTGATGAGCCTGTGATTGGTTTAATGAATTTTTTGGTTTCGGATAAAACCGTGGCCTAATGTAGCTGAAGTTTTACGAAATGTGTATCAATAATTTAAAAAATGTGCAGTATTTGTTATGCGAGGTTGGTTTAGAAAATTATGCGAAATATAGCAACTAACAAACTGTCCAATCCGTAACATTTTACAACTTAAATTCTAAATACCACATTAAATGAGACTCTGTAGAAAGCATAAATAATAAAACCGATGATGTACTGTGTAAATACATATAACAACGCTAACTTATTGACGTCTTGTACCAGAGCATCCAACACAAATAGTCCTTTTCTTTCAAGGACAGCCCAGCGCCTTAACGCTCATTGTACATAATGAATTGCACGCGCAATGCGTTCGACGCCTTCTACCATATTTTTCTTGTCAACTTTTTCGCACTCAAGTTTCTTAAAAAAAAAAAAATATTGAGAATGAAATGCATTAAGCGTAATGTGAGCCTACAAAATGACCGCTAAGACAAATATGACAGGACATTTGAACAAAGCCAAATTACACAATCTGCTCTGAAAATGAAAATGAAAACAAAAGCAGTTTTAAATTGACTTTAAGCTTCAAAATTTCACAACTGGCAAAATGTTCAACTATGCTTGAAGCGATTTAATAATTTTTGTTCGTCTGGGCTCTAACTACGTTATATACTTACATAGTAGATATAATCGATTTTACAGCTTTTGCGCTGGAAAATTTTGCTGTCCATAAATTATGAAGAAATGTCGTTGTCAACGTATTGTAGTAGTTGTATGCATGTCGTCGTCGTCGTCGTAGTCTGTAGTACGTGATACTAAATCGTCTGGAATTTACGCGCCGCCACTTTTATAGAACTGGTTTTTCTTTTTCTACTGTATTTTACACTATTTTTCGGCAGTCAGCCAGTGGGTGCCGGGCTGCGGCAATAATAATTCAAAATACGGCGACACATTAGTTCCGCCATTTTGAGCAGACGCTTTGATAAATGAAGTTTAATGTAGTGACTGGTAGTGTGGAAGATGTGTTTTACTGGAATTGTGCTGGGGTATTAAGCAAACAGGTTGTTCTATAAAGCGTAGTTTAGTGGTTTTGCGGTTTTGCGGTTTTTCTCTTTTTTTTTGTTTGGTTTTTTTTTTTTTTTTTTTTGTGGAGATAATATTAATCATTTTAAAAAGATATGCTTAGAGAAAACTCAAACGAATATGTGCGGGTATATATTGAGTTTATTGTATAGAATTTACATACTTTTCTATATAAAAGATTAATAGTCAACCGCATAATAACGTATGGGTGTTTCGGATGGTGTCCTTCATAATGTATGTATGAAGAAGTTATTTCCGGCATTGTCCAGTGTAGAACAATCTGTATACGAGTAGAGTATGAAAACGTTCGAATGAAGAAAAAAAAATGAGCCAAATGATTTTCACCCTATTTCTCACATGTGGTGATATAAACCTAAATCGGTGAAAAACTTGTTAAACTAATTGTTCTAATAGAGTATAGAAACCAATATTGAAGACGCTCAAATGTTGAAAAAAAAATGCCCGACAGAACATTTTCTGCCTTGGGCGAAAAATGTTTCAGAATCGGCGAAATATGTGCTTAATTATCTGTTGTGTAGATCACAGAAACCGAAATTAAAGCCATTCGGGCGCGAAATAATTTTCCCCACATAACATTTTACCACGTTTCCCACAGAGGTGAATTTTTAAAAAAATTTGTATATTTTTGTTTTAGATTATGTAAACCGAGTTTCGGATAAAACAAAAGTTTTCACACATTTCCTCAGTTGAAGGTCAAATTTTTAATTAATGTTTAACTCTTTGTTGTGTAGAGTATAGAAACCAAGTTTGAAGAGGAACAGATAATAAACAAAGTTTCCCTTACAACCTTCGACTACCAGCTTTCTCCCTTAGTGTGTTGACGTTGAATTAAGCAGTCAGTCAGTCAGTCAGTCAGGACTGCATGTAGATAGACATACATTAAAATAGTGTTCAGCAGCTTAAATAAAATGAAATGAAATATAAATCTGTTTATGGCAAGTTGTAAAACACATTGTCTAAATCACTGAGCCACTTCTTCTTAGTCTCCACTATGACGCACCATACTTTGTTGGTACACTTTAACTTAAAGCTCAGCTTAACGGAGAGCGGCTGAACATCGAGAATGAAAATTTAAAGACTATGTACCCATATTCATCTTTATCAGTGTTCTAAAGGCCAAAAGCGCATTAATGTGGAGAGTTAGCAGAAGTACCTACTACTTAGCTGCCTGGTTGTTCAAGGCGCGAAATTTGCGCGCTAATTGACGAATCGTTGCATCTTGACACAAAATTACAGTGATTAGAAGTAGCTAAGTAGGTAAGCCACTCGATGGTGATGCTCTGGCGGTTAGTATTGGGTCTAGTACTACAATATTCAAGTTTGGCAGCAAAAGTTTCTCATATTGACGTTCTCCTATTGTTCCAAGCGCGACTTGAATATTGGAACGTTGGTAGCTTCACTGATAATGCACACGTAGCTAACTCCAACCCTTAACCATTAACTTGAGCGGTGTTTAGAAATGAGATCTAAGTGACAAAAGCGTTGCCTGAACGGAACAAACGGTAAAGTCGATAGCAACGAGTTAAATTGGTTAGTGGGCAGGCACAGACAAAAAATCCAATATACGGAAAACCTTCAGCAAAATTAGAACTGTAGAAGAAGATCAGATTTAAATGCTAACAAAAAAGAGGGTTAAATCTTCGTGATGGTTTCTTTATCTATTAAGTAGGATAGCAGAACTTAATATACTGTAAAGAGACCCTCATGAATATTTAACCCTTTTTTTAGTTAGCATTAAATGAAAAAAATTGACTAGATGTAGACAACTACAGCTCTCTACTCTTCTGATCATATATACACTAGTTTCAAATTTTAGAAAATTATTTCTTCTGCTAGTATATCAAAATTCAAAGGGAATTGTAAAAGTGTTTAGTTGCATTCTAGGCAAATTTTCTTTGCACTTTCAATATTTCCAATAAAATTGTATTTTACAGTTTACTTAGTAAAAGTTCTCCAAGTAATGTGTTACATATTTAAATATCTAACAATATTTAAGAACAAATCCAAACAAAATGCAATGTGAGAAAAAAAAGTAAATAAAATTATATGTACCACCTACAACTCAAAGGCAATAAAACGCAGACAAAAACCATTTAATGAAGCACACCATTTAAGCATCAAAATCAACATAAAGAAAAATCAATTGTAACAACAGAAATCAGAAGATTTCTATATGACTGAACTCTATTCTATTCATTTAAATTGTCAATTTTTGATGCGTTGCGAAAAGACAATGTAGCTTCGTGCTCATTGTGTATTATAAGTACAGTCGAACAATGGGTAAATGTGTCTGTCTATATAGCACAAGCAAAAGACTCGTACATACGTGGGCAATTTAATAAATCAGTGACTTTTTGAATTTCCCGTCTAGTAACTTTAAATTAAAAACTGCTCCTGATGTCTACTATCTTTTGTCAAATTTTAAGCAATCTGCATCATTAAGTATGTATTTGACAGCAATTGAAAGGCAGACAGACGAACAGTAACCAGAAATTTGCCGCGTCGATTCGACCAAAGAAAACTACTGTTCAATCTACGTCTTGTTCGCTGATGTGCTGCAAGGGATTCATATTTATACACGTTCATCAAACGAAGTTATCACACGATTACTTTTGAGTTTAATTTCGGCATCGACCTTCTTTCTCTGCATCTGTCTGCCTTTCATTTCTGCTTTCAATGGCTTAAATTGAAAAAGACACTGACTTATCGAATTGCTCTCGTACTTAGATAATAATCAACTGACAAAAAATAAAGCAATTGTTAAGTTGAATTAAGATCTGAAGTTCGTGTAGGCGTTGTTCTATGCACAAAAGAGCGTCTGCAACGAAAAATAAACAAGTAGCAATAACTAAAATTAGAAAATCAAATGAAAGACCATGCAGTACTTTGTCAACGTTGATGATGACGATGGTGATGACGATGACATCGGTGTATCTTATCTACCAAAAAGTGTTATATGGTATGTAGAGATGGCAGCAGCAGCAACTCATATGTACAACTCATAATACTTATATACTCGTACATCTAGTCGATTTTCCTATAGCTACAGCTTCTATTAATAATATAACGTTGAGTTGATTCGCTTCTGACTCTTCTGCACTTCAAATACTCGTAGTACTTGGCAACGTTGCCGGCAGCAGTTTGAAAGACAGGCAATTGAGTTTGGAAATATATACACATGAAAATAAACTAATTCAAAATGTGACAAATGACGGTAGCAAAGAATCTAGAATACGCTATACCTATAAGCGATTTCTGGGGAATTCAAGTAAAATCTTGAAAGTTCTGAAATCAGTTTCACACAACTAGAACAACTATAATTCGTAATACTAGCGGCGACTGTGGTAATTGAAGCTTGTCACTCCATTTAAATATAAACTATTTTCTAAACATTATAGCTATCTGAATGGATATCATTTTGCTGCATCATGAAGCATCGAAATCGGTCTAGGTATGATCTCTAGTGTAATCTAACCTACACTTTAGACAAACATTAAAAATGTATATAAGCAGTAATAATTAATAGTTATCCAAATGAAGATCGTATAGTGTACCACCAATAACTATTAATTTCTTTAAAAGCACTCTACTCCGAATTATCAGTATCTTTAGTTATATCTAACGCGTGTTATAAAAAAGGTTCATTAATTAAGTATAACAACAACAACATTGAAAGCATAGGTCATAATGGGTCGATGCTTTCTAAAGCACGTTGATCAAAAATTTATAGAGATTGTTTACATTGGCTTCCTTTGTTAGATATGTACATATTTTCATATAATGCGAAACTATTAGAGTAAACGAGCGTTATGCTTGAATATATTCAATCACATGACTACTTTCACTCTTGTCCTCTTTTCTAATTACAAAAATATGTATGTAGAGCTTGATTTTTTGAACTCTAGTATGTATGAATGACACAATTGCACATGTACTTGCAAATATGTATATACATATATTTCTATTTAACCTCCTTTGCAGTTAGATATATTTTTTGCTCTTAGCGTGCAAACGGAGCGTCAGCTAAGTGCGAAAGTGACGGACGAAGCAAGAACTGTTGAATAGTAAGTAAAATTTAAAAAACTTCTGTGTTTGTGTTGCTCACTTGCCTTGTATTTTCACTCGGTTTACTCGTTTCTTATATCGAACCAAGTTTAGCACAATTTAAAATTGGTTGAAACATTTCGTTTTCGTTAGTATTAGTTTTTAAAGTATTACAGAGATTGTTGTAAGTATTTACTAAACAAATGTTTTGCGCAGCTCTCTAGTATAAATATAGATAGAGTTATATGAGCAACCCGAATTATACCATTACTACTGTTATATATATATATATATATATATATATATATATATATATATATATATATATATATATATATATATATATATATATATATATATATATATATATATATATATATATATATATATATATATATATATATATATATATATAAAACTAAACATACTTCACAAGTTCATCAACCTCTCTTTTAGTATATTACAAACTATATAATAAAATTACTATACTATACACACAGCGTATATAAAGTGTACCTATGTATAAACAACGCACCAGTCCTGAAAATCGCATATATATACAAGTATATAGTATACATCGTGCCAGTTTTTGATTTTTGTTTTTAAACTTATTTCAAATAGTATAATTGGTAAACAAGTTGTTGGCTTAAATAAATGCAATGCATTCGGCCAGAAGTATTAATTGCTCATTGCATACATAAATATTTTTATGATATGTGCATTACATGCTTAATGTCTGCTATAAGGTTATTATCAGCCATTAATAACAGTCATAGATATACACAGATATATACGTTCTATTGAAGAAGCAGACAACTTTATGTGGGCCTTAATTAATAGACTGCAATACTAATTGAATAACATTATTGGGGGCAGTGCTATGAATCTGCTGTCTGTTGTCATGCCTATGGTTTAATTTACCATGGAAACTTGTCTAGGTCAGCTGTGCTTTGGACTCTGAAATAAATATAATGATTTCTTTTTAAATCTGCGAAATGCATCAATTACTTCTTAGTTATTTCTCATTATTTAATCGGTTTTGTAAACATATATAAATGTTTGGCGCATGCTCCAACAGCAAAAATTTAAAGCACTAATGTGTCATCTTTATTACACAGCCACATCGTAAGGATATGGAACGACTTCAATAAATTGCAAAACGATTATTGTTTATGTGCACATTAAAAACTGGAGCAAACAAAAGCATCGAGTTGGCAAAGAATTCAGAAAGGACTTGCAGGAGTTGCTAAAGCAAGTTAAATTGGAAATAATATAGAAATTTACTAAAGGCACACAATGTGCTTTAAAAAGCGAAGTCAAATACAGTTTGAGCCTTTAGTTCCCAAAATGTGAGTAGAGTGAGTAGAGTATTTGTTTATATTGTATGCTCTCTTCCTAATATATTAGACATTTTAGAAATTTTTCTTAGTAGCTCAAATACATAACATTTTTAACCTTTAACACACACTTTAAGCCAAGGTTTTCTTACTTATTTGTGGCACGGTTTCCTGAAAATTTGTGTGCGATCCATTATCCACTGGACGGCAGCTATTAGTTGAAAATTAAAGAAGATTTTTTGTTTATAATTAAGAAAATATATTTATTTATAAAAGTTACTTACTCCATCTGGAGCCTACAATTACAGGACAGACAACATGCAGTGTACGTGCATCGCCATTGCCTGTATTATCCACATTATACCACATTAATGCTGAACCCTTTCTGGGAGTGAGAGATTTTTGTGTACGTGGAAATACAGTTTCACCACCTTGGGTTACATTGTTCAACTGAAAGTTTTAGAAAAAAGGTGAATATTAATTTTAGCCTGAAAAATTGAGCCACTTTTATCAAAATTGGAGTTACTAGAAATACCCTTGCTGGCAACAGATGTAGTGTTTAAACAAGTTTGTTGCTAATAAGTACCATCTATTATTAGACTACTTGCAAATTTTTAGCAATCTGCATCAATAGATTTATATTTCAAAGCCATATATGTAAGGCAGACAGACGCACAGAAAGCATATGCCAAGAGAGGCGAACGTTAGTAATTTTTTTTTTTTTTTTTTTGTGTGTGGCGCATGAAGTGCAGTGATGTTTACCTTTGGATACTAGCAGGAGACAGAAATTCAGAAACTAGTGGCTCTAGTTTTGCATATATGATATGTGTTCATGTGTAGGGTTCAACACATTGAATGGAAATAAAATTTTTGGTCGCTGTCCCTGACCTATTTACCCTAAAAAAAACTGAATGTGAAATAAATTTAAATAAATCTGTGTTTGATATGGAACATATACATATGATAGATCAGATTAAACCAAATTTGGCATTTAACTGTGGAACATGAAGCGAAGATCACTGGAATCATTGAAAAAGTTTCGGTGTGTTAAGAGCTTGAAAGCCGCCAACGCCGAAGAAGACTGTGGCAGAAACTTGGTTGATGGTTTACTGTACCATTTAAATGTTCGAAACGAGGAGAAGAAAATGGCAAACATCTTAGCTAAATTTGGAGCACTCAATATGAAAACTTCACCACACAAGCAGCTCTAACTGAATCATACATAGTAGATATAGGAGTATTATAATAGATTACAATAACCCAAACCGAAATTACGTAATAATATCGAATAAAGCATAAAAACAGTCACAAAAATTTTAAATCTTAACTATTTAATACGTTTTCCAAACAAATACTCAGTGATAGATGAAGTTTTCGTATGATGGCTGACTTTTAAAGAAACCATTGTGTGCACATTTTAACTTGTTGCAATAAAAAGGAGCTATTTGTGCTAAGTTGAAGTTTGATAACTCAAATACTTAAAACCAACTTTCGGTAGAAGCAGACAGACGGACAGGCTAGATTGGCCGAAGAAACACTGAAATTCGCTTATAAAAAATTTCTCCTACGTGTCTCGGTTTTCGAATCGGAATAATTTGTTCGGTTTCGTTAAAATATTCTGTATTTCAATTTTAGAAGAATTTCGTTAGAATTGAATTTAGCAGATCTTGAGAATATTCATTCCATGCAGCTACTTCGAAATGAATTCAAATAACGAAATACTACTGAAAGTGAAATGCGGAGCATTTTAACGAACAAATTATTCAGATTCGAAAATCGGAACACGGAACACGGAACACGGCGATAGTGCATTTTGTGAAAGTATAGTAAATTATATATACGATTTGAATACATAACTTACATAAAACACAACAGTAGCCAAACGATCACCATGTATACTAAAATCCATAGTACGCCTTGTTGCATAAGGCATATAATCCGTATGTATATTATGTAGACCGGCAATGCCATAATTGATTACTTGTAATGGTTCACGTACATGCTGCATATCAAAGCCGCTCATATCTTCAATACGTTGTTGGAGACGCATAGTTATGGCACTAGTTTCACGTGCCAAACTTGCAATTCTTGCAATGCGTTTGCTAATTCTATCTACATCATTTTCCGCATTATAAGTTGTAGTTTCGGCAAAATTAGCAGCGCCTAGTTTTTTAAGTTCCACAATTTCTGCATTATAGATTATATCATGATATTGTACAATATATGGTTCAAATTGTACAATTTCAACTTTTATGGGTGCTAATATGGTAAAACCTGTTGTTCGGCTATTGTAATTACAATATAAATTTTTATGTGGTTTGTACTGCAACTCAACACTAGTACAGATGGTGCTGAGTACTGTGGTATCTAGGATTGAACGCTGCAAAGATGGTACAGAAGTATTAAGTATCTCCAATTAAAGTTTTTTTTTTTTTTGTCCTTTATTTAAGCTGCTTACCTTAGGCGGTCGCATTTGACCACTTGCTACAGTTACTTCCAATTCTTCTATCAAAATTTGTGTTTCTAAATGAGTCGGATTAAATTTTAAAGCATATTTGTAGGATTCCAGTGCTGCCTTAAAATCAACTGTTTATAAATTTTAGTTATAAGTAGCAATTTATAAGAAAACAAAAACCTTATTACTCACATTGTTGGACTAACGATTGCCCATACATATACGATGCAATAAATTGTTGTTGCATGTACTTTGTTGGGTGCACTGTTTGATTATTTACATTATTATCTACGGCTAAATATAACCACGAATTGGCATCATCATACAGTTTTTTTTTTAAATAATGCAGACCCATTATAAAACAGTCCACTGCATTAAACTTTTTGCTAAAATAATTTGATAATTATTATTTAAGTAGGTGTACAATACGCCCTCATCCCGTTTCCGAATACGTATACATATATATTTTTAAAGTGATTCCGATAACATGGTCTGATTTTTCACTTTCACTTTGAATTTCACACAATCAATTCGAAATAATTACTACCGAACAATTCATTTGAATTCGAATTCGAAATGCGAGAAACATTGATTTCTTCCTTAAACTATTGGTTAAACATTCTTATACTTACTCATATTGCTTATTATTGAGCAAACCAACTGCCATATCACGTGCCTGAAGATTATATGTCGACTGTAATATTTCTATTGCCATTGTTGCATTATTTAGATCATACTTTGTAGCACGTTGCTTTAATAATTTACGTAGTGCTGTTTTTACATCTGGAAAATAAGTGTAAATATTATAAAATATATGCTATCGAATGTCGTATAGAAGTAATGTAGGAGACTATAATGTGCAGCTCCATGTAAATTGAAGAATTATAGTATTTTCGTTCTAAAATCTACAAAGCCCACTTCAAAGATTCATTTCTTTCAATGAGAGGTAAAACTTCTTAGTATAGGCATATACACTACAAATGTATGACACTTTTTTACCCCATGCAACATCTGCCTGCATAAAACTCTGCCATTTTAACCAATCTTGCGCCATATGACGTACAATCATAAAAGTAATTAAAGGATGGTCCAAATATTTATCTTCGGTCTTCAGCCATTTGAGTTGCTGCTTTTGTAATGTTTCTAAACCTCTAAGTTGGATAAGTTTAATAAGAGGTATTTACTTAAATAAAATTCAGCATACTTACAATTGTGCCGTTTTACGTTTAGCATGTAATGCCTTCAAATATAATGTCACATTTTGTATAAATTGCTTTTCCAAATCCAAAAGTGGCACCATGCCCACTATAGATGTTGCATAATGTTTTTCCTTGAATTCTACATCACTTTCAGCCATAAAACATTGTGGAATCTTTGTAAATAAAATGCAAATGGTGGAAATACTTAATAGAATATGTTGTCGCATTGTTCGAACTTTTAAGCATAAAACAAATAAATTAAATGAAAACCATATCTCCAGTTTAAAGCAATACTAATGTGGCATATAATTATATTTATTTTAGTATTATTGCCTTAACTAATTGACAACTAATCGAATTAGTTATAGTACATATCAACAGGAATGCTAGAAGTAAGGAAAGTTAAATTAAAATTCTTACTACTTAGCACAGATGTCTTCATTTCCGTTTCTGCCCATGGGAGCAACAAAAGTACTGATTGCGTAGAGCGGCTATGGTCAATTTTAAACGGTTCTATGGTATAAACTATTACGAATTTAGTAAACCGTAGATACATAGCGAGATACATAATTAATAATAATTACAGAAGAATACTTACGTAGAGAGCCATGACTCACATACCCCCACACCAAAAATAGAGTAACCAGCCACACACAAGATAATAATATTTTCAGCGCGTCAATAAAAAATTAAGTCCACCGATTCAGTATTATGTACTTGGAGAGCAGGTAAAACGAACGAAAATTCCATAAGCACTAAATTTTAACTCGTGTTCTTCCATCAATTTGGGCAAAAAAAAACACTTCTTTCGGACTACCAAAGTATTGCGTCCAAGGTTGGTAAAAAGCAGATAACGCCTCGCCAATAACAAAGACTTTCTCTCACACAAAGCTCTCTCTCTCTCTCTCTATCTCTAACTCTCTCAGCTATCTCAATTTGCTATAGCTGCTAAATTTTTGTTTCTTTCGGTTCCTTTGGTTTCAAATCCATGTCTGTCGAGCAGCTCGACATTAGACTCGAAAATGTGTGTTTTTGATAGTATTTTAGTAAAATTTTAAAAGTAGAGGAATCAAATCTCTTTCTGGGCGGCCCTTATCATCAAATCTTTAGCACCAAGCAGCCGACCTCGGCATGCGTTCATTCGTATGTGTGTGAAAATACGAAGGTATTCGTTCCCATGGGACTATGGCTGAACAGCGTTGATTTAGAGACAAAAGCCTTTTCTAAACAATCCTATTTTATGCATATTTTTATTATTGTGTACTTTCAAGACAAAAGGTCGAATATCAATCACTAGGAGAGCTCTACTCATTTTAAATATGTTAGACAAAATACAATATACTAAATATAGTTCATGCATAGCAAGGGTTTATAAATATTTTATCGTTCTCGCGAATCCATTTAACAGCAACTGTATTTATTAAAATAATATAGTATATATAGTATTATCTTTATATGCAAGTATATTTAAATACTTACTCCATTTGGAACCCACAATAACAGGACATGCAGCATGCTCAGTTGCATCAATGCCCTTTGCCAGCATTATCGAGATTATACCATAAGAGTGCTGAACCTTTTTTCGGAATCATTGCTAATTTCAGATGTGGAAAAACTGTTGCACCACCCTGTTCTACGTCGTTGAACTGTAGCAAAACAAAATATTCAACAAATATGTCTTCAATATATGTATATAAAATTTAACTTAACTTACATAAAAGAGCAGCGTAGCCAGACGTTCACCTCTTAGGTTATACCATGGCTCATTTGGTAACATTGGGTAATAATCTTTATGTGGCTCGAAAACACCACCTATGCCATACTGTGTTACTTGTAGTTGTTCAGCCAATTCTATTTTGAAACCAGTTATATCAATAATACGCTGATCGAGTTGCCTGTTAATTTCATTTGAGATTTCAATCCATGCTGATTTGCCTTTACGGCCAGTAGTTATTGATTCTTTACCATCTGAAAAAACCTTTGATGCACTTAAATATGTCATTATTTCCCGCTTGTTGGCATCAATTTCAGCATCGAATATCACATCATGATAGAGTACTATATATGGTTCTAAATGTAATACTTCCATTTTTAATGGTGCTATTCTCAGAAATGCTGTCGTACTGCTATTATAGCGACAATACAAATTTGTCTTTCGAAGATTTTGACCGCGACATGTAAGTTGGTATTTATTCGGTAGCGGTTTCATATGTGGTATCTCTTGCGACTTGTTAGCTACATATAAACTATTGACTACGGCTATACGTTTTAGTAAAGTATCATCATTTGGTTTGAAAGTAAGCGCATAGTTTAAATATGCTAAAGCAGTATCAAAATAATCTACAATATAAAAGAGTAGGAGTACTTAATGGAAAATGAGTACTTATTACAACAATATACCTACTTGTCTCGACAAATACCTCGGCATAGCTTGCTGCAACCTCTGCTCGTTGTATCTGCAGTAATTCATATAGAACTTCCATTTTCTCAGCATATAATTCAAATCCTATATTAAACCAGCTGCCAGCAGTGAAATACTTTTGTTCATCGTGTAGATATTTGCCCATTTCATAGCATTCCAACATGGTTAATTTAGTGCTATGGAGCATATAAAAATGTAAATAAATTTTGCGTTAATAAAAACTTCACATTTGCATGTGACAGCCAGCGAATTGATGAACGGTTCGTAGCTGAACCCGAAACAATTGCCTCCATAGTTATATTAGTATGTTCGATTTTTCTTTCACATTCAATTGGAATAATACTTTGGATATGCCATGCCTGGAACGACCTCTGCAAACTTGGTTTTAACAAAAACTGGCAACAGATGCACTAATGCGCCTTCCTACGTGCGGCCATGACCGCTAAACGGTTGTAGCGTCAAATAAGTAAGTAAGTAACTAAAATATGCTCACAAGTATGTCATTTCACACACTATAAAAATATGAAATATTACCGCAACCGATTATGCTCGATGCTATTAAATGTACTACTAACTCATACTGCTTGCCTTTTATTAAACCCTCTGCCATATCTTTTGCTTCGAGATCATAAGTTTCTTGTATGTAGTGCATGATTGCTAATGTATCATTGAGTTGAAATCTGTTTGGAAGTTGCGGTAGCGCATTGTCTACAAATGATATTTCAGCTACAAATAAAAATAACGAAAAAAGTATTTATGAAAATTTAAATATAGTAAATTTGCTAGAACATTACCCTTGCCGATTTCTGTTTCCATCAATAATTTCCATTTTGGCCAATCCATATGCATGTGACGTATCAGTTTTAGTGCATTTAAAGGATGCGAGATATAGTTTTCCTCGTTTTCAAGCCATTTTTGTTGCTCCGTCCGCATTATAGCTAAGCCGCTTCAATATTAGCGAAGTTGTTTGCAATAAATTTATACAAATTAATGCATTTCAAACTTACCGCTTCAGTTTATATAATTTATTTTCTAAAGCATCTATATATGCTGCTAAATTACTGATTAAAGCATTTTCCAAACTGGTAAGCTGCAACAGATTTAACTCGGTGAACGAATTTTTGGTTTCATTGGCATATAGATATGTCAGGAATAACAAAATTAGCAAGTTACAAGTTGCTATGTGAAGTTTTAAATGCATGGTTTTGATGCTGTGAAATGTTTGATGGAACTGTCTAGCAGTGGTTTTTATTTAGCGTAAAATATGTATATGAGGCAATTTATAAAGCGTAAATTTTAATTAACCATAATTTACATTTAACGAAAAGCCATGAGGTTGGAAAGATTCAGAGTTTTTATACGCTACTCAGACAGTTGGTGTGTTATTTAAGAATAACTGGAATTATTAAAAAAATGCTTTAAACATACGAAATGTATGGCTTTCTGCCTAGCGGTTTCATGGAATAAACGTTTTGCTTTTGTTGTATGTACTTTTAGCTTTTTATACTTACAGATATTTTGGATTGAAACCCTGAATATTCTACGCGAAAAACACCCGCAGGCGATCCGAAGGCGAAATTTGGCGCGATATCACAAGCGAACGATTTGCTGACAAAGTGTGTGGCTGCGATTCGTTTACGGAGCCGCATATGATAGTTTTGTTGGCAATACATTCGAAAAAACGTTCGCCTCCAATATCGTTTGCGGATGTTTGATCAAATGGAAAATGAGACTAAGTCTAAGATTCGTAAATTTGCTAGCAAATGAAATTCATATTTTAGACTAGCACAATGACATTAGTTATAGAACCGAAACAAAGCCTTATTGCAGCAACGTATACGCATGTAAATTAGCATATATATATGATGTTTTTCCTCGAAGAGAATATATATAGTTATGTATTCAATGTATGTAACAAATCTTTACGACAAACTAATAATATATATACCATATCAGAGAATACATCATTTATATAGTCGCATAAAAATTGCATGCACTACTAAATTTTGTAACCTTGCAGCTATACTTTGGACGTACACTGAACTGAACCGAACTTTATTACACTTTAGTTCTATGTAGTACATATAAATACTTGTATGTAGTATGTAGTGCCATGAACTGTTGGCTTTAACATACACTCACATGAGTATGCGAGCCAAATACCATTTAGTAAAAGTGTACACTTCAATAGAAGTAGTCCTGCAACAAGGACGACATCAACGAAGACGACAACTATAGCTATAGCAGTAGCAGCACCAACAGCAGCAGCAGCGGCATCATCGAGAACAATGGCATCAGATACTTGAAGTGTTATGGAGGAAGCATTTTTCGCACAAAAGAACATTTCAAGCAAACAATCTGATTTTATGCAAGCAGCACACAAGTAGTGTATGCAAGCATAAAACTGTTCAAAATAAAGTAGACTAGAGATAGCGTCAGATACTTGACTACTTCGCGCAATAGATACTATACTCATCGCATTCAGTAAGCGGCGACGGCGACGGCGACGACAACGACAACGACAACGACGCCTAGACAAACCCATTAAGCCGTAGTCAGTGCTAGTGCACATAACTAAGCTTAATTCAAGTGTCACAGTGTATCTATGTATCTATTGTATGCACTGAAAATTCGTTACAAAGGCTAAGTCAACTGCTGCGTCTTCAATTTAAACTATGGCCTATACTTTTCTCTAAAAAACAAAAACAATCAACCTGCATTACAAAATTTGCATTTACTGACAATGAAGTGGAGTAGTACACAGAGAAAAACAAACACTAAGAGCAAGCATTAGAAAGACAGGCTCGACAGGCTCATACAAAAAATGTGGTTTTTAAGATTAACATAATATTTAAAAAATATATATACATTTGGTATACATAGAAATTTTCTCTATGTTTGCATAGTAGCTTCGCTTCGCGCCTTAAAATTGATTAGTATTTCATTTTTAAATTTTTAGCGCTTAAGAAAAATTGTATCTGGTGTAGCAGCTGGCATTCGAACCACGACAAGACAAGATCAACCAAGCGCGGGCTTGCAAAGTTGCAGTATCTTAACAAACTCGCATAATTCTCTAGCTCTCTCAGCAATGTTTTTCTTTGTCTCTTTTGGTTTGCCTATTTTCGAAGTGGCAGAAGATATGAATTTCAAATGATATGTATACGAATGATATGAATTATGATATGAAGCTATATCAAATTGATATTCATCTACCATTTTCTCTGTGTACTAAGCTGAAAAGTGACGCCTCGCACAGTCACTAATTGCAAAAATTACAAAACTAATAAGATGAAAAAGCCGAGAACGTCTTTAATTGTTAGATTTTGTTGCAAAGCAGCAGCAAAAGCAAAAAAAAAAGTGTGGTCGTCTTGGTTTGTAGCTAGCTTTGTAAGTACTTAGCTTTGGTTTGATGGTTGCTCCGTAGCTAAATCCTCAGTTGTCTTTACCAGCCTCGTGCAAATTTTCGTCTTTTAGCGTTTACTGAAAAGTGGCCTCTTTAGAGTGAAAAGACAATGGTGAAGTTGCACCATAAGCGTGCAAAAATAAAAATGTGCTCTAATGTATAGAAGCAACAATGAGAATCTGAGCATTGTATAAAAACAATAAAAGTTCTTTAGAAGCTATGCTGTACCAAGAAACTGAATTTCTAGAAAAATTAGCTTATGAAGTAGCCTATATAGAAGATTTGCTAGAGTAAACATGTTTAAAAATTGCAGAAGACGTGTATTTGTTCTAGTCAAAAACATTTAGAGAAAGTGCTTTTAGTGATACTGAACCCCTAACATTTGCATATCTCATCCTCAGCGGCCACACAAATACGAATATATTACAAAGTATGCTAGCAAGATTTTGAGGTAAATCAAGGTGTAGTACAAAGTTATAACAAATAATTCGAAAAAATTTACATCTGAAAAGTTTTAATAAAACTCCTTCTCTAATATAAACGAGATATATTAGAATTATAATAATAATAGTTGGCAATCTCAGTTGGCTATTTTCTAATTGACTATAATTTGTATCGCATTCGGTTGTGCCGATATCATTGGCAACACTGTACTCACTTAAACACGGAACATTTAAAATCCGTGCATTGTACGTCAAACATTTACCAAACTAGTTGGCAGTTCTAACTTCAAAATAAGCGAAGAACTCAAATCTGCTTTCGTTTGAAAAGTGTCGTTGTGCGAGAATTGCAAAAAGTATAAAAAGTTTTTTGTTGGTTACAAAAGCTGCACAATAAACGCAAATAATATGTGTAAGTTGTGAACTATAAACTACAAATTAATCAATTAAACACACTTAACTTATATTTTTATACGCTGTTAAACTTGCAGCTGCCAACAAAGAAAATGCACGTGCTGGAAAACCGAAACGTAAATTTTTTTCTGTCAAATAAATTACATTTTTTTGTTTTTTTTTTTCCTCGGCTGCAAAATGTTGCGCATAGTCATTCTAGTTTGGGCACAAAAGATCGCTTGCTATTACAGATGCTGCACGGTTTGGAACTCCGGCGAACTTTGGGTCTAAGGCAAATACATGCGTCTACTGCACTTCCGCCGCATAATTCTTTGTTTTTACGGCTTTTTTAAAACTACATTTTAATTTAATTATATTTAAATTTCTAGCGAGCAAGGTAAACCATCGCTTGGAAAAATTTCGAGCTCAAGGATTGCAGTCTCTAAGCAGCGGACCGCAGTCACAGTGTGAGAACGTGGAACCTGGCTGCATCTGTCTACGTGGCAGAACTATGCTTACCTGTTTGATCTGTCAGGCCATCTTCCATGGTCGCGTAGAGGAGAGATGTCCGGTGCACCCGGATGTAAGTGGAAACCTTCACAATATTTATGTGTACAAAAAAAAAAAAAAAATCTTGTAATCTTGTCTCTGCAGACCGTGTATCTGATGGACGTATATCGTTGCGTCAATTGCGCTGCTTCCAAAACCTGCCTGACAAAATGCGATAAACTGTAATGATTTTCAAATATGCTGGCCACTTCATGTTCTTCATGTATGCAGCGCCAGCTTAGTAAAAAATTATACGATAAACGTTATGTCATTACATTTTACAATGCTGCGAATTACTATAAATAAAATAAACGTATAACTTCATTAGCTTCCTAATATAAATTATTTAGTATTGCCACCCTGCTCAAATAAAGATAGTCTGTATTTCGCCGTTACAGCTTTGAAGCCTGTAGCTGTGCAAGTTCCTGCTGTAGGCGTACAAAAATGTGTGTGCTTTCTAGCAATTGCCTGATACGACAGTTTTAATTGAATCCTCTATAACTTTTCAGCTTTTGAACATTTGCATGGAGTTATTGTAGTACAGCTTGTTTCGTTCAAGGCACGCGTTTTGTTACAGTGTGGTAGAACATACTATTATTAATATGTAATAATTATTAATATAAAAATGTCATAAATTTCACATAACCTAGTTTTTATGCTTAAAAGATTTAAGGCAAGTTGGCAGCTCTGAAACTTTTTGTTTGACATGACCTCACACTTTTTTGTTGCTTTTTATAGTGTGCATTCAAGAGTTCCAGAATTTTGGAACTAGGTTCTTTTTTGGGTAAAAAAGAAAAATATGGTGGAAGAGGAGCTGTGGTTTGGGATGTACGACAGCCAATGGTGTTGGCAAACTAACATTTAATGAATAAATAATTTACCAAACTAGTTATATGCAAGTTTTGAAGGTAAATTTGCTGCAAAGTTCCCAGAAGTTGAGGCTGCAAGTTTTGATTTCAGCAAGACGACGTTACTTTATAATATAAAAAAGTCAATTCTCCAACGGCCGCACCTGATACCCATAATTCATTTGTGGGACTTATTTGAGCGCACAATGCATAAATACACCATTACCTCCAAAAAAAGGGGGAATAATAACAAAAAAATAAATAAAACGACTACAAGTTATGATTTAAAAACTTCATATTTATGCTTCATAAAAGCTTTTTGGAACTACATCATGTCACGTGACATTTTAATATCATACAACAGACAAAAAATTGAAGATTAAAAGTTGAACTGTCGATTACAAGCTCCAACTAACATTGATTTGTTTCCAACACTGACGTAATGTGCCAACGAAATTTATATACCATTAAAACATTAAAAGAAAAACTGAAAACCAAAAATAAAACATAAATCTAAACAAAATAAAAAATTTTACTTTACACTGTAACTGCATGAACCGCTTGCGTATTATGAATATGTACTTGTAATAAAAGCTACAAGAGTGTTTAAAGCTTACAAGAAATAAATTTATTCACTTTTATAAAAAAAAAGCAATAACAAGAAGAAAAATTAAAACAATTTTTACTTCGGTTGAACCGAAGCATAAATACCCTACGCACAAAATTTCAAATAGCAAAGTAGTTACATAGGTATACCTATATTCAAACCATTGCATAGAAAATAATAAATTAGAAGAACCTAATAAGAACCTAAGTGTACCTAACAGTGGCGTACGTTTGTATGCAGCTACTATCACAAAAAGTGCGCGGTACACGGACTTTGATATATTTGTTAGCTGTCTATGCACAACGACTCACCATATCAAATTACCAGTTGATTTTGAACTATAATAAACATATTTTTCATACAAAAACCTAAACTTCAGTGTTGCTTTTGTAAGTAGGCCGGGCACACGCATTACGTACTATATTGAAACAAATAAGTGTTTCATGTAAAAACCCAAATGTGAATGATGCGTTTGTACAGGGGCTACCTCTAAAAATATGTTCCTGTACAATTTGTTTGGTCATTTGTGGAAGATGGCATTTAAGATTTAATCTTTTTTCGGCGTTTTCCATCACATTTTCCAACATTTCTCTGAGAATAGCGACAACTTCTTGGCAAATGTTGTCCTTAAGCTGTTCTAAGATCTTTGTCCAACTCGCATGCACTTTTTCCTTGAGATATCCCCTCAGAAAAAAATCAGGAGCCGGTTAATCGGGTGATATTAAACCTCCAACGAACATTGGTCGCAGTAAAGCGTGCAGTGTGAGATGTCGTGCCGTCCGGTTGAAACCAGCAATCGTGCATATCATTTTCTGCGATTCGTGATTATTGGTGCCAAATAATCACGAATCATCGCCCGATAGCGCTCTCCATTGAACGTAACGATGACGTCGTCTTTAAAGAAATACGGCCCGATGACTCTGTCAGCGCATACACCACACCAAACGGTGACTTTTGACAAGTATAAAGGCACAACTTGAATCATTTGGGTGTGTTTTCAGTTTCCCAGTAACGAATATTCTGCGTGTTAATGCTTCCATACAGCGTGAAGTGGGCATCATACGTTCCGATTCAGTTTATCCCGGCATTTTTTTTCAAAATTGTTCCGTGGGTGTCTATATTTAATCTTTAATGTTCACTATACTATAAGCTTAGAAATTTGTACATTTTCTCAATTTCTGGCCCATAGTGCATCACTTGGTGCTGCTGCTGCTGCTGCTGCTGCTACTGCTACTGCTAAGGCAACGTACTGTGGCAAAAGGATAATAGTGTTAATACTGTGGCTAAGTCGTTGCATTTACTCGTACTACTGCGAAAATGTAACCGCAAAATTGCTCTAAAGCGCCTGGTTACAGCAGCAGCAACTTAACTGAAAGGATGTTAAATTCTGCTTGCTACTGAACATGCAACTTAAAGCAGAGCATCATCTTGAGACAACTTCGAGAGTAGAAATTTTTGTGTAGTAGTGGCAATTCAATGTTGACATTTTAAACAAGTCTCTGAGTATAGCTGCACACAAGACTGGAGGGCATTTCATTCTTTATGAGGCATGAATGGCATAGAAATCCAAAATTCTAAGGCCTACAACATATCAACTGAATAATAAAGTATTTTAATTACAATAGTAGCTTTAGACTGGGAACAGTTTGGCAAGCTACTTAACAAGACCTTCGCTCGACAAAAATAATTGTTGGAGTACAAATCACTGTACTAACTTTTCCAAATGCCATGACATCAACCTTAAATCTACTTTAAATCTACTTTAAATCCACTTACTTATATACACACACACCTCTGCATCAATATGCCACAGCAAGGCAATCCAAAGTGCGTTTAAAAACGCATTCAATACGAAGCTGCACTGAATGCAAACAACATTTCTGAGGGCGCCCGGAGCACAAACTATGCTACTCAAGTGTCACCATTGAATAGATACCCAAGCAATTTGTGGCGGAAACTGTCTGAAAATGGAGAAAAAGAAAGAAAAAACGAATCTATTGAGAAAACTGTAGAAATTGTATGATATATAAAAAAGGGATTTGGCGTACAATGCATATTTACACGAGAAATAAATGTTAGATCAACACAATAATGTGGTGGACGTACTTACTCGAATAAGATGTCGTCGTTGTCGTCGTCGTCGTCGTTGTCGCCGTCGCCGTCTTCGTCGTAACAAAAATATGGAACATTGATGCAGCACACTTGTGATGATTTATCTATACGAGTAGGTGATTTTCTTTTTTCCAAAACTTCACTACAGCATATATAGTACTTAGTTGAATATAACTTCCGCCTGCTGTGGCTCCAAACTTTGCTACTTAAGTGATTGAAATGTACGCTATTATATAGATGGAAACATCTGTGTGTGTGTGTGTGTGTGTGTCTGTTTGTGCTGGAATAATGTAATGTACTTCGCCAAAGTGTAATGGAATATGTGTAAAGTGTATTAAATCTAGACTTGTATTAAAGCATACAATAAATTTAGTATTTATTAAAATCTTCTTTGGAGTATTTAGCCATACATAAAATTACAGCGTAAGTCAATTTAAATTTCATCATCATTGTCCGTCGGAATTGGTGTCATTAGAGCGCTTGCAAGCTCTTTCTGTTCCGAAACAATCAAATTAGTTGCAGGCGATTTGCAGTAGGGGCATTGATCTATTTCCATTAAAAATGTAATCTATAAAATACAAATCAGAACTAACTAATTATTGCATTTTCTATTAAAATATATACCGAAACATACACAAGGATGTACTTTGCAAATTAGCTTGATACGTCCTTTGAAAAATTGATGACAGACTTTGCATTTGAATAGCTCAGCTTTACGTGCACAAATGCAATCTGGATCATCATCATTCTCCCAGTTTTTACCTTCACTTCTGAATGCTTCGAATACTTTTCTACCGGAAGTATTCGGAGAATTGTTGATAGCGCGCTTGGCAAATTTGCCTGAAATAAGAAGTTAAGATTACTTAGTTGGAATGCAGACAAAATTTTAGAAACAATTCTTAGTAAAACTGAAGCAATTTAGACGAGCACAGTGAGACTAAGAGTCAAACAGCTGGTACACCGTATAAGCGGCGAAACTAGGTTCGTTAACATAGAGTCATAGCGCATTAACGACACCAAGTCTAAAATTTTCGCAGAGTATACGAGGGGGTTCAATAAAAATTAAAGAAGACTGAACATTCGAGATTTCGGGCTCAACACCGATGGCTGCAAACTGCATGCAGCAGAAAGGGCATTGTCTGATCCAAAGAGAGAGAGGAAGGTGAACTGGGAACATTCCCCTCAAGAGCATTCTTGTTCAGTACAAAAATGATTTTTTTTTTTTACCTTTTTGTAAAGTTCGCCCCAAGGGAGCGTTCTGGATGCACTCTTGAGGAAAGGGATGGTGTTTTCTTTATAATTGTCCAAAAAAAAAATAGACTGCCGACTCTCCATGACCGATTCACGTTAATTAGTAAGAAGACCATTTACATCTACTCAAATTGCAGGTGGCTCTGAAGACGACGGGTTCGAAATTCACTAAGAATTCTGAAACAAAAACGAACTAACATTTCGTGTATCGAGTTAGCTTATAAACTTGCAAGGTCAGACATATCCGCATGCTTTCACACGCGTATAATGTGTCGCTTCCCACCTGCAAGCTAGTACCTGTAGCACTACCAGGCTTATGTGACTGGAATGAAGCATTAAGAGAACAAAAGAGCTTCGCTAATTGGCAAGAAGAAACTTAGCGCTCGTAACAATTATACTGACAGGGCACACTTTGATCGGTAGATACGCACACCGTAGATCGGAGCTACTACTTCTGCAGAAGCCGCATGAACAAAGATGAACCGGAAACCATTTGCCAGTTTCTAAGCGAGTTCGCAGCACTTTTTAGAAGAACTACTGCGCCTAAACGAGGCACAATTTACCAACTGAAGAAATTTTAATAGGGGAAAAAAGCCAAACTGTTTTTGAAGATGTCAACTTAAGGGTTCGAGCGTTAAGCTCGTCGAACTTGACACAAAACTTCGTCGTTAGGCACTATGTTGGACATATACTCCAATTGGAAAAACAAAAAATACATAGGTATGTACTATATATGCACACAAATGGAGCAGAAACCTAGCGAAAAAATAAGCGTTAGTCTACGGGAATATATTTGTGACCCACTAGAAATTGAATATGCTATCATTTATTATTTGACTTACGATTTTGTTGGTCACTTCGCGAAAAATACATCTCTGCGCTTTTTATGAACACACACCGAAAATAATTATTGTTTATGTTGAATCTTTACACAGCAAAGGCACAGCACACTATAGAAGCAACAAAAAAATGTGAGGTCATGTCAAACAAAAAGTTTCAGAGCTGCCAACTTGCCTTAAATCTTTTAAAAACTAGGTTATGTGAAATTTATGACATTTTTATATTAATAATTATTACATATTAATAATAGTATGTTCTACCACACTGTAACAAAACGCGTGCCTTGAACGAAACAAGCTGTACTACAATAACTCCATGCAAATGTTTAACTTTGCACTTCAAAAGCTGAAAAGTTATAGAGGATTCAATTAAAACTGTCGTATCAGGCAATTGGTAGAAAGCACACACATTTTTGTACGCCTACAGCAGGAACTTGCACAGCTACAGGCTTCAAAGCTGTAACGGCGAAATACAGACTATCTTTATTTGAGCAGGGTGTACTAAATAATTTATATTAGGAAGCTAATGAAGTTATACGTTTATTTTATTTATAGTAATTCGCAGCATTGTAAAATGTAATGACATAACGTTTATCGTATAATTTTTTACTAAGCTGGCGCTGCATACATGAAGAACATGAAGTGGCCAGCATATTTGAAAATCATTACAATTTATCGCATTTTGTCAGGCAGGTTTTGGAAGCAGCGCAATTGACGCAACGATATACGTCCATCAGATACACGGTCTGCAGAGACAAGATTACATTTTTTTTTTTTTTTTTTTGTACACATAAATATTGTGAAGGTTTCCACTTACATCCGGGTGCACCGGACATCTCTCCTCTACGCGACCATGGAAGATGGCCTGACAGATCAAACAGGTAAGCATAGTTCTGCCACGTAGACAGATGCAGCCAGGTTCCACGTTCTCACACTGTGACTGCGGTCCGCTGCTTAGAGACTGCAATCCTTGAGCTCGAAATTTTTCCAAGCGATGGTTTACCTTGCTCGCTAGAAATTTAAATATAATTAAATTAAAATGTAGTTTTAAAAAAGCCGTAAAAACAAAAAATTATGCGGCGGAAGTGCAGTAGACGCATGTATTCGCCTTAGACCCAAAGTTCGCCGGAGTTCCAAACCGTGCAGCATCTGTAATAGCAGGCGATCTTTTGTGCCCAAACTAGAATGACTATGCGTAACATTTTGCAGCCGAGGAAAAAAAAAAAACAAAAAAATGTAATTTATTTGACAGAAAAAAATTTACGTTTCGGTTTTCCAGCACGTGCATTTTCTTTGTTGGCAGCTGAAAGTTTCACAGCGTATAAAAATATAAGTTAAGTGTGTTTAATTGATTAATTTGTAGTTTATAGTTCACAACTTACACATATTATTTGCGTTTATTGTGCAGCTTTTGTAACCAACAAAAAACTTTTTATACTTTTTGCAATTCTCGCACAACGACACTTTTCAAACGAAAGCAGATTTGAGTTCTTCGCTTCTTTTGAAGTTAGAACTGCCAACTCGTTTGGTAAATGTTTGACGTACAATGCACGGATTTTAAGTGTTCCGTCAGTGAGTAAAGTGTTGCCAATGATATCGGCACTACCGAATGCTATACAAATTATAGTCAATTAAAAAATAGCCAACTGAGATTGCCAACTGTTATTATTATAATTATAATATATCTCGTTTATATTAGAGAAGGTGTTTCATTAAAACTTTTCAGATATCAATTTTTTCGAATTATTTGTTATAACTTTGTATGACGCCTTGATTTGGCCCAATAACTTACTAGCATACTACAAGCAAAACGGTTAACTTCGACTGAACAGAAGCTCTAGTACTATTCACACATACTATATACAATAATACAAAATATTTGCGGTCTCGACCTTGAATTTAATTTAGTAATTTGATTTTTTTATTTTGTTTAATAATAATTTTGTCATAGAAAATTTCAAAGTTGTGCGGTAAGTTACTAAGTGGACAACCCCTAAAAATGTGCGTGACACGCACCATTACATTTCTGCTAACCAGCCGTCAGTAAGAAGCCGTCATTTCAAATTTCACGTAGATATTAACTGCAATAAAAACTTTTTTCGGGGGCGGTTTGTATGGGGGCTACCTTAAAAAGTGATGGGATCACATTCATTGACATATATAAGTGAAGTTCCTTCATAAGAAGCCAACGTGTCAATTTTCATTGTTATCTTGACAGCCATAAACAAATTGTTCATACAAAAAGTCAAAAGTGGGATTGTAGTTTGTATGGTGGCTACCCTAAAAAATGGGCGTTGCATGTCAATTTAGATACTCTATTAAACTGCAATAAAAATAAGTCAATGAACCAACTTATAATCGTATACCTTAAAAATTGGTGCACAAAAAGTGCGTAACAACATGCAGACGGACAGACTGACCGACTGACAGGCGGACATGGCTGACTGAAGCGTACTTTTATGCTGAAGCGTAAACTATGCAAACTCTGTGTGAATAGTATAAAAATATTAATTAAAATTTCAATCCAAATGCAACTTATGCTCTATTGTTCCAAGAAGATTGGACCAAAGCCTTATATCCTTTATGACAGAAATCATTTTTTCATTGAAGTTCTTCAGCACGTTAAGCAGCAAGACGTCATATATTTTCCTCAGCAATGTTACCTTTTTCTCTTTTATATACTATTTCACGAACACGATGCCATAGAAAATACATATTAGAAATTCTGCAGATAAAAATTTAGGTTCGATGTTGCCAAATTTTTTAATATAATACGATTAAAAATATTGTTTTATTTTCCATATTGTGTACAACTATCAAAGAAATGTTACGTAACTCCCTGCAACGCTTCGTAACAAATCGAACACTCCGCTCCGCACACTTCGCACTACTTAATACTTGAACGACTACTAATATAATTCAAATAAATCCATAATCCATTGATTTTGATTTGTATGCACAGCATATAAAATGAAACAAATTTTTAAGAATAACCATTTTTCATACACTAAAAACAATAAAAAATTCAACTTACAAAACTTTTATTAGCTTCGTTGCTGAAATCAAATGAAAAATGCTTGCAAAACTGTGCAAAAACAAGCAAACAACAAAAAGAGTACGCAGCAAAACAGCCGTTATATTTTGAATCGCAGCTAGTGCAGCGCAAACGCTTAAACGCGGCGTTTTACAGCACTGCATGCGACCACACAAGCTAGTCATCTCGCTTACAGCTATTGCTGTCTCAACTTGTACAACGCACAGCAGCGCTGCGCCTTGTATGAACATTTTGTCCGCGTTCCTTCAACCGGCTCGTTGGTCTAGGGGTATGATTCTCGCTTCGGGTGCGAGAGGTCCCGGGTTCAATTCCCGGACGAGCCCAAATTAGTGTGTAAATTTTTTTTTTCTTTTTATAATTATGCGCTTAAAACAAATTTTTTCAACTACTTTTGCTGTGTGGAAAAGAATTGCAAAAACAAAAAAAAAAATCCTCTCTGTAAGAAAATTCAAATTAAATGTTTTTGCTTTTTGTTTTGCTTTGTTAAACTTTTCTGTTCGTGCTTTTACATGTTTTTTTTTATCGCAAATTGTTTTTGTAATTTTTTTTGCTTATTTGTTTTAACAAATTAAATTAGCGCTTTTATATTTTGTGTTTGTTCTTGAGTTTTTTTTTTTTTTGTAATATATATTTTTAACTGCATTAGCATTGTTATTTTATTTTATAATTTTAATAGCATATATTTTTTATATTATCATCAATCAATATTTTTGTTGTTGGTTGGCTGTATTTTCATATAATAATTTTGTTTTTGTTTTTTTTTTTTTTTTTATGCAAATCTTTAATTGAAATACTAATAATGTAATAAATTTTTTCTTATGTTGTTGCGGTTGTTTGTAGCTATTTTCTTTGTTTGTTGTTGTTGTTGTTGTTGTTGTTGTTGTTGTTGTTATTCGTCTTATAGTTGTTGTTGTTGCTGAATATTTCTTTGTATAATTATTGTTTTTGTTTGTTTTTTTTCTATAAATTTGTTGTTGTTGTTGTAGTTTAAAGCAGTCTATTACTCATATTCCAGAATATTTTTATGATAGAAGAGAAGATATCTGCAATGAAATGAGAAACAAGTAAATAAATTAGTATAAACGCAACTCAATACGCTAAAAAAATTCAAATTAATATCAGTTTATATGGAAGCTAAGTTATAAACTAGTTAGTATAAGGTCAAGTGGCTCGATGGCAACTAGTACCCACTAATTTTTTTTTTTTTTTGTGAAACGAAACCTTTTGTTGTTTACAATAAAATCATGCTTAAGCATTAGGGATTCGGCTATATTCTAGAACCATATTTACATGTTACTACATACAAGCTGAGAAATGGTAAACAAAAAAAAAATTCCTAGGTAATTCTATGACAAAAATCTTCCGCAGGAAACACATTTTCTATAATTTTTATTAATTTCCAAAGCTTAAATTTATACAGGCTTTTGCTTACACCTTCATATACAGTGCAAACTCGCATGTTTTCGAAAACTAGCGCGGCTAACATATTTCGGCCATAGCATGCTGCAAAATAAACGTTCGAACTTTATTTTACCAATTGAATGTAGACGTGTGTAGGGTATTGGAGCTTCCGTTCTACCGGAGTTAGCATTTTCTCTTATTTATACAGTTGCAGTTGCAATTTAAAAACTTTAACAGACCGCGTAGAGCCATGTACATACAAGTAGACGCTCATAAATTTGAATGTTATTCTAAAATTCAAACTTGATAATCGTCTTTTCGAGAAATTTCGCGTTGAAATTTTGTGTGTGTTGTGAACTTTGAATGATCGTTTTATACACTATATTTATATCGAGATGCTGTAATATTGCTTAAACAAGCTTGCTGATGAGTTTGCCGTAAGGAGTGTTAAAACAAGTAAGAATAGTCGTACTCGTATGTAGATTAATGCAGGCTCCTATCATATTGAGTCACAAAAAGACCGTTGTTCTTGTTGTTGTAACAGCTTGGTTTGGGCTGTATCAGAAAATATATATATATATAGTATATATACAATTTATAATATGATGAATGTAGTATTGTATTGTGCAAAGCGATTATGTATGTAAGAGAAAGAAAGACGAAAATGCAACCCTAGGTGTCAAGTCGAGAGGAAGGCAGCCACAACTGTTGGTCGTAACCAAAGGTCTAAAGCGTTCAATTGAGTCGGATGGGACGTACAATTGAACAGTTGGATTGTGTCGTGCCGTGACTGACCGCATTCAGGACAGCAATTAGTATTGCTTATACCAATTTGCTGCCTGTAACACTCCAGCATACATATTGCTTCATCCGTACCTCAACTGTGCAAGTATAGTGCTGGTGTTACGAGGTAGACGATTTTCACACTCATTAATAGTCAAAGGTTGTCCAACTCAGCCCAAGTGGCTGTATTAGGTATAAGTATGTATTTATATACAAAAAGGCCGTAGTATGTGGCAGTTATTTTTTTTAGCTTCAACAGCCGTTCCATGGTGGAATAATGTAATACTATATCGCATTCGCTGACTTGCATGTTCCTTCAATGCTGAGAGCGCGTTATAGCGCAACAGAAATAGAAAGTAATGCAATGGACAGAGCCATCCAGCGGAAACCGGACACGGAACTAAAACTCGTGCACAATGCGTTCTCATTTATGCCGGGCTTCGAGGTAGCTAACCTTATTTAGCCACTCACCCCTCCGCCAACCATCACGCGACGGGCCAGGAGATGTGCACAAAGAGAGCAACCAAAGTGTAAGCGTATGTGCGCGATCTGCATGTATGCGTGCATTTCTAAAACAAAACGACGCGAACATGCTTCGTTGAAAGCCTTCAGCAAACTGATTTAAATCTCTACAAGCAGAAATTTGTGTGTTGTGCTGTGCTGTGCTGTGATACGGCAGGCACCCGTGCCCATCTCTGCCCTAATGCAAAATCTTTAATTTGTTTTATTCTTAATATAAAAAATTATACAAAAATTGAAAAACTAATTTTTTTTCAAATATAATAAATACAAATAAAAAGAAAAATATATATACTTTCTTTTGTTTAATTTTTGTAAAATAATAGCCAAAAAATTTGTTTTTTTTTTTTGTTTAAATTTATAAATAAAAAAAATTTTAAAAAAGTATAAGAACATTTTTCTTTTTTTTTGACTGGGTGGTCTTGCATAAAGTATGGTAGGCGTGGCAGCCACAAATTTTCATAAACTTGATCTGCGTATACAGAAGGAGCGCCTATATATCCATATTTT
Organism: Leucophenga montana; assembly: GCA_035044765.1. Lineage (NCBI taxonomy): Eukaryota > Metazoa > Arthropoda > Insecta > Diptera > Drosophilidae > Leucophenga > Leucophenga montana. The sequence goes on along the minus strand of JAWNNQ010001640.1, from coordinate 1,546,119 downwards.
ACGCCTCGATCGCTTATAGTCTATGCGATCTCATAGTTCAGACGGACATAGCTATGTACTATATCGACTCGACTTTTCACACAGAATGCATATATGTATATTTAAAATATATGAGAACTGCCACGCCTACCTCTGCCTGTTTCATGCATTTACACAAACCTTGCACACTCTTAAGCTTCCAGTTCAGAGTATAAATATTTTTGGTATCATAATGAAATTCAAACCGATTCGAAAGCGAGTATCAAAAACTGAATACCGTTGAAATTTTTTCAAAAATAATCAATTTTATAAAAAAAACTTGTATGTATGTATGTATGTATGTATGTATGTATGTATGTATATGAAATCGAAGTATGAAATGATGAATGTGATGCATACGATGTACGATTCTGTACTGATGTTGACACTTTGGTTGAGCACGAAGATTTTGACGATGTGACGCAACAGTATTTTCTTATACTACATTAACACAATTTGGTAAACTGTTGTAAAAACAGTGTTTTGTTGTTCCAGAAGCATTGATATCCTTTCAACACAATATAATAAGCCAATAAAAACAAACTAGTACATATTACCGACTACTTGCAAAGAAAAACTGAAATAGAAAAGATTTACAACGCAAAATATTAGTTTTATAGTCTAATATGTAACATAAGGTTTAAATAAATAACACTAGTCTACAGACAAAAAGTGCATAAATTATAAATTTTGTTCAGCTAAACTCGAAAATAGCATTAAACGAATTATATTTTTTACTATTTTAAAATCAATTTTTTGTCCTCATGGCCCACTTGTGTTTTTTTGCGTATATGAAGTATTTTCGTTAGTAAACATTTTTGTTATCTGAGTACTTGATGAAAAACATTTCGTTGCGAAAATTTTTGATTGTTTGAGATCGATGACAAATTTTTGATAGCGAAAAAACTTCATATAAAAAAAACACTGTCAAACAACAACCATTTCGTTTCTAACTCGAAATATAGCTAAAATAAAGAACCTACTTTCAAAAACAAAAAAACACACCGCAAAACATATCCATTAGAAAAATATTAAAAACTACTTTCGAGTTGAGCAAACCAAAATCTATAAGAAAAATAATAATTTTTTTTTTGTTTTGTAGACTAGTGTAAAGTATTTATGCAAATGACGTACTGAAAAACAAACTGTTTCTAATTTGTGAGCAACTACTGTATTATTATTTTTTTTTTTTTATTATTTTCTAGAATATAAAACTTAAAAATATACAATTGCAACTTACCCCTCACTATCCAGTACTTGTTTAAGCGTTGCTGTTGTAATAATATGATCATCACATTTGACCCATGTCTCCTTATGATGCCGCACATAGGCCGTATAATGGCCGGAGTCGATGGTGCCCACATGATTAACGACCGCATAGAGTGAATAGCGAAAATCACCATAGGCATTATTCTTCTCCGACATGAACGGCGTCATATCGAATTCAACGGGAAAGGATATAAATGTGGAAATCTTACGATCTATAAGCGACGAATGCTCGAATCGCTTTAAATGGAACGATGCCACGCTAGGCAATGTGCGCAGACTGAACTGCTTTGTTGACTCTTGATACGATTTACATGTAGAACATTTGATTTTCGCAGCCGAACCCAAATGCTCTGCACGCGTATAACGTTCGAGGCAATCGATTAACGATTTAGGCGTAACACCGCCATGTGTTGTGGTTTCACCCAAATCCAATGATATATCCCAAAATGGATCAATTGTTGTGGAGACACCATTACACGACTGACAAACCACATCGCTCTGCAGCATGCCGGTAAAGATCTGATCAATGATGCAGTTACATTGTGTCGAACTGTGTGCAGTAGCCGCCGCCGCGGACGAACTAGAGCTGGAGGAATTCTTATTATTATTGGCACTGCTACTGCTGCTCTCATGTTCCGCTTTTGCCTTGATGCAATGTCTATGCAGCACATCGAGCGTTGCAATGAAAAACTCATGTGCATCCTGTTGTTCATAGCCGGCCAAATGTTTGGCATGATTCCAGATTAAATGCAATAGACGATGCAATGAAAGTGGTGTACGTGAGCCTGAATAAAATTCCTGTATATATGCATATAGTGAGCCTGTGTATATAGATCTGGATTGGGAATAGGTGAGTTTTTCTTACCTGAAACAAACGCGCAACTTCACAGACAAGACACTTAAGCGATGACTTACACTCATGCCGATCCGATAGAAAATAATCACTCAGCAGCGGCGTATGTATCAGCGTCTACAATTATGGCGTTTGAAATAATGTGTATGCGGTAGCTGCGCTTACGTTGATGACTCACCTGCACAATGCAATTCATGAAACAGGTGGCACCCAGATTAAGCAAACCGCGCAGCCCCACAGTCTCATTCGCACGCACACGCCGACGCCGTGGATTAGCCAGCAATAGATTAGTTTCCTTCGGCACCGGTATCCATGGCTGCCAGCTCATTGATTTTTGTAAATCTCTGGCCTCTAGTTTACGATTAACCACACCGTATTCATGACTGCGCGTATCGTATACGAAATCACGGCATGTATAACAGTATAGTGCACCATATGAGAGTTCCAGTGCAATGACATGCTTCTTGGCACGCATATGACTCTGTAGATGTGCACCGCGACAGCCAAAATAGATGCAATGCAAACAGGCATAGAGCTGAACGCTAAAGCTGCCGCAATCGAAACAGCAACAGGAGAGTGCCTGCAAAGAAATATTACAATGGTTAAAGCTTCCTGTTATAAAAAGCGTACATATATACAACATACCTTCTTCTCACGCGCCTCACGATTTACGCAGGAGCTAAAATACGCATCAACTATGCGATACAAATCAAAACTTTGCTCCTTCACGTAGCTCTGATAATGTTTGCAGCCCAATTCGGACATAGCGTAGCAGGAGTATGGGTTGTAAGTGCTGCAGCTGCTGCTGCTGCTGCTACTGCTGACGGCGGCGACAGCGGCGGTTGCGGTGTTGGCGGCGTTAGCTGCTGCTGCTGTACGTTCTTCGTTGGCCTCTAATACGCTCAGCTGTTTACTAAGTTCGTTGAGCGTCTGCAAGGATGCAGTGAGGAGTTGCTGCGCGCGCAACGTTTCCGCTAGCTGCTGCTGCTGCTGCTGCTGTTGTTGTATGCTGCCCCTACGTCTTGTACGTCTCGTCGTAATCGGGATGGTGGTGCTGATGGTGGTGGTAATGGTGGTATTGCTATCGAAATGAGTTAGCAGCGGCAGCGTTTGCTGTTCTCCTCCACTACTATTTAAATTATGTATTTCGTTGTAGCCGTTGATGTCACTGCTAGCGTTTAGCAGCGTTTGCTTAATTTTCTCACCCTCAACCTCGCCGGCGGCGTTTTCGTTTAATGTTAGCTCACCTTTGTCACCGTTCCGTGCAACCCATTCAGCTTCCGCCGCTTCTGCTTTTCCACCGGCAGCGACCGCGGCAGCGGCAGTGGCCGCTTTTGCAGTGACCTGAACTTTTGTAGTTGCGACGCTACTGCTACCGCCGCCGCCGCCGGTGCTATGAACGCTGCTCCCCGCGCTGCCACCACTGTCGTTTGCGTCTTTTGTTTTCGCTCTCTTTGAATATTGCGTTAGCACAATTTTATCGCCCTGTCTCTGTTTTCGCTGAATTTTGGCGATTTTTACTTATTTTTTTTTTTTTGTTTTTCTGTTTTTTGCAACACACACAGCACACTCGGCACGGCACGGCACACTGCACTGCACCACAGACGCGTTTAGGAACTTTGTTGTATTGGCCTAATAAAATGCACACATTCGAGTGCTAATTTTTTTGTATTTTTTATTATTTAAACATATATTTTATTATTTAGTTAATTTGCTTTTTTCAAGTAGCCGCAGCGTACAAGTATTTTAATTTAATATCTACGCTCCGGCGGCTTTCGTTACAAAGATTTTTCTGCTCGCCTTTTGCAGAATTTTTTTTTTAATATTTTTTTTTTTTTACATGTATTGGTGTACATGTGTGTTTGATGTTTGTATGCGTATGCGTACGCGAGAGGTTTGTGCGATTGTGTGCTTTGCGCATAGCGTAGCTTCTATTGCTATCTCTGTTACGCGTTTACAGCTGTGCGATTGCCGGTTGTGTAGGGCTACCAATATGCTAGGTATTCCAGCTTTAATGTTCATACAGCGGCATAAACGATTCAAAACAATTGCGCAACTCTAATTACACTAGTTTGCAAAAATATTGTACCTATATATTGCATGTCGTGTGTCGGTGTGCGTGTGCTTGTAGTTCTACTTCTCTTAAACGACTTGAACGATTCTGTTGAATAATTTCTTTTTGTACTTATGGGCTCACCTGCATGAAATCTTAGCTACTGTTGGAGCCGTTGGATGGCGCTGTTGTTATTTATACAAATAAAAAAGGGAAGCTGTTGTTTGAGAAAGTTGAATTTTTTTTCAATATTCATAACAGTTCGTATAAGGTTTTTAGGGAAGAAAAAGTTAACAGGAAAATTCGGGCAAAAGCTAAAAGTGCGCTTTTCGTAGCATGGATATGCGTAATGCTTTTAATGTTTTGTAATAAATTTTTGTTGGGCGGTGCCACGCCTCAGCTTATAGGAGAGATATTTGAAATACTTGAACGGAACATCTTGCTAAAATTGAAAAAGTATACAAATTATAATTTTTTTTTTTTTTCGAAAATAAACATTTTCGTATAAAGTGCAGCGAAATTGTTTACTTCGAAATTCGAAATAAATACAGTTCATTAAGCTTCACCGCGGATCCGTTGGGTATTACAACAAAATTCACACACTCTTTATAGTTTCCAACCGCTCACAGCTTAGATAAAATGTTGCTTACGGAATTCGTTGCTGGTATTCGTTTTCGATTTGAACATATGTATAATGTTCTAGTCACATCTTTGATAATGTTATTAAACAAAAAGATTCGAGAAGCACTGCAGGCTTGTCGGCAGAGTTGATGTCGGGTGTTTTCAAGACGTTGAAAAATTCCAAAATTAAATAAATCATTGGAAAACGCCTTTGCTGTGGTATAGAATACACCAAACCCTTCTATGCACGCCATTGTACCCTCCTACTCATTAAAATTTCAAAATGTACAATACTTTTACATATTATAAATCATCTACTTTAGCAGTTTTGTATAGGTATACAGCTGAAGCGCCATCCATTTTAAGGGCTAGTTGCTTCGGCAGGTGAATTGTTACAAACTCTTTAGCGGATTACGACTTCCATGTCGACCGTCCTGCGGTTTTAAGCTTGTTATGCTATATGTATGAGTTGTTAATTTGGGTACCGTAAAATTACGTTTAGTTCAGCACACAGCGCCAGTTCTGCTTACCAAAAAGTGGCCCACTGGGCACATTATATCATAAGCTTAAACTTCATATCAACTGCATATCCTGAGAGAAACTTCGGAGAGTACCAGCTACTAGATGGTTCGATTGGTCTTGCACCCCTATACACAATTCTGACAATCGATTTGCACGTCAGAATTGTTTCGGTCTTCCAACAGGGTTTTCGCTGACTTCAACCTGATCAAGTATAGTTCACCATCTTTCGGGTCACAGCATATATGCTCAAGATTAGAGTTCCAGTTAGAGTTTTAAATAATATAAATGCTATTATACATAACTATAGAGAACGCCCCGGAAGTATGTTAAAACATTTCAAAAAATATAGAAACTAAGCCCATTTATAAATCTGTCAAGTTAATTATGCTGTGTTATAATATTTTGGTAGGCAACTTCCGTTGTTCTACTGTTGAAATTCTACAAAAATTGGTATATTTTGAAGACCGATAACGAACAGATCAAATTCTGACAGAACTTCAATCATAAAGAATATATAATCTTGAACGGCAATGGAAACCTAGTCGATTTAGTTATAGACGTCTATCCGTCTGTCGTCTGCATGTTTGGAACAATCTAGCTCAGGAACTATAATAGACTTCAGACTTGTACAGTTAGATTCTGCTTGAACATACGTATTAAATTTTGTGAATGCCACGCCCACAGCGCCCAGCATGCGTATAATACAACAATTTGCACAGTTATCAAGCAAAAAAGTTTGATTTCTTTTTCTGTTTTTGTTTTGTTTTTATTAAATAATTTTTTCATTTTGTGATTTAAAATTTCAAAGTCTACATTAGCAAGGATGCAGTGAATTTCGTAGTCCTGAACTGCTACATTCTTATTTTTTGTTCTTTTTTTTTTTTTTAATCTATAGCCGGAATACATTAGCGCTATACGGTTTGTAATTTCGTCTGAAGCGTATAAGTTTTTTCTTGTTTGCGTACGGCAGACGTTTCAACAATCTTATCAAGAATTTAGAAGTTTTGAATGTAAGAAGCTATCTAAGTGTTTAGCTAAATAAATTTAATAACGCTGAATTTTTAAAACCCGCTACTAAAATTGATTTATTGCTTTATTGGTTTCTATTTACGCACCCAATTAGAAGTATATATGTAAAAAAAAAACCAAAATATAAGATAAACTAAGATGTCATTGGGCTCGTCCGGGAATTGAACCCGGGACCTCTCGCACCCGAAGCGAAAATCATACCCCTAGACCAACGAGCCGTTGCTAAAGTTGTTGCACAATGTAAATGTTAAGCTACACGCGTGCGAGTGAGATGGCAAATTCTTAACGTTGCGTAAATTTAGCAAATACAACAAAAAGATCGCTTCGTTTTTATGCGCTTGTAGTTGTTACTTTTGTTGTTGTTCCTTTTGTTGTGGTGTGGTTGTTGTTGTTGTAGTGTACATGAAACTGTACAGAGTGGCTTATTTTCTAATGAGAGCGAGTATCAGCGTGAAAAGTGTGAAAAGCCATATTATAAGAGAGAATCCGAGAGAGTGCAGTAAGAATAGAATCGTTAAATTTGTTGCTTTGTGTGCAAAATAAATAAACACTAAATTGCTTTGAAATAAATAATTAACTTAATTAAGAACACAAAAAAAAAAATAGAATAAAATAAAATAAAATAAAAGGAGCGAATAGCGCGATCCATGCATATAAATTTATATAAGAAAATATTAAAACGGTTCAACATCATCATTTATTTTTATTTAATTACATATTTCCAAATTCTACGGTTTAAAACAATTTGAACACAAAAGCGCGTCGAAGCGAAAATGCTAACCTTTTTTTGCCGTTTCGTTGCCGATTTGAAATTCTTCTACGCTTAATTTCAATTCTTATCATTTACTACTGACCATGTTTAAATCCATAAAATTTCAAAGAAAAGTGTAGCGACCTCAAAAATTATTTTCCTCATAGCTTGAGAAAAAAATACGCCGGTTTCCCTCCTCTCCTCACCACCCCAACGTATTCACTTTAGCTTGGGCTCGTCCGGGAATTGAACCCGGGACCTCTCGCACCCGAAGCGAAAATCATACCCCTAGACCAACGAGCCGTTGTGAGAGCTCGAAAAAAAATCAGCAATTCAACTAAAAATGCTTTCCAATATGAATTATTAATGTTGTCCCATTTTTCTGCACGATCATTTCCTGATTCGGAAGTTTTATGAATGTACATACTCGTATAAGTAAATATTTAATTAAAACTATAGTTTTTTTTTTATCTTTTTTTTTATTGTTGAAGAAACAAACTAATTATAGTAGGGGAGCCCGGAATGCTAAATTTGCAGTTACTAAAGCGTTCTTGGATTGTGAAGATGCGGTTCTAAAACGAAAAAAAGTTTATGTTAAGTTTTCCGGTTTAGTGGGAAGAGGAGCGTGTAGAAATTTTTTCAAAAATGTACAAAAAAAACAATCACTCGAGCGCGTCAGACATTCATAGCGCTTTGTCTTTCTGATAATCCAGAGATATTAATCCGACGATTAACTAGTGGAGCGTAGCCCTAAAAGGGGCTAGAAAAAAAGAAAAAGAAAAGTTATTCGAGCGTGTCAGATATTCAGCGGGAATGTTGAGTGAACTCAAAAAAGTGTCCTATTCAAATGGCTGACGATTTGAACGTGGCCAAAAGTCATGACCGATTTTTGAAAATGTAAAAAAAAAAAATGTGACCTTGAAATACTCGAGCGCGTCAGATTTTTATACAGACGGTTCAACTTGATGTGCTAGTCGTCCTAAATAATAATCTAACAATTATATGCAGGGATATTGTAAATCTGACAATAATAAACTTCGATTAAAACATAATAGCACTTATAATTCACAAATAGTTTTTGCGACGCAAAAACTGCGAAATTTTCTAATGTTCCGCTCAACTTTCTTAAATTTACCTTCTTTTTTATGAACCTTCTCCTGACAATCATAAACACAACAAAAACAGAATTAGCGAAATTGTTCCAACCGTTCACAGTTTTCAGCATCTGTACGCTTCATCTTTTATTGATCTTTTTAGCTGCATTGCCCCATGAAAAACGTCAGATTATATATTTTTCGTAATCCTAATAGAATTTCTTACAAAATAAAAAAAAAAAAAAAAAAAAGAAAAAATCAATAGCGTTCGAGTATTTCGAGGTGAGGTTTTTGTTTTTACAACTTTGTGACTCGCCCATTTCCTTATGCCACATTAAAATTGTCAGATTATTGAAATATACACGTTTCTGCATGTACTTAACTAACCTTGTCTTAATCTGGCGCGCTCGAGTTTTTCAGTTGATCGATTTCTTTTTCCTAAACTGACGGGTTGCGCTCAATGCACGCCCCTATATTATGGGTTCATATATGGTAGGTGTACATTACAGGGTACAAAGTTCGCTTGTGAAACGCGCAAAATCACCGCTTGGGCGCCCCTACTATTACACGTTATAGTTATATACGATCTTCGTTAAGCTTGCGTAGCAATTCGTAACCAAAATTTAAACCGGAATGCAGCTTTTAGTGATTTTGTTCCCAAGAAGTACCGTACACATACAGCATACCTTATACATATTAGTATTTTCCAGTACCAACGAAAGTCAAAGGAGTTTCAGTCATGTTGTAGCCGGAAATAATCAATTCATTGGTACACTTTTCAGCATGTTGACTTATATGGGTTGATTTTTAAGTGGTATAGAACTGTAAATGAAAATACAACACATGCAAAAATAAATAGAATGAGCAATTTTTTTTGTTTTTTTCTTTGTTTTTGGTAGATAGTTTCATGTCATTTATGTTGGTAAATGAACTGCATGCTGAAGTTCAAAAAAATTTTGTACTACTTTTTCAATCATTTGAGGCCGTAACTAAAAAAAGTGAACTATTGAAATCGTTGCTAGCTTATCCGCATAGACTAACGATTTCAAGTATTGTATAGAATGTAGTACAGCAATGGGTCCGTTTCTGGAGACTATGTTAACGTCAAATTCTTCCATGCATGCAGCGGCTTCCTGTTGACGTCAAAGGCGGGCGGTGCAGGCAATGTTCACGTACTTAAAATCGTTCAACATAGCTCGATATCGGTATATAACAGTATGGCCCATAAACCGCACCAAGAGGTTAATTTTTTGGGACATTTCGAGCGTTTCGCAATTGCGTTCATCACTGTATAAGTGCAATTTTTTTTTTTTTTTTGTAAAATTCGTGAGTTGATAACTGCAATTACCACTCTCGCATAAGCAAGGTATATCGAAGTTGAGCACACTCGACAGCAGCGTTCCTTCTTGTTACGTTTTTATTTTTCTGCAAATCTGCGGCTTACCATTAAATATTGTGCGGTGTGAAAGCATTTTGTGTGGATACGCGGCTTATGGAACCTTCTAAATAAAGATGAAATGCGTTTTTATGCAACATACAAATTTCTTCGTTTTAACTTAATTTTAAATGTGCACACCCTGTTGTAAACTACACTAAACGGACCGACAATTTTCGATAAACTGTTAACAGAACAATAACAAACAGTTGACTTTCGATAACAAACTCATCGAACTACACTACGATAACGCGCGTATTTATGTTAGTTGTTGTTGGAATTTCAAAGCGTTCGCCTCGTCACAGCGGAAATTCGAAAATTTGAATTGTTTTCGTCTTTTGTAGCGCTTGTTAAAGTGCCGTAAAGGTTAATTAATATTTATTAAAAAAAAAAAAATAGTAATAATAATAAATAGAACAGTGCAAGTGTATTAATTTGTGTTTTTAGCATAAAATATAATAAAAATAAACTAGGCAAAGGCATGGCAGCTGCTGTGCTGCGTTCTGCGGCGTCGCTGCGCTGCATTTAAAACTAGTTGCGCCGTTTATTTACCTGCTCTGTTGTTGTTGTAGTTGTTTGTGTAATTATTTATTGTTTTGATTTTATTTAAAGATTCAGTGCGAAACCGCAAAGCATAACTAAAGAAATTATTAAAAGTGCATATTTTTTTTTGTATTTATATATGAAATTATTTGGCTTCATTTAATGCTGCTAATAATGATGTTCTTCGCTCTATGCGTGTGCGTTTGTGTGTGCGTGTGTGTGTGTTTGCATGTGTATGTGTACACATTTTAAAAATAGCAAAAAATCTCAATAATTAAGCAAAGGTAAAAACCAAAGAAAAGAAAGAAAGAAAGTGCGAAAACAAAAAAAACAACCACAACAACAACAAAATGCATGTGTTGAAAATGTAGCAAAACAACAAAAACAACAACAACAAGAGCAACTAAAGCAGCAGCATCGACAGCAGCAGAAGAAGAAGATGTATGAGTGCAGTGTAGCAGTAAAAACAAAAACAACAACAAAATTTCGAAAGAAGAAAATGTTTATTGCCGCTATGCGACAACAACAACAACAACAACTGTAAAAACAAAAACAACACGAAAACACCGCAATGCAAATAAATCATAAAACAAAAAAAATCTGTGCAAAATAAAAAAAATAAAAAGAAAACAAAATCAAAAAAACCAAATTGTATCTTTTAGTTTGCTTTAGTTTTTGTTCTTATTTTTATGTGCGTTTCTTTTTTTTTGCTTTTAGTTTTGTTTTTTGTTTTTGCCAATTTGCAGCGAAAGTTTTTAATTTTAGTTGAGCTGCTTTGATAAAGAAAAAAATAAAAAAAAGTGTGTTTAAATAGTATTCTACGTTGCGCAGGCGCACTGAAAGTAAAGATTTATTAAAGAAAGCACTAATTAATTAAATTGAAGAACTACTTTCACAACAAAAAGTGCAGCGGAAACAGTGCTGAAGTACACAGTGAGGAAGGGAGATAGCACATTTTGGTAAGTGTTTTTGTTGCTGTAGTTTATTTTAAGATATTAGTATAATACCCGGCATTGCGCGGAAATCAATAGTTGTTTGTTAATTTTAATTAGCTTTAATATATCATTGCTTTTTACGGTCTCGTCGTATTCTGACGTTCAGAAGTAAATATTTTTTAGTGCTTTTGTTAAAACACACTTCGTCGATTCGACGAAGTTTACCATTAATGTGTTTTTTTGTTTGTGTTAGAAACATTTTTTTTTCCTAATTATTTTAGAAACAGTTTAAAAATCGAAAGTACTTTCGTTCCATGAATAGAATGTGTATAGTTTTCAAGTTAGAACTGTTGAAAATTGGGCATCGCCGTTTCGATGAAGTTTACCGTTAGAGGGTTAAATTGAACATTACCGTCCTAGGATTAAATATCCTGTGCCAATCAAAAAATAAAATATATTAAATAAAAAAATTCTTCGTATGTATTACAGGGTGTTGTTTTTGTAACATCCGAAGGTTTATTTTGAAAAAAAAAAACAAAAAATTTGTATTCCGTTGTAAATTTGGAAATTACTTTTTGAAAATAATATCTGACAAATCGCCTCCTACACATAAATGACATATGTCGTAAATTTATATAGTCTTCATGGCGCCGCCAAGCCTCCTTTCGACTGTTACATATATTCACACAAACTAATTTTACCCTTACTCCTTTAGGTACATGGAGTACAAACTATAGATTTTATTTTTTCATTCTTTCATTTAAATGTGTTTTTCTGGAGTTCAATGCAGAACATCGATCTTTGGCTGTCTTAAGGACATAATAGTTTTTTTTTACACTGTCGATTGACTCGCAGCTCTACCAAAACAATTATATGTTTTAATTTTCATACTTTTACACTAGAATTCTACGTTTCACTAGAATTCTTCCGTTTGGCACCAGTTCTCAGAAGAAATCTGAACTCTTTAACGAAATGGCTTGCTTGAATTTTGTTGAGTGACAATTTAGTGCCCTAATAACCCTAAATGTCAGGTAGTATTATGATGTTTTGATTCCTATACCATGTGTATATGTTGAAGTGTATATATTTTTTTTTTGAAATAGCTTTCTGCCTAAATGATTCTGGTAGCTTCATATGTCGAAGTGCTAAGTGCACACCAGTTTATTGCTCTCGGTTGTACGAAATTTGACAGGTAGGGAATTCATGATGACAGCATTAGAACTTCTCAGTTGAAATGTCTTAAGTTGTTGATGCTGCTTAGTGCTATGTTGGACGCTGATCGCTTTCTACTATATAATATTTTTATATCTTCCATAATGGTATTTTACGTTTGTGCAAAAAACAAAACAAACAAAAAAAATATTCTAAACAAAACGTTTAGTAAAAAAGGGCTTTTACGGGAATTGAATACGGCACCTCTCGCACTCGAAGCGAGAATCATACCCGTAGACCAACGAGCCGTTTGTTAGATAAATCGCTATAAAATATCACACATAGGTACAGATCAGACCACAATATATATGATATAAACTCCAAACAAATTTATGGTTTAAATAAAGAGCCTTATAAAAGATACAGGGTGAATCGAAGTCGACTATAGCGTGCTTTCTTGTTTTATTTAAAAAATTAACAAAACCTATTTTATATGAATTTTTCTGAAAAGCGTGATATTTATAAGTAGCAAAAATTGCAATATCACAGCCGGCAAACTGATGACGGTTCGTAGCTGCATCTGAAACAATTGTCTCCGTAGCTTGACATTCTTCGTGATCAAAGACCATCATTGTTGTTTCACATTGAAAAGCATGCAAAAATTGCGCCGATAACAACGGCTCGTTGGTCTAGGGGTATGATTCTCGCTTCGGGTGCGAGAGGTCCCTGGTTCAACTCCCGGACGAGCCCTGTTAAAAACAATTTTTTTTACAACGTTACTCGTTGTTGTCCTGTCAATGCAGTATTCGAGACTTTAAACGCCAGTAATAATAGCAAAATTTGTTTCCGAATTCTGATACAGATAATTTGTTTCTAGTTTTTGTTATAAAAAACCCCGACTTAGGTAATGTAATCGTTTTCACTCTTGTTTCATTTCATATAGTCACTTTTTTCTTGGGGAAAATCATAATATTTCCACGCATTTCTTTGCACTTTTCCTATGCCGTTTTTCCCTTCGCTAATATGCTATTGTTTTATGAGAGCTTTTTTAAAGTATGTGTGCGTGTGTAGCTGTAACTGTGTATATATGTGTTTTTTCCCATAAACTTCCGTACTTTTTGGCGCTGTTTCAAATGGAGGTTGATGTACTTGCAAACGAGTATAGTACGTCAAAATAAAAAAGAATAAAAAAATGTAATTAAGTGCGCCAGCTGCAGAGACTAGGTAATGCACCAGGGAAGGGTATAACACTGATGCATGGCTGAAGTTGCACATACACAGATACAAATACAGATACAGAGGTACATATTGTATATAAATACAATAAAAAAAATATCCCAGCAAAGAAATCTGACATGCACCTTTCAAAGTTGCAGTGAATGGTTTTGTTTTTGTGGGTTTAATGTAGGTTGTAAATGTTGAGCTTTAAATTGCAGTTGATTTTAATGTTTAAAATGAGCAAATTAAGCACTTGCAATTTAGTTTAGATTAGTACTTCACTTGCCTGCTATTTTTCACTGTTTTAACAAAAAATAGTAGTTTGGAAATGGAATTATAGTAATTTTTGTAAACTGCCAATGTGGGACGTAGATAGGGCAAGGGGGTGTTGAAGGCAATAAATCGTGCATTGCCTTGAAATGTGTGTAAATTATGTATGCGATCTGGGCTTAAATCCGGCACTTATAAATTAATAGAAATCAAAAGGAAACATAATGATCCCAATCAAACATATGCACAAAAATCATCAGTTTGACAGAAAAAACTTTTCACCTCAATGTGGTGAATTTACTAAACGTTTGTCTTGTCACATAGTTTCAACAATGAAAGGCACAAAATACGATGACAATAGAATGTAAAAATTGTAGTGATAATTGAGGTTGGAGAAATGAACTGGCACCCTTCTTCTGTGGGTGCTAATCTCTTGATTTTTTACGTATTCCCCCCATCAACCATTGACACTTCCTATGAATTTAGTGAAGTATATGTAATTGTCTTATGAAAAATCTATTCCCCCATGGCACAATGCTATCTACGCCCCCGGTAGGGATGCCCTTCAACCACATCACTACTATAAAACAATATAATTAATAACTACAATAATACTTTTTTTTAACAATTTTTTTTTGCATTATGCTTCTAAATTATTAATATGAGTAGTACAACCCTTTTTGACATTTGGCACTTAGTTTTTTTAAATTGTAAATATAAAATTACATTAAATGGAACTGGAGTGGGAGGGGGGGTTTTGGTCTGAGCTAAAGAACGTTACTTCCCTCTCACCAATAGCAATTTTGTTCGATACAAAAAATATTTGTTTCGCTTAATTTTCATAAAATAATCGTCTTTTTTAGTAGAATTCACCAGCACACACCCTACCCCACTCCCTCACCTTTCCTATTCACCATTGTTCTAAAAGGTGCGTTCCAAAGTAAAGATGAGTTTTAGAATAGGATATTTTCTAGTTGTTCGTGGTTTGGAGAGATACATGTTCTTTGGCCAACTGGAAGCGAAGTTATTGCCGTTGTACGGGTTATCCTTCAGAATGTCAGTACAAGCTATTTGGATGGTTTCTACTTCCATTTCAAATCAGAAGATTAAGGGAAGTGATAAATGGTCAAACAGTTACATAAAATCAAACACAGCCAAAACAAGAAGTCTATAGAATATGGCGAATACATTGAAGATGTGGACTCTTTGCTCAACAGTTGGTTTCAGAGAAGACATTTCGTAAAGAAAAATGTGGTGCCTTGATCTTACGAAACATAAAAAATAGGAATATTAAATTCAAACGTTTATTTTGTATTGCTGTAATACGAGCAACAACACATCCTGTAAAAAACTAAGGAAAATGGTTAAAGTTTTTCGCTACTATCAAATTTAAGCAGGCTTAAGGTCCAAGATTAAAATACAGTTTTTTCGCTATACCGTATTTTTGGAAGTTTACAAAGCCTACATATATCATTGAATCGAAATGTTTATTTTCTATAAGAGAGAGGGAGAAACTCGAAAGAGTAAGAACTGGAAACAAAAAAATTGAAGCGATTAGGAGCAACATGTTAGAGATGTCAGAGTTAAAGTGAAGTAAAATAAAGGCAAGCAAATAACTTTTTGTTTACAAATTCAGATAGAGAGTGCGGTAAGTGAAAAATACATTATACTTTTGATATACAGTAACAAAAAACAATGTGCAACATAAATATTTATAAGGTTTAAGTTGTGCTTTGTAAATAAACTCCATAGAACACTTTCCACTCCCATACCGTTGACTGGTCGTCCACTTTTAGTAGGGTACATTTTCCACTACAATGCAGGCAATGTGTATGCTGCGCCATAATCTTTTTATTTTTTATTATTCTTTCTGTTACCAATTTTGAACAATGGCGAGCAGCACCACCAGAAGACTCGGTGAATAAACAAAAAAGAACAAAAAAAAAGAAAAAAGAGCGGCAAGTTGAGCTTGGAAAACCGGTTCCAACTCATTAAACTAAAAATTCTAAAGCCACTAGCCGGATTCCGCTGGCAACATCCCTAGCCGCGCCGCTTCCGCTTGCTGTCACGATGCGATACGACAATGCGACTCTAGACCATAAAAAAAAAATGAAAAAACAAAATCTAAGTAAGCTAGCAACAGTTGAACGCCCATGGGCGTTTTATATACTCCTATGTATGTACTTATATAGTTGGTTGGTTGACTGACTGAGCGACTGACTGACTGAATGACTGACTGACTGAATGACTATTTGGTTGCTTGACTGCATTTGTTTGCATGCAACTAGCATTTAGATCTATGTCCGTCTGTCTGTCTGTCTGACTCTCCGTCCGTTCGTTCGTCTGTCTGTGTCGGTGCGCGCATGCGTGCAATGCTGCACTTGTGGCAGTTGCTGCTGTTGCTGCTGCACTTTCATTAAACAAAATCATACAACACAGTAGAAAGAAAAAACAGAAAAAAAATTATATGCCGTAGTCTAGTGTTTTATTGTTGTTGTTGTTTTAATTTCGCCTCAAAGCTAACTTGAAAACTCATTTATCGAAGACGGACGTACGTACGGACGTACGCTTAGTCAGTCAGGTTCTCTCTGCATATTAAAACGCTTTTCGTGCCACACAGTAAAAATTTCCTTTTCAACTAATGTGCATGTTGGCCAACACCCCGTACCGCCCCTTGTACAGCAACACCATCATCGAGCGACCGGGCGACCGACCGACACATACTACTCACATTCACTTAAAGCCGTTTTGAATTTTCCTGTTTTTCTAGATTTTTGCTCGGAAAGTTAATTTTAGTTTTTACCATAGTTAGTTAGTTAGTTTATCATTCGTGCTGCATTGCATTTAGTTGCAACTCAACATTGTTGTTGTTGCTGTTTCGGTGCATGCCACACATCCTGTTTTGCTTGTTTTGTAATCCTTGACACACTGACATCCATTTTCGTTTCGTTTCGATTCGCAAATAAATTTTATTGAATTTTAACTGAATCGCTTTCGTGACGCATCTACTAAAATTTCTCTATAGTATTTATCTGTTATCATTGAATTTTTTTTTTTTTAAATTTAAGTTTATGAATTGATTAAGAATCATTTTTTTATATGTAGTATACCTATACCTTCTGATCAAAAAATACCAGGAAAATGTCAATAAAACGAAAACGATATTTATTCTGTCTGCTTCAAACTAATTCGCATTAGATGAAATACACATTCCAACTTTTATTCCAGTCTTCGAAACACTATTCGTAGATTTTCTTGCTTTAACCCAGTCGGGTCAAAATCAGGGAGTCAGGAAATTAACCGATTCAAATTGATAACCGGAACCGATATTATGATTTTTTTTTAAAACCGCAACCTTTTAACGAAAAAAAAAATCGTACCGAAACCGAATACCAAAATAAATTTTAACCTGTACAGAACCTTATACCGAAACACACGTTTCGGTACGTACCGAAACCGGAACCAAAAGCGAAATACATCTGTGTTTTATTTCCTGTTCAAAAAGCTTTCTGCGGAGCGGTAACTTGAGTCGTGTTAGCTGAAAAAACTTACATAGGGGCATGTCAGATTAGTTTTTAATCAAATAGTCGTGTACGAAATGAGAATATCTGAAAGAAATTAAGGCATCTCAACAGAAGTCGCGTTAAAATTCGTGTCATGTCCAAAATATCGGGCACAATGCTCTGCATCGATCCAACTGAGCCCCTATGGTCGGCTGCTATCTCTCTGACGTTTGAAACGATTTTTTTTTTTACGTTTTGCTCAGTTTGGACTTCCAGAACCAGGCAAATCATCAAATTCGCAAAACGCTAACTTCCTTATCAAGCTGTTTCACACGAACCAGCTGACAGAATGCTTGACAGTTATACCAACATTTCAACCACGAGAAAAATACTTATTTCACAATATCTCAAGTGAGTTTTGTTTAAAGCCCAATACTGAGATCGATGAAAATTTTTGCTACCGAAATTGTAAATTGTTACTGATTTGTCAAACAAACAAGAAACAATGTACCCAAATCAACATGAAATACTAAAATCAGTTCTATATTAGGTGAAAAATACACACATATATTGAGTTTTCTTTGCTTTTTTCAGACGGAATTGCAAAAAGTCACACTCTTTGTCACCTGTTATTTGTGTATATAAAGTATTTTCGGTAGCAAACATTTTTGTTATCTGAGTACTGGATGGAAAATAGTTTGTGCCGAAAATTTTTGATTGTTGTTTGACAGCGTTTTATTTTATTTTTTTTATTTTATTTTATTTTATTTTTTTTCGGTATCCGAAATGAGAAATTCCAGTTATTTTTTGATCAGCAGGTATTTGTTAAGCATTCGTAATGCCTATTGGATTTGTCTTGCATGTTTAATTGGATTTTCACATAGTTGAGTTAATTAATTTAATAAGTTGTTTGTATTAATTAAAACAGAGCAGTCGTTCGTATATTTAAGAGACTGTATAGTACATGATAGGGTGAATGAGTATTGTCAATGATGTACGTCCTTGGCGTGTAATGTCAGGCATATAATTTGACTTAATAGAGTAGTCACTGACGTTTTGGCTTTTGTTTGGAACGCTTTTCTGCGAGACTAAAGACGTCAATGCCAAATTGTGCTTCATGAGAAACATAATAAAGTAATGGTGATCTACACTGGTCCAACTACACAAAAGTTGCTAAGATCTCGTAATGTACAAAATTGTTTACTTACAGCACAAATGTTTTAAATCTACAAGATTATTAGCAATGATTGAAGACTAACTCTGGATGCATTTTAAACGAATGTATGCTTTAAATTTGATGAAATTTTAAATTTTATATCATTCACAAAATTTTTAAATTTCTCCTCTTGCTTTTTAACTTAAAACCACTTATAATACACAACTAGTCTAAACAAGACATTGAACATTTTTTATATTTCATTTTATTCTATCGATTTAGCTGCGTCAATTACTTGACATTCACACATAGCTGTTATTTTTTTAACTCAGTTGATATTTTGACACTTGATACAAATGAGAAGCTTAGAGTGTGAAATCACAGCTTAACGTATACGAGTATCATAGATACGTGTTAAATATTCAAGTTTAAATTCGCTGTAGTTATTTTCCACATTTAACGATTTTTCATAATTTAATCGTATGAATTGTTTACTTCTTTCTAATTATGGAAGTCAAACTTCTCCTTAATTTATATAGACATTTCTACAACGCACAGCCGAAACAGTGCAAGAAGAAGAATGCTTAAATTTAAAGAGTTTCTGCTATTTGTAATGCAAGGCTTTGTGAAATTCTATGCAATTGGTTTCCAAATTGTAACTTATGGAAAGCTAAACTTCTACTTTAGTATGACTAGAGAAGATCATGTTGCTGTTCTATTTCAAATAATTTTAAAACTTTCGTTCCAATATTTTTTTTCTTTACTTTTCATATATCATGCACTACCTGCTCAAAACGTGTACATATGTTATTCATGTTTATTAAATATTCTTTTTATTTATTCTTTAAATAAAAACCTGTGTAAACTATTTGTCTGTACATATGTATACCAAATGTTTTTTTTTTTCATTTTTTGGTAAAATTTGTCATGTGCAACGCCAGTCAAATTTTTCATACGTGTATCGTATAACGACAACGAAATAAAACACTTTTCTTCACATGTTTCGAAATTCGACGTGACGCTTTATACAATAATTTCACATATCCGCTTTCATGTTTGAAATTTGAGAACACACAAATATTTTTCATAAATAAACAGGTGTTAAATGGTTAAATGCCACTTCTTAGGGTCATTCTTGTTTGTTGTTTTACTGTAGAAGTAGTTCACATGTGTTAATTGTTAGTTTATCGTAGCGTTTTTTTTCGAGCATAGTCATTTTATGTTTATGGTATTGATGTATTATACGATAATTTTTAAGTGACTTGTGGTTTATACTTTGTGTAGTTTTTGGAAACTGGAAATTCGATGTAACTTTTCGCTGAAAAGTGTTATTTCGATATCAACCTAATTTCACTAGCACTTTCATAAGTAGGCTCAAACGTTTTATACAAGATATTCAAGTTGAATGGAGTCAAAAACCAGTTGCGAATTATAAGTGTTTTCAAGTTATAAGTGTATAAGTAAACAGGCATTTTAGGTTTATGCCAGCGTCTCCAACTTCCAGTCAAAAACTTCATGAAATTTGGTTCACTGTAAGCGAAGTTATTGCCGTTGGCCGGCATGTCCTTCATTATACGTAAGAACATAATTTAAAGTAAGTTAAACAGAATTTAAAGTAAGTTAAACTCTCCAACTGCTCCGTTTTTGTTGCAACCGCCAACTTTGCTGTACTGGTGCACTCCAGTGTCCTCTTTTTATACTCCCTCATCGTTGCTTACAGCTTTTATACTCATGTCACGCTTCTAACTTTTTTTTTATATATATTGAACTATTTAAAAACACACAGCAACAAGGTTTCCGCTGCATTTTTAATCAAATTTCAAAGTTTCTGTCGATGCAACATTGTTAATTTATTATTTATAGTCCTTCGCACGACAGCAACTAACTAAACCAGTTACAATTAGTTACAATTTCATTCTCAGAATTCCAACATATTTACTTTAAGTACAAAATAAACTCACGAAAAGCTAACAATCCCATATGTAAATATACAGCCAAACAATTCGTGTCACATTGTGGAGCTATTTTTACTAATTCAATTAGTTCCGTGTGAATTATGAACTTAAATAACACGCTCGCTCACAAACTGATACACCAATGAATGTACTTGCTAATACTAGCATACAGAAAAAAAAAATAAACCTTTTAAGCCAACTGCTCGTACTCATACTCGCAGATAGTACAAACCAATTTGCCTATGAATCAGAAGACTTTGTCAAAACTTCTGTGGAGTTGAAGCTTCTATTGTATCGCTTTGTTTGTGCGAACTTTTAATTCGCTTGGCTTTCGTTGCATTGTACACTTCACTTAAATAGTTTTTTTTTGTTGTTGTTGGAAGTTTGGTAAACTTTTTGGAATTTTATTGCCATTAGTATGACCGAGAACGACCCAAATAGTTACTTAGAATACCAGAGATAGAAGCCAACCATTGTTAGTGCAAAAATGTAGTTAAAGTTTATTTTTTTCTTCTAGCACAATGGCATATTTAAGTTCCACACCAAAAAACTATAATGGAACTGTGCAAAAACAAGTGAAAATAAAGTTTGTTTATAAATTTTGTGGGTGTCGGAAGTGGAACGTTCCAGCTTCGAGAGTTGCTAAACAATTGAGGTCTTTTGTATGTTTAATTGTGGTCGTTTGTTGCTGTTTACGTACTTTGTTGACTTTCCATTTTTTGGTTTTATTTTTTCTGGTCAGTCTGGACTTTTATTTAACATTTTGCGTTCTTGTGGTATTTTGTTTATTTGCTTTTCGGAGAGCGTTAAGGTTATTTGAAGCTTTAATTGCCATTTAATTGAAGTGCAATGTTTAAACATACTTGTATATATTTATAATTAGTTTGGTAATTGATATGCTTAATGATTAAAGTTTATTTTTCCCCCCTGAAAGCATGATTCATGCTGAAAATTTTACGGTTATTAAATATTTCAGTGCATATTGCAATTTACAATAATTGGATATGTGTAATTAAGAAGTTAAGAAGTGAGTAGATTGTTTAAAAATTACGCATTCAAGCAGAAATTGGTGACCTCGACAATGTCTTTAGCACTGTCGGATTGAGTGTTTATCGTACAGCTTAAATGTTTATTTACGCAACGATAAGACTCCAGACATGTACATACGTCTGTGTGTGTCTATTGAACTAATTGTAAACTTAATATCAAGCTGATACGTGGCAATTATTTAAGATAGATTAAAAACCATTTTCACGACTTAAAAATACGTTATTGGAGGAATAAAATTGAGTAGTATATTTCTTCAGAAGTGTAATAAATCCATTTCGAGTAGCCCTGCAGTATAAATCGACCTTTTTCTGTTATCGGTCACCTTTTGTCTGTTATCGGTCACCTTTTGTCTGTTATCGTTACTTTTTGTCTGTTATCGTTACTTTTTGTCTGTTATCGTTGGTTTTGTCTTATTTATCGGTCATGTGCTACATGCATTTTACTTTGGTTTGTTATCGAAATTGTGAAGTCAAGTTGGCAGCTATCTTTGAAATATATACATTATGGTTCGTTTGAACTAGGCTTAATAACAATCATAACATTGAAAACTAGCATATGCTATAGTATGAAAAAAATGATATATAAAGATATAGGCAAGTCATGAAAACGGATCTAAGTATTAGAAGAATTTAAAAATTAGAACCATAGAAACCCAGCGCTTATTGTTTGAAGAAAATATGAATATATGAATTTCTTTTAGCTGGAATCGTCGTTAAATGACATATTTAAGTCAACTAAATTAATTCCACTACAAAACATTTGAAAGTTTTCAATTATACCAGTATTTATATTTAGAATTGCTAATTATAAGAGCACACTTTCATATATTATATATGAAACTCAATTGAAAATGTATGAAAAGCTATTAGCAAATTATAAGCAATTTGTCGAGCATATACTTAACAAAAATAAAGAAAAAAAGCAAAAGCGTAAAAGTAAAACCAAGTCCATGTCAATAATTACTTTAGAAAAGAAAAGCTCATTGCAATTACAGACAACGCAGACAAATAACCGACTGAACTGTACTGATTAAGCTATTCGCTATTCGAGTGTAGAGCATATAGCAGAAGCATTGTGGAATATCTAAG
Organism: Leucophenga montana; assembly: GCA_035044765.1. NCBI lineage: Eukaryota > Metazoa > Arthropoda > Insecta > Diptera > Drosophilidae > Leucophenga > Leucophenga montana. Next base: position 1,523,604 of record JAWNNQ010001640.1, on the reverse strand, counting down.
TAGCGCAAAGACAATTTTCAACTTTTGCTATTTAACTTTTCTATAAATTTTAAGCCTATTAACAGCCAGTTAGACAGACTTTTAGCATGGTAAAGTGAGTTATTATTATTAAAGAGAACTCTTTGGAGACAGAGAGACAGAGGGACATACAGACAGCCAATGTTTGTATATAGCAGTAAGAAAATGAGACGTGAAACACGAATCACGCGCAAGACCGGTCTTAGTTGAGTTTAAAAAGTCAATAAAAAGAAAAATTTTTTGAAAAGAAAATCACACAAGAGAAACACAAACGCTTCAAAGAAACTGGAATATCAGTTAAAGTATGAGACTTTGTATGCTATGTGCAATTAATGCCAACAATTTAGTGAGTTGAATTTTTTTGAAAGATTTACTATGTACTATTTTTAAGAGATTCCGAAAAGTATTTTTATTAGGGCTATGCCTAACATACCGATTCCATATATACTTCAAAGTGATTTAGAAATCATTTGATAAAAACTAGACTAGTTTTCTAGGGTGATCAGATTCATTTGAAAAACGAATATATTCTTTAAACAGATTTAGAAACGATTTGATGAACACTAGACTAATTTTCTATGGTGACCAGATCCATTGGTCGAAAAAATGGGAACACAACTTTTCATCGCCAAAAAATATCGCACTCTCCAGCGCTTCGTGCATATGTAAAGCGCACTATAAAAAATAAGACAGCGACAACATAGCTTGTGCCCATAAACGGGGAAAACAGATCACTGAATGTTTTTGTATAATCATGAACAGACAGGCGGATGGACAGACGGACGGACTTTAGTTGGTATCTTGTCGAACTCTACTAGAATAAATACACAGGTCTACAAATACCGTTGTCATGTCAGTTGTTGGAAAGCTGAGGGTCATTTCCGAAGTAATTTACTGCGTAAAATCCGAATTCGGGGTCATAATTGGCCTATCACATCAGGATTTTGAGATACTTGAGGTTATGTACCCGAATGACGTTGAAGGGATATATTTCGTAAGTTCGAACGAAAAAAAAAAATAGTAATTCATCTCTTTACCTCTCAAATTAAAGGGTAAGAGTGGTACTAAATGATGTAACTGGAGAGACAGACCAGCCTGTACATAACCTCAAAAATAGGAAAACAAACCGTTTTTCGGGTACATAAAATATCAAACATCAAAAATATATCAAAATCCTGACGTGATGGGCCATTCTGACTCCGGATTCGGATTCTACGCAGCAAATTACTACGGAAATGACACTTAGTTTTCCAACAACTAAACCATGTTGAGCTGTGATATACTTTATGTGGTCTCTGATGTCTCATTTTGAGTGTTACAAACTGTCTGAAGAATCTGGTGACCCATGACTATGTACTTCAGTTTGGGAGAGCCTCACAAATTCAACTGCTTTAAAGTTTAAGCTAGCTACTTTTATTTTGATATGTACTTTTTTTGTTTACTTCCATATTTTGGAATTTGATTTGATAACCTTCTTAACTATTTGTTGTGTAAAACACACAAATAAGCCGATTTTTTAAATCTTTTGTATCTCTTTTCCGCTAAAATCCAAAATCCTGACAACTGCAACTGAGTACAAACCTTTATCTTTGCTTAGTACCTACATTCATTTGTACATTCAGTACGTCATGGTTCTGTTGACTTAATTATCGCTAACTGTTGATTATATTTTTGTACCTACATACAAGTATATGCTATGATCTAATCAGAAACAACTTGTTTATTCAATTTGTTATTAAACATTGGCATTGATACACCGCTATGTACACCATTAAACTTTTAAGCAGTTGTTTGTTTGATTGAATCATTGATATGAATGAATTGCAGTTATAACTAAATTAAACTCGATTGAATCATATTTATAAATATGTGCGAAGTAATTGTTTTCTAATTCTAAAGCAAAAGGGAGGCTTAGGTAAGGATTTTTGTATAAACCTGTTTTTAAAATCCAGTTGAATGAACTTTGATGACCTTTATGTTTTATATGGTATTGTACACAAATGTAGATTTTAAAGTCTTTTTTTTTTAGTTATGGTCAAAGGTTGTTGAGTCATGTTTTGCTTTGTTTAAGTTTTATAAAATAGAATTTCAGCGTTTACCGTTACTTTCAACACTCTATAAAAGATTTCTTGTAACAATAGCATATTTCTTATTACAAAAAAGCCTTGGAAAAATAATAAATCACGTAAGAAGTTTTTGCATTTCTTTCTTTTATCGTTGAAGACTTATCTACCATTTTTAAACAAGCTTCTTTTTTTGCAAGCGTTTTGTTTTTATCTTTGCCGGTTTGCTATGTCACATAGAACAAGTAAGTAAGAATGCAGCAAATGTGAGTTTACGACTGCGCAATACTCTGTAAAAAGTGTTTAGAAGCAGGTTCTTCATTTAATGTATCAAGAACAACAAAATATACTTGCTTAAAATGCTCGCTATGATACGTTTTGCTTAATTAATTTATTTTTAATTTTGGCCATCCGCTGTTTAGATTTGAACATAATCGGTTCCGCACGTGCATGTTCAATTTCAGCTTAGTTCGTTCAGTAGAAGTGGCTTAAATTTGAGCATGATACGTCTACATATAAATACACATACAGTTATTTTAACCTTTTGCCTGTTACATTGACGCGCACAAACTTATTATACCCTTGTCTCTTTCTGTACAGCGTATATAAAAACAAACGCTGACGTTATATGGCATCAGAACTAGTCTCAGACATGTCAACATTTGCGTGATATCATGCTCCAATCAAAAAGCTCTTGACAATAGAACTAAGAAAAAAGAATAGTGAATAAAAAAAGTTACATATTCATATTCGCATGTTTTTGTTTTTTGTTCGTAGATAAAAAGTTACTGATGGCAGCAGAGGCAGCTAAAAAATGTGTCTCTTAAAAATAAGCATAAATATTTTAGTTTAAATTTAATTTGTGTTAAACGTTTTATTTGACTATTTTTTATGCAATACTCGTATTTGAGTTAACATTAAATTAAAATGCATCGCTAAACAAGGTGAACAACGAAAACTGTTTTTGCATAAAAAGGTTGAATTCAAAAGTTTCAGAGATTTAAAAAATTACTACAGCTACAATTTCTATGCTGTCATCTCAGCCGTTAGCTCAGCCCAAAACGCACACAAGAGCAACTCTATCCGAAAAAAAAAAAAAATATAACAGCAACTCCTCCTTGATATTTTCATTATTGTATATAATACACGATTTGTTAATGATAGAATCAATGAAGACCACATATAAAAAATGGTAAAAAAGTAGTGCCGATAATGGTATAAAAAAATATTGATGGTCAAAAACACGATTTCTAAGTGTAATATTTTCTGTTCTATCGATTTCCGATGAGAAAATTAGTTGTTAGTAAAGTAGTTTCCGAGAAAATCACTATTTTCATATCAACATGACCAGTTGTTCTTCAAAGCGGTTGTTGTTGTAGTTGCATTTTTCACAGCAAAAATAAATTTTAAGATTTTGCCGCGTCCATCTCCGTCAAAGTCGACCATATATCAAAACCGACTGATTGGATTGTGCCCATTTTTCATGTACTATCCATGTCTAGCAGTTATGGATAGATCACACCTCTGTTCCTGTGTGCCTAAAGTGTACAGGGGTTGTTCAATATGGTGGCTTCTTATGGACGAACACCTTATGTCAATGGTTGTGATACTACACTTTTAGGGCAAGCAGCCGTACAAACTTACCAACCACGTTTAGATTTTACAAATAATTTTGTCTTCTTTATGTCTGTTCAGTACAGAACATCTTATAAACCATCTAAATCAAAATTGAACCGAACTGCTTAAAAAAAAAAAACATTTTTAATTAAACCAATTTTCCATACACTTGTTAGACGCCTCTGCCGGGATAGCCTTTAGTTCCTTCAGCGAATTTTTTTTTATGTCCTCAATCGACTCACGACGCGTTCCCCGGAACGGCTATTTAAATTTCGGAAACAGAAAAAAGTCACAGAGTGCCAAATCTGGTGAATATGTTGGTTGTGCGATGACTTTTGTTTCATGTTTGGCCGAAAACTCCGTCACAATCAAGCTGGAATGTGCAAAAAATCCAAAAAATTCAGGTCTTTTGGTACGTACGAGTCTGGCGGCGGCGCGCTTCATACCCAAAACATCAACCAAAATGTGTTGAGTCGATCCATAAGTGATGTTGATTGTCTCTGCTATCTTTCAAATGCCAACATAACGATTTTCGAGCACAATTTCCATCACTTTTTCGATGTTTTTGTCGTTCACAAAGGTGTATGGACGACTTGCATGAAGCAAGTTTTCTACGATTTCACGAACCTCATTGAATGCTTTATGCCACTCAAATACTTTCGTTCTCGATACAGTAGAGTCCTTAAAACACTTTTGTAACGTTTTGAATGCTGCCGTTGCCGATATTCCATTGGACACACAAAATTTCAAGCAAACTCGTTGATACATTTTTTTTCCATGTTAAAAATTGACATACAAACTTTTCGCGTCGTAAGCAAGCAGCTGTCAAACATAGACTAAGTATTCCATTCCGCTCAAACTTGGCATGCATGTCAATGACAGTGACAGCCAACTTAAGAAGAAGAACCGAACCGAACCGATTCGGTTTACCGGTTCGGTTTAAATCCACAAGTCCGGGTCAATTTCAATCGGATGGTATATAATTAAAGCTTCGGTTCCATCGAAGTAAACGTTTTATCTTGTTTATAAATTTTATTGAACTCCAAACCTTTTAAATCATACCCTATATTTTGTATCTGTGTGAATGTCAAGACCTCAAAGAAACAAAAAAAAATCACCTCGGTCATCGTACGCTGCAATCGTTTACTGAATCGAGCTGAGGTGATTTAAGGAGGGCGGTGTTGTCAGTGTCAGAGTCAAAGCCAGCAAAAGTCAATCAGTCTGACATTAAAATATATTTCGAAAAACAAAAAGTAAATAAAAATAAAAAAACAATGCATAAATGTCAATTTGTTGACAGTCGCTGTTAATGAATTTGCAATGCAGAAAGGAAAAATGAAACAAATGAAAAATTAATTTAAAATTTATTATATTTGATCTCTTTTTTATCTTAATGCTTTTGTTTTTTCGTTTCAGCGCTTGCGGAATTTCCGAAATTAATTACACCCAAGTGCAAGCCTGGGTGAGTTCAGTTTTGTTAACTTTTATTTAATAGTTTAAGCAGAAAACTTGAAACTACAATTCAATTAAAAACCGTTAATACCATTATTTACTGTGTATTCTCATAGTTTTACTGTCAGCTACGTCAATATTTGCAGTTCACACGCCATCATCTCCACACTGTACTACAGTAACTGCAACACTTTCTAACTTTCTTATTGTCTGCTGCCAGAGTGGCCGCTTTTGGCATAGTTTTTGAAAAGTTTATATAACAACATTGTTTGTATCCTGTGTTATTCATTTATGTTCCGTTATATATTTATATTTAAGCAACGTTGTTGCGCTAAACTTTTACGTGTAAAACAATTTAACAGACTAGTTACTATGTATAAAACAATGCTGAACAACATTTTCATCAGCGCCAACACCATCATCATCATCATAGTGGTTGACTCCTGCACTACACATCCGCATAAACTTTTTGCGTATTTATTTTGTTCTTGTTGGTGTTGTTGGTCTTTTTGTAGTTATTGTCCTGGCAGCCAGTTAGCTGTGCAACAATGTTTGTACTACAAATTGCAATACAAAGCGTTTTGTAATAGTTTGTAATATTAGCAACAATGTCTTAAAGACCACTGCTGTGTGTAGTTTTTATTTGCCGTAATGGATGAAAGGCTATGTGTATTGAACAAGTTGAATATAGCGCAGGATAATACAAAAGAAAACCGCAATACGGTCGAAATGAAAAGTAATTTGATTTTTGTATTGTACACAGCTATAAAGTTTGATATACTGACAAAGAAAAGTGAGTGTGGCATACTATACTTGTACAGATACAGTAAAACTTTCTAAAATCTGATGATATCCATCAAACCGTCGAACCGATTAAGCCTAAAATTTTTAGACAAACGTGAGATAGGTCAGGAAAGGTTTCCTGTGTGGTTGCTTTGCTATGTGTGCCTAATTATTTCACATAATCAGATTATAGTATGGCTTGATTTGCCCCAAAATTTGTTTTGCCATATTTTCTTTGTCTAATTTGTAATATAATTTGCAGTACTAATAAAAAATTGGCGGGGTGGGTGCTGAACGTGTTTGAGGTTCAGTTTATATGCAAAGGACACCTGAAACAATTACAATCACTATAAAAAAAAGAAAAACCATAGGTTAGTTCAAATATATTTAAGCAGCTATTCGAATGAAACAAACACATTCGAATCGTATTTATGCAACACTGTTAGTTAAACATTGTATATATTGTACATGTATTGCTTATATAAATTTAAATTCGCTCGCACTAACTACTTCCTGTAAACTAATTTTGCTTCACACACCACTCAATGCTTCTCAATACATATTCCGAAAATGACAATTATAATTTGATTTACTAGTTAAAGAGTAGGAAGCTAAATGGAGCGTATGTTCAGAAAGAAATCAAGTTCACATCAAAAAAGTTGTGCATTCTTAACTTTGGCGTATGTATCAAAACTGGTTAACAATGTCAGTGTTGATGTTTTCACAGAACTTCTGATGCTTAAATCAACAATCCAACTGAACTATACTATACGTATATACTGCTATAGTAAAGTTTCCAAATATTTTCAAGCTGCTTGGCTGCATGGTGAATTTAGTAGAATTATTCAAGAATGTAGGCCATCTTACATCTACTCGAAAAAACGAAACCGCCAGGCACTTTCTCTGCTATGACTCCTCCTATTATAACAGAAGATCCAAGTAGCAATCGTGAAAATTCGAGCGCTATTCTATCACCTGACTTAATAAGAAGAAAGAATCAGCTGCGCGTGTTATCACAATGGTCCTCAATAAACCTAAGTGCGTTTACTTCCCAACTGTCAGACCAGACCAAACTTATCAATTAAACCTATTATAATTGAAAGTGTTTGCCATAAATTTAACGAACATTTTCTTTATTTATAGTACGTACAATAGTAATAAATTATTAGTTTATAGGCAGGTGTATTAATTTCGATTCCGGTATAGATTAAATAAATTCGAACAATAATATATATTTAAGGAAATTCCAAGTCGATATCTAAATAATTGGCATTCAACTACTACTCCCACTTTTCGTTATCTACGCATAGAGTTCTGTATATAATTCTTAACAGCTTTAAATAAAAATGATTTGGGAAGCACTGGGAAGCCTATAAAATTCTAAAACAAATACAATACAATACTTTTAAGTATTATTGATATTAATTTTATTAGTTGCATGCGACACTGTGACGTCAACGTTGAAATCGTACTCGTAAGATAGATGGAGCGACAGAGTCATATGCATACGTGTACGTACGCCTAAAATCCCACAATTAGTCGATTGTAGGGTGTCGTAAAAACGAGTTTGTTTAGTAGAGTGGCTTTCGACACGCCATAAAACAGCAAATTCGCAAATATAACGAGATATGTATATATATATATATACATATATATAAAATACGTGTATGCTGCTTGTATCTAGCAGATACAATATACAAAATAATATATGTACAATAAGTCTGCGGTGTTGTTTGTCTGCATATCTTCTCTACATGAACGTGTTCGAGTGTTTGTAAGCAGCTAAAACCGCAGAACAAAAGGCGAATTTCCGCCTGTAGCTAAATGCAAAAAGCTGATCATGTTTTTGTTGTTTTCCAATTGACGCGCATCGAATTGTTCTGCAGAAAGAATCATGTAAAAAAAAAAAAAATATGTATTGTAGATACAATACAATTAGTGTATAAACAACGAAATTGCAAATATTTATAAGAAGTTTAGAAATTTCTGCTTAAAGAAATCGAAGTTTGTATACACTTAACGCGCTTTGCATAAATAAACCGCATCGATTATTTTGCTGAAATAATGGAAATGCATAATCAGCGTTTTTGAAGAGATTTTATTTTAAAATATGTTGAAATTTCTTGTATGTGAAGTACTCTTGGTATCAATTCGAAGTCAAATTTGTATGTAAATGCGCAAAAAATTAGCATGAACACTACAAATTGATAGTAAAATCGGCGTGATGGGTGCTCGGTTTGAACTATTTGACGAAAATGGTTGAGTTACGGTATATACTCATGTTAAGGGCACGAGAAAAATGAAGATACACTGGCAAAATGGGTGGTGCCACGCCACTACATATATACGAAAAAACTATAGTATATATTAGAAATACTAATTATACTATGAAACATCCAACCATAAATATGGTAATTCTAAATGACTGAAATAATAATTTTAAATGTTGCAACGAGTTGGTTTTTGAAATATTCTTAAAAGGACTATAATTCCCAAGGTGTGATATATACAGTTTATACATTTAAAAAAGATTTGATAGAAAATGTGAATTCCGTTTCTCATAAACTATGGAACTGCGGGATGTTTTACTTTTGTGGTAACCGAAGTCTTCATAACCAAATTGCATTTATTATTGACTTTGGTAAAGTCATAGTACCTAACCTAACCTTGTTATATTGTTATTTCACATTTATAGATGAATCGGCTGGACCAATTTTGATGAAAATGTTTGTGTGTGTTCATAGGAATGTGAGAATGATTGAGATAAACAATTCGATCCACTGTGAAAGCCCACGAGTGTTCCTGGCTCAAAAAATGTAAGATAGAGGGATAAAATGTTGTATATTGGTGGGAAGGGGAAGGGAAGAGGGGCAGGGGAAGCAGGGCAAGGAAAGAGGGGCAGAGGAAGAGAGTCAGGGGAAGCAGGGCAGGGAAAGAGGGGCAGAGTAATAGGGGAAAGGGAATGGGTGCTAGAGGAAGGGGTGGTAGGGAAAAGGGTCAAGGGGTAGGGGAGTGAGAGGTACGGTAAGGGAGCATTGGGTGGGAAGGGTAGGGGTAGTTGAGGAAGGGGGAAGGCAGCAACGCGCGGGGTACCAGTTAAGATAGAGGGGTGAAATTTGGAAAACGTGTTAATGGGATCGAAGGGGGATGGGTGAAGGGGTGGTAATGTAAGGGTGGTAGGGGAAGGGACAGTCGAATGGGTTCAGAGTAAACTGTGGTAGGCGAAGTAGTGAAAGGGGCAGGGGAAGATTTGTAGAAGAGTTGGTTGTAGTGTGAGGGGCATGGGGAAGGAGGGACATGGGAAGGAGTAGTGGGAGAGGGAAGGATAGGCAGGTGGAGAGGCATAAACGCTCCGGGTTCCAGCTAGTTAATATATACATAAATATAATGCACGAGACACATCATGCTCTTAGTTTTTATTTTAAAAACGTTTTATTTAAGAAACTTTAATAGAAGAAGGGGTTGTTCCATGTGCCAGTACAGTGTAATCCAACTATCGCTTTGTGTAATATCTATCTAACATAAGCTAATAATAATATCCACACAATTCATAAAAAAAACCAACCTCATACCAAAATTATTAAACACACTCGTCACACTGTGCGAGAAGTGTATGTATAAAAAAAAATAAACTAAAAAGAAATTTTTGCAAATAAGCGGGAATGGGATAGTACGACAAATAAGTGGGATAAAGCTATTTTTGCCAATTTTGTTGTTATTTACAACTTCCACAAACTAAATAAAGAAAAAATAAAAAACAATTAACAATAAAAAAAAGACGCGCAATGATACAAGAGCCAACTGACGGCGGTGGCGTGCAAAGAGCCAACTTAGCAGACAACATTTGGGCAAACAAACTTGAAATGAGCGGTGGATGCCGTGTGGTGTGGTATGGTGGAGTGATGTGGAGCAGCAGAAAGAGTGAAATGGCCTGCGGGATAGCATAAAAGACTCACTTTTCGGCTGAGTGTCAAAGAGCAGTGGCAGGGGGGTGGGGTAGCATTAAAGAGACAGCTGTGTGTGCAAGAGAGCGAATAAAAAATAAATAAATACAATAAAAAAATAAAAAAAGAATAAGAAAAAAACAAAGTGTTGCGTGTCTCTGATTGGAACTGTTTGGTTTGCTATTTTGGCCATTGCCTGAACGAAAAAAAGTAGAGCAAAACTGACACAAATTTGCAAAGAATGCCAGACTAGGCCAAAACAACTTTTGCTACAATACGAATATAAATGCAGGGTGTTTTGTTAGAGGTTCCATTTTCCCGATAGGAATTAAACTGTCATAAATTGAACAGATCTGACAACGCTATTGCCATTTGTGCTCAGTTTGGTTTGGCATTTTATCATAAATAGACTAACGCCAGAAAAATGCTTGTAAATTGTGCAAATTTATTTCCCAAATCGTGGTTCAGTTCGGGAATGTTACCGTGCGCTGCTACTACGTATATTTTACAGTCGACATAATAGTGCATCCAAGCGACTATTTCGATGGACCATGGCTCGTTTTCGCACCACGTCCAAAATTTGACTTCCATAATAAGTCACATTTCCGAAATCATTTTTAAACACTAATGGCATAAACTTATCTTTCGAATAAAGCCAATTTACAAAGTTCTACACTTCTAAAAAAAAAACCCTGTATATAGAATGGGTTGGCAAAATCAAACGGGCGACGCATGGCGTTACAAAATCAACCGGCAGCCAAGTTTGCAGTAACGTAAACGATACGGAAACAATTTAAAGGCTATAAAAAACTAAGCTTAAAAAGGGTGCCACATTGGATGGGTGAGGAGCAGAAAGGGGGTAGTATCACACTTTGTTTGGAAAGCTGCTAGCTTACGGTGAAGTCTTTGACAGTGACAGCGAAGTTGACGTCGAAGTTGTCGCAATTGGCCTAAAGCAGCAGCGACAACAAAAACAAAATATACATTTAGCCAAATAAACATTTGGCTAAAAAGAGTATGAGCGCATAATAAAAGATAAGAGCATGGACGTGTCGTTGAGTGCAAACAGCTGTTTCTTTTTCGGCCTTCTCTTTGGCAAGTATGTCGTAGTATTAAAGAGCTCTTATGTTTATATTTTATTCGAGAAGCATTCGCTCTCTACTCTGACAAATGAGCACGTTTTAGCTGCTACACCGGTAGGGCGCTATTAAACAGGTGCGTAGTGGGGCGAAAAAAAATTATTTCCACATATAATATGCTAAAAAAAGATAGATAAAATATTTGTAAGTTATTTATGTACAAAGCTAAGAAAATGGTTGAAAATGTTTATAATTACTGAAAACCTATATCAAACAAAATTTTGTTATTGCTTTATTTTCATAATAGGAAATAGGCTTGTTTGTTGTCACTGCTTGCAGGCTGCCACTACTTGCTGTACATATTTCGACATTTCAACAGTGTTATAACTTAAACTCTGACTGGTAAGACTTATACAGAACGGTTGTCACTTTTAATCTAACTATGGAGCAGAGAAATGCTATAACGCAGTACGAGTATTTGCTGAACAGAGTGTGAAATGTAATTCTTAAAAATTGAAAAATTAATGTTGTGTTTTTGATCTGTGCTCATAAATTGATAATTTTTATCAACATTTCTAGTTAAATATTTGTGATGTGTTACGTTTATATTCAATTTACATAATTCCAAACATATGAATTGCCAATTTTTTTTTTTTCATATATTTTCCATATTGGCGTCAAGATGTAGATTGGCACCTTTGTTGGTTTGCAGATTGCCACCTTTCTCTATCTTTTCCGTTTAGTTACACTCATAGACCAGTTTTCATGTTTGTGTTTGCACTAGTCTGAATTGTTATTCCGATGGCAATTTTGGAAGGATTCCATACTATTTTGCAAATTTGATTGTTCATGCCAATTTACACTAATTTTTTTATGTTCACAGCTAGTGGGTGTAAATAAGATTCAATAAATTGTCTAATTCAGGTGTTTTTACTTCCCTTTTTCTACATTTTCAATAATATTTTAAGTAGTGTCAACCTGCAGGCCAATATTACAAGTGCGCAACATTTTGATACTTTTGAAAATTTGATGTATTAGTTATAGTTTTTTAGAATTCAAATGATAAGAATTGTAGCATTTTACTTCCCTTTTCCAACATATATCAACAGTTCGTTGATTTTATGACGGGTTATGATTGCTATGGGGTGGCAACCTGCAAACCAATCCCTACTACTTTTAGTCAACTTGTGTGAAATCAAACACATGAAAATACACAAATATCTAAATAAAGAATTTTAAAAGTATGAGTTACCACCGACGTTACTTCTTTTTTACTTGTTTTAGCAAATCTCTTAGTGCTAACTACACACAGTGTTATTGCGCACTCTTTTAAGATTTCCATCAAACAACTAAAAATGCTTATCAACTGATAAAAGTAAATAAGTATTTAAGTCAATCAATGTTTTATCAGCTGTTCAATTTAAGAATGTGACTTGTTATCATACAGCAAAAATTAGTCATACGTATACAACTACTTTTCAGACTAGTTCTAGGAGCATGCACTCCACTCCTGTAATTTCTCCTTCGCTGCATATTGCAAGTGCACAAATAGCAAATTTGCCTTTCGGCTCGTTCATTCATACATTCGTTTGTTATATTTTCGCTCTCACAAATGCTTACTCTCTATCACTCACACTCAAGTGTCGCTGCTTCACGAATTTAACTTGCTCCCGATTTGCCTCCCTACAAGCCATTCATGCAAAACGTTTCATAGGTTCAACTCTCTCACATTACTTTCTCGGTAGTCAACGCTTGTGTTCGCATTGATAGCTGCTCATTTTTATACCCTTTATGCATATAAAATATGTTAAGTATTATAATTTTGTTACAATGTTCGTACAGTATTAAAGTTAACATCACGAAACTCTTATATGGTATGCTAGTTACTTTTTATATACAATAGCTAGATTGTGTATAGAAATTTATAATTAAAAAATTGTGTTATACTATACGAAGTTAGTTAAAAACAATGTAATTTCGAATATTAACGTAGAAAACTTAAATTCAACTTTTAGTACATTCTTGCTTGAACAGTCGTCAACTTCGAAGTTCTGCGCTCTTTTGCTTTTGCTTTTGCTTTCACTTTTATTTTAGTTTTCTTGTTAATACTTGCATTGAGGATCAAAACACTCTTACACTCTCACACAAAATAGTTGCTGATGTGTAATGCTGCTGATGTGTGATGTTGAAGTTGCATAAGCTTGCATTTTAATCGCATATTAAAAACGGACAGATTCCTGTCTCAGACTCTTAGACAAAATAGTTTCTGATGTGTGCTGAGTGTGCTGAGGAATGATATGTGATATTGAAGTAAATTAATTTACTGCTCTTCTTTATTTTAAATTTTATTGCAATTCACTTGTTAATATACTCATCATAGTCTTTCACACAAAATAGTTGCTGATGTCTGAGTGTGCTAAGGTGTAATATTAAAGTGGTTGAAGTTTTAGACAAAATAGTTGCTGATGTGTGAGTGTACTAATAAATGATATGTGGTATTGCAACTATTGTAATGCACTTATTAATATAGTCATTTCAGCCTTTCACACAAACTAGTTGCTGATGCGTAAGTGTGCTGATATGGAATATTGAATTTCCCTTGCTTTCTTTTCCATTTGAATTTTGTTGCTCATGCGAGCATTCCTCTTTCGGTCTTACATGTGGTATATTGAAGTTTCTGCACTCCCTTGCTTTCCTTTTCATATTAATTTGAATGTTAATATGTTCAACTAGTCAATCTCCCTCAGACTCTTTGACATACATTTGCTGATGTGTGAGTGTGCTGATGAATGCTGTGTGCTATTGAAGTTTCCGCGCTCCCTTGCTTTACGTAATTATATGCACAATCAGGTGCACTCCACTCTCAGTCTCTCCCACACAAAATATTTACTGATGTGTGAGTTTACTGATGCATGGTTACAATGTATCAATGAAATTTTGCTAGAACCTATTTAAAGTGTATTAATAGTTTGTCTCGCTCGAAGAGAGAATATTCTCTCTTTGATTTTTTGTTGTTATTGTGTCAATGCGGCATTTCGGCATTTTTTGCGATGCGATAGGTTCTTATTATTTAACTGTTATAGTCAGTCTTGTTGCTGAAACGAACACGAACGGAGGCATCTATGTGCTCTACGAGGTTTCGCCGTGCGCGTGCATTTTTTATCGACTACGACAACGACGATAATTTTATTCGCCAGTAGTCAGTACGGATTCGTACGCATTCACTCAGTGCGTTTTTTTTTTTATTTACGTCAACAAATTATTTTATAAAAGTATATATTATTATAATAAACAAAATCCGAAAACGAAAACGAAAAAACAAAAACAACGACAACGTCCTCGACGTTAAAATCAACATTACCTTCTCTACCTGATGTTGATGATATTTGAAAAGCAATGAATAATAATAATATCTAATAAAAACATAATAATAATAATAAAAAATTGTATGTATAAAAATGTCATTTTTCACGTGATGTGTGTGTCGACGTTGAATATGCCAAAGATAACATAATCTGTGCACGTCTATGAAGCTGTCTCTCCGTACCCTACTACTGAACACATCACCACTACCGCCAACCGACAGAGTTCTGTGCGCCCACTTGTGCTAACTTTGCACGCTATACGCATAGAAGAAGATATACGATTTCAGATACATTTGTGTCTCTGTGTGTTTTGTGTGCGAAAAATAAATAAAAAATTAATTAAAAGCCAGTAAAAGAAAGAAAAATCATAGTAAAGTTTTTTGCGCTTGAAAATTACAATTCCCATTCCCCCCTCGTTTCCAGTCTACTGTGAACTGTTCCGTTCCGTTCCTTCCGTACGTCTTATCATCAATCTAAACGAAGAAAACGTTTTGCGATTTGCTGACAGCCAATAATTTATTGGCCACTTATTGATTACACCAGTTTTTTTTTCTTTGGACACACCACGCAAGGTAATCGAATCACAAGTTGTCGTTCATAGTATAGTCATTTATCAATTAGTTGGAAATAAATTTTCGATTTAAAAGGGCAACCATACACTATAATCAGTCATCTACAAAATCTATCTAAAGTTCATTTGTTTTTCAACAATGCTTATCAATGCCATATGCGATGTAATATTTTTTGCGCGTTGAATAATTCTTATTTTATATATCTACCTACGTTATATTTTTAAGCTTTTTTTTAAAGTTTTTACAAGATATTTTTAAGTTTTTGAAAGATATAAGTACGAGTAGAAATGTTTATTTTATTGCTATTAATGAAACTTCGTATAGTGCACTTTGGTTTCAATATAGTGGAACTCTTTTAATGTAAGCCTTGAGCATAGATTAGTAATAAATTGGTCAAATATTATATAAAAACTTTTTGTGAATTATAAGTGGTATTAAGTTTTAAGTGAACATTTTTTTATACACAGCATTTTAAACAAACAAATAAACAAAGCGTAGCTAAAAAAAGCTTTTAAAAACGATTTAATGTAGCGAAAGTAAAAAAGAGGGCACATCAGACATATCAGCCAAGAGCAACAGCAAACACATGCGGTTAATGTTTACATAAATCTCTTTATTCAGTGTGCTACATATGCCGTTGTTAAATTAGTGCATGACAAGATACATAATGAGGAGAGAAAGGGAATGAGAGCACAGCATCATACATTGCTGTTTGTGGCATAATATTTGATAGCGCTATAAAAATTGAGTATAATTTATATGCAGCTGAACCATATACTAGCATTGAAGTTACAAATGCTTGATCAAGCTCCCAACTATAGACATTCATACAACGCAAATTCGAACGAATTAATTGAACAGCTACGAAATCAGTTATGTCGAACTTTGGCACAATTCAAATTTGTAATTTAAGCCTCAAGCCTTAGAAAATTTTCTTTTGTTGTCTGAATCAACTCAAATATTATCGTTTTAATCATGGCATACTCTCGTATCTCAGTAACTGGCAACTGTTTGAACTTAAAGAAGATAATAAAGGAAGGCTAACTACATATAAAATCATACATGATCCTTAGTTCAGAGGCGTACATTGAAACTATGTTCAATTTTCAAAACTAATTGATTTTCTTGTTATTTTTTGTAAAACAAGCGCCAATTCAGACAGATCTCTTGAACGCAGCGAAAAGAATGTAAATCATTAAATTAGTTTCTCTTTTTTCCTTATGCCTTGTCTACTATTCTTTCGTTTTAATGTGTATGTATTGGTCTATCTATATTGGTATTGGTCTATCTATACACATTATACAACACTTATTTATTGAATTCTATAAAAATTAGTGGTGTACAATGTGCATATAACATTAATTTGTATAACGTTCTATAGGCGCGAAAGAGAGAGAGAGAGAAAGAGAGAAAAACAAAACATGTGTGTTTGTGTATGCTTTTCATGTAAAGCGTGTGCGTGTATTTTTTTTATTTTTTTTTTATATTGCTTGGTGTGCAGTTTGTTGTAACCTACTATACTCAATATAAAATATATATTGAGCACATCTTCAAATGAATCCAATTTAAATGGTATATTGTTTTCATCAAAATCGTTAGCTGCGACACAAGAATACAATTTCTTTTAACATAATTAGCCTGTATTTATTAACAAAATTACTCCGTAGATAAACTCAATTTTCAGAAATTTAGTTTTTCATATGTAGTTTTAGCTGTAATTTCAAAGCGTAGCCACGTTTTTCAAAACGTAAGTTGTGAATTTTATCGTCAACAAGATTAACAACAGACGCATTCATTACATTGTATGTAAGAGCATTGACAACTTTTTTTTTTCCTAAGATTAACCTACACCTTACCTACACTCAGTTTCGTGGAAATTGTGAAGTTTGTCTTTCATTTTGTATTTTCAATATAATTTTCACTTTAACTTTGAAAAATTGCAGTACATGCTGCTGATGTGCCATTAGCAAGAGTGCGGTTGATGAAAGTACACTACTGCCTGGCAAAACTACGCTGATAATAAAAGTGTGCACTCCTACATGCGGTAAAATTTATGTAAAATGTGTTCATGCCTTTCATTAAAAAGGTTTAATTTTTCAAATGAATTATGCAGCAGTATTACGTGCATAGTTAAAACTTTTACTCATCAAAAAACATAGCTCAACAAAAAATTTAACTAAAATTTTGTAGGAGTGGTTCCAAGTACTTCTTTATTACCTTTAACTTTGCCAACATTTTGCATTAACCGAGACGAAAAATGCTAGATTTTAATACTTGACAGCGTGCATCTTGAAACGCGTTTATAGAATTCACTGAAATTTTGGTTTAGCACGTAAATTGAAGATAAATCATTTATGTACGTACAAAAAATCAGTCAAAAAAGTTAATGTTTGGCGAAATTTTCTTAAAGCATGCTAAATAAACTTTGTAGCATTATGTCAAAATGTAGCATTTTATCAGAGCATTAAGTTTATTTTAGCGTTGAATTGCAATATAGAATTCGAAGGAAATTTTGTATTTCACTTGAAAACATCAATTTAAATTTATATAGCTTCAAAATACTATGTGCAACATTGATTCATATTTTAGTCGTAAAATATGCATTCCATTTGTGAAATATAATATTTACAACTTTAGTTCTATAGATTTTTTTTCTTTCTTTTGTTTTAATACGAGTATTGTAAAAAGTTTGTTTTTTAGTTGCCAAGATTCTTGTTTCTGCGCTTATTTTTGTTCCTTTGAAATATTTTTGCATGCCATATGCGCCACATTTTATCATTTTTCCTGTTTTGCGGTTGTAGTGAGAAAGAATGGCATCTGCCGGAATGTCTTGCTGCTTCTGTTTGGCATAACACATTCCGGAAGGAAAGCGCATACGATTTTCACTTTCCGTATCCGCTTCCCGTGTCGCCATTTTGTTTCACATTTATTTATTTATTTTTTTGTGTTTTTTTTTCTTTTTAATACGAATCAGCAGACGGCGCCCCGTTGCCATAAATTTTATTTACTTTGCTTGTTTCTTTTTTTGTTTCCTTTGCTGCTACTTTTTGCAATTGTTGCAATTTTCTGCTGAAATCTTTTACGGTTTCTGTGCTTTATCTCATTCATACTTGAACTTGCGTGTTCTTTTTTTGTAGAACACCTTGTAACAGGTTTGTTTAAGAAATGGTGCTTAAAAATTCAACAGCCGATACCGGTGAAACAACGAATAACGGTATAGCAAGCGACGTGTAACACAGACAAAGCATATGTCATTGGCCACTAGGGGCAAAAAAAAAAATCGTGTGAATAATGAAACACCAGGCAACAAAAGTACTGCTGCCTATAATGCAATATTCTAATAGTACTAGAAGAGTACTAATAGGGCATTTCCATTGAACCTAACATTGTCAACACTTCCCCTTTTCATTATCGTTAACATGTGAGTGGCAAAATGACGTTTGCTTTATTTTAATATAATGAAACCACTTAATTCGTTCATTCTTAAAGAATGTTGACTATGTACAAAATGTTGACGTTAAAAAACTTCTACTTGTTCCGTGTGATATCCAAATCGAATTGGTTCTTTGTGAGTTGTATAACAAACTTCGCTGAAATACTTATAAAATTAGTCAAAACTAAAATATACACATCCAATGCCGTTGATTGCCTCGTCGGAAGTATAGACATGACGATTTTCGAAGTGGTCGAATCTGGTCGACCAGATTTCGGGAACAACTTCAAGCCAGCACAGCATAGGAGAGCGCTGGTGCTTTGACTGATTTGTAAACTGGTCGACATGAACTCCCCGGTTTTGCACAGTTGTAGAGAACTGTTTTTAGAACTGGTCGAAACCAATAAAACAAGCGGATAGGTTTTGCTTTGAGTACAACTACGAATCGTATCAACTGGTGATTCAGAAACTGGTCGAAATAGTTTCGACCAGTTGAGTCCGTCAGATTCTAGAGGCAAGCGATCGTTTAAGAATAGTTCAATAGTTAGTAAGGCGCTGTATAATGAGATTACAATATTCTGGTGTCAATTGTTTAAAGATGCAGCAATGAATAAACCTGCTTCAACTCATCTCATTCAGTATCTTCTTTACAGATTTAAACTATTCTAAATCAGCATCTCGTTCTCAGAATCTGGTCGGAATCGGTTGGTAGTTTATCCAGAATCCAGCTATGAGTCTTACCAACTGGTGATTTAGAAACTGGTCGAAATAGTTTAGACCAGTTAAGTAGACCAGATTCTAGGTGCAAACGATCGGTTAACAATAGTTCAAATACACAATATACTTTTTATTCTCAGAATTTGGTCTACTCAACTGGTCGAAACATTGGTTAGTTGATTTTTAACAGTCCAACTATGCGCAACAGATATTTTTACTCAGTAGGTGGTCGATATAACTGGTCGATACCGGTGGTTTTCGTTTCGACCACTTCGCCAATGAATATTACGCATTAATCAGTGTAGTGCTCCATAGTTACGCCTCCAAAACTAAAAGGCTTCTTATGTTATTCGTTAAACAAACCTCTCGTAAACTTTTAACTGCATAAAGTACCGGATTTCTCAATACTCAAATCTATTTTTCTGCTCTTCGGTTTTGTTGTTCACTTGCTGCTACACCACTTCTCGGATACGGAAATCTTCTTGTTTGTCTGCCAGTTCTGTTTCTTGTTATGCGCTTAGGTTGTTGTTAGCCAAGTCTAATTGAGCTTTGCAAATATCTTTTTCAGTTTTCAGTTTCTCTACTATTTACTTACAAGCTGATAAAAGTTTCGTTACATTCTTATAAGTTTTAAAGTATTAAATTTGTTTTCAATGAGTTTTCTAGTACTTGTTCTTTTCCCAAGTTTTATTGTTGCGCAGCATTGCTGTTTGGCTTTTACTTTACTCAATTTCTGGTTTTCTGACTTAATTACCCTACTAAGTATTTTGTTACACTTGGACTGCAGCGTTGTGCAATGTTGCTCTAATTAACTCTTTTACTTTGAGCCACACTGTTGAGTCCAAAGGCTGAAGGTTAAACTTTGTTGTTTGATGGTGCTGTAATTTATGAAATCCTTTTTAGCCTTTCTTAATTAGAGCAACGAGCAGTGTCAGCTGCATAAAATTTAATATACTTTATGGTATAATATTAAGCAAGTCTGTTCATATCGACTAATGAGCTAAACGAAAACAGCATAGTTTAGTTTAAAAAGCTACATAAGCAGCTTGGGAATTTTTAGCAATTTTAGTTCTGGGTAACTCTAATAAATAGTGGCGTAATCAAGCTTGTAGAAAGCAAACTGCATGTTGAGATCAAACAAAATTGTTAAATTCATAATTCCAAGTGTTCACTATGCCATACTAACAATACTCTAAGGCACAATTGTGCCAAATCCCAACGACGCATAAGGCTGAGATTTGCTTTGGTCAGTGATTTTTTGGGGGTTTTTTTTTTTGTTGTTGTGTAAGTATCTCCCCAACAAATTTGTCTGTTAACATTTCTTTTGAAATTCAAACGTTGTACAAATACACAGCCAGCGCGTTCCACTTCATGGTTTTGTAGCCAATCCGCTTTATTTTGGTCATTTGATGCGTACAGTTTGCTTTGACTTTGCCTCAATAATTTAGCATTTGCCAATTTCATTCTTTGGGATTATGGTGCACCTCTCCTACGGTTGTGTTGGCGATGCTCTTTTTGCGTATGCACTTGTTTTCTGTTTGGCTTGGGGACAGCTTTTTACGATAATCGCTTAAAGTTCTTGCTAAAGTCTGCTTTAGATATTAAATTCGAAGTTTTATTGGCATAAAATTTAGTTCGTTTTGTTTGGCGTTTGATTTAGGAACAAGTTATGCACAGTCGGGGTCACCAATTGTGAAGGAATTCATAATTTGTATATGTGGTATAGAACTTGGGCACAAATTGTACATTGTCGGGATCAGGGAATGCCACCGAATTACCAACCTAAACAAAATAAGAGTGTATCTTTAAGTTAGATAGCAAGAAGCTGATTTAGGGCTGCAAATTTTATTTCATTTTAAATGTTTACAGCCAAACGCCTACTTAATAATTTATGTCCTAAATACTTGCACAGAACTTACAATCTAAATGCTTCCATATAGTATTAAACCGAATGGTTAGCAATAACTCTGCCAATTGACATGAAATGACATAAAAGTAATCGATAAAGAATTTTTTAAGCGCATTCTAGCTTCTTTCCTTTTCAGTTTTTCAGCTATTTGCAATAACTCAAATACCTATTTACATATTATATATGTAAACTCTTCATATTATATATGTAATACTCTTCGATGGTTTATTTGTACAATATTACGTACGTATGCTAAATTGCATGCATTATAATATATTGACAGTATTATACACAGCGCTGAAGCCTAGAAGCATGCTACATTTATTTGAATTTGTATACAAGTCACAACAGTCGCCGGGCGGGCCCCAATATGTAAATATGTAAATATTGGACATACTGGCAATTGTTGTGTACTCGTATATCAATTGTAAAAACATTTAACAAATCCCACACAAGTTGAACATAAAACCTGCAAATAAATTTAAATATAAACACTCTAGACGACTTATCAAGACAACCAACAGCAGTAGCGCGGCAGCAAAATCACCCACGACACACACACACACACGGACAGACAGACCCACTCAATTACGGACATCCGCACGCCCGCAAACATGCACACAGATACACTAGACTTGCCGACTTGCTATTATCCTTAAAGCACATTATACAATTTCAAATGCTCAAAAGCGTTAAAAAGCAGCGCTGATGAGTACATTTAAATTGAAATGAGAAAAAAAAGAGTGATAGAGATTGGGGGGCCTTCAGCGTATAAAAAAAAAAAAGAAAAAAAGAGACAGACACAACAATTTACATAGGGTCTGCCGATGTGTGCAAAAACGAATTACAATGCCAAAAGTATGCCGAACTATAAAAGTTCACATACACGTTTATATATAGAAGGTCTGTCTGAAAAGTTCAGAAACATTTTATAAGAATTGTATTAGTATTTACATAGGCTGAACCGTCAAAAACATTATGTCATATGGCAAATGTAGAGGCAGTAACTTTCACCAGAGATACGTTTCTACGATGAATAAAACATCTAGCATATTTCTACGTTTTTCCAGTGTGGCAAGCTTAATTAAGTTCAGACGACTGGTATACGATGGCAAATTAACATTTGGATTCCAGTCCAAGTTGCGCAAGGCAAAAAGTAGAAATTGTTTCTGAACAGATTCTTACTGAGTCTGATGAATAGCATTTAAAAGACCAGTTGATCCATTCCGTTATAAACCAAGCATAAAATAGTGTCAATAATTAATTTAAATGTCCTTAACGTTCTGATAAAAATTTGATATGCATTTTATAAACTTTCTTGAAGTAAATATTGTACGTGAGTTCTAGAAAAATTGATACTTCTTAATGTGAAATTCAGTTGGGCATCTTGGTATTAAAGTTTTGATTTGTTTAATGAAAATTTTAGTTCGATATAGTCATATTTCTGTGAGTAATACAACGTTATATACAAGTTCTTAGTAGTACATGTTTGAGTGGTTTAAAAAAATGCGTTTAGCAAAGTACTTCGGGCGAAATAATACGATATAATGTGAACTTATAGTGCTATACTAGGCATCATATTTGGTTTCAGACTTTAGTTCCATCATATCTAGACAACATTTGGTACAATCACAACCAAAATTTGAAACTGTTGAACTTTTCGATCAGACCTTGAACAATTAAAGCGGCACGGATATGCGGTTCGAAAAATCACTCTCTCACATACGCACACACAGACAAATACAAACATACATGAATATATATAAAAGTGGGTCATACATATGCGCCGACACAATTGTCGGTTGTCAACGTGACCGACGACAACGCCGTCCATTTCTCTACGCTGCTTGTCAGTGGCGTCGAGACAGCAAAGGCTCACACGTATGCAATACATTCATGCATGTGTGTGTGTGTGTGTGTGAGTAGTGGTGAAAAAATCGCATCGTCGTGTTGCATTCTCCGCTATATTAAATGCATCCTTGCTTTGCAATTCGCTTTTGCACTAACGCGCCTCTCACTGCTCTATTGCTTTTGGTATCTTGCTTTGTGCTTTGCTCATATACTACTCATAGACTGGTGTGAGTGTGTTGCATAAGTGCATGTACACTGACACATATGTAGGTACTTATGCGACCGTTAGTTTGCTTACTTGCTCGCTTGCTTCGTTGTTTGTTTGTGTAGACTTTCACACTCAGTTGCAAATTGGTATTTACAGTTATTTACGAAGTCTGCTCTTTGCTTGCTTTCATATATTGTATGTGTGTGTGTGGCGTTGTTGTGGGTGTTGCCATATTATTGTATTTATAAAAGCGATCGTTTATTTTGCGGTTAAACGCATATTAACAAAAACATATTGCCCGAGATAGTATTGAATTACAGCATTAAATAAATAAATTAATTAGTTATTTATAAATCTATTTTGTTTTATTTGTATGCGTAATACTTTTGTAATATATAAAATAATACAAAGTTTTAATTGACGAAAAAATAATAAAAAATTAATCATGTAATAAAACACCACTACATAATGTTAAGCAATTGTTCGTAAACGTTTGCAAATATTTGATGAAAAGCATCGAACAAACGAATTCGCAACTCCATCACGACATTTAAACAAACAAAAACTATAATTGGAATGCCACCGGATACTCGAAAAATCGATGCTCTTTACGCATTCTACGCTTTTTCGTTTAAATGAATTTAAAATTTATGTTTTTATACCATTCACACATAGTGTGAAATGGTATTATCAGTTTGCCTGAAAGTTTGTAACGCATTAAAGGAGCCATCGTATACCCCATAAAGTATATATATTCTTGAACAGCTCGACGAGACGAATCGATCTAGCCATGTCCGTCTGTCTGTCTGTCTGTCCGTCTGTATGTTGTTGCGCATTTTTTGGGGACCAATTTTTATGCTATCCAGTTGAAATTTTGCACATATATATTCTTTTTATTGTAGTTTAATAGAGTATCAAGATTGACCTGCCACGCCCACTACAAACCTACTGCCCACTTTTGACTTTTTGTAAGAAAAACATTTTTATTAAAGTCAATATTAGGTTGAAATGCGATATGGTGCCTTTTAAGAGACAGTCGCTCAACATACATAGACAATTGGGCGTAGCCCGCCCACTTTTTGAGGTAGCCCCCATACAAACCCACCGTGCAATTTTGTGTTTTTTATGAAAAAATCCTTCATTTAGATCAATATTAGCTTGCAATTTGATTTTGTGGATTTTAATGGACAACCACTTCATATACATAAACAAAGGGCCGTGTCCCGCCCACTTTTTGAGGTAGTAAACCATATAAACCCACAGTTCACTTTTATGCATTTTTATGCAAAACGTCAAATTCGATATGGCGGCATCTTACAAATCTACTACATCGCTTCATACACATCTACTAGTGTGTAGCACCCCCTATTTAAACCCCCACTTTTATGTATTACAATACCATTTAAAGTTTCGTGTGAATGGTATTAGAGCTTCGGTTCAACCGAAGTTAACGTTTTTTCCTTTTTTAATTTTAATTTGAATAAATTTTTTTTTTATAAGCACACTTAATATTTAATTGGATTGAACAAAACTTTTCAATATTCCACTTGTTATTAAAGCAAAATATTAAATTGCATATATGCAAAAATATTCACTATTGAAGTACGTTATGTCGACACCAATTACATTAGGCACATAGTGCTGTACTACTACAATGTTTCAACTCTGAACTCATGCTATTTTTTTTCTTTTATTCATTTTTGTGTGCTGCGCCCGAAAATGGGCTTAAAAGTTTTTTTAATGCATTCGTTTTTGCGGTGCGAATTTTTTGTGTGTTTACATATATTCAGTTTCGTATTTTTTGCGTAAAGAAAGAAATTAAATGACAAAAAAAAAAATGAGTCAAAATCTATGGATCTATGGTTGCAAAGTTATACTTTTACAAAAACTGTACTAAAACTCGAATTTTTTGCTATTTTTGAATTTTTGTCATTTTTGTACAAGGCGTATATGTGAATTGTTTCTCCTGCCTGCATGATTCTCTTCCTTGGTGCAGGAGACTTTGCACAAAGCGAACAAATAGATCCTCTCTATGGAATTCATTTTCCACTGAGATTCACTGCACAAATTTGAACTAAAAGAACGTTGGAAGAACCAATTAACCAATGTAACCAACATGACAGAAAATGAAATAGGAAAGTAGTATTTTTTACTCATCTTTGCAAAATTCACAAGCAATTTTTCAACAATTATCTTGTAGTTGCAGTTTTTATAACTTCCAAGTCAAACAGCTACAAGTTCACTCCTTATTCCTTCTCACCATCGCACATTGCTTCTCTGATGATTTAATAACGATTTTCTACGTTCACACCTCAAGCCAGCCATGAATAGCTTCGCTTTAAAAAATATGCAGTAAACATTCTCATCTACAGTTCCGCATAGGGAATCCTTGAACACTGTTTTTTTTTTTTGTTGTCTGCAATCAATTTACTCGTTTAGCATACAGTGAAGAAAACAAGCTCAAAGCAGAAATAATCGAACAGTTTCCATGCACTAGCAAGAGTAAATTTTATAGCATTTAGTAAAGATGAGCTAAGATCTCTAGCTGAATCCATTAGCATACACTATTATTGCAATTAAACTTCTTGTATTTTCAAGTACTCGTATTTTACTAATGCAACATCACTTTAATTGGATAACCCTAATAATACCCGTTTTCAAATTGTAGCTGCTATAAAATTCCAGAAATATTTGCGTCAATTAATTTGCTTTTGACCAATTAAAAGACTCGCAGAAGCACAATTATTAAATTTACAATAATTATTCTTGCCTTTAAATGCTTGCATAAATCTGCTAGCGACAGGCGGCAACCTTGGTAGTTGGCACTAAATTACCTTAACGCGTTTGAAGTGTACAGCTCTGAAGTAGTTGTTTTAACACTAACCAGCAAGCAAGCGGTGCAACAAAGTCAGCCAGTCAGTCAGTCATTCAGTCAGTCATTCAGTCAACCAATTCATCTACATCTAAGCATGCCAGGCAAGCATTTAATGTTTCAATCTCGAATGCCAGCACATGGCCATCATTCTTACGAACAGATACAGTACAATATACACATACAGCCATTCTTACTTCATTTTATTGCTTTTGGAATTCTTATTGCACTGCAATGCTGCACTACTGTGTGAATTACAATGCTATAGTTTGCCGACTCATTCTTACATACTGCAATGCACTAATCTACCACAATAGCATTAGAATGGGGAGAGAAAGAGAGCAAAAGCGCCATTGCCATTCACCACTCATTATCAAAAGCCGTAGGTGTTAGTCTTGCCAGCCACTTGTAAATAACAAAAATTTCTGCGGTGTGTAGAAGAGCGAATGAGATGAAAGAACTTAAAGTGCATATGTTTGTGTGCGCGTGTGTGTGTAAGCAAGCAGTGAGCTTATGTTGCATTTGAGTGTCATTAATTTTCCTCTACTTTCTTTTAGTTTTTCCACTTTTGTTGTTTTTTGTTGTTGAATTTCAGTTTGGTTTTTACTGTTTTTGCTCTGCTGCGCTTCTGCTTCTGCTTCTTTTTCGGGTGCGCTTTTCAAATATGAATTTGTATTGCCTAAGTGCGGTTGCACCGCCTACTCCGCATTGCCGCCTCTAATCATGCAATTTCCTTGAACGTGTGCACATACTATATACGGTGTTTTTTAGATGTGTAGAACTTTGAATTGAATTAAAAAGCTGAGATTATACAATACCAAATTGAAAATTGGTTTTATTAGAAGGATAATTTTAGGCCAATAATATTAAAATATGCTTTCGGGTATGCTGGTTCGGATGTGACGCATTTTCGACAAATTTTTATTGAAAGTACACGAATTGAATTAGACGCTCTTTTGGACGATTATGTCGAATGTAAATGCCGAACTGCTCACAAGTAACAATAGCGTTGCCAGACCTGTCCAATTTATGACGGTTTAATCCCTGTCGGAAAATGTAACCTCTAAAAAATAAAAAAAAAAACACCCTATACATATGTCTCTGTCTGTTTGTGTTTTGAGTATTTCTGAAGTATATACTTCATTTTCATATTAAAGTGGTTATTCACACTCATACACACACATGACTGCCTTGCGGTGTTATGGTTTTTCAGTTAGTTTAGAATTTGCTGAATAACCTTTTTGATTGCTTATGCTTCTCTGCGTTGGAAACAAATTTAATTTTAGATTAAATTTTGCAACAGTGTTATTACACATGTCGTTGCATTAATGCAAGAGATAACACACAGCTACGCATAAAAACAAATCGAATTTCTCATCAAAATTGGCTGCTCTGATTACGTTTTTCAGTACATCATTTCACTCGTTCTATCCTATCTGTAAAAGTAATCTACGTCTTATTGGAAATTGTCTATGCATTCTAATTAGCATAGTATTACATTTGTTTTGCCTGTTACGTACGTACAGTGTAGCTAAAAACATATGCAACTAAATTAAAAATAAAATACAGGGAAAAGTCCCATAATCGAACACCAATGGTTCCACAGATTTTGTCCGGTTATGTCAGAGGTAGCTTAAGAGAGACGTCAAACAAAATTTTGTTTAGTGTTTTCCATTAAAATAAAACAGGATTAAACTTTTTAGAGTAATTTAGGTGTGCTGAACACAAAAAAAAAAATACTGCCTTTTTTTTCATTTCAACTAGATAACGGTATATTTGTGTTTTTCCATATATAATTTTAGAAAGGTGTTTAAATTCGTGTAACGGTATGCAATTCGTTTCGATCGATTGAGAAATTACTAAGTTAAATTTGCTTGAGAGACTCTTTTGACCGTTGTTTGAATGTTTAAAAATTCCTCTAAATGTAGATCTCGTTCGATGCTTACTATAACTAGAGGCGAGATTTTACAAGGCTAAAATCAGTATTTATAAATTATGCTTTGCGAAAGCACCATTTGATTTTTCCTACTGTAACTTTTTCCAACGATTCTCCGATGAAGTATAAAGCTTCAAGAACGTTTTTTAGAGCAGTAATGCTATAGTGGTTTTATTTTTTAATATTAGAAGCTAGACCAATTTACACGCCTTTCCATAATTTTTTCAATCATCCATCTGATGCAGAAAACGAGGAGAAACCCATTTGCTCAGCTATTTGTTTTGGCTGGACCTTTATTACTGCTCCAGATATAGGAAGGCAAATTCATTGACTTCCCCTTTTTTTTGGGTTTTTGTCAAAAAGTGATTTGTGTTCGTTTATGAGAGATGTTTTATATGAAATCCAATGAAATACAGCATCCAAATCCGATTATTGCCAAAATGTATTTCGCTTAAAGGCCAATACTGAGATCGATGTAAATTTTTGCTGCCGAAATTGTAAATTATTACTGCTATGTCAAACAAGTAAAAAAAATCGTGGTCCCAAATCAACATGAAATACTAAAATCAGATATTGTATCAGATATGGTTTTTTTTACGGAAATGCAAACGATTACACTCTTTGTCAACCGTTTTTTGAGTATACGAAGTATTTTCGGTAGCAAACATTTTTGTTATCTGAGTACTTGAACAAAACAGAAATAAACAGTTCGGGCTGAAAATTTTTGATTGTTGTTTGACAGCGTTTTATTTTATATAAAGTTTTTTCGGTATCAAAAATTTTCATCGTTCTTAGTATTGAGCTGAAGCAAATACATTTGTGTAGGAAATTGCACGCTTACGGAAGTTTCACTGTAAATCTATTTATTTTTGTTTTCGGTCTGTATATAACTTTATTTGCAAATATTTTTTTCTTTATCAGCACTGTAGTTTAGTTCTCTCAATACGCTTCCAATTAGTAATCAAAACGAGAGTGCTCAATTAAAATGTGCT
Source organism: Leucophenga montana (assembly GCA_035044765.1). Taxonomy (NCBI): domain Eukaryota; kingdom Metazoa; phylum Arthropoda; class Insecta; order Diptera; family Drosophilidae; genus Leucophenga; species Leucophenga montana. The sequence continues at coordinate 1,494,793 of JAWNNQ010001640.1, read as the reverse complement.
GAAAGGATTTACAAATTAATTTTGCTTAGAGAAATATTTGAGTTTAAAATTTTCAAATTCATGCAGCTAATAAATTCCAATAGTAAATATTTAAACACACGCCTTTGAGCGCCCTTCACTGCTTGGATGGGTGTGTGTGTGTGTGTCTGTGTCTGTGCCTGTGTCTATTTATTTATCTATATTTGTTTGTAAATTTATACACCATTATAAAATCAGCTAGAAAATCAACAAGAGTAACAAAACAAGAGCACCACGAGTGCTGCGAATAAATAACTATCGCAAATATTTGCGCTTTATCTTATCGCGCGTTGAATACGCCACCAAACAAAAACGCCAGCTAAAAATGTTTTTTTTTTTTCTATATATATCTACCTTTAGTATAATTTTCTTTTGTTGCCGCAACGTTCTATCGAGTTTAATAAATTGGAAATTATAATTATTACTAAATAGTTATAAAACTGAAACTCTCGATAATTCAAACAAATAAAATGCGTCAATGGCGCGTTACACGTTAACAGAGGAAAATTGTGTAAACAAATTTAAACAATATACATGAGGGGTGGTCCAACAAGTGTCACAGTTTTTATTAAGAAAACTTATGTCTTATTTTTTTCTAATCTTCTTCTAAGCTTCTGCGATTGCGAATTTAACGAAGTTTTGTTGGATGCTTCGAAAGAGACCCTTTTTGTCTTAAAAAAAACTGGAGCTTTTTTCTTTCTTGCTGAATAAAATGAGCAGTGCGACGGTTATCTTGTATACATTTTGCGCTTAATTATGCAAATAACACTAATTTATCGTTGAAAATGGCTTCATTGATTTCAAAATATTCTCCATGAAGATCAATACAGCTTTGCATGGGTTTGCACCAGTTTTCGAAAAATGTTCCTCAATAATGGATAAATTTTTCATTTGAGCCAGCCGTCTTTTAGATTTAAGCAATCAAAGATAAAATTGTCATCGAATTCACACGAATTTCCAATTTCAGCTCTATCTAAATAGTAGAAGTGTACTTTGGTACACATAATTTAAATCCAAGATTTGAGCATAACAAACACACATTCTAAGTTATATAAAAGCTTCTAAAATAGGTTCAATAAATTTAAATTTATTATCGATGCATGCTTAAATGTAGCACACAATTTTATTATTTGTAAAAACTAATAAAAAATATTAATTTGATTTTTGTGCGCTTTAAATATAACGTATACGACACGTTCAATTTCTGTTGAAACTTTGTACGTACGAACGTGCAGCATTTTATCTAAAAAAAAAAAAACAATTTTATTTGATATTACAGGAACACCTCTTTTTGTTGTTACGTTTTTGATTTTTTTTCCCCTTATCAATGTCACACTCACGCGCCTTTGAATAATAATGATTATGATGATTTTGTTTTTGCTTTTTCTTTTGCGTATTTATCTGCTATCCATCCATCCAGTCATTCATCCATCCATCTCACTCTCACTTAGTCGCTTCTTGTAAGTTTGCTTATCTTTTATCTGCATTGCAACTCATGGCCTAATGGGAAAGTTTAACATATATAAATAACAAAAGCATAACATGAATTTGCTCTCACATTAATGTGTTTGTTTGCTTCACTGCTCTTACTCTCACACACGCATGCATCAACTCCTACGCTTTTCATTTGAGACTCCCCTAGGCGGTACTCAACACTTGTGCTCTCAATATAATGGCAGCGACGTCTCTCCTTAGATATTACATTTCCAATCAGAATCAGTTTATCACTTAACTGCCTTTTGGCTTTTGTGTCATAGTACAAGTATGTAATTTAGTGCAAGTGTACTTTCCTCGTATTCGACCCGTTCCGACGTCTTGCTTTCCATTAATTTACTCGTTCTGCTATTTAGTTCATTTTCTGCTCTTTACGCTCTTATTGGCACGCTCACCCATACATATTTATGCACGTAAGTATGTACATATTGTACATCAATATATGTTAACTGATTAAATTTGCGCTTCTTCTTTGCACTGCAGTGCGAATTTTGTTCTGTTGTTTTGTTGTCTTTTTGTTTTTCTTGTAGAGTAATTGCACTTGGCGCTCATTTCTCGTTACTGGTGCGAGTACGTGTTGCTATTATTGCTATTATTGTTGTTGTTGTTATGTATTTACTTTTAATTGCTTTTTCTGCTTTTTTGGTTATCTGCTCATCACTGCCTTGCGGTTGTTGTTGTTGTTGTTATTGTTATTGTAGCTGCTGGTGTTTATTTATTTATATCTATGCTATAGCTATAAATTGTTTCGTGGGTCACTCCAACTTATATTCAACTACCATAAGCTATATAAAATTTTATGGTCATCGAGTAGCGCATGTCCAATTTCAGCTCAATCGGATCAGTAGAATTAGTTCAAAATTGAGTGTCAAACTGACAGACAACATATGTAAATTGCAAGTTAAATTAAAGCTTGTAATAAATATATAGCACAGTTTAAGAACATGTTTCATTACATGTCTGTCGAGAGTACGATAGAGTTAATGAACCGATCCCCAGAAGGTACTCTCTTTAATAAAACGAACGCAATACTCAACGAAAGTGCTCAAGCAACCAAGCTAATAATATATATACATATTAACTAATATATATTCTATTGCGACATTAAAAGGAAACTTGACTACAAAAACACCGTTATAAAACCAATATGGACTTATGATTGCCAGCAATGGGGTGGGGTGATGTAAGTGCCTGCAATGTGGAAATTATTCAAAGTGCTCAATTGAAAATTCTCAGCTCCAACTGGTGCACCCTGGTAAATTCGAAATGAGTACATTCATAATAATATAAATATGCCGATAGTATTGTAAAAAATGAAATAGCTTGTTTCAAATCTAACTATGCGAAAAGGCTCAACCATATCCTAAAGACAAGTTCACTGACTCAAGAGGGTACCCAAGCGCAATTCACAAGCAATGAGTTTCCAGCCTTATTTAACGTTACTCTTGCCGGTGAATGGTACGAGACACCCAGTTCCTTGAAATGATTTATTGTGTATCTTAAAACTTATTTACTTGTTTAATTTCACTTTGCATAATTACACAAAAAAGAACTATTGAAGTTACCCATGAATATCCGCTTGTTATTTATTTATTTGTGATCATGATGTTATTGTTGTTGTTGTTGTTGTTGTTGTTGTAGGTTGAGGTATCATTGGTGTTATTGTTATTGTACTTGTTGTAGGTGGTGGTGCGCTCATTTCAAGTGATGTGCTTGTTGTTGGCTTTGCTTTTGTATTTTGTTTTTGTGTTTTTTTGCCCTTATTGTTGTTGTTGGTTTATAACTTGCGGCTTATATTCATTGAATGCGTATGCAATTCTTTCATTATTGCGCGCTCTTTGTCATTCTTGCGCGTTGTATTTTTTTAATCTCCTTTTTATCATATTTATGCACGAGGTTTGTTTAAGAACTATGCGAAATTTAATCATTAATAGTATACTTGCATTGTGATACAAAAATCTTACAGAAATAACTAAAAAAACAAATTTCCTTGAGTCATATCGAAAAATATTGTTATAGAGTTGGTTAGTTAAACAGATTATTTTATATCAAATTCTGAAAATAGCCGGGAAAGTTAGGGCAATGAAATTATTAATTCAAAGCTGTGCACTGTCAAAACTCAGATTCATTGAAAGTCAAGGAAGTTAGATTCACTATTTATGCCATCGGGAGAAAATCCACGAGTTACTAAGATTACAACTTCGTGCTTTGATATACATATATTCTTAAAGTTAAAAAAAAAGTAAAAAAAGGTACAGCTACTGCAGAAATCAGCATCTTTGAAAACAGGGAGAACTACTAATTGCAGCGTGGAGAGAAATTGCGCGGAACGTCAGCTTTAGAAGTACATATTTTTTAAACAAATTTAAAGTTTAAAAATTTGGCTCCCAAGAAAAAAAGCTAAAATCACCTAATTCAGAAATCGGTATCCTTTAAAACTGAGTGAGAATTCTTTCAGTGAAAATCCATGGGACACTAAGCTTAGAAGCTTGTGTTTTAAAATATTCTTAAAGTAAAATTCTGACACTGATTCATAAGCGAGAATCTGTGTATAATCGGGCGTAAATTCGTATTTTAAAATATCTATTTATGCTTAAACTACGAACAAGCAAGACAAAAGGTTACACCTGCGATATGCTTAGCCTTTTTGTTAAGTCTATGCTTAAATACGTTTTTAGCAAACCTCTTCAATAGGTAGTGTAATTATTTTGTCGTTTAATTTCATTCCTCCAGTTGCTGCGCCCGCATTTTCTATCGCAATTGGCGCGCGTTCTTTATGCGCTCAGGTGGAAAAATATTTTTAATTAAAAAAGCATCTTTCATTTAATGCCACTCTCTGTCGTCGTCGTCGTCATCGTCAACTGTTGGGTTGGTAAAATTAACTATTATATCGCATTAAGTCATCACATAAAAAAGAAGAGGGTTCCTTTAAAGCATTCACAACGAACGAAATAAAAAAACAAAAAAAAAATTTAAAAAAAAAACACATGGAAGGGAATTAACTTAACAAGGTTATGTAAACACAGACACTTTTGCTTACATACCAAGTAACTACGAGTAGTACGAGTACTTGTAACACTGCGACATGAAAATGTGCATTAAATTGTGTTTGCTTGTAAATATGTAGTACTTATTTGTAAGCTGGTGTAATTTTAGTTTTATATACTTTAGACATAGTGTAAAGGGGTATATTAGGTTTGTGCATATGTATGTAACAGGCAGTCAAGTTTATATGTATATTCTTGATCAGCAATGGCAGACGAATCGATACAGCAGTGTACGTCTGTCTGGAACACTATAAGCGGTAGCGCCCAAACAAACTGAACCTCCATTCTTAAGTTTTTGCAGTTTTTATTTGTTTTTGTGCTTAATTAAGCTAGAAATACGAAATTTGGTGTATCTTACCTCAATACTTATAGGTCCAGAAAGCAATACTTCAGAGATTGAACCTGGTTTTTTTTTTGTGAGTTTTTGTGCATTTTTTGTTTAATTTTTAATTAAATGTAATATTTCATCAATTCAAATGAAATATACCGATCGAACCACTAAATAATATAATCTATGTTGCATATAAGGCGCCTTAAACATGTTACAGCGTATCTAGAAGTCGTGCGCACTCGACTGCAGCGTTTTTTCTGGTTTTTTTCTTTCTTTTTTTTATAGCCAGAGCAGCACTCGGCCATCGTTTGGAAAATGGTGTCAACCGGATATGCATGTTGATTTAATTTGCACCTACAAAGTAAATCCTGTAGAACACTTTAGCCTCGGTCAATTTGAAATTCAGTTTAAATGAAACGAAATTATTTTTGCGCATTAAATTAGCTAGTGAAATTGCTTGCAAAATAGAGCGAACAGCCGGTCATGCACCTTTTTGTATATTGTTAGCTTTATGTGTGCTAGATTTTGCAGATTAAATGTCCTGCCAGAAAAGGAGCAAAAAGCAAAAAAAAAAAGCAAGCCAAAAACAAAGTAAAGCACCTAAATTAGCGTATTTGACAGTAATTGCTGGCACGATTTCGGCATCATTATCCTGGCTGGCTGGTTCGCTGGCATGCCGTCACGCTGCCGTACTACTTTCTGCCTTCTCTCTCTCTCTCTCTCTCTCTCTCTCTCTCTGTGTTGTGTGTGTATGTTTTGTTTTTGGCTTTGTTTCTGGATTTATGATGATTAATTAACTAAATTCTATAAAGCGTTTAAACGCTTAGCAATTTATTTTCACGCTGCTGTGCGCTTTGTTGCTCTCTAGCAAGTGTATGAATGAAATTATTTTGCTGCGGCACGTATTCGCATACGGCATATGGCATATGGCGTATGCGTAATGTTAATAAGTGTGGGCATACGTTGCGTATGAATAATGATTTTCTTATGTACTGTGAATGACTGTGTGTGTGTGTGTGTGTGTGTGTGTGTTATTTACTATATAAAGACGTCATGTTAGTAGTTTTTTGTTTTGGTTTCCTGAATCAGTTGTGCTATAAGTGGATTATTTATGAAGCGTGCGGATATAAGTGTCAATGACTGTGTTTTTTTTTTTTCAGTTTGCTGATATTGTGAAAATTTGTACCAGGGGATTCCCATAAATTGTAATGTTTTATTTGAAACATGCCTGTTTGTGGTGGTTTGGCATTAGTTACTGTACATTTGAATATTATGTATGCTATAGTTTGGTTAAGCAGTTTGTTACACATGATAGAAGGCATTAAATAATACATGCAGTATGTATTTACATATACAAGTGCAGTTTGATAAGTCAGTGACTTTTACAATTTCGAATTATGTATGTATATTTATTTGACAGTAGTTCCTGAACTACCTAATCAGCAACATTAAGTTTGTGTTCAACAGCCATTGAAAGCAAACAGTAAAGGCAGACAGACGGACAGTAAGTTTGTAAATTTGGTTTTCCATTTGGCGTGTCTGAACTTTAAAATTGAATAAAGAGCGTTTTGTGTTAGATTTGGCAGAAACCTAAAATGCGGATTAAAGTAAATTCAATACTATTATGTTTTGAAAATGATATTATTGAAATAGAGTTCGCTGTTTCGTCTGCGAGAGATCCGAGATGTTATATTTTTCATGAATCTGTTGCATAAGTCTGGCTGGATCTGACCAATGGTTTGAGTTTGCTTTGATGTTGTTCTACAGTCGGCCAAATGTTGTTGGTATGTTGTCATAAACCAGCGACTTAACTTAGCTGCTGACAAAATGTATCAATGTGTTAAATTGCGCGATCTGGTCGGCCATTGCACATTGCCTCTTCTGCATATAACGAGTTATGGAAACTTTGCTTGCAACAACTTCAATTTAAAGCCCGATGTGGGACAAAAGTCAATTATCATGTAAAGGGGGCCATTCACAGTCACCTTCTGTCAATTCTCTTTACATATATGGCCCAATGACGTACACAGATCAAACTCCACACCAAACAGTAAGATGCAATGGAGACTTTTGTTACTGCTGTGCATAACTCTCTTCCTAAATGCGGTAATTTTGCTTGTTTATGAAGCCAAAAATCAATCAAAAACCTACTTCATCAATGAAGATGTTTGTTTCGTCAAAATTTGGATCCATTTCCAACTACATTTCAAACAATACATTTCAAACAATACATTTCAAACTACTAAAAATCGTGACTACGAAATAAGACAAAAATCTTAGAATGACACCGTTGCCACCTAAAACGGCAAAGCAATAAGCTATCAAAGTTTGGACGTAGCTATTGAAAAACCCTTTACATACGAGGTGTGTACAATAAAGTAAGGTGACTTTTCAAATTTCGCGGGCAACGTACATTCGATTATCGATTTTGTTTTGTTGTGTTGTGTTGTGTTGGTACACTCGTCACGAACATATGTTTACAGTTTCAGCTATGTAGCATGTGTAGTTTGTTTGTGAGAGGCAGAACGGTTAGAAGTGTTTTGCGTGCTCGGAAATTTTCTCCTATCGAGCTGAGGAGCTATTGAATGACGTAAACAACGATCCAGATTTGCTCAAAAGGGTCATAACTGGTGACGAAACATAGGTATATGGTTATGATGTCGAAACCAACGCCCAATCGTCCTAATGGAAGCGCCCAGGTGAGCCAAAGCCGAAAAAAGCACGCCAAGTGCGATCAAATGTCAAAGTTGTGCACACTGTTTTCTTCGATTACCGTGGCGTAGTGCTTTAGTTTCAATTTCTTATTTTAATGAAACCCGAACCGAACCTATTATATGTATGTATATGCTGTAAAAGTTCACGGGTAAACTAACTACATACCTAATAAATGTGTATCTAGTACATATAAAGAGTATGAATACTTCGAATAAGCCAATAACAAAATCTTCCTTTGTTTAATTTCATATAAATATCGCAGATATCCTATATCATCATCATCATCATCATCATCGAGTTGCGGTTGTCGATGTGATTAAAGCATTAGAAAGGCTTTGGGCAGATTTTATGTGTTATCACAAGCATTTTTGGGCTGATGTAAGCACATGTGTTTTTGTTTTTTTAGAAGACTCAATTTATTAGCTGTTACATACATATGTAATTAATTTTAAACAAGTTGCTTATTAATTGATTTGTAAAGCCTTAGGACAAAACAAATTGGTTTGCCGTTCTAACGTGATGAATGCATGAAAATGCTTTAAGCTCAATGTGTTTCGAGTAGTAGTTGTAGAGTATATTTATTTTATATTTAACTATATTTTGTATTGTTTCTTATTTTCGTACAGCTTCTGGGTCAAACTTTGAACAATTATTGGATAAACTTTGAATAAAAGTTTATATAAGTCTAAATTACTGAGTACCGCTTTATATTTGGTGTATAATAAGAGAGAGAGAGAGAGAGAGTGAGAGGACCCTACTCATCTCTCCTCTGTAATACTAAAGTCCAAAGAATCCAACAATTTAGCAAATCGAATTACTTTAGTACGCTTTACACGATATTTGAAATTGTAAAGCAGCATGCTTGTCATCTAGCATTTTTGTTTGTCTCACTCGCACAAGTTTCTAACTGAACTCTAGCCTTGTGTTGAAGTTGACTCCTAAGTGTGAGAGAGACAAACAATAGTAGATGGCAATCATGTATAGCAGCTGCACACACATAAAACAATTTTAAGATAATAAAGTGAGCGTTGTATTTGTACGGGGCCTACTCCAAAAATTGGACTGAACACGCCTAATAATATATACATATGTGAAGAGTGCGTCCATTAAAAAGCTACCATATCAAACTTCAAGTTGATATTGACTGTAATAAAAAAGTTTTTCATACACAATCCTTAAAGTGGGCGATGAGCTTGTAAGGGAACTTTATGTGGTTAGAACAATAAGACAAACGGACATGCGTAGATCGACTGGTTTCGTTCAGCTGATCAAAAATTTGTATGCTTTATGAGTTTCCCATGGCTTCAATGAACAATTAGCTTTTATCATAGCATACTAGAATTCATTAATGGCTTTTCCTTGCTTTATGCTATGGTTGAATGAGACAAAAACTTTAATCTAAAAACTTCATATACTTTCCCTTGCAGTAACTCTGGCTACACACAAATCCTTTGGAATTAAGCAGGGTATTAAACAGTCTTACAACGAAAACTCGTAATAATATATTCAAGATATGAATATAAATCAAGTACCTATAAAAGAAACAAGTTTTCTTCACTCTCAAGTTAATATATTCAATTGACTTGAATAGTTTTTTATGCAGCATTTCTGAATAATAATGCGCTTGGTTTTATTTTTCGCTTCGATCTTCCTTGAGCATCAGGTAGTCCAATTCAATAACTATTTGTCAGATGACTGCAACTGAAAGATTAACTTTGCTATTATCAATCTATCTATTGGTTAGTCTCCCACACTGTATTGATAAATGTGCTGCGACATGCCATAACTCTTTTAGCTGCCGGGTCTATTATCGAATATTGATTGGCTATTGCAGAGTAGAACTGAATTGAAAACCATTAATCTTGGGTTTGACTATTTTTTATTTGGCTTATTTTAAGAATTTACTTTCTTCTTTTAAATACAATTGCAAACAAATTTGTCGACTAACTTTATGTGCTTTTATTTTTCTCATTGCAGTTCAACAATAAAATCAGTAAAAGGAGAAAAAAAGAAATGGTTAGAAAAAATGATTAAATAGAATTTGTGGCAGTAAGTGGAATCACAAAAACGCACAAACCCCCACACACACACACACACACATACACTGAAAAATTGCAAACGATTTTATTTCAGTCGACGACGACAATTTTCAAATTGAAACGTGCGCAACAAAAGCAATATCCGAGTGGCTGGCACCACTGCCCACCACCCCATCTACGGAATTGCTTAGTTTGCAACTGGGTGGTGTTGGGTTGGGTTGGGTTGGGTTGGCATGTGTGCAGCAGCGGCCGTGGCAGTAGCTATAAAACTGAAGCGTTCTCCAGTGCTGCCAACGTCAACGCCACCGCCGGCGTTTGACATGAAGCTTTGAATGAAATGCAAAGAAAATGCAAATTCCAATTTGCATTTTACAATTCAATGAAAAAATTCGCAACGATTTCGACGAGGAGAAACAGAAACGAATCGAGCAACCGAACAACAAACAAACAAAGCAATTGTTGAATTACTAAACTAACAAATTAAATAAATAACAAACAAAAAAAAAAAAACTAAAAATAAATAGAAGCAAATCAAAAGATTGAAAAAGGGGCAAGAAACAACATATCAAAAAAAAAAAAAAAACAAACAAACGAAAAAGAAAAACCTCCTCAAAGCTTTACTGTACTGAAACCCAAATAAAACTAAACGCAAATCCTTAAAATGGTCAAGGGCATTTTGGTGAACCGCAGAAGCGAAGATGCTAACTATACGAAACAGCTTAAAATGGAACATGCAGATCTTGTGGCGGAGATGCAAACGGTTGAGAATCTGCCTACACATGAGCGGCTGCAGCTAGCGAGATTGTAAGTATATAAAAACTATGTAATTCAAATTTTCAATTAAGATTTCTGCGCAAAAAAAAAATTAATAAATAAAGAAAGATCATTCCCTACTTCTTTTTTCCGCCGTGTGTTTGACACTGCATTAAATTCCAATTGGTTCTCGAAACCAATTTTCAACCGAACCAGTTGTAAAACAATACCAAATTAAACAGATCCATTGAACCGAACGTAAATCTTAAGATGTAGATTTAAATCAGTAATCGTGATTTGACAGTGTCGAAAAGAGGCGTACGAGTGGTATAAAGAGCTGTGTGCTTGATGATCTGCCTCGTTCTGGTCGTCCATTATTACTTACTTAGGTGGCTCTACAACTGTCTATCGGTCAAGGCCACACGTAGGAAAGCACAGTATTCGGTGTAGTTTAGTGTGCGCCGGTTCCAGTCGCGGGCAATCCGGTGTTTCTTCAGACTGTCATCTTAAGCTCGGACTTCCTTTCTGACGCCTTCCACCAATCAAGTTCAGGTTTTCGTCGTAAAACTTTGGTGCTGGAGCTGCGGGTTTCATGCGGACGAGGTGACCAGCCCAGTGCAGCCGCTGGAATTTTATGCGCTGGACTATGTCAATCTTATCATACAGCTACTACAGCTCGTGGTTCATAAACTCTACGCCAACTCTAAGAGCACCAAAAAACCTACGAAGTATCTTTCCTGTATCCGTTGATGACAGGATTCATGCATACAGCAGCCCGGGATTATCTTTTGTCTTATAGATTTGTATCTTCGTACTTCGAGTGAGGGCTCTACTTCTAATTTGCTTGCTGAGCCCAAAGTAGCAGCGGTTAGCAAGCGTGGCTTAAAAACTGGTTCCAAGCGATCACAATAACTAAGTTTAGGTTCATTAGAGTTAAGTCTAATAGTTTTTTTTAAATAGAAAAGTTAAAATTTATGTGATATACTAAATTATGCGCTGAATATGATTTTCCTCGAAATATGTTGTACAATAATGAGAATTTTTAATTATTACTACACACATATACTGATACATATAGCTATATTACTTGTATGCCTCTCCGATTCACTTTAGGCGTCGCACGCAGCAGCTCAAGGTTGCGCGTCAAAAGGAAAAAGAATGGTTGAAATTGCAACGCGCCAAGGGTGGCAGTGGCAGCGGCAGTGGAGGCGGCAGTGGTGGCATTGGTGCTGGCAACGTGCAACTGAATGGCATCAGCGGTAGTGGCAGTGGCAGCATAGCACTGAAACAAACAGCCACCACACATCATTTCCGCAATAGCAATGGCAGCAGCAACAGTGCCACTGGGCGGCGACATATATCCTTCGAGAACAGCGTTGTGCTGCTCGAGGCTGCATCGCGTAATGACATGCAGGAGGTTGCGGAACTATTGGATCATGGCATCACACCGGATGCGGCAAATGAGGATGGCCTGACTGCGCTGCATCAGTGTTGCATCGACAATAATCTCGATATGTTACGTCTGTTGCTTGAATTCGGTGCTAATGTAGATGCTCAGGATAGTGATAAATGGACACCATTGCATGCAGCAGCAACTTGTGGGCATTTAGAATTGGTGCGCATACTCATCGATCATGGTGCTAATCTGTTGGCAGTCAATACTGATGGTAATATGCCATATGATTTATGTGATGATGAACAGACATTGGACTATATCGAAGCGGAGATGTCAAAGCGTGGTGTAACACAGGATCTAATCGACGAAACGCGTTCATCGACAGAACGCCAAATGTTGCGTGATCTCATGGAACTGAGTCGCACCGCGGGCGGTGATCTCGAGGAACCAGATTATCAGGGTGCTACGCCGGTATGTATTCCGATACATGTGGAGTGTAGTGTATTAAAATGTTTTACTAATTCCAATTGTGTGCTTGTATATTCCAGCTACATATTGCAGCGGCAAATGGTTATGTGCGTGTTGTCGAGTATCTGCTGGAGCAGCATGTCAATGTCGATGCAACGGATAAGGATTTGTGGACGCCAGTGCATGCAGCAGCATGTTGGGGACATGTAAGTGCTTTTAATCATTGATTAAGACAGGCCGAACACATTTCTTGTGATATTTCTAGCTTGAAGTGCTGGAGATGCTGGCGCAATGCGGTGCAGACTTGAATGTCAAGAACAAGGATGATGAAACGCCTTCAGGTATTTGTGTTTATGCTTAAAATAATTATATAGCATAAATCATAATTGTTGTATGTGTTCAATGCAACAGATATTTGCGAAGATCCTGAAATACGTGAACGCATAGAGCAGCTAAAGACAGAGCAGGAAAGTAAACGTCTAGCAGAGGCACAGCGACGCCGAGTGCGGCGCTCACAGAGCAATAATACCAGGTATGCAACATCAGCTTCATTCAATACTTGCATATACATGTGTAACTAAAACAAAACTTTCTTTTGTTAACTTTTCGCAGAGCACAATCGGTACGTCGGACTTCACTGCGCGACAAAACGCTTACAACCAAAAAGGATGCTGTCGAAGAAGCGCGTTTACGTGTACAAGCACAAGAGATGTTCATTGCACCGGATAGCACTACCGGCGTAGATTTAGGCAGCAACAGCAGTGCAGGTGAATTGAATGGACTGCACAATGGTGCTATAAGCTACAGCAACAACAACAACAATAACACCGAAAAACGCCCGTCCACAGCTAGTCTCAACGGTGGTGCTGTTGGTGGTCTATTGCCGCATTCAAAGTCCGCCGATGCAGTCGATTCTACGACAACAACGCTATCAACTACAACAACATCGATGAATACAACGAGTACCCAACAACAACAGCAACAACAACAACATTCCTATTTACCACGACGTCCGCCGGATGGACGCGAAAATGATGAACTACAGCTGCTAAGCGCTAGCGGTTATAAATTAAGTACTGGTGAGGAGAAATCGGCAGCAGCAGCAGCAGCAACGGCGCTGTTGCTAAGTGATAAGGCCGGAACTGGTGGTACCGCTGAAGCCGTGCAAATTCAATCGTCCAAAGATGCCGCCAATGGCAAAATTAATGTACAAGTTACGGTGCTTGTGGGTGAGTTTTTCAAGTTCAGTCAAGTGGTATCTGTTGCCCAAAAAAAAAAACAAAAACAACAACAAAGGCAACAATATTGACATTAGGATTAGTGCTTTAATGCCTTAGAGGATTAGGCAGTGTAGCAGTATCACTCACAGCACACCCTTAACTCATTGTATAATTTGTGTAAACATGCTATACGCTTATGCTTGTGCTTCATGCTTTATTTAAATGTCAAATGTTGTTTTAGTGCGCGTTCGCGTGTACCTAACCTCAAAATAACTTTTTTTTTTTACTTTCATTTGTTTGTTTGTATATAACTTAACTCGAGCAAACTTGGGCCCCATCAATTGCTTGACTATAATTGTTAAAGCTTAGAATATTGTACAAGTACATAAAAATCTAAAAAAAAAACCGTGGGATACATTAAAATATAATGGATCAAATATGAAATCTGGCAAGCGTTTCGAATTTTGAATGTTAATCCAGTTAATCCATTCAACTGAAATTTTACTGTCTTGAACATTTGACCATTAAATTTCCTTGGCTCGAGTTGTCTTCCGTCTGAGATGGCTTGGCTACTCTGAAATTCTGAAACTCTTTATGAGCTCCTCGGGAGTTGTATAATTTTTGGGGTAAAATTCATTCGTGCTTGCTTGAAGATTTAGCCGCTCAATTTGTCTACCGTTCTGCCGTTATTAAGTTATTCCATGATTATCTGTCAACTTAGTACACGGTCACGGCTTGCGCTGTTTATATAAAACCACTTTCGTATGTACACCCTTGAATTATATTCATGTTTGTTTGTCTTGGATTTGAGATGATGATGTATCGAACGTCTGCAATAACGACCACAATTGCGTTTAATATCACCCACCAAGCTGGAGCTCCAGAGAGTTCCTTGGAACTTGTTCCATTCTATTTAGTGAGTGACCGTTGCATTTATGGGTAATACCACTAAATTATTTATTATTGTGTTTTCAGTAGTGCATTAGTTTAAAATAAGTTTGGGGGATTGGTTATCTACTAGAGCCTTGCATGAATCATTCGAAAGTATAAAACTCGAATACATTCAATTTAAGAAACGAATGTATTTGTGCAATGCTCTATCTCCTACATCCGATTTTGATACTGGAGCTGCCGAAAGAGAATTATTCTGTGGGAATGCTGCCTGACGTCAGCAGATATGATGTGATATATGATGCTGATAGCAGTAATTCGATACTGGCTCACGATATCAAGGCATAAGTATAGCTGGTGGTCTTACGTTGCCTACTAGTGTGCCCGTTTATAGAATAGGCCCTATTTGGTTAAATTAGCTGAGTAAGATTTTTCTTTAATCCAATATTTGTTTTTTTATTATTTGTTAAATTTCAACGCTTGTGTTTTTGTCCTTAACACTCATTGCACACCTTTTCGTCTCGTCTCTTCCTCTTTAAATGTCACACATACACTCACACATATATACATACATATATGCTTACACGCATAAACAACCACGCATATATATTCACACACACATGCAAACACGAAAACACACGCACGTATGTAGAGCACGCACAGCAACAACTACTTCAGCAGCAGCAGCAGCAACATGTGCCTACGCAACATGCGCTTCAAATGCAGCAACAACAACAACATCATCATCAGCAACATCATCAACAACAACATTTGGTACATCAACAACAACAACAACAACAACAACCATACTCATTGGATACAACAACATCAGCATGCTATAGTGCAGCAACATTGGCCAATTTAAAAAAACAACGCTCGCTGTCGCGTACAGCGGCAGCAACAGCAACAACAACAACAATTAATTATGAAAATGGTTCTGTTTTAGGAGCCGCCACTACAATTAATCACAACAACAATAACAACAACACAAGCAGCAGCAACAACAACAATAACAGCAGCAACGGCGCCGGCGGCAATGGAGCAACGACTGCAGCTGGTGTGGGTATTGGCAACAATTTGCCACCTATACTCAATCAGCCACATGGACTTGGCAATATGAATCCAAGTCTATTGGATTTCTCTACAGCAGCACCAATATCTCCAACATCATCATCGACCGATGGCTATGGCAACAATATTGCACCGAATAAATTCAGTGGCATTACCGGTGATGTGGTCAGTGATAGTACAAGTTCCAAGAAATGTTGCATCATTATGTAAAGCAAAGTACATAATATACACAAGAGGAGTTAAGTATGCATAAATAAAAACAAAAATTTATTTATACATATATATAATGTAGTACATATAGAATTATATATAAAAAGCAACAACACAAAGTATGTAACACAGGGTATTTTAAAAAAGGACATGCACACAGCAGCAGCAGACTACTATATACCTAGATCAAGCTATATAGAACAATAAAGCTAGCAGATCAAGTTGAGAACAATCAAATGTTTGTTAATTAAAAAATGTTGTGTTAATTTTATGCTATAATTAAAAATTATGTGCTAATAGCTTGGTCTGCTAACTTTAGTAAAAGTTAGCAGCTCAATATTTAATATAAGAAAAAACATGCATGTTGAAAGCCAGTTTTGTAAAGCTATTTCTGTGCTCTATTTACAAATAGTTGAATTGTGCCTAAATAAAAAAAGCAAACAGCTTAGTCCGCTAACTTTAATATAAAGTTAGCAGATCAATATTTAAATATGTAGAAGCAAAGTCACACATGGGCAAGAATGCAATTATATAAAGCAAGTTTTATGCGAATTTTGTGCTTTAATAGTGTAGCAGTACTCTGATAATATAGTGATCGGATTAGATACTATGCTGCAGCATTATTTTACTATAAGCAATAATTTAATTAGAGCACAAAACTGGCATTATAAATATAATTGCATTTTAGCACTATTTTTTTTTTCACAAATTTAAATGTTAGTCTGCTAACTTTATACATAATAAAGTTAGCAGAGCCAGCTGTATTTTTCTTTTGTTTGTTTAGATTCGAGCAAACAATTTAATTAAAGCAGAAAATAAACTTAAAAAACGATATTTTAACATGTAGGCTTTAGTTTTGCTTTCATATTTGTCTGCTAACTTTAACTAAAGTTAGCGGACCAAGCTATTACTGTTATTTAGACTCGAGCAAAAGTTTTTTGTCATGAGCACATAATGTTCACATTGACAAACATTTGGTGTACTCAAATTGATCTACTAGCATTATTGTGTGTAGCTATATTTATATGTGCTATGCTTGTCTGTGTGCGTGAGTGTGTGTGTGTGTGTGTGTGTCTGCAATATATTGCCAGCCACAATTCTTACCAGCAGCAACTAAAGTAGCAGCACAGTATACTTTAGAGACGATCAAACGATTTGTTTAGATTTGTTTCTCAAAAAAATGAACTCTTCTGAAGCCTTGAATCTTTTACAACTTATTTGACCGTCTAGAAAGTTTATACAGAGACATAGAAATTTTTGTTGAGGAAGCTTGCATGCTAATTTTTGAACTTCCAATTTAAACATCTTATATCAATGAGCTTCAAATTATATTAAGAGATCTTATATAAAAACTTTAAAATATTTTAGATTAGAGCTTTCCTTCAATATCTATGCAGCATGCAACTTAAGCAGCACTCTATGTGAAATAAAGTTATCCAAGCATTTTTCTTACAATAAAAAACGCTTTTGTTTCGGAGCACACTTTAATTTTGTGTGTTTTCAGATCTTATATACATTGCATGAACTATAGAAACAAAAAAGGGTATCTCACAGTTTAAAATTTAAGCTTGTCAACTAAAAGATTTAAAATTTTTGCTAAATTAAAGCTGTTCAAAATATTTTTCAAAAACTGTCCAAACAAAAATTTCTAATTTGATAAAAAAAAAAATACTGTGCAACATTCTACTAGCAACATTTAACTGTTAAATTGGTTGCTGCAACACATGAATCTAGCAACAAAATTGCTGAAACATGTTTATTGTAAACATTTTATAACGAAGGCAAGCAAAAATCAAAGTTGAAAGAAAATTATAAGCATGAAAATTTATTAGAGAAATGTTTTTTCTAAATGAAAAACAATTAAATTATTAAATAACATATTATAAACAAATGGGTATATACATTTAGTGACTACTTATGCAGCGGAGCAAATAAAAAAGCAAAAAAAAGTGTCTTTTTAGCATTTTAGATATAGAGAAAAAGTCGTATTAAAATAAAATTAATTTAATTAAACAACTTCAATTAAATAATTGTTGTTAGTAGCAAAGAAATGAAAAGCATTAATTTATATAAATAGATGTATAACAAAAAAACAAGAAAAACAAACAAATCGGCTCAAAGTCGTCGCATTTTCCTATCAAACAAACAAAAAATTACAAATTTATATATACAAAAAAAAAAAAAAAATTAAAATTTAAAACTTAATAAAAATCAAAATGTTTATGTGTAGTTAAAAAGAAAAACAAAAATCAAAATTATGCAAGCAACTTGTTGAGCGCAGCGTTAATGCAAAGCAAAGTATTATAAAGTCAAACAAAAAATTATACATGTATACATAAAAGCTATAGTAGCAAGAAATTGTAGCCGATGAAAGTTGAAAGTAAGAATGAAATTTAATTAGAAAACTTAAAAGCAATTGTAAAAGTCGAAAGCACACATGCCTGAGAATTGTTTGTTTGTAGTGTTTGCGTATTTAATTAGAGTTTAAAAAACAAACAAAAATAATTAAATAAAGTACGAACAAGAAAAAAACTGAACATAAACGCATGTAATTAAATTTGTACAAGAAATATAATTCAATTAAATTGATTGAAAGCGAAATTTACTTTGCTACAGGTTGATCTTTTCTTTCTTATGTGTAACATTTTTATTTTCACACAAGTTGCCTCATAACAGCTTAAACTCAGTATGAGCAATGTTAAAACTAGTTGTGTATTACAAGCGCATGTGTATATATATAATTTACAGCTATGCCATTCTAACTTAATAATTGATATACTAGCTTGTAGTGGACGTATGATTCCCATATACATACATTAATGGCTGGGCCCATATATTTTTTGGGCTAGCCCCCATACAAAGCAACTACCCACTTTTGTTCTTTTGTATGAAAAACTTTGTTGTTTAAGTCAATATTAGGTTGAAATGCAATGTGGTGACTTTTTATGGACAGCCGTTTAACATATGTACATAGACTAATTGGCGTGTCCCGCACAGTTTTTAGGATGGCCAACATACAAACTCACCGCCCACTTTTGTGTTTTTTATGTATGATGTGAATGGTATTAGAGCTACTGTTCAACCGAAGTTAACGTCTTTCCTTTCCTTTCCTTTCCATTTTTTTTTTTTAATTTGGACATCGTTTTTAACACACTTAATTGTGCTTTCACATTTAAAATCATCATCGTTTTATGAAAAAAAAAGAATAAAATGTATACACCATTTTACCATCTCTTTGTTATGTTATATTTTTCGTCAATTTGATGCAAGAATCGGACTCAGTGACACTTAAAAACATCTTATACGAAGTTTTGTAAAAATTGGACAATATTAAAAACGGGTATCCACTATTTTAAATGCGCCATTATGTTTTATGCGAAACTCCCAGAAACATTGAAGCTGTAACTACTTTTGACCGCCTAAAACTTATTCCAGGACAAAGTCGAAAGGTCACGCATACGAAATCACTTCCGAAGTGGGAGTGTGTTGAGATGTGAAACCATGAAACCTGTCGAAAGCTAACTTGAAAGAAAAATTCAGCATTTAATAAATCAGTCTATACATTGTACTCCAAAAACTTCAAACAAGAATTTTTGTAATGTATTCAGTAGAACTCCGTTATATTCCTCGTCTAATAACATTTCCTTTTAAATATAACACACCATGAAACCCAGGGGCGGATACAGTACACAGTCTCAATAGTAAAGAGCTGAACCACTGAAATCTTTGGACACTGTAGAAACACATCTTAGTCCCCCCCCCCCCGCTCCCTTTCATAAATATAATAAAGTATTTTAGTGTCTTATTAAGTTCCTTCGCTTGGCCCGAGTTTGGCCTTTCGGCTTTGGCTACGCTGGAAACTTAAATTTTCTTATAATTTGTTCGGGTATTGCTTGATTTTTGAGTAAATTCTGTCGTTGAGTTTGAGTTCAAAAGCTGCAAATAGAAGAAACCTTCGCCGTAGCTCATTTGTTTTTACCGAATTCAATGCTTTTGCTTATTTTAATTTTTTCTTATACCGAAAGTGCACAATCCCATGACCAATCATAGAGCTGGCAACGCTTTAACGATACGGCAACATAATGTACAACAGCTGCTCTTGAACATTTTCTTTACTGCCGGCATTCAACTTTCGCACTTTTTGTTTATAAACAAATTAAATGCGAAAAATGCCCAGCATTGCATTAAATTTATTGCAAAGGCATCGTTATAGCTTTATAGCAGGCGCTTGTGCTGCCGGCGGCAGTTTCTTTGGCAAATTACCAAGTTTTCTAGCGGCGCAGCAACTTTTGCTTGGCATCAGCTTCGGTTGGCAATATTTTGGTTTGTTTCATTAATTTCGTGTATAACAATAATAATAAACTTCTAATAATATGTTGTTAAATTTGCTATTGAAGATTATGCATTGTTGCATCTGCTGCCGTTTGCTTTGATGATTGTATGTAATGTGCTCAACTGGCGTTTCTTTCTGAAGGCCTTGGCCAGTTCGGAACAAACCTTGACAGCCACGGTGCTTACAGCGGCATCCAATTATATACTCTCAGTAAGTTTAACATCACTCGGGATGTATGCTCTATGAGATTTGAGACATTTATTTAATTTTGAACACCACAGTTTATTTTAGGCTGTTCCATCTATCAAGAGCATATTACTCCGCTTGCAGCTGTTGGCTCTACATTGATTGTTGCTGGTCTTTGGTTTCTTTGCGATGCGGCGCATGAGTCGGAAGACGGTAAAGCACCAAAAGCTAAGCAGCTATCAAAAGAAGACTAAGTTATGCTTAGTAGTATAGTCATACCTAAGTATTAGAGGTCTTAGTATTTTTGGTATAGTCTGACTAAATACTGTTGAAACTGATTTTTTATTGTAAATATGTCATTTTGTTCTACAATAAGTACTAACTATAATCTTTGCTATTATTAATTCTACTTTTTTCACAGTGCAATCTATTGATACTTAAGTCATGTATACCATTTTAAAGTTTTATAGAGTTTATTATACTATATCGTATAGACATAGCATATATTTTGTGAAAATCGCTTATTATAAATAATTGTAATTTAAAACTCCAGAATTCGGCAGCATTTGTTTCTTTTTATACCTCAAATACTCAAATGTAGAAGGGTATAACAAGTTTGTGTGAATGTATGTAACAGACAGAAGGAGTCATGGTAGATAACACTCCCGAGCTTTAACACTCCCGAGCAATCTAAAGAATTTTTGAAATCAATGAAGAAACATAATTTCTAAAAATATATAGTTATATAATTCAGTACTCAATTCTTTATTAAACAAAAGAAAAATTAGCGTTCTAAGTCAAACGCTTATTTTTAAATATTGTTTTTTTGTGGTTAAAACTAAAAAAATTACCGCTTTTTTAAATCAACCAAATAGATGCAAGCACTTAAAATTAATATAAATGACAAAATCTTTTAAAAACTTAGTATTGTTTTGTATTTTTATAATGTTTTAAGCTTTAATTAAGAATATGTGTAACCAACTTTATTGGAAAACACTTTGTAAATTCGCTCAGGCAACGAATCGTATAGGGACTTTAGCAGATCCACTGATAGTTCGCGTTAGGCACTGCCATTTGTTAATGATTCGACGTCTTCAAATTGTCTACCAAACTGTTCGACTATACAAGAAAGCCATGCCCACACGTTTTCGATGATATTAAGCCCAGTAGAATACGAAGGCCACTCCATTAGGGTTGCATTTTGGTGCTTTATGCACTTCTTTACCACGTGAGCGGTATGAATTGAGGCTTTATCATGATGAAATGTCCCAAGGTAATAAGGGTGAACCCTATATATATATAACGCATATATGTTAGAAAAGTGTGGAAATGCTTTTTGAAGCAGCTTCCTGTAGCGTGTGGCTTTCATCTTAGATGAAACGAATTGGAGTTCGTTTACACAATAATAGGAGATGAAATCCCACAACATTATGCCTCCTTCACGACTGTGGTGACAGCTTGAATAGTGTTCTTCCTTTCTTATGTCATAGTCCATCCAAATTAAAAGGTTTTTCATCAGAAAAAACGATTTGGTACCACGCCCTATTCCATGTCATGATTCCGAGCAAAAGGAATTACGAATAAGGGTAAGCGGTGATTTTTTCTTTAATTTCAATCTCTTTAGATGTTTTGCTTTGCGTATCACTCGCCGTACAGTAGCTCCTACATTTAATCGAATTTTGGCTGCAGAGCACATTGAGTTTTGAGGCTTCTCGGACAATTATTTGCTCTTCGCAACGCGAAAGTGCTTTCCCAGCTGGCTTTCGCATATTTTTTTCCATAAATTGATGGATTTTTTAGAAATTGACACAAAAGTTTCACTTCTATTACTAATTACCTGGTTGTAATATTGCTGTCTCGATAGGCCAATATTTTGCCTTTTTTTCTCCGAAGTTATCCGTTTTGAGTTTACACAATTGAAAAATTGAGAGACCAACGATAGACACTTTTTATGTCGCGTAGCAAATCGCAAACTAAAATTACAGCCTCTGAGTCGATTCTGATGATCGCCCTAAAAACGCATTTTTGTTTTGTCTGTCAAATTATTGCATTAACTCTTACAGTTGTTTGGAGTGGCGGCTTGCTTGGAACCCTTTTATTCGAAAATAAGGCTGGCGCGCCGTAAAGATCAATCGTGACAGCTATCGAGACAAGATAACTGAGTTTTTGTGGCAGGAATTTGAAGATATTAAACTCGATGAGGTCTGGTTTCAACTTGCCACACCGTCAAAATCTTTTCTGCATTAAGTGCAATAATCGTGTAATTAGTCGTTTCGAAGCTGTCAATTGACCAACTCCGCGGCGCAACTCAATTTCTTTCTTTGGGATGAAATAAGGCATGCAAGTTGAAACTGCTCAAATAGAGCAGACAACTGTGGAGAAATAAATTTAAAACATTTAATTGGCCCACTCCTAATTTGTTATTAGAGAGGAGTTTATTTATATTGAGTCCATTTGAGCGGCATAGGTTAAAGTTTAAGTTCTGATCCGCGTCTAGTTGTATCTGTGTTTGAAGATTATTATAAGAATTTTCATCGAGAAGACTTCTTAGATAGGAGCTAGTGGGTATGCCACATTGATTCGGCACTTTATTTTCGACAAACTATATTACAAAATTGGGCAAAACATTTTTTGAATCAAACCAATGCAGACATACTTAAGAACGGTGGCAGACATGTGGTCAATTTTCGTTGAGTTAGCGATCGCTTATAGATATTTAAAACTATTTTCAATGCAATATGAAAAATAGTTCAGCTATATTCGACTGTCTGAACAGTGCTTTTCCATAAAAATGCAATGAATCTGTCAAAAAAAAAATTTCAAAATGAATGTTTTTAGTGAACTTTTCGCATTATTTGAACTACTCCTTACGCAAGAGTATAGATTTTAACTTGAAAAAGGAACACAAGCAGTGCATCGAAGTAAAGTTAAATAGAATTCCAGTTCCCAGCAAAAAAATTTTAGCGTGCCATACTTTTAGTGAACTGAACTGCTTACACTGAAATTTGCAAACTCTTTGTACTTAACTATAGAAATAAAACCATAATAAATCATTTTTTTTTTTTGTTTCTATATATTTTTTCTCTCCGTGATACGCTGTCTTCACTGATCATTTTCTCTTCGATTTTATATATTCATAATTTATATTAATTTGTGTTGGTTTTGTTTTCATTTTTAGATTAACGTAATTTTTGTTTTGTTTTTTTTTTCAGTGTAAATACATAGTAATATTTGTTATCGTTACGCGATGCACATAAGGTCTTTATGTATGTGTTTGTTTGTGTGTCTTGTCTATATATATATATCTATATATATATCTATATATATATATATATCTATATATATATATCTATATATATATCTATATATATATATATATCTATATATATTTATATATATAGGGAGAGAGATGTAAATGTTTCAAGTATAAGTATATATTTATAATTAAACATTTATAACTAATAAAAAACGCATTTTTTTTTTTGTTTAAATCGAACTGAGCTTTCTCAATGCGAATAATGGGCATTCAAAAAAGAGGCGTGTACTAATTACAAAGTGTGATTTTGATTTAGTTTTCATATTTCATTTTTTATATATATAAAACTCCTTTAAATACATTGTAGTAATTACAACAAGAAAATGAGTGGATAATAATCGGCGGCGTTTACAGAAATCTCTTTCAACCCAAAATCTGCAAATTTCATGCATAAAACTAACTTTTGCGCTGGAAATTTTGGTTTGATTTTGTGGCGAAAGAGATTTCTGTCTAAACCGCCCCGAATAGAAAAAAAATACGTTTGAATTTAGAAAAAATATTTAAATATATATTTCTACAATTTTGTTTTTGTTTTTTGTTTTCATAATGAAATTATATTTTAAGTATACATATAGCATTTCCTCTCTTTTTGTAGTTTATATTTGTTTTTGTTTTTTATATATTTTTTAATTGCTAGGCGTTTTATAATTTTTTGTTTTATGAATACTTTTCTTTCTTCATTTCGAATTCGTTTCTTTTTGCTAAAATCTGCGCTCGGCTTTTCATTCAATTAACAACTTTTCATTATCATCATCATCATTCAGTAACAGTTTCATAAACTGCAACCCAAAATTCTTTAAATACACAAACGTTCGTCCTTGTTCTTGACACATTTTTTTTTCTTCTGCTAAGCGCAAAATTTTAAACATTTCCTTCTTTTTTTTAGTTTTGTTATAATCATGTTCTATTAGCTATTTTGTTTTTTATTATATTAATACAAATTAAATAATAAAAATATATATTTAAGCATAGAGAACAGCAGTTTACAATAAAAAAAAAAAAAAAAATAAACTATTTTTTTCAAAGAACAGTTTTCTACGCCACTTTTCTGTGCTATTTATTTATTTATTTTTTTATATTTATGTAGAAATTCATGCGTTTCCCGTATCTTCTTTTTTAGTTTTAGTTTTGTTGTTGTTGTTTATTTTTGTATTAAGTTTTAATAATAATAAATGTACTTTTTGTTTGTATCGTATTCTTGGTGTGTTTATGTAAGAGTGCATGTGTGTGTGTATGTTGCTTAAACGACAATTAAAAAAAAAAACAAACATTTTTTTCTGTTTTTCTTTACGGAACTTGTGTTTTTTGCCAATTTTTTTTCATTATTTTTTTTTTCGTTTCTAATCCTTTTTTCCTCAAGTAGTCTACTAATAACGTTTTAAATGTTAATTGTACGTTGTCGTTCTTTTACTACATGCTACATATATTGTTATCCTTTCTACGCTTTGCAACAATATTTGTATGCATGTATATGGTTGCGTATGTGTGTGTGTTTGTGTTGATGAGGTCCTTGCTGGGCATATTTAAGTGTGTGTGTGTGTTTCATGAGTGTATGGTGTTTAATGTGTGTGTGGTGTTTAATACAGTTGCATTATAGTGCTCTGTATGTGTACCCGCTTAGTTCTTATTCTCCAGTCCAATAGGCAGACGTGTTGACTGACGTTGATTCATATATGAACTATTATTCGAGGCAGCTCCACCACCAGCGCCGCCGCCGTTGCGTCCTAACGAACGCACATATGGTGCACTGCCGCCTCCTCCACCACCGCCGCCGGTGCGTTGATTATTGCCGCGCGGTCCACCACGATAATTACCAGCAGCGCCGCCACTGTTATCATAACGTGATTCTTTATTAGCATAAACGCCACCACCGCCGCCGCCGCCGTTTTGGTTGTAGTAAGAACCACCACCACCACCGCCGCCGCGTCCACCATCTGTAACAGGATTTGAGTTTGGATCATTGTTACGGAAATAAACACCACCTCCACCGCCGCCGCGTCCATTTTGCTGCGGTCCGCCGCCGCTGCCACCACCGTAATTGCGTGAACGATAATTGCCACCACGTGCACCACGATCACGTTCATCCTGACGTCGTTCATCACCACGATCACGCCGATAATTGCCAGAATTGCGACGTCCATTGCTAGTACTGCCATTATCCTGACTCCAGTGGTTTGAGCCGCCATCCTGTTGACTGCCTGCTGCAT
Source organism: Leucophenga montana (assembly GCA_035044765.1). Classification (NCBI taxonomy): domain Eukaryota; kingdom Metazoa; phylum Arthropoda; class Insecta; order Diptera; family Drosophilidae; genus Leucophenga; species Leucophenga montana. Next base: position 1,469,098 of record JAWNNQ010001640.1, on the reverse strand, counting down.
CAGTATAGCCACCAATGCCGCCATCACGACTGGATGAGTTTGAATTTGAGGACCAATCGTTTTTACGCAGTGAATTGTTGTTGCTGCCGCTACCGCCGCTGTTGTTAATGCTGCCGCCGCTACTGGTTGCCGTTACGGCCAGCGCAGTGTTGCTGGGTGTTGTCGGTGTGCCGAGTGCATTCATTTCCGAGCTCCAAGTACCGCCGCTGGTAATTGGTGCAGCTACTTTTGGCTCTACTACTGCTGTTAGCACGCCAGCGTTTGCCTTCAGCACACTGCTGAGTACAGCAGTTGCAACGGCATTTGTATCGCTCGAGCTACGTGAGTGCCACTCATTGTTGCTGTTCTCGTCGCTGACAACGATCTTTTGCTGCTGCTGTTGTTGTTGTTGCTGCTGTGAGACCACAACTTGATCAGCTTCGCTGCTATTTGAACCAGTAGCTGAAACAGCAGCAGAGACAGCAGCAACGACAGCTTTAATGCCCAATTGTTGCTGCAATTGCTGTTCATAACTAAGTGCATTGACTGCATTGCTATCAGCGCCACCATAAACAAATTGTGCCACCGGATGTGTAGTAATGACATCGCCTGCCTGCATTCCAATTGCTTGCGGAGGAAGTTGCTGCTGCTGTCCCAATTGCGGCTGCGGTGGCATGCGTGCCATAATTAACATTGGCTGCTGTTGCTGCTGGCGCTGATCGTGCTGCTGCTGCAGCAACATTTGTTGTCCTGTTACGGGCGAGAAAAGTTGCGGCGGCGGCGGTTGCGGCACTGGCTGCTTTTGTTGCTGGAATAGTGGACTTGGTGCATTGTTACCAATGCCCAAAACAGCAGCTTGCTGTTGTTGTTGCTGCTGCTGATGCTGTGGCAGTGGCGGATAAGCTTGATTAGTAAAGGTCTGTGTCTGAATTGCTTGTGTTTGTTGTTGCTGCTGTTGTTGTTGTTGTTGCTGCTGCTTTTGCAATTCTTCAACATGATTATTCAGTTGAAGTGGCTGCTGCGGTCCATTGCTTGGTACTTGCTGTGGCTGCGGTTCGAATACCAAGCCAGCTACCGGAGCTGTTGGTTGCTGCTGCTGCTGTACATTGACATCAGGTGAATCTAATTCGCTGTCCTGCAGAAAATAGAAACTACCGCTGCCAAGCACTTCCGCAAGTGGACGCAATTGTTGTTGCATTGTATATTGTTGCTGCTGTTGTTGTTGATGCTGATTCTGATGTTGCTTAAAGTAATTTTGCTCTACGGCACGCACAGTTGTCGGTCCATAAAGTGCTGCAGCAGCCTGTGGAGCTGTCGGTGGCGCTTGTGGTGGCCCATTATGCAACTCAGTTGGCAATTGTGTTACATCGCTTATAATGACCGGACGCTGATAAGCGTTTGCCACCAGCTGTGCCGCTGGCGGTGCAGGCAACAAGCCACCTCCTGCAACTGCTGCTGGCACGTGCGTTGCATTTTGAGCTTGACTTGGCGCTGCATACAACACATGTACCGGTGTAGTATTGCCCGATTGTGACTGTGCTGCTGCAGATTGTGGCGGCGGCGGTTGCTGTACGGCAACAAAGCCAGTTGCTGCCAAAGCTTGTTGTTGTTGCTGTTGAGTTTGTTGTAAAGGCGTTGCACGTTCTTGCAGTACCTGTTGTTGTTGCTGCTGCTGTGTCACTTGTTGTGGTGGCAGCAATGGCTGCGGCACTTGCTGCTGAGGTTCGTTTATTAGTTGAGTTTGTTGCTGCTGCTGCTGTTGCAACTGCAAAATGCCAACAACTTCGCCAGAAGCCATCGAAACGCTGCTATGTTGTTCCGTTTGCTGCGAGCTGCCACCAACACCAACCAAATGCAATTTATCCAGACCATCCTCTAATGAATTATGTCCCGTTGGTACTGAGCCAGTTTCCACAACATCAATATCATTGCTAATTGCATGCTCATCGTTGACATTGATTTCCGAGTTGACAGCATCGTTCGATAAATAGATTTTGTCCAAATAACCACAATCCTGTACCTGAGCAAAGATATTACGCAATTTTTCGAATGTCATGTCACCGTATTGCTTTGGACGCGCATCAATAGTCATGGAAAAGAGTTCAGCAGCTTTTTGTGCAGTCTGTGCAAAATTTAGATCCTCGTTGGTTTCCGGACGACGTGTCTGTATATCAATGCAGCTGTAATGCAATAAAGTGTCGAAGAAATAATTAGAGAATAACTTATATTTTTATATGCTTCAAAATTTGTCAATTACAATTTCTCCAGTGCATCCACATCGCTGAGATCCAGCTTAACTGCGCCATTTTCACCGGAAAGAAAGTCGGAACGCACAGCATCATCGGTAAAGCAAGAGAGTACATTCTGAATGATGAGTACTTCACGAATTTTGGCAGTCTCGGCAATGGCACGTGCAATATTGTCCTGTTGATGTACAAAACGTTACACAAATGGTACAAAAACATTTCATATTGTACATCAATTAATTCAAATACTTACCTTGCGCGCCTGCTTTCTTTGCTCTTTTTCGGCATCCTTGCTGAACTGTACCACTTGCTTGGACAGTTCACGCGCAAAATCCAATGTTGCACAAACAGCATCGAACTTGGCAACGGCGGCAGTCTGATCGGAACTCAATTCCTTGCCATTCGCCTGTATGGCGCGATAAGATTCTAGTTTGGTCTGCAAGTAAAGTGTTGAAGAACAAAACATTTTTCGTTTGTTACAAAGGTTTTGGTTTCGGTGTGCATTAAAAACTGAGCATAGGCGTCAGACGGATTATTAGTCGTTTAAATACATATTTATGTGTCCAAAAGTGAGGTATGATACAGTTTTGCAAGAACAGACAATCTAGAAGTAAACATCACTATGCGTAGAATCAGGATACAGTGTATGAAATGATACCCGTCAACGGCCACTTAAACAAACATAGATTACTGCGTAGAAGTATCTAAAAAACTAAAGTTTCGTATATATAAGGTGTCCGATAAGACATGTATTGGATTGACCAGTTCCTTGGAAATCGTATCAGGAAACCTATCAGCCTGCCGTTAGATTTCAAGTAACAATAACTAGGTCACCTCGACTGTGCGCCTTCTTGAATCCAAAAAAATTGATTGTGTGACGTGCAGTAGTAAAAGAGAGTCGTGACACTGACCACTTTTGGGGTATATTAAAATTCACTCTATGTAGCATGTGATCATATTACTTTATCCTGACTAGAACTGTGCCAGCTATGTCTATTTCTGTACTTTGAAAGAACAGATACATTTCAAAGATCACAAAAATAGATCATACATTTCACCTTCATATATTTTGAGATTGTCACACCCACTTTGGGTTTACAACTTTTTCTCAAAGAATGACTTGTTCTAAAGGATTAACTGAAATCTATCGTGTCTTTACCGTGGTATAGAACCTACAACACCTCATCCCATTATTTTTTCACTTGGGTTCAAAAAGTGCTTGATCTCACACCACAAAATTGTTCCGGGCCAAGAAACAGACTGACTGCGCTCTTTCTTGCTAATTTCTTCGGCTCCTTGTTACCTGGTGTATCCGATTGATCGGTTCCGATCGATGACATCACGCCTACTACAGATCTCCAATACTTAGTACATGGAAAAGCTATAACTTACGATTATTCAGGTCGGGGCTGACTGACAGCGGCGTATTCTTTGTAATCGAAATTGGTTTCGATTTTTGATGGTCCCAGATTTAATTTTTCTTACAGGTTAGCAAGTGTCTGAAACCGTTCTTGTTTCTCACTCAATACGCCGCATAATGCGTTCATTGTACTTAATACCAGTCGATTTAGTAATTTAAATGAAATTAATGTTTTATAAATAAACGAGTACACCCTATAAAAAAGTATTGAAATATTTTATAGCGTGACTAAAAAATTTTAATTTTTTCATATTAGCAATGCCAGAAGCAGCATTTAGCAGAATAATTCAATTAAAATTGACTCATTATTTACACATTATAAAATATGCCGGACGGACGCCCGGAATTAGATACGATAGCTTATTGTTTTACACCTGGCCGGTCGGTCGGTCCACTGATTAGTGTAGGAGGTAAACAAATAAAAAAATAATGAGAAAACCACGCCGCAAAACTTATTATGAATGCAATGCACGGTGGTGGTGGCGGCGGCAGTTTGCGTCTAAATGAAGAAACAAACACACAAATCAACAAAATAGAGAAGAGTGCAGAAAAGAAAACGAAAGTAAACGGTAAAGCATACAGCGAAAAACACAATGCTACAAAGGCAATGGTGCAGGAGAAGAGGTGAGGTGTAAACTAAATGAACAGCTGCAACAGTGTGTGCTAGCACCATAGCGAAGAGGGTGCGACAGCAGCAGCAACAGCATTAACGGTAGAAGACAACTAAGAAAACTATTTTGTATTATAGCCGGGAGGGGCAAGCGCACATGTAGGTTGCCAGTATTGTCACTGCAAAAGCAATAAACTAAAACAATTGCAAGCAGCACATATTTTTGCAGTGCAATAAAAAACAAACTGCGCAATAAAATACGCTAAAAATATAAAAAATGCAATCTAGACGTTTTATGCACAATTTCAATGAAGTTTTTGAGTTTCGAATTTCATATTTAATGCTAAAAATGCACGCTGGCAACTCTGCTCAACAAACATGGCGTCGCAAAAAAATTGCGAACAAAAAAAAAAAAAAAACTAAAGCAAAATATGCACGAAGCGCAACGAAGTGTTGTATGGAAAAAATGAACGAAATGTATGCGATAAAAAGAAAATGCAAGTGCATTTTTTTTTCTTTAAACAAATTCATTATTAATGCAACATGCAGCAATGTACAACGACGTACAAGTTGTAAAGCCGGCAGGCAGTTGTACATTGCTTCTTTTTTTTTTCTTTTTTCATTTTTATCACCGTTGTGCTTTATACTTCTGACAGTTTTGCACACTGCTTAGTCACACCACCCCGCTGTCTAGCTAGTGAAAAATTCTAATTTCACGCCGTTGGCGAAACACTCACCTTGCGCTTTTCCAGATTTCGTCTGTTCTGCTCTATGGTCAAAGACATTGCAGCCAACGGATCCGATAGATCCGGCGGAGCAGCAGCAGCAGCGACGGCGCTCACTGCGTTGGCAGTCGCATTCGTTGTTGTCACCACCGCGGCCGTCACAGGCACCACCGGAGGAGCAACCTTTTTGACTTCGGATTTTTTCGCGGCAACGGCAGGCATCTGCACGATGATAGGCATTATCGTATACGTTTACTTTTATTCCGTTGCAGCAAATAGCGTTTTTTCTTTCACACAAAAATCACGTAAAATACACAAAAACCAAAAATCAAAATTCCTCCCGGAGCACAAGAACAGCACAGGAGCGAAGAGATGTAATTTTTATTGTTTTTTTTTCTGTCTTTCTCAAGTGAGCACAGCCGTTCTGCACTTTTGTCCAGAACGGGCGAAATAACCGGTTAACTGGTATCACTAACCATATAACGTATATACATTCTCTACTTAGTGCTGGTATGCACAGAAATTCGTGCTAAAAATGACGAGTAAGCATTTTTTGTTTTGCTGTCGTTTGAATTTGTATTTTAATTGACAATTGGCGCGTATTTTGAAATGTTATTGATAATTTTTGTTTGAAAATTTATAGTGCACAGTGTTTAATTGTTTTTGATGATAAAATATTTTAAATTTAAAACAAAACGTTTCTACTAAAAAATACCAACAAGTTTGTTGTAATGTGCACGAGCTGCTTGCTACAAAACTCAATGCAGTGCAGTGCTGCAGTTTTGGAGTTTAGAAAAATCTGTTATTAATTTAATTTTTCATTTATAATATTAATTTCTAAAGTAATTAAACGTTAACTGTTGAGCAACACGCTCAACAATATGCCGGGTAAATATTGTACCAAACAACAGGCAGTCATCGTCATCATGATTTGAATAGTGAAAAAGAAAAAACAACATTTGGTATACTGTTTGATTTGATTTATTTTGATAATTATTTGTTTTGGTAATTCATTTTATTACTGTGCCACTCCTGCACGCGCTGAGTACAACTTACATCTAAATTAATTTACATTTTTGCCTCACTTTATACTCTATTTGTTGACTGTGTGTTGCTGCTCCGGCGGCGTGATCGTATGACTCATTTGCTGTGGCGCCGTTGTCTGCAGAATTTAAAGTTGCCTTTAGATTAGAGCACCAGACAGCCTTGTTGGGAAACTTATTCGATATTCCTCGCCACTAGTACACAAGTAGGAAGTTAGCGGCGACGATCGCCTATTTTGGGTTGGCGCCTGCCCTGCCTTCTGTTCGCTAATGGGTTCTTGTTGTGGCAGTCGTAAACGCCTGCGCTCGATACAAGACCTTGAATGCTGTCTTGCGAAGCTCCAGCATTAATTAGCTTTCGATTTGTGTAAGCGTCTACCTCGGCTCTAAACAGAGCTGCAGTAGATTATATGTTTAATTAGAATCGTATTCCACACCTTATCGATCGCTTGCGCCGCATGCAGAAGGGTAGCGGATCTATTTATAATATTGTATATTTTTTTCGCTAATTTGTTTGTTATTGCTATGTCACCGCACGGCAATCACAACAAAATCTACAAACAGAGAGATATTCACCAAAATAATAGTGAAGCTATGGTAGAATAATACAATGTACCGAGTACCGGCTAGCTGCTCTCTTTTTTGCTCCTTTCGGTTTCCTTGTTTTTAGTTGGTAGAATATAGAAAAAGTAGTCTCTCTGTTGCGCTCTAACACTGTCTCCATTGTAGGAACAGACAAATGAGTGAACTTGGCACCATATATTATGCTACTATGAGCGAGCGCATGCACATGCAGTTTCAAATCTCTTTTATGAACTGGAAACTGAATACTCGCACGCTAAATCCTTCTATTTATTATCTATTAATCAACCAACATTAAAAAATACAAAGAAAAAGTTTAATTATTGTGTGTGAGTACGTGTGTATTCATGTAAAGTCTATGTCTGTCATTTTTTGTTGCGTTGTGAGGGACGATTGTTAAAGCCTTTTACGGCCCAAATATGCAACAGGTTTTGATAAAATATAAATTGTGCACAATACCTTTTATGTTTTGTTTTTCTCTCAATATTGGTTGTATCCTGTAAGCGTAGCAGCCGTAAACAAAAAAAAAAAGAGATTTGCAAGGTATTGGCCTATAAAACTAATTTACACCAAAAAAGGGCCTGTTTCTCATAGAATTTTTTCTATGTATTTTGGCGTGTAGATTTTTTCCATAAGAATCGATGTATCCTCTAAAAACACAATTTGTGTCTATACGATTTGCATTCCGTGCGAAAGGTTATGTTGTCCTCTTTTCAACGATATGCTATTTGAGCGCAATTTTATATAAAATTTTATGGAATTACAGGCGATCAAAATATAAACAAAATTACTTGTTCTGCCTTGTTTTTAAAGTATCTACATTTCATTTGCGTCGATTAATTTTGGAGTCTAATGACTGCGACTAGCGCCGAACTAACCATATTGTTTATCGTGCCATTTGAACCCAAGCGTGATAGCTGAATGTGCCATCGAATCGATTTATAATGACATTTTCTGAAGAGTATTGGCTTAAAATGGTACGAAATCCCACTAGAGAGAGAGAGAGAGAGAGAGAGAGAAAGAGAGTAGGAGTCAGCTCTTGTAACATGTAATGTGTGCTCTTTACAAAAATCTTAGGAATTGAGGCATGAAGGTGTCTACTATTGTTGACTGCAACGCCGATTCCCATTGCCCTTCCCTGGATTTTTCAAGACACATATCTTCACTACATTGAAACTAAGGACATACTATTACAAGAAATCTCACCGTTGTTAATGTTTCCAGTGCTTTTGATTTTAGACCTATTTTTTATTTAAAACTCGAAATAACAGTTTTCCTTGTTTATGATTTGGAAAAAGTCACTTTTGAGAATTACTCGTATCATCATTATTTACATTTAGCTCCCAAAAAATACTTAAGCGTATCAAGTTCCTTTAAATTCGGAGCTAAGTTCTAAGAAGAACTTCGGCTCTTAGCACATTAAACGCATAAAAAACCATAAAAATTAAACTTTTATGTTTAAAATTCTTTATTTCAACATGCTTAATATTAAAAGTTGGTAACAATATCAATAGATCATTCATATGTGTTTGTGTGTGTGTGTGTGTGTTTTTTTTTGGTTGTTGTTGCTTTTTGTGTATAAGGTTTTCATACATTATAAGTGCACTTTTTTGTTGTTGTTGTTGTTGATATTTAATGAGTTTTGCGCATTAGATAGGTAAATATGATAGATGAAATTATTTAAAATAGTTAACTAAGTCATTGAATACACATTCAGATATGTATTTAGTAGATATGTAAGTATACAATATTAATATATAGAGTTAATAGTATTAACCACCAGTGGCTTTTGAGAGTCTGTTCAAGTTTTAAACTAAATAAGTAATAATAAAAAGAAAAGTATAGATTGTTTTTTTTGAAAGCAGCAAGTGAGTTTTTATGTTCTTTAATTTTAATTGCTTAATAAAACCGGAAGATTGAAATTGGAAGCCAACTTTCATTTAATTTATTGTAGTTTCTTCAAGATTCGCTGTTTTTTTTTTTCAACTTCAAGAAGTTCAATTTGTGTACCATATACAATTTTGGTTTTACTTTCATTTTCGAGGGCAGTTTTTGCCAATTAGAATTAATTTTTTTTTTTAGAAAATTATGTGCAGCTAATATTAATTTTACCAACTTATTATTCAATCAATTTGTCCATATGTTTTTAAAAATGTTTTCTTTTGTTTTCTTTTTGACAATTTTCAGGCGAAAATAAACTGCATGCATATCCAATATTGTTGCTGTTTTGCAAAAGTAAAGAGAACACACTACTGATAATCTATGGAATCGCTGTCCAGCGCCGTCGAGGATACTTTTGATGTACGACGTCGCCAATAATCGGAGTAGCGTGTCTCATACTGTGCAGTTGTGCGCCACGGTGGCCATTTCAGCTATTCCTCGACGATATCCCACACCATAAGTGAGGCATCTGTACCGCCCACAGTGATAAGTGTATGATCACCGCATAGAAAACGTGCGCACGCCAGCATGCCGGAGTAGACCTTATATTCGTGGAATTCGCCGCGTGGTGTTATGCAAGGATATCTATATATTATGTGAATAGATATTGTATAGCATGAGTATTGAAGTTAAATAATTACGCATGTTTGCAACATTATACCTGAACAAACGCAAATAGCCATCAGCATCGCCGGAGACAAGCATGTCCTGTGCAGCAGAGCGACTGCATGTTGCTACTATCGTATTTGTATTACTATAATAACGATTACTCCATTGTCCAGCAACCATAAAGCCCACCGTGCAATTGCTTGTCAGCCATTTCACATCCTTCATAGCAATTGGACTGCGTTCCGGCGATAGAGACTTGGCATCCCAGAACAGCAAATCAAAATCAATTGTAACCGTTTGCACAAAATTACCATCCATGCTCCAGTCGAGATGTGTTAGCGGCTGTGAGCCGCGTATTTTGTTGACTTTCTTGTATGAGAAACCGTCACGCGAAACGCGGAACAAATAAATGCTGCCATTCTGCGAGCCCATGGCAATCATGTCGCCCACTAAAAAAAAAATATGGATTTCAAATTGCTGTCAATACCAAATTTTATAAGCAATACATACCCTGATTGAAGGAGACACAGTTCAGCGGGGAGCCACAAACACGCAGCGTCAACATAACCGAGCCATTCTCACAATTGATCACCAACAGATGCCCCTCAGTGCTGCCAGCAGCCAGGGCAGTGCCAAACGGATGAAATGCCAGCGAAACGCATTCATAGCCCGTTTGTATGGTCCAAATAAGTTTATTTTTGCGCCAGAGCGCAATGTGTTTATCATGTCCAGCAGTGGCATATAGCTCATCTTCCGGATGTGCTGCCAAGCCCCACAACTGCCGTCCGTGTCCAAAAACAACCTGCGTAAAGCGACGCTGCAGCGAACCTTCGAGTATATTGTTGCGCGTTGTGCCCACATAAATATTACCATCATTACGTCCGGGACGCTGTGGATAGATGGTACGCACACCGCCAGCGGCCTCCGGAAGCTGTAAAAAATACAAAAAGCAAAGTAAGTAATTTGATTTTGTTTATTGTTTGTTTCACGCACTTTTGTATCTGCAATCTTTTTGTAATTTTGCAGCGAGTCCCATGCAGCAATTTTGCGATCCTTTTCACCGCCCGATAGCAGCGTACCCTCGCCTAGCATAATCAGACAACCGATACCTTTGTTGTGTGCCTCGAATTCAGTGCGCACAAAATAGGCGCCATCCGAGTCAACAGAATAAATTGTTATAAAACCATCTGAATCTGCAGTAATGACATCACCATCCGGTTCAAACTGCACGCTGGTCACGTGCGAACGTGATGGTTGCTTCACAATATCGGTGCGCTCAAAGAAGCCATCTTTGCGTCGATGCCAAAAGGCTAGATGACCGCGCCCGTGCGTAATAATGAGATTATCATCGAGCGGATGAAAGGCAGCGCCCGAAAGTCCTTCTTGTAGTGTCTGTCATAGAGATAATAATAATAATAATAATAAGTTTACAATAGCATACTGCAGCGCGTTGTGTTGGCAAAGATAAATCATACCGCAACTTTGCCAAGTAGATGTCCCCACTGCCACTGCCAGACAGAGAGTATGCTCTCGCGTCCGCTATCCACTGCAAGTATATAGCTGCCGCCGTTCTATTTAAAATGAAAGATAGTTTACACTTTTTTTTTCTTTTATAAATAGCTATATAAGGACAAACCAATTGCGAGAAGGCTACCGCTGTCACACCGCTATCAAGCTCACCCATGCCAAAGACATAAAGTGTTTGCAGCGATTCCGTGCTCCAGATGCGTACATGCGCTTGCGATTTTCGATCACGTCCTGCCTTTTGACCGGAGGCCACAAGTTCACGTGAAGGATGTACATCCATACTACAAAGTAAGTTTAAATACAACAGATTAGCATAGTTAAAATAGGAGAGAAAGGCAAATACTTTTAATTAAATTCGACCCATTTCTCCCCGCACATAACTACTTAAAAGCTAATTACCACATAATATCCTCCGTGTGTCCAATGTAATGACGTTGCGCATCCTCATCACGATCCAGCAGCACTGCAACTGCTGCCACATAATAAAGCAGCTCACCGGAAGGCAGCACCCAAAGATTACGACGTGCATCTATGCCGCGATAGCCGTGACTACACATTAAAATGTAATATTTAAATTTCTCTTTACACTTTACACACTACGCCAGCTACTTACACCCACTGCAGCTGCAGTTTTCTATCCGGTGGTGAATTATCCGCTGGCGCATGATGTACTGGTGGATAGAACGTACGTCGTAGTCCACGTATGGTCACCTTAGTTGGTTCCTCCTTCATAATGTCCAACATGGTATATTCGCCATTGGCGCGCAGTATTTCGCTTTCCGGTGCATAAAGTATACGTGGACGACTTTTGCTACGCGGTCGTGCGCCACGCAGCGGCACCTTGGGCAAATCATCCGTGGGTAGTATGGGTGCAGCAGCTACAACGGATGGACGTGAACGGGAACGACGTATAGGTGAACCGGCAATTAATGCAGTGCCAGTGGCTAAGTAGAACGTATCCACGTCAGCAAATTCATTGCGTAGTTGTGAGAAACTGCGTACCTGGCAAAGGGTATGAGCATAGTTTTTTGATTAAGTTATTAGTCAGCTTTTGTTTTATATGTGGCTTAGTTGTATGTATAGCTTACCTCCTGTCCAGTGCCGGTATACATTTTCTTGGCGCCATTTATTTTCAAAACTTGACCCAAATCTTCGAGTACTTCCTCAAATGGTTGTGAGGTGCGTAAGTTCAGTAAAACGCGACACTAGACAGACAGAAAGACAGACAGACATACAGAAAGTTGAAGAGTGTGTGTAATTTATACTATATATTTTATATACGTATGCATATACTCGTATGTGTGTTTTCTTGTAATTAGTATGACCGCCATGTTGCCATATCCGGTTGTAACAAATTTGTAGAGCGCACCACAAAGCGAAAAACCAAAAACCAAAAAAAAAATGAATTATTACGCTTTATTACATTTTATATGCGCTACTTCTATAACAACTGCTGCTCTTCAAGTTCATCGCTGCTCTATCGTTGACTTTTCATCACTTGACCTGCGTCGAAAATTTTTGCAAGCACGCAACTTCCGGCAATGTACAACAACTGAGGCGGCGACGTCGACGTCGACGCCATACAAGCGTGAACATCGACGTTGTGTTGTTTTAACCCGCATCGGTAACCACAAAAGTCAGTTTCATTGCTTGTTTGTCTAAAAGCATGCTGCAGCAAAATTATTACTTTTTTTTTTTATTTGGGTACCCTTTACTTTGTGGTGTTAAAATTTTGTTTGTAAAAAAAGTGAGGAAGGTTTCGAAAACCATTCAATTTTCTTTATATACGCTTGATCTAAACATATTCTTTGGATCACTTGTCTTTTTTAAGTCAGTCCGATGCGAATTAGTCATTTTATTTTCAAAATATACGGAAAACTATAGAGGCATGTTTTTATTGGTGTTTTAAAACTGGATCCCAACTCTGAAAATGCGTATACAGCAATTTTCTTGATTTTCTATTATATTTTTAGAGACCATTTGGGAAACTTGCGATTTTACATTTCACTTATGGCTCGACACAGCTATTGGTTTGCATCCCTTTAATGGACGTTGGATCAAACTTGTTTAGAATATATTTCTTCAATGCGTAACCAAAGCTATGGAAATTTGTATTCATACGAATACTTTTTAAGTTAAATGTGAGTATATCTTATACCCAATGCTTTCAGGAGAAAATCGGGGGTCGATTGCTTAGTAACTTCAAGAACCAGAAGTAATCACAGTAATCCGGGTTTATTTAGTTCCTAAAAATAATAATAAGTTCTGCTCTCTTAATAATGTTGGTATTTCTAGAACTCTGGTTGCGAAACTAAATTTCGTGACTTAATAGTTGCCAGCTAAGGACGACTTAGAATATATTCGGTAATTCGGTATGAATAGAGTAGTCACATCCTATGGTTTTTGGGTCTCTGAACTCGAATACGATCCAAAAACAATACAAATTGACTGTGTAATCACAGTTCCATATATTTTTCGAAGATTACGTTGAACACTCCAAAAATTGACTTCACTTCTCTGCGCAATTGTAACTACATCATATAGTGTAGTGTATTTTAAAGTCTACTACCGCTTCTTCTTCTTCTTCATCTTTGTTTCTTTGTTTCATTCAACATTTGTTGCTCGTTTGAGTGCTTCTAGGCCTACTTAAGCCTAGCTGCACTTGGCCTCGTCCGCTACAGTAAAACAGTCGCTATCTGCTGTGCATCCGTAGGATTGTGCGTTCACAAAATTCCTGCAATACTGCCGCAACAACTAATGTTTATAATTATGTGGCAAACACAGCGCAACATTGTCCTCGGTTTCTTACATACAACAACAGTAGTTAACGTAGACATCATAATCATCATTATCATCATCAACATAGAGTCGTTTGCTCTTCTAGCGCTGCGCTGTTCATGGTCTGTGACCCAGTTCAAGTTTTATTTTAGTACTTAATATTATTTCTGTCCTTCTTGCAGTTGTGTTGTCGTCATTATTCCCTACTTTTCGTCGTTGTTGTTGTTGTTGTTGTTACTCTTACGATTTGTTGCACTTGAGAAAATTTTGCTCATAATTGGGTGCCTTCTCCACTATGAGTAGTTTAAGCACTTTGTAAGCCAGATTCTATTCTGTATAGTATACTGCTCGATTCATTCATGCTTGTTTCTTGCATTAAGTTTTAATGACCTTCAGTGTTGCGTTTTATTCACGCGTGTCTCGTACTTTTTCTTTATTTTGTATATATATGAAAATACTATAAATAAAAGAAAGTTTTATTTTTAAGCTTATTTTGGTGCTGTTGCTGTTGGTGCTGCTGTGCATAAAATTAAAGTCAACCAGTAAAGTTTTTGGCGACATTTCGCCTGTTGTTGCCTGGTCGGCTGGTCCGTTGATAAACGCTTCTTTTAGTTTTCGCGCTTAGAGTGGCACGGCTCTGTAATGCTGTAAAAGTTTGCCGGATATTAATTCAGTGGTTATGGCTTAATTTATGTATTTAGTTTAAGTTGCTCGAAAGTTTATGATAGCCTATTTCATTTTCATTTTTCGTTTGGTTTGCTCATTGAGTAACTACTATTTTGTAAATGTGTTTTGGATAGTAGGCGTTGACAATTATTATTCTAAAATATTCGTGGTGGTAAAAGTTTTTCTTAAATTAATGCACAAGCAGTGAACAGGAAGTACAATAGTCAGAAGATAAGACTTCTTGTCACTTTAAAGAGGTATACATTGAAAGAGAATTAAAAAAAAAAAACACAATAAATTTGTTCATTGTTGGAAAAGAAGAGCTCAAGTTTGTGTCGATGCAAATCCTTCGGTTGCTCTTGGGTGTCGATATGGGCCCCGTACTGCTTGACTGCGAAAATCTTCGATAAAAATTATTATTTAAGAACTTTGTGTATAACTTCATTTCGTTTGTATTAGATGAAGAGGTGTGAAAAGTTGGGATATGAATGCTCACAGCCTTTTCAGTATAAACGTCCAACTTAAGCTTTCTGCGTCCCTAAATATATCTTGTTTGAAGAACACTTTTTTACGGTTTTGCTAGAATTTAAGACGGCTTTAGAATGAAGGTTTCTAAGATTAAACATAAGAAACTTTTGCTCGAAGTTTATAACGATGGCTAAGCAATACTTTAAATCTATGGCTACCAAAATACATATGACTTTGAGTATCACCCCTAGTCGGAGCTTGTAGAGCAAGCAAAGGCTTCAACATATTTTTTGCGAGGTGGATTTTGATACTGATTGTACGAGATTCTGCAGTTTCGCTAAAGCATCTGACTGCGTGTGCATTATGAATTCCAAATCGTTCAGTCTCCACATAGACCTAGACATAGACATAGACTCTCGCGCCTCTGATAGTATACATTCATTTCGGACAACTTTGTTTAAAGTGAATTTGGTACTAATGTATCCTTTAGCACGGTAAACGCCGCTTAATCATATAGAGCCGTTATGAGATCAATGATTTTTTAGACACCTCACAGCTCCGAAGTGACCTCCATATTGCGTTTGTGTTGATGGTGATAAACGCGCCTTCCAAGTCATGTACAATGGGGACTTCCAATTGCATTTGGTCAATGCAAGACCAATTAGGTCTAAACCCATTCTGTTTTCGCTGTAACTGTGTGTTTAATGAAGCCAGAACTTTTTTAATGATGTTGAGAAACGTTATGCTCCGCCAGTTTTTACACAGACTTACGTCGTCCTTTTTGGAGATAGTGACGATCACCGCCTTTGACTCGCAAATAATGGTATGTAAAGGGCGTGAGATGTTGCTTGCGTTATATTTGAAAAGTTCGGCTGGTAAACATTAGAAACATGTAGAAAACGTTTCCTGCTTAAACTCTTTTCATGTTTGAATTACTTTTTGTGGATGTAGAGAACTAATTGTAATTGTTATAACTAACTAGCGTGCCCGGCTAAGCAACTCCTGTTTTTTTTTTCGATTAAATGGGGGTACCACCGATTTTGCCTTTTTTACCCTGTGCCATTTGCAGCTACATATATCAAATCAGGGGCGTGGCAAACGAAAATCCAAAGACTTGAGCACTCAGTCTACCAATTTTGCTGTTAAATCGCAATGCTTCCATGCCAAATTTATATCATACTTACATTTGGAGTTAAATTTTGTTGAATTTAGTGCTCAAACAAACCTAATTTCTTATGAAATTGTGAGCATTGGAGATAAGGAAATTCGTTTCACTCAAATAAAATATTCCATTAATGTGCTTTTTTATTTTAACGCAGCATTTCAATGGGAATTTCTTAAACATTTCACTATTGATTTTTGTTAATATGTAATTGAAATGCCAAATAAATACAGCAATTTTTTTACATTATCTCCACAGGTCGTCTTAAATTATGCAATATAAATAAAATAAAATCGATTTGTTGTCTTCTCATGCTTGCCAAATTGAAATCACTTTCACTTTCTCGTTAAACCCATACATAAATAACGTTTATTTGCTGAAAATAGCTTGTCTGAAAATTGGCTTAAATTGAAATAACTCATCGATACTCATTTGTTGGCCTAGAAGCAGGCAGTACAAAAAATTCCATAGCAAAATAGGAAGAAAAAAAAAATACATCCAATACTTTACACAAAAGCAACTCTTTGGCTTTGTCGGACATTAATTTCAATCAAACTATAATTTACCAAAGTTTTGCATAGCAATCTATACATTTTCTACAGGCTGCTGACCCTTTTTTATGAAATTCATTTTTTTTTTTATTTTGTAGCTGTTGAATTACTTTTCAAGCCGCTGGCAATTTAACTTCATCAGCTGCAACACACTGTACGGCACAGCGCAGTTCCAAATTCATGAGCAAGTGGCTAAGTCGTTTAGTTTTTATATTGACGCAGGGAGTTCTTTTGGTTCCCAGTGGGTTTTTTTGTTTTTTTTTTCTTTCTGCTTCATACTAGCTGGAATATTTGTGTGCTGCTCCCGCCGGTCTTGCTGAATGCATCCCCAGTGTGTACATTTAAAAATTCAACAGAATACTGCGGCACAATATTTGTGCCATGTAACCATACTTTTTGTTTTTGTTTTTGTTTTTATTTTTATTTTTATACCAGTCAAGCTCTATAAAAATCGAAATTTTTAGTGGCATTTATTTGGTTCTAGCTCACGCTTGCTCGTATCCAATTCATGCCACTATTTATCACGATTTATTTATTGTTTATCAAAGCAAACACCTGTGACGCTTCAATTGGCGATAGCGACGACAACCAGAAGGACGAGTATAAACTGCAGAATACTACTACTCTGGGATTCCGTGTCCGTTGTATTGTATGCGCGAACAGTCCGGTTGACTGTTTATAAATTGTACACGTATCTGCTCCGTAACATTCTGTTTTCTCTCTCTGTGCTGCTGCTGCTGCTGCTGCTCTACTCTGCTGCTCTGCTTTAGTGCTGTCCCATGGCGTTAACTTTATAGTGTGAAATTGTGGCACAGGCTTTGTTGTCCATGGTCACGATTGTTTCTGCTGGTGTTGTAGTCTATGAATCACGTTTATGCGCGTCTGTTGCTGCTGCTTTGGTTTGCCTAGACTCGCATCGCCTCGCATCGCATCGCTTCGCCTCGGTTATGGTTTTCTATTTGCAAGCTTATTTCTATGCAAAATGCTTTTCGATAGTTTTTAGTTTTACTCATTTTAATTTCGTTTCAAAATTAATTGGTTTGATAAAAATTTTTAGTTTTCGTTTGTTTGGAGTTATTTAAAATTGTTTTTTTTTTGTGTGTGTGCATTAAATTAGGTTTAAGTGCCTGAAGGTGTGCTCTTATGTTTGAATTTATTATATAGTAATAGTTTTATAATCTTTTATTTTTGTTGTGGTTTTTTTTAGTAAACGTTGCACACTGGTTTAGATACATTAAAAAAAGGGTAAAATGCAAAAATTTGCTGAACAAGCGCATAAGCTACCGCTAACCTGAGAAAAATGCATCTGCAAAAATATACTTAAACACGGATTTTTGTCACTTAGTTGTGTTCTTAGTTGTTATCACAAGAATATGTGTTTGAAGGTGAGTAATTATACTGATTAATTAATTGCTTAAAAATCAAATTTTTTCTGTATATTTTCTGCATATGCGCAAATGTTCTGTGCATATTTACTGCATATTTAAAATATTGAAATTAATTGCTCTTATTTTTCATCATTATGTTTTTTTTTTTAATTTGTTTAATTTTTTAATTTTACTTTTTTCATAATTTTTTATCAGATTAGGCCTAAATAAGCTCAAGTTAAGGCTCTATCTAGGCAAACCACAAAAGCAAACCGATCCGAAACACGGTGTCAGTCCTGAACCATGTCCAACAGCACTCAGTTGAACTCAACGGAGTTCCTGGCCATTCTGCCATACCAGGTAACAAGATGGCGCACGTGTGCAACAAGTCTGCCTCAGCACTGCCAGCAACTCTTGCGGTGACGGATATTCTTAGAACTTTTCAAGAGACCCTCTCAAGATAAACTAAGGCCATGTTGTCATATCTCGAAATCACTCTGGCCTGGGTATGAACCGAAACGGACATCTGAGTTCCTACACTTTAGCAAAAAGCTGATCAGAATGTTGACGGGTGTTCTAATAGAGCACTGTACCATTGGCTTAATGACCGAAAGTATGCATGTCCCCTACCAGAACTTTTCTCGTAGGGGACATGTGGTGAGGAAGTGGAGATGGAAAGTTTCCAACACATTCTATGTGACTGTCCTGCACAATTCTTTGAAGACCTGGTCTGGCAAATCTATCACTGGATGATCTGATACATTTCATTGACTCTACGGCATGGTTTCAAAGGCGCAAAGCGTGATATATCTTCCGCCAAATAAATACCCAAGACAACAGGTATTACAATGGAGCGATTGGAGTTCTCGGTGGTCTGATTATCCTAACCTAACTTATGACTTTTGCATTTTTTTGGCATATTTGCATAATTTTGGCAATACGATATAAATATTATCTGCTTATGCAAAGAATACGAGTATCTGTATTCTGTTTATGTATACCTCAATTACTGTTTTAAATTTTTTTTTATTGTATAAACTGAGCTTAGAGAATAATTTTTTTCACTTCAGCCCACTGTGCTATGTAATTTCTTACTTCCAATTAGAATTTTCATTAAATCAGACCACAATCGACAAATTTCATTTAATGTTCACAATTTTACAAAAAAAAAAAAAATGTTTGCAATTATTTAATATTTCATTAATTTAGTAGGTAGATTTTTGATTTATATTCAAATAAAATTTATATGATTTATATCAAATATTTGTCGTTGAAAACTTTTGCCTCCCAGTTCAAATGTCTGTTTAATTTAATGCAAAAATTTAAGTGACAGCAGCACGAAAGTATCTACACTAAATTATTTAATATATAAATTGCATTTAGCGAGTGTGGTTTGAAAAGCTTAGAGTGTAAGTAGCATGTAATGGGTTTTTATGTAATATTCTGCGTTGAATCTGCAGTGAGCTCAATTTGATTTTCCACTAGTTATATGCAACAGCTTACTCACACATCAGCATAATCATATATAAGCACATTCACACCACATCAGCAACGAGTTTAGTTCAATAAGTTATAAAACCAAATCACTTACTATACCTACTAAGACAAAATCATTGCTGATGTGTGAGTGTGCTGCTTGTTTGTAATTAGTGTATAACCTATGAGCTTCTAATAATACCTATGAGCTTCTAACAAGTATATTCAAAACAAATCTTACCATACTCGTTAATTATGCACTTATAAACATATTGGTCGGGGTCAAATGCGTAAATTATGCATGAATGGCACTTATTAGACATTTGTTTGTGTTTGTATATATAACAAAGTTTACGTCTATATGTACATGCTTATGTATATATTTGAAGATACATACGCTCGTTTATACAATAAAAACAAACATGCTGCTCTCCTACAATTTGGCTGTTTTGATGATGTCCTGTCTCGTTTGGTATGCAATGTATAAACAAATGCAATTATGTGCGCAAATAATTACATTTGCTACTATTACAATCGAATGTTGAAGTCGTAGTCTTCTTCGACAATGACATCTACAGCAGCAATCACGTGACCTCAAATAAATAGCGTTTGTTAAGCCAATTACTTCGGGTTGGCGACAGACAGGCAGACAGACGGACAGACAGACAGACATACGGACAGACAGACAGAGAAAAGGAGAGAACGTCAGAGAAGCGGAAGTACAAAGTACATATGAACGGACAGTAGGATGAAGTCAAGACACGGCAGTCAAAAACATTTCATTCTCAACCACAACCACAAACGAAAATGCATTAAATTTTCAACACCCCCGAAAAGTATGCATCACATACAACTGCAATCCTTTTGTAAGTTGCGGAAGTGCAGGACATACAGACGGATAGTTTGTTCGTTTGCTGTCGTCAAACCATATACCACAGTCTCTTGGCAGTTTTTGGTTGCATCTTGCTGACGTCAAAAACATATATGAAATATTTTTGAAATACTTTTTTTTCCGATTTCTTTCTACAGGATATAACAAAAGAATTCCAATAAAATACTGTACACAAACGTAAATACAGACATGCACACACATGTTTGCATACATTTTTGCTGAAACAAAAGCTCGATGAAAATGGTTGAAATATAAAATAAAAAATTGAGACAGTAAAATAAAGAAATAAAAAATGAATAATGAAACAAGCGAGTGTAGTAAGGCGTTGAAGTCGAAACCGTGCGCAAATCGAAATCCAAAAAGCAAATAACAACGAGTTTAAAAGGACTATAGGTGTGCTATGTGTTGTACTAGTAGAAGTACTGCGTATTATACGGTATTTTGATCCATTTGTACCACATCTCTTCAAATCATGGGTGGCTAATGCTGTTTAAGATAAAGGATCGTTCAAGTATTGCATAACGGGAAAGGAGAGTGCGGTGGAGTTGCTAGATTTGTGAAAAAGTGTTGCAATTGGTGAGAAGGGGGGTTTGTTAGCTCATATTTCTCAAATTATATGAGAATACCTGGATTACTTGTTAGGTACAACATAATGGTTTGATTCCAGTCTTCATGGATCAATGGAGAATGGCTTTCATATAGAAAATTGCATCTTATGCAAAAATTTACATGTTCTGCATTTCTACAAAGGTTTTGAGTTACAAAGGGGGTGTATGAGGTATATACAAATTTGTAACACAGTGTTGAACAAAGGGAGAAGGGTACTCATAAATGGGAACAAAATTTCGTTACGTTGCGGAAGGGTACTCATAAATGGGAACAAAATTTCGTTACGTTGTATCTAAACAGCCCGCTGCTCGGGCGCCAACGAATAATTACACAGGCCAAGACAAAATTCGGTGTCATGTAATTTTCTGGAAAGCTGAGGGTCATTTCCGAAGTAATTTGGTGCGTAGAATCCGAATCCGTGCTCAGAATTGGCCCATCAGCTCAAATATCTCAAAATTTATTGGCGCTCGAGTTAAACAGCATTGGTAAAAATATTCAGCTTAGTTATGCTTAAAGCTCAGATATAGGTGGATAGAGAAGATATAATTTGAGGTGAAGTTTTACTAATTGCAAAGCAGCGTGGGGTTGTCAAAGCTAATATGAGGGTGGGCTGAGTAATGGGTAACCAAATTTCTACAAGTCACTTGTAACAATATCAAAAATTAATAATTTAACGATACTCGTCAGTTTCAGCTCCCTGGAGACCGTACATTTCATACATGTCTCGTGATTTTGAAGACATTTCTTTACAATTTATTTTGCTCATTGATCTCTCGAAAGATGATCTGCTGTATCTGTACCATTATGATTACGTCAATAGATGGCTATGCCTTTTTCCAGTGGTTTGCAAAACTTTTTCGGCCAATAGTTGCAACTTATGCAGTTAGACAAATGTATATTGGTATGGTGTGAAGGCTATAATACCTGCGGTTCAACCGTAACTAAGGTTTTCGTCTGTCATAGCACAAATCTATACATATATAATATTACAAAAATAAAGTTTTACGTACGTCACAACGATTTCAGAGTTCGATAAATGCAAAGGAGTGCAGTGAAAAAAAAAAAATGAAAAATAAATGAAGTAAGAAAACAAATGTAAAGAAATCGAAACGGATGTAAAACATTTTTCAAGTTCTTGAAACGCAAATGAAAGTCGACACATTGCGCACAGTGCACAATTGCCAAAAAATACTCCAACGTCGGCGGTTTACGACAAGAATTCAAACAAGCAGCCAGATTGCAATATTGAATGTCATCATTTTGAAGTGCGTTTGACATTCGCTGATTGACTCATTTATTTTGTGTGTTGGTAACTGGCTATTTGAATTGATTTGAAATACTAGAAGACAAAATGGCAAAATTGTTAGTTACACATGAAGCCGCACAAGCGATAAGCATATGTATGTATAGATATGCAGATACATTTCAGTCAGCATACAACACTGCGTATAAGTGACTAATGTAATCAGTATTGTTTTTGCTGTTGTTGTTGTTGTTGTACATTATACGCTGCGCTGCACAACTTGTAATGCAAAATAGCATGCAGCGAAGCTTTGCACACGCGACATGTCCTTGGCCTTGGTCAGTTTACAAATACAAGTACAAACAGCAGCGCAAGTTGCATCAATATACATACTCTTCGTAAATACATTCTAGTGTGTACAAACGTATTTCGTTTCGGGCATTTTATTGCCGTAGTTGCATGTATGTGCTTCTGTTGTTAGTCATGTGCTTGATTTAATTTGCATTTTAAACTCCATTATGTCTGTGTGTGTCTGTGTGGCTATTGTACGAAGCATTGACTTTGTTATATTGGACCCTTTTCTTTTTTTTTGTCCTGCTCCAAAGTATCTACATGTGTCTGTAGTTGTGTGTTACCTTATTTGCGTATTGGTCTACGTTAAAGAATTGTTTATTGCAGCAAATCATGTTAATTAGCTTAAAACTGAATACACAGTTTTAAGTGCTTTACTGAAAATTGTATTAAAATTTAAAAGAAATGGAAAGTTTTATGAAGCGTGTATCTTTAAATTAACTCCGCCAAAACAGTCATTGTAGCATTTACTAGGAGGTATAAGTTGCCTAGATTGAAAGAAATCAAAGTTGGAAGGGGTAAAAGTGCAAGTTTGCAAGAAAGTATTTTATCGGAAAGTATTTTGGCGCCCAACGTGGGGCCATTTTAACGCCTTTAAGGACAAATAAAATTAAATCGTGGGGTATAAAGCACCGATTGAGTGTAATGGAGATTACCATATATAATAACTCGTTGCAAAGAAGTTTGTTGGCATTGATACTGGAAATATTTTCCTTCGGTCTTAAAACAGTTCTAATAAGCAAAAGGAATAATCCCACGTACTGAAACCTCATACCATCCAGTGGTATACGGATGGCTCTTTGACGGCAGATTGAACAGGTCTGGCAGTAGTAGGCCTTAGACTAAACCACTGGAAGTCTTTGGACAGATAGACCAGTATATTTTAAGTAGAACTGTGCGCTATGATTAGATGTTCATAATTTAATATAGATAGATTCTATCGCAACTGTGAGATTGCAATTCTACCAGACAGTCAGACAGTGTTGCAAGCACTAAGCTCAAACTGCGTGTGGCATGTGTGCAATGGGTATATATAATTTTTCTGAATGTAGATTCTACGATCATAAGGAAGAAACTTCGCTTCACAGTAGCCAGAAGTAGATTTTGTGTATTAGGCAGACACTTTATCATAGCAGAACAACTGAAAATGTCAGCTCCGAGAAAAAAGTTGTACGATATACTAAAAAATTTGGACTGGATCAGAACATGAAATCAAGAAGGACAAGCAATAGATCTTGTAGGTTTCATATTTACCATGTATCAAATAATAAATATATCTTTAAATTGTAATTTCATTAGGCATGTTTATGCTATAAGAAGTAGGATTGTTCTCACCTTTCTATATGACACATTCTTGGATTAATCCAACAACAATTTTTACGCAAACAACTAAAAATTAGTTCGTACTTTTTTTGTTCTTCAATGTTTTGGTATTTTATCAATTTTTGCTACCTGATTGCCTTCATTTTCTAAATTTTGTTGCCGAGGGAAAGTATTTTGCTGCTAAATTTTCTTTTGAATTTCTTCGTTTGTACATGTGAAGACTTACATACTCAGCTCTTATCTATATATTCTCAGCACTTCCCTTTAAACAACTGTTGACTGCTTTTAAAAGCAAAAGACTACAGCACTTTAAAAATCAAAGCAAAGCTTACATAAAATTCATAATCTCAGTAAAAATAAATTCAATAAATAAAATGATAAAAATTGCATCTGAACCGTATTGACTTAAACCAATATATAAAATATGTTACGAAGCACCTACGACGTAGAAAAAAAATTAATAAATAAATTGAATTTATAACAAAAATTTATTTATACAAATACAAATTTATATATATTTATCTTTATGCAATATACTTTTATATATGCGTATTTATATGAGCTTTTCTCGGTGTTTGTATTTATGGCATATTTCTATAGGAATATAAATAAATAAATAAATAAATAAAGCAATTGTAAGAGCAAAAACAACAACAACAAACAGACGGTGCACTTGCCACAGTTGATGCAGCCTTTGACCATTTTAGTTTGGCAAAATCTAAGGGAGCAAAATATAGTTACGAGTGAAAAACAAAACAAGTTGAAATATTGCATTTGTTTAAACCGATGCTTTTGTACACTTCAACTGAAGAATTCTTTTTTTTTACTACTCATAGTAAGAGCAGTGAAAAAAATCTGTACTACTTAGCAGTAATAAATCGTTATGCCATTACATAATGTTCTTCCAGGCTTTACTCTTAATTGGCGCCCAACGTGGGGCGTTACAATGCTTTATACTCCCTCGACTAGTTCTGACTTGTCTAGAACAGCAAAAAACTTCTTTCTATGCAATTTTTTTTTGGCGCCCAACTTGGGGCTCTTTTTACGCTTTTAACAAAAAAAGAATGTAGTATAAAGCATAGTTAAGCACCGATTGAGTGTAACATAGATTGCCATATAGCTCGTTGCAAAGAAGTTTATGGGTAAAAAATCTCACAGATACTATAAATATTTTACTTCGGTCTTAAAACAATTTTAATAACCAAAAACAAGCACAGTTGATGCAGCCTTATTAGTACACTTTATTGCTTACTACAAGCTTTCTTATAAACAAATAATACCAATTTTTTTTGTTTTGAAAAATTTTGCTGAAGCGTACAAAAAGCATTGCATACTTTACAGTACAGTGCAATTCATAAATAAATCAATAGAACTCGGCACTATAACGCTTAAAGGCTGATTGCCCGGTTCGCCTGACTCCGCTGTGTGGCTGGCTGTCTGTCAGTGAAATTGGCATTTGTGAGTGGGCGTGCTGGAGGTTAACCAAAAATAAAATAATAAAAAATATTGTGCAAATAAATTTTTGTCAATTTACTTTACGGCTTTAAAGCGGTATTAACAGGCGCACGAAGTGTAGGAGTACAAAAAGAAGTAAGCAGGATTTTCGCCAGCAAAAAAGTGAAAGCAATAAATTTTTAAATATTTATATTAAATATAATAAATATATATATATATGTATATATATATTTTTCATGTGCAAAATGCCATACAATTTTTTTCGGTTTATTGCGGCTTTTCGGTTGCTGTGTGCAGCGCGTAAATATTTCAACTATTTAAGCCTTAACAAGTGACAGTTTATTTAGACTTAACTGACTTGCGTTGTCATGAAACGATTTGCATTTGAATATTTTAAACACACACACACACACACACACACAGCTATACACACGGAAAAAGCGCGTAAAATAAAAAAAAAGTGATATTGCACGCCTGAAAGCATGCAATAAAATTTATATTGAAAATATTTCAGTTGAATTCAAATGCATTTTAATTGTAAAGTGTAACGAAGCCATAAATAAAAAATCTGCATAAAATTTTCAACTACCGCAAAAATGCCACACTTAAACGCCACTTTATTATTTTTTCCAAACTGTAGCATACTTGTAGGCGTATAATGGCGCATTGACTACAATTCTCCAATGAAAATGAAAAAAAATAATTCATATGCTAAAATCGTTGAAAAGTTCAAGTGCACCTTCACTTTGACATTCAAAGAAATTCATAAAAAAAATCCATTAGCCCTAAACACTTAACACCTGCAAAAGTTGCCAAAAACAAACACCCTACATAGCAAACATACCAAAATTGCAATTAACCTTTGCCTACTTTTTGGCGCCTATACCGCTCAAACTCTGCACGACTGTCTGACATACTAATAAACAAAATACTGACAACACACGCCAAATGCTGGTATACAATCATAAAAAATCAATTGACTACAATTTATGTAAACTAAAGAGCGCCAGTAACGTATAAAGCATGGCATGAAAACTAGTATAAACGAGAATATTGTAAAATAGTAAAATATGCACGTTCGAAAAATGAAGCCACGGTCAATTTGGTAATTTCCTTTTAACATACAAAAAGAAAAAGAAAAAAATGTCAGAAATAATAACGATATGACTATAAGTCATACAAGCGAGGTTTGTCAAAAGAATAGTACTCTAAATTTTCCAAAGCCTAACCAAATCATTGAAAAAGCCGTAACGAATAGAGACTCGTAAAATAATAGAATTACAGGCTTTTTGATACCAAAATCTGCAGATTCGCTGAACTGGAACATGATAAATCAAAAATTTCAGAGTAGACTGTGGATTGTATACATATGTCGCTGGTTGATATCCGGCTCGAAGGACCATTTAAAATGTTGTTATTATTTTTTTATAATTTTTATTTATATTTATAAATATATATTACTTTTTATAGGAGATAGTCTAAATTTAAAGACTGGTTAGAGTTCAACGTAACAATGATTATTATGGGAACGGCCTTGTGTCGTATGACAATTGGTGTAAATAAGTTGAAAAACTGCGCTTAGAAACGTGCAAGAGCTTTTGTTTTGCTCTGCTGCTTAATGATAAAATACAATTCAACAACTTTGAATTAATTAAAAACACGGAAGGCAAAATATTTGAAAGATTTGAAGGCATTCCACTGTTCCAGTGCAATGTCACATTTTTCTACTAGTAACTAAATAAAAATATCGTAATTTTTTGTAAAGCTAAGTCCTACATTTCTTAACAAACCACTTGAAAAACTCACACCGACAAACGCTTTGCAGCTATATAGACTGGGGCTGACTTTAGACATATACAAACAGCCTAGAGGTGTGAACGGATGCTACACCTTTCATTCAAAAGCACAGCAACACATACCTGTACTCTCTCCGGTATACGAACGTGCAAGGACTGCTGTCCCGGAGCGACGTTGTTACTGTTGCTTCCGCTACTGCTGCTACTTCTGCTGCTGCTTCTGTTGCTGCCGTTTATGGCTTTGGCATAAATTTTCAAACACTTTGTGTGTAATTTTTTGATTATTACAAAAATGTTTTTCTTATTGCCTGTTTTTTTTTTTTCTTATTGCCTTACAAAACGAGAAAAGAAAAAAATCTGGTAGAAGAGCAGAAAATTTGGGCGCTGCAGTAGTAAAAATACGTTATATGGTAATTTTACTAAGTGCAGTAGCATTTACTCGTATGCAGCATTTTATGAATCAAAATTTTTGCGGAGGCGTTTTTCGGTCGTTTAAAAATTAGTGTATGAAAAAGTGCTTTTGGAAGCAAGGCGCGACTTTAAGGTGTGTGTGTAAAGTAAAATTACGACTGTGTAGTAAAACGTTTTATTAAAGTAAAGCTTGAATTGCGATTATTTACTTAAGTAAATTCAAGGTTTTGAAATGCAACTGAAATAAAAAAATAAAAAAAATGTGTATGACAACGCTGCACCTATTGTGACAGCGGATAATATGCTTTAAATTTAAATGTTGCTCCGCTAACTTTATGCTGAAGTTAGCAGACCAAGCTGCTTTATTTAGTAAACATTTCTAGGTAGAATTTTTTGATTAGAACTCAAAAGTAGCAAAACAAGATATTCATTGCGACTTCAAATTCAATTTTAAGCCCATTCCAAGCTCAGTAACAGTCAGTTTCTGAAATTGAACCAAAAATTTGCTGAATCCTACTGAAACCAAAAATCTATATTGCGTTTTCTATTGGGCATTATCAAATGTTGATTTATAGCAGTGTTACAACCCTGCCTCCATTAGCTTTTTGAACAGGCTTGCCAGCATATGTTGAATAAAATTATCTTTATTGGCAAATTTGCCCCACAAAAATCTTTAAGTCGGTAAAGTTTTTGGTGATTATAGCGAAATCAATTTAACTCATTTGAAATTAGCCTAGAACTCAACTAATTGATCTTCAACTTACAAACAGCTACTGAGTATCCTAATTAGTAACAATTACATTTGTAAATTTATTCAACGCCACTTGGTAATAATACTTGTAAGTAAAGTGCTTGCTAGCCTTGGTTAAAAATTTATTACCTCTTTCTAATTTGTCTAACCGCAGCACTTATAATTAATTTACATACGAAATGCACTTCAGTATCTATTACAAACCGATGAAATCCTTATATACTCGTACTAGCTACTTAAAAAGCACTTAATTATTTGCCATTTAAAACGTTTCAATTGCAATTTACACAATGCGCCTAAATGAACGCAGCTACACGTCTAGTTTGTATATTTACTAGGATATAAAACAACAGCACACCACCACTCAGTAGCAATGCCAGCAGAGCAAATGCATCAACCTAATTAAAAAGTCAAACAACATTTATTAGCTGCACAAACATAAGTATTTGCAAAAATGTTATAGCTCAGTGAACGTTTTAATCATTGCAATTAAGGCATTGCCAACCGGGGCGTATATGCAACGAATTGAAATGTGGCATTACAACGCACAAGTGCCGCTTAGATGCAATCCGATGTGATTATAGACCACGCGGCGTTACCGCGCGTTACGTTGCAAAAATATTATTTTTGCAAATGTCCATGGGGTAGCTACCATCTAAGCAGATGCATACATATATAGCCTCGATATACAATCTTCTCCCTTATACTACTACTCACCTGCACCGAATGATCCAAATTGTTGATGATACGTATAACACGACCGGCGCTGCGTTTTATCGATCCCGATGTGGTTGATAATGTGCCCAAATCGGCTTCCATTATCGAAGGCTTTCGGCTGGCGGGCTTTGAGCCCCAGCCTTGATTGCCGGGTGATGCATACCACATGCCGTTCTTTTTACCGTAGCTGGCAGGCTGTAAATATATATACATATATAGGAATGAGTGAATGTTTCACATTGATAAATTCGTAAAATACTCCATATAGAAATACGACAGTGGTTTCAATAGTTTTCAGTATAAGTAAAATAAAAATAAATTTAGAAAAGTGAAAAAAAATGGCAAGGTAGTTGTGATATAGGGAAAGTCTCCATACCCGAATTCAGATTGATATCTCAAAAACTAGGTAGGGAATTGTTTTTGAAGTTCTATCAAGGATATACAATTATACACTTTATGGTATCTCCGATGCTTCCTTTAATGCACTATAAACTCTTGAACAAAATTACGTGTAAATAGTAAAATAAATAAGAAATAAAAGGTATAAGCAAACTAAAGTAATGTGCTTAGCATGCACATTTCAGTAAACCCTCTCTAAAACCAATAGTACTCAAATATTGTCGCAGGGTTAATGCTTATGAAAGCAAGAAATTGAACATTTGATACAATTAATCCCAGAAACACGGAGAATTTGCATATTTCAATTGCCGCTTAGAACTTGTGAACTTATCCCCCTCCAACCAAATAATGAAAAAAAATAAAAAAAATCGATTATCGATCAAATGAAAATTCGATATTTTTTCAATATTGGTACCAAAACAACATTCCACTGTCTCAGCTCTCTCAATTTCTTATTATTATTATTATTTTTTTTTTTTAATGTAAGTGCTATTCACATTGTAGAGCATGTCGAAACTGTTGTGGGCGCACTTGCTAACATGTTTGCGAGCATTAATTGAGTTGAGAGAGAACTCTAGTTGTTATAAATAGAACTTGGTACGGACATTCCTAGAATGAAACATTTTGTTGTACTGATAAAGAATAAAACAACTTTGTAGTGTACCCAATACCTTCTTGAATGCATTACAAACTTACGGCTAAATGTATAATACAAATTTCACACTATGTGTGCAGGGTATAAAACGCTTTGGCATTGACAGCAATCACTAGTGCGAGTATCTGTTGTGTGCAGCATGAAGTTTGTTCGTGTTTGGTCATTTGTTTTATGCCTGTATTAGTAGGTATTTGTATCTGTGTTTTTCTCACTCAGTGCGTATGCGCCTTTTCAGTTGGTTTATGTGTTTGTGTGTTCGTGAAAATTTTCGCGCAAATCTGGAATTAATTAAATTGTTTTGCCGCACGCACAGAGATATGCATGCTTGGGCATAGCACCATAATAGCTACCTATACACAATACATACGTCTATATTCGCGTTTGATTGTATGTCCTAAATCCATTCATTCATTCATCTATTCAAACAATTCCAAAGCAATCAACGCACAGAGGAAAACATTCATTTATAGCTGTTGCATGAAAATTTTGCAATGATTTCATTTGTTGGTTTTTTTAGTGTTTTTTTCTTTCTTTTGTATTGAGTTTTATAAATTATTTGGTTTGACGCTAAAATTTTTGTGTTAATGGAAAGTTTTAACGTGACTTTGGTGACTCTAATATACAACTTTATTTGCTGCATACGTTTAAAAGTTCTGCTTAAAATAATGTGCTCAAAAAGTAACAAAAGAGCCTGAAGAGCCGTGGCGTAATGCTTTTATTTTGATCAGTTGATCGCTAGTTATACTGGTTTCACTTCAATCAATTTGCATTTTGTTTTCAATTTTCTGCTATTCAAAGCTGAAATTGTAAATTAATTTGAGGTAGCTGAGGGAATTTATGTAAGAAACCAACGAATGCAACGAAATGACCATGATTAAACCAACGAATAAGAGCAAATGACCATTATGAAAGCAACGAATAAAAGGAAATGACCAACGAGTTAAACCAACGAGTAAGACGCATAAACAAGAAATATAAAACAAAACTTTATAGAAAGTAAGAGAAAAGCTGCGGTAGAACGCCAGTATACGGATTCTACTGCTTCTAGGTCGCTGAAAATCAGAGTGTAAGTTAAAAGGCCCTTTAAATACACTATACTACCAAATGATGTTCTACTGGTCTCACTTCCCAATAAAATTACCCCACACAGCCTCAATTTTCAAATCGCTAGTCTATGTATTTTCAATTAAATTTCATTTCTGCGTATATTAATAAATCAATCAATTAGCATTTAGGTAGAATACTCTATATTTGATAAATGGTTGTTTTCAATTTGTTGCTATTCACAGCTGCATTCCTTTACGCTTATTTTCAATGAATCTGCCACGACTGTTTATACTATTGAAAATGATGTGAAAATTTTAATCGAATATTATTTCAGTTGAACGATGTGCACGATGTGAAAAACAGTTGTGGGAAAATAATCAAGAAAAACGCAGCGAAAAATCGAATCGAATGGAAAACTGCAAAAAATGCAAATAGGTTTTACACAATTCTTCAACGACTAAATGATTTCTTTTATTGTACGAGTTGAGTTGAGTATTCGACGATTTTCTGCGCGATTTTTTTGTTTTTTCGTCAACAGAGCCGGTAGCTGCCTGGCTGCCTGCTGCCTGCTGCTCTGTTGACGATTGTGAGTCAAAGCACCTGACCTGTTCCCAATACATGGATGTATGAGTTATGGTGCGATTGTATTTGTTATAGTAGAAGCGGAGCTAACGAGCCGACTACTGGACACCTAACGCCCACTTTTAAAGCCGCTCACTCGACCCACTTTTACACACACATACACACAGACACTTAAATAAAAGGAAACAGGGCACACATAGCATATGTACAAGGTTACAATCAAGGTTTTTAATTGAAATTCAACAAAATGCAAAAATATGTGTGTATAAATTGTAATTTTTTTCTTACGTTTTTGTATAAAATTTTGAGGCATACCCGTATCCTACATGCAACATATGTAGCTACTACTATGCCTAGGGAGTAAAAGGATGTGTTTGTAGTATTGTCGTATATATACCATTCCCATTCCCATAGTCTCTTGTACTCACTGAACAGGCAACGTGCTACGATTTCAGCACTCCTGTCAGCAGCTTTCCGGGAATACCCAACTGCTGTCTGCCTGTCTATCTATCTGCCTGTCTGTCTGCCTGTCGAACTCTAGCATGAAATCAATTATAAATTCTGTGAAAACATAATAATACATATGAATTTTTTCAAAATGTTCTCGCTCGCTCATGCTCTACGATTTAATTCAATTCCCATACCTTTAACTGGCATCACTCCAGGCACACTGGCTACAGAATTCATTTGTAGCATAAATACAAATTCAAGAGCTCGCTCGTTTTCACTTGCAATGCATATTTGATGCGAATTGCTTCAAATTTATTGTTTTAATTTCTTTTAATTTTAATTTTCATAGTTTTCACCCTACTCGTGTTTCATATAAATGTACGAGGTGTGTTTAAGTATGTATCCAGAGAGTTGACTAAGCGTTAGTATGGCTTGACACGAAAAAGCAACATTGACTGCGAGCGAGTTATATGGAATGAGAAAAAGAATTGCATGCGTGACGAAACAAGTAAACGGAATTGTTTGAGAGCAAGTTTGGTGATCACAGATACCAACGAGTACGACAAATCGACAAGAAATTAACGAATGAGATGAATCGAAGAGAAATGCGAGCAAGTGTGTGACCACAGATATATAGAGGTGTATACAGAAAGGAATAATGATGTACAAAGAGGAATAAGCAGAGATTGAAAGAGAGAGTGAAGGAGAGAGAAAGGGGTAGTGAGAGTCGTCGGAAGTTAGAATCGGAGTTCATTAATTTTGAAATTTTAGTTTCGGGAGAGTGATTGTTGCTGAGAAAGTATTATGATTTAAGTTATCTGGTGGATATAAATTCTAAAAATAAAATTAAAATTTCGAAATTCTAATGCAATATCAGTTAGACATATGAACGAAAAATATTTATTAAACCAACGAATAGTACGAATCAACAAGAAGTATGTAACTAACGAGTAAGACTAAGCGGCGCGAGATGAAACCAACGAGAAAACGTACAATGGCGAGATGAACAATTGTCAGTCGAGATAGAGCAGAGTAGCGAGTAAGACAACGATAGAACTCTAAAAATATTTAGCAAAAATAAATTCGTTTTACTTGCCGCATTATCATTTCAAAAAATGTTTAAAGACTTTGTCACATATATCATCCAATCATATATCTTCTTTGAGATACAGTATGCCAGCAACAATTTATATTAATGGAAACTTTTTTGAGACCTCGTCTCTGCATGTTGATGTATCTCCAAAAGTTGTACAAGAAATTTTGCAAAGAAAATATTTCTGTTGTTTTCTGTAGCTTCAACCTTGCAGATAATTGTATGTGCAGTAATCCAAAAAGTCTGCAGCTCGTTACAAAATGGGTGCTCATATCAACGCTGCAGAAATTTCTATAGATAAGCTTTAGAAAATTTGATGTGAATTCCTTTATAATGTTTGGAAAGACCATAAACAGTTTTTATGATCCTCGCTTTTTTGAACTTCTGGTATCTACCATGGTGAATTTATACTGAAGGTGACGTATTCCCTTCAGCTGCGCTCTTTTTCTTTTCCTTTTTATCTTTTGTCTTACTCTTTTTCATTTGCTGCGAATTGGGCATTTCGTTTTTGTTTCACGCTCAGAGCATTTAAGAAAGCCACCACAGCGGAATATGTCACCTATATACATAAATCCATCTTGGTATCTACGTTCTCACTTGTGATGTGCGCTTCCCGTTTTTTTCCTACTCTAAACTTTTTAACTCTTTCTGTTTTTAGATTACAAAAGGAATTGTTCTGCAAAAATCTTCGAATACTTTCAATCTCTCAAACTTTTGGAACATGTTAAGTGCATAGTTCTTCTAGTTTTTATGAATATTTTTAGAATGCAATTATTATCTTTCTAAGCAATGGTGTTTCAATGGAATTCAACCTTTTTAATAACCCTCGCATTATTATGGCAATTCGGAGTTAAAGTTTTAGAAACTTTTACTACAAAAAAAAAAAAAAATTTTATTATTAAATATTTTATAATGTTTAGCTTACGCAGCATTTGTAATATTTTTCCGACTCATATAACAGATGGAATGTGTTTTTCTACGTTTAATAGTTTGCAGCGCGTTGGATTTTAATTTCTACGAACGTCAGGCAGTGTGCATAACTTTGGTTTTATTATATTAACTTGAATAGTATTACGTGCAATTGTGTTTGTGCTATACTACATACATATATAGGTGTGTGTGTGTGTATTTGCACCTGTTTTATATGTATGCGTATTGGTTGAAAATACTTGCATACTTTAATACGACATGTGGTACTTGGTTTGCAGATTTTTCTCACTGCAATTTCAAAAGCGATTTTTCAACAGTACAAACAAATGAATACAAAGAGAGAAAGAGAGAGAGAGAGAGAGCGATAGCGATAAAAGTGTCAGAACGAGTAAAGCTGTGGTCAGACGGGCAAATAATTTGTGTACAAACGGTTAACAGGGTGACTCGTAGTTATCTATGAGATATGCGTTTAGTTGTTTGTGCTTGTAAGAGCAAACGCAGCCAACTTATGTGTGTGTGTGTGTGTGTGTGTGTGTGTGGCTTGAAAATCATGTTAAAAAGTACATGTGTTTACAACGAAACGGCGTGTTTAGCGTTTTTGCGCAAATTATTTGCACGTCTGACCATAGCTTGGAATATGAATTTGCCTGTTTTACACTTTTTTAAATCGAATTCGTATTATATATTGAACTGTAATTTTAATTAAAAATGATTCAAATTTATTTGTATTTTTTTTTTTTTTTTGTTTTTGCTTCATGCGTCCATTTTATTTTGGAATTTTTCAACCATTTCGAATTGACTTTTGACTACATTTTTCTCGTTATTAAACACATTTAAATACGGATTTTTTCTCTGGCTAGTTTACATTCATGTTGAACTAAATTGCTTTTCGCATTTTCATTAAACATTTGCAATTGTATGGATGGCGACGGCATCGGCATCGGCATCAGCGTTGGCATTGGAATTGCAAATTTTGTGTGTGTCATTGAATGTTGATATGATTTCATTTGATTTCATATACAATAATTTCCTTACTGTCAATCAAAATATTTTAGCTTGATAATTATATAAGTTTGTGCATAGTTGATTTGGCATTAATGCATGTTCTTTCAATGTTACACTTAAGGTCAATGTGGCATGTGGCGGACTTCGTTCGAAAAGCTGTATGGCAGTCGATTGTAATTGTATGCTTCATGAGTGGCATTTGCTGAAACTCTGTAAAGTAAAACCAAATACTATGGACTTAACAGAAATTATAGTACTTTTATTGCAAATTTAGACAATTTCTGCCAAAATCAGAAGTGCTACAGTATTTCGAGTATGTTCCAATTAATTTTGTGAATTATATCTTAACGATTTTCCTACATTACATTATTTTGCTGTTGAATTTCTTAGTTATTACAAAACCTATTTAGCATTATAATTTTAATTTTCATAAATTATATTTGCGCATCGAAATTATTATTTCTTACTACAATATGAAATATGAAATTGATTACAATTGTTGAAAATTCAATGGACAAATGCATAAATGTAGCAAATTGCAATACAATGCATGTCTATTAACAAAAGAAAATTTGCTTTTAAACATCAAAAACATGTATGTAACCTCAAAAATATTGTGGTTGCTTACTTTGTTTAATATTTAATGTTTAATGTAATTTAAATTGATTGACACGAACAATATCTGCCTGTCTATCAGATACAATGTTTATAACATGCTGTGCTGTGCATACAATGCTTTACAAACCAAACGTTTTATTGAAAATTTATTATGTGTACATCACATGTCGCATGTACTTAATATTTAATAAAGTTAGTTATTTGGCATGTTTAATTATACAAACTCATAACACTTTGTTTAAAACTTGGATATGTATTGTACTTTTAGTACAATGTAAGATAGTGTTTTACTTGTATTATATATACAATAAGAAAAGGAGCAACCGTATATATATATATAAAAGTCTATGATAGAAATGCTCGGAACTGCTGTAAATCGCACTAAAAAGCATAATTTCGGCGCTGAAGTAAAATAAAACTGTAAAATAATAAGTTCATTATACTCTTCACCTTTCTAGCCATTTTTGACAATGTTGCTGTTTTTGAATGTCCCTCTTCATGGCATTTTTTGATGCTACCAGTATCACTGTAACGTGTAATGGTCCGATAAACAAACATTTTGTTCTCACGTAATTGACGTAGCTCATTAACAATGCGATTTTCTAGCCAAATACTAAGCAATAAAACTTTTTTAATTCCATTTCGATTCCATTGCGACGTAAAACGACATGCTTCCGTATGCTTGTTTACAACATAACAGACAAAACAAGAACGCGCTGTCATTAGCCGTTTGATTGCTACAACAGCGTAAAAATGGTAACACTTCGAGTGCAGACGCTAAAGGCGCTAGAAGCGATACAATAATACGGTGCTATACGGCGCTACAAACCACTGCTTTGGCATTCTTATGTGATCGCTCAAAAAGTGTCAGAATGCAAACAAAATTGACACGAGTTCAAGCGGTAAAGTGATAGCAAAGCGAAAAAGCATTTTCAAAACTGATTTGTCGCTTGACATAGCAATAGTTAAATGCAACTGCGACGTCTACAATTATTTATCGTTCTGCATATATATTTAGTTCACTGTAAATCAATTTGATTAATTAATAATTTTGTAAATATTAATTGAACATTTAATTTCAATAATCAAAACTTTGATTGCACAAAGATATTCACATACAACGCGTTTTACATTAAGCTCAAAATTAATAATTAAAACATTTAATGTGTGCAAATAATTTTCATATGCTTAAGCACTGTGAAGTATATAATACCAATTAGAAGAAAGCCAACAAAAATGAAAGAAATTTTTAATATAATAAAAATATAACTTATTGCATAAGTTGCACTTATAAATCAAATTAATATGAATTGCTTTGAAGCTGTTATACCCTGTACAAAAAAAAAAAATATTTGTAACAGGGTATATTGGGTTTTTTAAGCTGCCAAAATGTTAGTAACATAGCGAAGGATGTGTTGGCGAACCCATAAAGTATATATATTCTTGATGAGCAGCGGAAGCAGTTGATTTCGCCTTGTCCTTCTGCCCGTCCGTCCATCCGACCGCCCGTCTGGATGTATGGAAGAATAGATCTCACTATAAGAGCTAGAGACTTCAAACTTGAAGTTGTTGAAGTAGTTGTCTTATATACATTTTTTTTTATGCCATGTCCACCGACTGGTTTATACACAAAAATGTAACAACAGATGTTGCAAGACGCTTGGCTGCTCTCTTTTATGTTCCTATGTTTTCAGTTGGCAGATTCTCAATGTCTCTCGCGCTCTAACGGCACCTTCGCCATTAATCGCTCATAGTGGATTAATGTAAAGCGCCGTATTCGCGCTGTTCCTACAATGAAGAGAGCGTTAGAGAGAGACAGAGACAGAGATGGAGAAGGAGAACCAAACAAAATAGTAGAGTAATTGCACCGCACGCAATACCAATAGAGGAAAAGGTGAATATAGGAGCGGTACAGGGTATTTAGCTTTCGGGTAAGTTCGTACGTAGCGTTCTTACTTGAATTTTTTTTTATAATTTTTTTTTTTAATTTAATGGCATTAAAAGACAAGTGCGCATAATAAAATTGCGCATACGCCACGTCAAACGGACAACATCAAACATACACATATATACACACACACACACACACACACACATGCGCTGCCATACACGTACACCATTAAAAAACACTTAGAAAAACAACAAAAGTCATTTAAAGTTTTTAACAACTTTTTTTTTTCGGTGTGTTTGTTGAGCGAAAAGTGCGCGCGGTTTTCATTTTGTGTGTGTGTTTTTTTTACACCAACGCCATTTTGTAAAAAGCATCAAGTGTTAGAGCGGAGCGTAGGGTAGTGTAGGGTAGGTTATGCTGCTGCAAGATGTATGTATGCTGTGTTTGTTTCTATGTATGTATGTATGTGTGTGCATATAAAGTTGAAATAGTTTTCGCGGTGTGTCCGCAACGTCACCTCCCGCTGTGGTTTATATTGTTTACACTGACCCAAGACTTGGTGGGCGATGAAAGCATCACAAACGGCGAACTTTCCTCGCTATCCTCGTCGATGTACATTTAAATGGATGCTTTTTTGTTATATTTTTTGTTATATTTTTTTTTTTTTTTTGTACGTTCTGCAGTTGAGTTTTGCTTCTGCTGCTGCTGCTGCTGTTACTTATAGTAGGTAGTATAAAGTAGACGACGTCGTCTGGCACTTGAGTTTTTTAAGACCAATTCTTTTATTTTATTTGTATTTTATACGCTGCGCGTAGTTACAAAAATTAAGTTAATAAAAAATAAATGTAATTTTTTCGCGCTTGCCAGCTGCCCCGCCACTTGCTGCCACCCATCTACAAGTTATTTAATTTAATTCGTTTCTTTATTTTTTAACTACTTTTTCTCAAAGTAAGTTAATTGAAACCATTTAAATTTAATTGCACTTTAAATGAGTTAATTTTTTTTTTATTTAATTCGCAACTCGCGTTTTTCGCCATTATTCTTTTACTGCATAGTTTTTTGTTTTTTTTTGTTGCTGTGCTAAGTGAATTATTCAGTCGAAAAAGTTCGCTCAAAGGGATTTTGGCTAGAAAAGGTCTGGAGATGAGAAAGATTTATAATAGTAAGTATAACATACAATGGTACTTATGCAATGCTGCATTAGACGAAAGTACATTTTGTTTGTTTTAAATGCGAAGATTGTGGTGAGCATAGTAAGCAGTAGTTAGTTTGTATATTACTTATAAAGCTCGGCATAAAAAAGATCGAGATTTATGCTTATAATTAAAACTTAATACTAATGAGTAAATAAACATTATTTTTATGTTGAATCATACAAATATGTTTAGTCTAACCTATATAAAGCGTGTAAAAAAGTTATTTTTTTCTACATATTTCATGTTTGAGTACTCGTGTTTATAATTATGCAACACTAGCGTTTGTTTACGTTTGTAATATCATCATTTTTCTACAATATACATTTGATTGTTGCCATAATCTCGTTTACTGCTTTGCATTGATAGCTTTCTGAAATCATATTGAGCATTTGAAATCTAAATGTATGAATAAAGGATTTTATATTTTTCATAGATGAAATTACTGTACTTCAGTGAAATTAAAAATCGAATCAGATAGACACTTGAGTGTTGCCGAGAAGGCATTTAACATACTTTTAGGTTAAAATAGTTTTTTTTTTTGGATATAGTGCTAAAAATAGCTCAAGAACAAATTTTGGCTGCTTGAGTCAAAAACCTTGTAATCGTGTAATGTGAGTGGGTAGATCAAAAACTCAATAGTTTCAAGTACCGTAAATCAGATACCGAAAATACTTCTAATCCGACTACTTTCGAACCATTTCAAGAGCCAGACAACATTGAAACCGACAGATTCAAAAACACTAGTGTCAATTTTCCAGTTATTATATGAAGTTTTCTTTTATGAAATTTCAGTCTTCGGCAAAATGTTTTTCGAATCGAATTCAATGGAAACAACTGAAAGTTCGGAAGAGTTATTTTGGGTAATAGAAACGGTGGGAATGAAACAGTTTTGTACAGTTCTGTAGCGTTAAAATTGTGCAATCCACTTAGTGAAAGAAAGTAGAAATTTAGAGCACCAAGCCAATATCTGCCATGTACTAGGGTAATCTAGAAGTATCCGAGCTAACGTCGGATGACGATTGTTGTTTTTTTTCTGAGAGATTCCACTTGCATATCATCAGACTGCGGTTAAATGTTTAGCAATTTGCATCATTAAGTTTATGTTTGACAGCCAATGAAAGCAGACATGAAAGGCAGACAGACGGACAGAATTCCGACAGCGAAACATACTGTTTCAACTTGGACTGACATGTTTCATATACTTGAGTATATTGCGGTTAACCAACACTAAACCCTACTTTAGTTTTTTTTTAGTTTCCACATGGTTGAGTTTGATTTGAATTTTGAGCTTAATTTCCGCACACAGTGGCTGCCAAATGCAAAGTTAATGATGCAGACTGCTTAAAATTTGACAGTAGTCCGATGATAGATGGTACTTGTCAGATGTATTCTTTTTTGTTTGAGGATGAGGTACAATTTATCTAACACGAATAATAATAAAAAAAATAACAGTTTTACTACAGCTTCTTTTTTTAAAGAAATTATGAATACTTCAAACTGACAAAATCACTTTATAGCACCGAACATTTTAAATTCGTAATTCCTAATTTTAAAACTTCTCAGCAGCAAGCAAGACGCGCAGCGCTATTTGAAACCATTTCATACATTTTTTGTTTTTAATGAATAAATTTGATTACTTTGCGCATAAATTTTATTCAATTAAAGTTTATTTTTGTTTTAAAAATTCTTTTCTTTATTAAATTATGTTTGCCAGCAAACTTTTGCGTATATTCCGAACGCGTTCTTTTCGTTTTTTTTTTATTAGTTTAAGTTTCGCTACGTATTTTGAACACTGCGTCTATATAATACATTGTATATTGTATAAAAAAATTTGCGCACTCGCTGACGTTCGCGCAACGACTGCCATAATGTTTGTAATATTCAAAAATCTTAAGTGCCACAGGCTATGGACGGCCAGCCAGCCAGCCAGCCATGCTTACAATTTGTTTTTAGTTTTGTTTTACACGCTATTCGATGCCAGTCGAATCGAGTCGAGTCGAGTTGACTCGACTCAAATCGAAAGCTTAGCAAACTACATACTCAATACTATATCCTTACCATATATCCTTAACTACTAGCTACAACAACTCAGCGCAACCTGTTTCACTTTCACTCTACTTTTTTTTGCGAACGCGCACAAGAAATTGTAAATCAACATCGAATGTTGGACTGGGGTAAAGTAGTTCTTGTAAGGTGGTGTAGGTTGTTTTTCCATACCAAGCCAGTCAGGCTTATATGGTAAAGTGGCCAGTTCTTTCACTTTGAGTTTGTGTCGTTTTCAAGTCGCATAATCAAAGGTAGAGTTAGTCTCGCTTTTAGCACGCTACCATTAGCCATTGAGTGTATGTGTGTATGTGTGTGTGATAGTTTGTATTTCAAGTATGTACATATGTTGATTTGTTTGTATTGGTAAGTGTTTGTTAGTGCTGCTACCGCCCGTCAAGTGGCGCTTTTTGCGCGTTTTGTGTACATTTTTACGCCATAGAATTTTTTTTTTTTTTTTTTTGGTCACTTGAGAATATTTTTTCGCGCCGCGCGACTTTGTGTTCATGTATATGTAATTTCAATTTGCGGGCATATAGGAACGTGGGTTTGTGTGTCTGTGCTTGTGCATGCGTCTGCGAGAATGTAGTGCTTTCACTTGAGTACACCGTTGCACAGTGGTATGCATTTCGTGTAGTATGTGCGAATATTTGATTTTTACAGTCTATAAAAAAAAAGTTTCTCTCATATTAATTGAGACATTTTAGGTCTAAGACTTATTTTCAGAAAAAGAAAAACCGTAATGAAAAGTCAATGCATACAAATAGGCCGGATATATATGTATTACTGACCGTCAACCTATCAGCTACAGAGAAAACCGAAAAGGATATATTGCACTGACAGGCTTTTAGAAACAGCTCTTAGTAGAGCACGAGAATAAACTCTCTTAAATAAAATTTAATATCTCTCTTCTCACACGTAAAACATGCTGCGTTGTGCTAGTGACCCAAGTTTAAGAAATACTACTCACTCAAGAAAGGGACTCCGTTGTATGCTCCAACTAGGGGCGATATCTCTAAGTCATTGTATAGCCATAGCTTTTAAGTATCAAAGAATAAAAAACAAGAAGAAACGTTAACTTGGGTTGAGCCGAAGCTCTAATACCATTCACACGAAATTTTAAATAGTATTCTATAACGTAAAAATGGGGGTTTAAATGGGGGCCACCCCAAAAAGTGGGCCATACATGCCCATTAGTAGATCTGTATGAAGTGATGAAGTAGATGTGTAAGATTCCGCCATATCGAATTTCAAGTTGATATTGTCGTTGGTCTGTGGGTTTGTGGACTGTGGTTTTATATGGGACTACCTCAAAAAGTGGGTGGGACACACCCATTTGTATATGTATATGAAGCGGTTGTCCACTAAAACCCACCAAATCAAATTTCAAGCTAATATTGATTTAAATGAAGAATTTTTTCATAAAAAACACAAAATTACACTGCAGGTTTCTATGGGGGCTACTCCAAAAAGTGGACGGGCCACGCCCATTAGTCTATGTATGTTAGGCGGCTGACTATAAAGTGGCACCATATTGCATTTCAACCTAATATTGACTTTAATAAAGAAGTTTTCATACAAAAAGTCAAAAGTGGGCAGTAGGTTTGTATGTGGGCTACCCCAAATAGTAGGCGGGTCCCACAGATTAATGTATATGTCAAGCATCCGACCACCAAAAGTTACCATATCAATTATTGAATTGATATTGACTACAATAAAAAAGTTTTTCATAAAAAAAGCCAAAAGTGGGCGCTGGGTTTGTAGGGGGGCTACACTAAAAAGTAGGCGTGGCAGGTCAATCTTGATACTCTATTA
Organism: Leucophenga montana; assembly: GCA_035044765.1. Classification (NCBI taxonomy): domain Eukaryota; kingdom Metazoa; phylum Arthropoda; class Insecta; order Diptera; family Drosophilidae; genus Leucophenga; species Leucophenga montana. Next base: position 1,426,676 of record JAWNNQ010001640.1, on the reverse strand, counting down.
AACTGGAATAAAAAGATTTGTATGTACAAAATTTCAACTGGATAGCATAAAAATTGGTCACCAAAAAATGTGCAACAACATACAGACGGATAGACAGACAGACGGACATGGCTACATCGCCTCGTCTCGTCGAGCTGATCATGAATATATATACTTTATGGGGTCTACGATGCCTCCTTTAATGCGTTACAAACTTTCAGACAAACTGATAATACCATTCCACACTATGTGTGAATGGTATAAAAATATATATGTATATATATGATGTTTGTACGTTTTTGTAAATTTCTTAAACGGTATTGTAAACCTCTCTTATACTGACTGTTACAAAACTTGAAATTTATAATCCTGATATCTTGAATATAAGATTTATAGTACTCGTATTTGTAAAGTGGGAGAGGTAACGCACGCATATATCCATTGTATTACGATTACAAGTAAACCATTCTGAATGGCAACTTTGCAGTGAATGACAATGACGTCACAGTCAAACAGAAACTTAATGCTATATTCGCTTGATCTGTAGTTAATGTCTAATTTTTGCTAATACTTCGATTAGAAATTTCACAATATACTTGAAAAGTGCAGAGACTGCATTAAAATATTCCACAGTTTTCGCACCCATTGAACCACTATGCAGCGCAAAATAAAAGTTGCCACACTCTCGCAGCCCATCAGCGACTTTCGCGAACGTTGAACGTAGACTCATACACAAGAAAGTAAAGGTGTAGCAGAAACTAGGACGATTTGGTTTTTCCCACAAGTTTTTTTTTTTAGCTTTTTTTTTTTCGCATAGCACAGAACACAAACGACGCTCCATGAATGAAGATGGTGGTTTTGCCTACTTAGACTTTTTGATTTGTTGTTCTTACTGCTGCGTTTGCCATGTACTGAAGAAAGGAGGCATTTGCTGCTATTGCTACTATGTGTAGTTGAGAATCGAATCGAGTTGAGCTGCTCATATTGCCTTATTCACTTTTTGAAGTGGCTTATATGGATATTTATTACCCTTTGTTGTAAGAGTATGGTATGTGTCGGTTGGTCCGTCGACTTTCGTCGTTATAGTACTACATATTTGGATTTCATATACTCCTCCACTTGGCTTGTATTTGCCTTTGATATCATTGCCTTTTGGTCATACTTCAACGTCAATTTTGCGTATGTGTATCTATGAGAGTTTATAGTGTGACTGTGTGTGTATGTGTATGTGTGTCCGTTTGTTCGACTAGTTTACTTCAAATTTGCTGGATATATTGTGTAGATGGTGTGTTCTTTTTTTTTTTTTTTTTTGTAAGACCCTTTCTAGAGTTCGGTTTCATATTTGAGTTGTGTTTTGTTATACAAGTACGCTTTGTAAATTGTATATATGTATGTATGTATGTATATGTGAGTCGAGTCTACGTGTGTTTAGTGTTGGTTTCACTTTTGTATGAATTGAAATGAAAGAAAAAGTGGTTTTATGTACATTTTGATTTGATTTCTAGCTTTAGTTCAACTTTTTTTTTCTTCAGATATTTTCATTCATTTTCCATATTTTATTTTTTTTTGTTTTGTTTGTAAGTTCTTTTGCTTTATTTGGTTTATTGCATTGTATGCCTTCTATTTGGCTTATATCGTCTTTGCTTTAGGAATTATGAAAATAATTAGCATACGAAGTTTTTGTTGCATTTATGGTTTTTATTTCTTTTGCAGATATAGTTTGTAGATTTGATGCAATACTTGCTTTATGGTCTTTTGAATTTGTTGTATGCATTTTAAAATTGATATGTTTGCTTGGTGTGTGTTCAAAAATTTGGTTTAATTTTTTTTTGTTCAGTGAGCTTTGTGCTACTAAGACTTTTCCAAGAATATTTTGTACTTAAATTAAATTTTCTTTTGTTGTTTGTTGAGCTTAGAGAAAATTCGAGTTAAATCTATAAATGTACAAACTTCAGGCTAAAAACTTTTGTATACATTAAGCTAAGAGTCATGTAACAGTTTTATAACCTACACTTATAATATATAGTATAATGTATTATCAGTTTCGTGCAGTGAAATAGAGAAAGTCAAAAAGAGCATGGAGCTTATAAAGTAGGTGCGTCACTCGAAGTGTACGTACGTCAATCGGTACAAAAATTATTTCATTTAATTTATTTGCTACAGAACTTTTGTTAGTGAAGGTTCTCGAGCCTCATTGTATGGCTTTACTAACGTACACACATATTAATTTATTTCACACTCTAAGTGCTCTGAGTGCTGCGGTACAGTATAATGAATGATCATGAAATAGTACGGAATGTTTTGAAATGAAATGACTGCAGGGAGTAAACCATAAATCAAATTGTTTATTGGAATTTAATTATAATTATGTTTCTAGAATCAATAAATTTTTATTCAATTTAACTTTGATAAACATTACTAAAAAAGATTAAGAAGAACAAGAAATCGGCTTACTTTTTGAAACGCAAAAATCCTACGAAGAATCCTTCTCTCGAACACTCCTAAAAACGCTGTGTCCGTTGATGTCAAAGTCCATGCTTCTGCGCCATACAGCAGAACCGAGATTATCAGTGTCTTATAGATTTTTATCTTCGTAGTTCGAGAGCGGCCTCTACTTCTAATTTGCTTGCTGAGCCCAAAGTAGCAGCGATTAGCAAGCGTGATTCTTCGTCTGATCTCTCGGCTAACATTGTTGTCGCTGGTAATTTCTGTTCCCAGATAGACGAAGTTTTCTACAACATTAAAGTTGAAATTCTCCATAGGGCGTTGAAGAACTTCGTTCATATCGGCGTGTCGAAAGCGGCCTTATAATCGACAAATAGGTGGTATGTGACTTTATTGTACTAGTGGCTCTTTACCAGGATTTGGCGTAAAGTGAAAATTTGGTCACTGGTCGACCTCTTTCGTCTGAAGCCGCACTGATACTGGCCTATCAGTGCATTCGTGTATGGCTCCAGCGCATACAGTACGCGGGACAGAATTTTATATCCTATTGAAAGGAGACTTATTCCCCGATAGTTCACGCAGTCAGCGGGGTCTCCTTTCTTGAAGATAGGACAAAGAACACTGAGATTCCAATCGTTGGGCATGCATTCATCGCACCATATTTTGCATAAGAGTTGGTGCATACGCCTTACCAACTCTTCGCCACCGGTCTTGAATAACTCAGCTGGCAACTCATCGGAGCTTGCTGCTTTGGGGAGATGATACACAAACGAATAAAATTCGCTAAGCAGTGGCTGAATGTAGCTAAACTGAAGTGCGACTTCTCCATATTCAAATCCTTTAAGTCACCAGAAATATGTAGTTGGATTATGTGAAGAGCAGTGTAGTTTTGCTGCTGCAACTACATTAAATACTTGGCGATAGTTTATTTTCCGATCGCCTAGAGTATTAACAGATTGGTCTTTGTTTCTAAAGCCTCGAGAAAGAATGATACAGTTTACAAAGCTGCTATGCCTATTGGATTATCACTCTTATGCTGAAAACGATGGGAAAGTATCAGGAAATCAGTGCTAACCCTACGATATGCATCACTTGAATACTTTGCAGAATTTTGTCACAAAAACAGCATTGCCATTTTTCTACTTAATGACTTGTAAAAGTAACTTTTGTTATATGATATCACTACAAAGCTCAAAAAACAATTCTCACTCTAAGCTGCACATATTGCTTAGAAACTGTTTGCCTTTTGAAATCTCTGAATAGCAATTTAACATGACAATCAACTTACCTAAACTATTACGACAAGCACAGATGTGAAGGCGTTGTTATATTTGCTGGAGCTATGTTTATGATATGAAAGCCAGCGTCCAATGTTTTCCAATCAGTTTTGTTAACAAAACGTCGAAACATTTAAACTTGCAAACTCTTGAAAAGTTAGAACACATGCGTTATAAATTAATATGTATTGTAGATACATGTAGAATAAATACTAGAATGCGTTTGACTGTTTCATAGGTATACACACAGATACACACCCACACGCGTATATTTACTTATGCGAGTCTGCCGATACAGTTGATGAGCATTTTGTGTATGCTTGTAAAACAATAACAAGTCTGGCAACAAAAGGTGCTTCATATAGTTACTTTGGAGTGAGAGATACACACGATGCTCTGTTTGAGTTTATGGAATTTCAAATATTTTCATAACAGAGACACAATCGACTAAAATAATTCACATTGTCAAGCTATCCCATGCGACTATATGGCTGTGAGCTTGGTTTGCTAAAATGTTCGTGTACGGCCGGACAGGCAGGCAGGCAGGCAGGCAGAGCAGAACTAAATGCCATTGTTCATAGTTCACTATAGATATCGTATATTGGCTTTACGACTTTTCACGTTTTTAGCAGATTTTTTTTTCGACGTTTAGTTTGATATAACTTGTTAATAAAATGTTATGGTTTGTTTTTCAAAAGTTTTTGTTTTTCAATTTTTAGATTTTTCAAATATTTTTTTTTTCTTTTTTACTTTTTTTTTTAGTTCGAAAGCATAGTATAAATCAAAAATTGGCTTAGACTAAAGTCTCTATAGAGAAAGCATGACTGCGAAAAAAAAAATAATAATAACAAAATTCCAGTAGAACAATGTCTGAGACAGACAGACAGACAGACAGACAGACAGGACACGCCAGTACAAACAGACACACACACACACACACACACACACTAACCGAGCGAGCGAGCGCACTTCTTTGGCAACGTGCAAAGTTGTGCAGTGAAAAAATTCAACTGGACAGGACGTCTGTATCAAAGTTGCGCAAAGGATACACGTCCATTGTCGTACATTTCGTCACAAAAAATTAACAGAATGTTTCGTTTTCGTGTTTAACTATTTTTTTTTTTTTTTATTGCAAAATTGTATGCAAAGTCTGCGTTGCTGGCGACGTCGATGAACGTTGAAGACGTTGCTGGTCTGCTGAATAGTTAATATGGGGTATTTTTTTATATATACTGTTTTTTTTTTGCGCTGACCGACGGCAATAAAAAACAAACAAATAAGTCAGCAGTGTACTACATTGCCCGAAATATAGAGCTAAGAAAAAATTAATAAAAGTCGTAATAATATTCGCAATTTCCTTTGCATATATATATACGGATTTTTGTAGTCATAGTCCGGTTTATTATTTCTTATTTTTTTTTTTTTTTTTTTTTGTTTAGCTGCGCTGAAGCATAATTCTTGCAAGAAATTCTTTTTGTGTACGCCTTAAGCAAAGCTATGCCGGGCAAAGTCAACTTTGTTGAGCTGCTTTGCTCAAATAGTTTTCGGCATAGTCGACTTTAGTACATTATTCCTACACTGCATAGATTTGTATTTGAAGAAGTTGCGCATTTTTTATAATCTCCATATTTGAAACTACTTAAACTGTTTGGTTTACCGGCATAATTTGATTATTATTATTATTATGCTACTAGTTGCTGTAAATTACTTCTTCCCCAATTGTTTCAACGTATCCATACAGCATTTTATACTAATTCCCCAACACGACATTCAAGACGAAATTTTCTACTGGAATCTGGAAGATCGTACTTCCCTTCGAAGCGGTCTGTCTGCACCAGACTAATACGATAATGCTATGGTGTACATCACACCAGTAAACCAATGGTCAAAAGCCAATTTCTTACTTTTTGAGCTGGTTGGCACTCATATTAACCATTTTTGTTACAAGTTTTATGCCTGAGGCTACCTGACTACTCTGGCGTCTATCTATCTACGATCAGGTTCAAATACATCTCTCTGTACTCAGATAGTCTAGCAGCTCTCAAATCAGATACCCGAGCAGTACAGTACCCAACTTGTCTGGTTGTCAGGGTGAAGGCAACTGTAAGGCAGCTAATCACAACGCAAGGCAATGCATCTAACATAAGCTACAACCGATGTAGTATGCAGCTAGCATAGACATAATGGAGTTCACCATTGTTATTTGGTCCTCTCTTTCATCCACATATAAACTCAGGAAAATAATTGATTTGAGCTTGACTCCCATGTATGCGAGAAAAACAAAAAAAGAATAGACTGCCTTCAGAAGTTGATATTTGTTTCTTTAGTGGTACAATGTTCTATTGCTGATCTAAGTGTCCGGCTCTAAGCACCATGTTTGAGGCAAACTGCATGAGGATTTGCATAGCATAATAATAAGTATCATAGGAGTCATGGTTTCCTAAATGAAGTTTCGATGCCGCTGACGGCTACTTTTCTATTTAAGTAGGGTATTTCAGCAACTACCGAAACGAAACTTTACTAAACGTTTACTTTTGCTTTTATATTTTGTCGCTTGGATTCTTTAAGATTATTTACTTGTGGTTTATTTATTTTATTACACATTTTTTTCCATTTCTATTTATTCTCCAAGAGAGTGTTTGCATTCGTTTTCATGCGATTGTTTTTTGTTTTTGCTTGAGTATTTCCACAAACTTCCCGGAAGTCGCATGATGGAGACTTATCGTGTGGCGGCTGCGTGCGTGTTTCACCAAAAGCACACTGCAGTAGTATGTGTGCGTGTGTGTGTGAGGTGTAAATATGCTAGCACACTTCAAATGGAAAGTGTTTTTCCGAAATAATGTTGAAAAAGACGTCGTCAGTAATATAAAAACCAAAACGTCAAACGAAAGACCGCATGAACTTAATGCTGAACCTGTGCTAAGAAAGAGGTCGAGGTTTATTGCTTAATTATTCTTATGCATGAAATCTCCGGCATTGGTGACCTCAAAACGTGAAATATTCTCGATGTACCCCTTTTTTCTTTTTTTTTTTGTTGGAGTTAACGTTTGTCATCAACGAAATCGTCATCGACGTTGTCGGTCTGTCGTCTCAAATGTCTTTTATTGTATATGGTTTATGAGCTGTTTTGCCTTTATTATTGTTGGCATAATACATAATTTTTTATGATTTATAAACTAAAATAATCAAAGTCTGTGTGTGTGTGTGTGTCTTTTTGTGTGTGTGAAATTTAAGACTCACTGCATGTGTATACTTTTTTCATACAATATTTTTAATTATTTCCGTAGCTTTATGTAGCTTGTTTTGACATCATTTATTTTGGCTTAGCTTTTTTTTTTTTTGTTTGTTTTGTGCATTGAATTCATTTCCATGTCAAATAATCGCTTTATTTTTTGTTTTTAGGTCAACCTTGAGTTAAAGTTTTACGATTTCAGTTTAGTACAATTAAAAAGTCACATAATTAAAAAAAATATATACAAAAGATTTACAACTTTGACAAAAGTTAATTGCTTTTGTGTAGATTTTTTTATTTTGTTGTTTTTAATAGCTACAATTGAAAGTATTTGAAGTGAGCAATTTCCTGTAGTATATGAAGCCTTAAAGTATGCAATAATGTTTTATTAATATATTTTATATACAGTTATACACATTCATGTATGTAGATATATGAATGTGTATAACAGTGGATTGTGTTTATGACAATACATAGTAGGTCAGCTCAATGATATGATCAAATATTGCAACCATAGAATTGGATGAGAAGCATCATTCTAACAATGTTTGTTTGTGTGTATGAGAATTTGTACCCATGGTTTTTGAGATGTTGGAATGTAGCATGAGATTGTCACATTACAATGCACTAACTACGCTGACCATAAAACAAGTTTTCATATTCACTTGACTTAGACTTTTGCATTACTTATATGTAAAGTTTTCTGAATACGCTAATCCTTATATTTTCTTGGGTATTTTTGAATGAAAAATTCATTTCTATATTGAGCACGACTTAAATATAAACCAAGCTTTTACTGAAATCATCTAAACTGTATAAAGGCTTAAATGTATAGTAGTCCGTCCACATGAATAAGGAAAGCCCAACACACTGTGGTTGCAGCATGAGTACTATACATATTTTAAGCGTAGTAATGACATTTTTACTGATAAGTCCGACCGAGATGTTTTATATAACATTATAAAGGTCTTGAAACGTGCATGCCAAGCTTCCATCACTCGTAGAATTCAGTAGTTTTGTGAATTGCAAGTATGCTTTGTTTTTCAAAATCACAGTGAAAAGTAGCAGTGGTATGAAATAACATTCAGCACTAATTTGCTATAGTTGGGGTTGATTATATTATGACCGAATGATCGAATATTCTCGACAGACAACAGATGCAAAGTGGTATAGGCACAACTAAAGCTTTTAGTGTATCTCCTGTGCACACTTCACTGCACAGCGATATTGCGATAGTTCAATAACCTTTTCACTTTTGTAAAGTAACAGTATCGTCGCCTTCAAAAAACTATTGTATTGCAGTAGGTAAGAACGAGTTGGAGACGGCGACAGCAACTGAAAGTATGCAACTGTTTTTTGTTTGTTTTTGCTGCATTATGGCTTCTTAAATTTTCTAGTGAGAGAATGAAACACTTCGGCGCAGTGATGCTCAAGATAAGATTTTTAAATGCTTTAAAGCTGCGTATACGTATTATAATATATATGTACATATATGTATATACTAATAAAATATAAAAGCAATTAGATTCCCAATAAGCTTTGTTTTCACTTTAAGATAGTTAAAATGTTTATTGCACAAAAATTTTACTAAATACGAATTTGTAACATAAGCTGAAACAAACTTTATAAATTTTACTTACTCTACTCTTAAAGCACAAATAATTATTATAATCTTTACAAGTTTATACATGCCATGGCTAATGGTTTACGTGTAACACCAAATACAAAACCACAATAAATATTGTATATATTTATAAACTACCACAATCCACTCAATAGTTATGTTAAAACACAAACCACAAACAATTTACAAATTTAAAATAAATTTTTTGCATATTTTAGTGAAGTGTATGGAAAATAAAAACAATGCACATATGTAATTTTCTCCAGATGACAGCGACAACAACAAACTTTACTCCTTTCAATTTATGTAGCAACGCTGCAAAAATCTTGGCATAATAAATTCTTGCCAAAATGTAAGAATATAACTACTAATTTAATTGAAATGAAAAACCAAGCAAAATTCGATAAACTATGAAGGCAGAATTTGAAAGTTTAAACAACAGTCGAAGTCGATACTCGTGTCTGGCTTAAAGCAAATGGCAGCTGCGTTATCTGTGCCCCGAAGGCATTCAAGTAAAACACTTATGCACTTAATAAGTGCACTTAAAATTCAAAATGCAGCATGCGTATGAATGAACGACGGACCGACTAGGAGAACAAGTCAAATAAATTTATTGTATTCGTAGATATAAAACTATATGCATACGATACAATATGAAGTATGAAAATATGAATTTTTAGTGTACCTAGTATAAAATAATTTTGCCGTTTAAGCAATGCATAAATGCATGAAATTTGTATGTACAAGTTGTAGTTACGATAGTTGGATAGATGACAACGATGATGACTATCATAACTTTTGGCTTTTTGATTAAAAAAAAAGTGATAGAGTGTTCAAAAATAACAAAAATTTTAAATTTCAGCTGTTGCGAAGCTTTTATACGCTGCATGGGAGTTCTTAATTTAGTATAACACGAACTAAATAGTTTCCCCTTTCCGTTTGTTCCATGCCAATGAATCTGCTTCGAATGGTCCGTTTGGAACGAACTATCTGTTTGTTTAAAGGTATAAAGATTCACGTTTCATTCGAAGTTTTGTCTTTCTCTCTACTTTTGCTCTACGTGATAATTTTCGTCTTGCTCGTAAGTTTTGTTTTATTCGCTATTTTTGATTTTTGTGGTTCTGTTTCAATTAGTTCAGTTTTATTCGTTGGGACTGTCGTTCAGTTTTACTAGCTGGTTTCATTGTTTACGTTATTTGTTAGTTTTATCTTGTTCGTAAATTTAAATGTACCGTAATGCCGTCTTGGGGAATGTAGCAATTAGCAGAGGCCTACATTAGCGGAGAGTGTTAGTGATTGCCATTCACTGTAGAATGTTCAAAAAAGATTCTTTTGAACACGTATCACCTAAGTAGACGCTAAACATCCGTTCAAAGATGAGCAAATTGTGAGAGGGAAACCCCATAATTAATGATTGGTGCGCCGGCTACCTCAAAAAAAACTTTTATCAATGAGGCCTCAGATATGATCTTTATTGATGAACAACGTCTAAGAGTGCGTTAGAAATACCAAGACTGAGACTACCTCTGCAAACCTGGTATTGACAACAACTGACAATGACCGATAAAGGTTGTAGCGTCAAATAAGTAAGTAGTAAGTAATCCTGGCTTACTTTACAGTTTTGTCTTGCTCGTTTGTTTTATTCCGTTTTACTAGTTATTTTTAAATTTAATTTTTCTGCCCTATGCGTAAGTTACTCGTTTGTTTGATTTTACGTAATTTCATTGCTCTAGTTAGTTTTGTCTTGCATATTAGTTACATTTATTCGCAAGCCATCTTACTCATTAGTTATGACTTGCTCGTTGCTTTCGTTTTCATCACTATTTAGTTTTCATAGTAGTTAGTTGGTTTCGTGCTTCTCATTTTTTTCGTTATACTCGTTGATTTCGTTGTCTAATAAGCTTTGTGTGAAATGTTGATGCAATTATAACGGTATGTACACACAATAAGCTTTGCAAATAAGCAAACTTTTCAACACACATATAATACCTCATTTGTCACTATATATAAAGGGTATAAGAAAATAGCAGAAAATTCAAAGTCGTTGTACGATGATAAATGTTAGTTGGTAGCATAAAGGTAGTTGTACATATATGTTTGACAACGCTTTGTGTGAAAATTTACATTTACAACTTTTTACCTAATAAAAATTTCATATTCATCTTCATCGTCTGCTGCCAAACGAACTCTACTTTAATGTATGATATTGCTACACTTCAGTGGTACGACTACAAACACAAGCCCAAGCCCAAGCCCAAAAAGTCAAAATAGCAACAGGAAAAGCAGCAGCAATAGAAACATAAGTACACAAGTACATTTTTACGGAAACGGAAGTAAAATAATTCCGACACGTATGTCCACGACTTCTACTTTAGAGAAATTCGAATATGTAACACAAAATCCGAGAAGGCAGTCAACCAAGCAATGCAAACTTAGAACGATGAGTGAGAAATATGAGTATTATATGGAATGTTTATGTATATATGACACACATACCTACACGTGTATATACATATATACACGATATATGTATCTATGTATTCAACTACAATGACATTCATATGCATGAGAGCGTATGTGTTAGTGGCATTATATTTGTAAAATCTGGCACACGAATGCAATAAATCACAACAGAATACAAATATCCATACACATTTTCATACTCCAAGGGACTCAGCAGAAGTTACATACTCCATGTGTACTCCATCACCATCAGCAACGAGCACATCATCATACAATGGCATTATTATTACCAGAAAACAGTTACAACATATACTGAGGGGGAGAACAGTGAGTTAGAGAAGTAGCTGAAATTATTAGGGTCACATGTGTAAAAGGATATTTCCTTATTAACTCAAGCACAACTCAAGCACAAACAGCCACACGTACATAGAAAAGTTACACGCACGCACATGAAAAGACGCTGGGGTAGTATATAAAATATTAGTGCATTTATAGGATAATTATAGTGTCAAATAATGAGGCAGCATAGTGTCAAATTTGCATTCAAAATAGATTTTCAAAGCATGAAAATGCACAAAATTAATTGCGAAAATATTTGCAATGCAAAATGTGTCACTCGTTTTCGATGTTGTTGTTATTGTTCGGGTTGGTTTTTTGTTCTATACGATAAATGTTCGGCATGCGTGTGTCTCTTAGTGTGTCTGCGGCTTCACATATAGTACATACTTGGATGTATGGTAGTCTCGTTTATCCCAAGGCCAGAAGGCAACAATACATGGAACAACTTTAAAACATGCATCACACACACACACACACACTCATACTTACAATAGTTACAAATATTGTTGCTTCGTTTGAACCTCGCTAGGACATACACACAAAGCCATAATATATTAGTGTATGTGTGAAGCATCAGAGACTGCAAAAAAAGACACTGAAAAAAATTTGTTAGATAAGATTGTGATGCTGGATCAATGTTTTAGCAGGCAGTTAGATATAGTGGAGTGGTGAGTAGTTGTGGCAACACAGAGCGTGGCTAAGGTAGCTTCTTGTACTTAGAATTTACTTTTATTTAAATGTTGGTCCGCTAACTTTATGTTTAAGTTAGCAGACTAAGTTGTTTTTTTTTTGTTTATTTATCATCTACATCCTTATCCTGCTTGATTGATTTAATCATCAATAGTTTCTTTTTATACTGAAAATGCTCATTAATACAGTGTTTTGAGAAAATCCAACCAAACGGGGAAAGGGGTAGGCCAATGGTTATATGGGCGAACATTTTTTTTATCCGATAGTTTTCAAACTCGGTTTGTATACTCTACACAACAAATAATTAAACACAGGTTTCGCTGATTTAGAAATTTCACCCCAAAGGGACACGAGGGTGAAAGATAAGGTGAAATTTTATATAGCACAAAATTAGGTATAACTGATACTATTTAATATTGGTCTGCTATCTTTTTGTTATTGTAAGTTAGCAGTTTTAGAAGAAGCGACTCAGCAATATATACCGTAGAAATGCAACATATTTTCGAGAGATGCATAAATAGAAGAGATGCTTTTCGAACGCATGTTAGTGGGGAAGTAGGAAAATTATGTAACAGATACCTAAATCTTCACCCATGTAGAACAAAAATTGACAGAAATAAGATCGTACGAGTAAACTACTGGACATTTTTTTTTTCGCACTACTTTAGCCATGTTCAATCTGGGAGTTTGATTGTACAGATTGTTTTTGCTTCAATTTCAATTCAAATACAAGTCATAGTCATACAAAATAAAATGTACACTAGGCAATATTTAATAACGAAAATGAGACTTCTTAATCTATATTTATAAAAGACAATTATTTTGCACAGTGTACCTGTATGTTTTTATTCATTGCTACACTATCAATTTGCTTGACGCGCAGCATTTCCTCGTTCTGTTCTGTGTATACATCATTCCATTCCCATTCTTATGCATCCAATAGACGACAGTCGCATGTTGAAAAGTCGTCTGTCAGACATGATGAAAATAATGGAGCAGAAAATGTCGTTGATATATATGCGCTGACATGTAGTTTCTTAAATGATTTAAATGCTACAGTTTCTTTTGTGTGCTGCCACATCCACCTCCACCTCCACCTCCATCTCCATTTGCCATAGTGCTAATACTGCCTCCGCCGCAGCGCTGTCAAATTGCTACTGTTGCAGTAATAAGCAAGTAACACGCTTGTCCTTCGCATGACGTTTACGCCCCCGCACTACTTACTCATTATAATTATTAGCCGACGCGCATGACAAAGAAAATTAAAAATGCAATTAAAATGACGAGTGAAAATGTTGACACATTTCCATGCGTCTCTCTCAACTCTCGACAAACTTTCAGCAACAATTTGTCAGCAATGCGAGCGCCAATAGTAATAAAATTGCATTAAAGGAAAAATCGCTTAAGAAAAAGAAAATAACGCGGAAAAGCCAAGGAAAATAAGTAGAAAAATTTACATATTTCTAAGTGAGTAAAACGTTTAACAAACAAACAAATAACAGAAGAAAAAACGAAAAATTTTAGCTAAATGCTTTTGGGGTTCTGCTACTATTAAGCAATCAATACATAGATGGCCTAAACTGGAAAATTTAGTACAAGGAAGCGTAAGAAGGAGCTAAGTTAGCAGTTAGTAGGAGTACGTGCTGAAAATTTAATTTGCTGATTGCCATTGAAATAGCGTTGATGATGTTATACTGATTTGGGGTTGGAGGTTCGAGCTAGGAGTTTGAGACAATGAAATATGGTACAAGTAATTAAATTCAAATCAGTTGAAAAATTGTAATTTATGCAGGCAGCTTACAACAACATCAACAATTACATAAATTAAACATTTGTTATATGTATGTATGTACTTTTATTTTATGATAATCATTTCTACTTATAAACCTTCGGAACACTCATGGAAACACTTACATACCACTTAGTTGATATTGATCTAGATACGTATCCAATTGTTCTTGAATATTTGCCAAGACAACCGCAAATTATTATTGCAAATTATTTTATATTTTATTTGACATTTATTTAAATTTATTTTGAATTTATTGAAAAGCGAATTGATAAAGCTGGAAAGATTTTCAGAAGAACAGAGTTCTTCAAAGTTGATTACACAAAAGTTTTGAAGAGAGATTTTGAAGAGCGCAGTTTAAAAAGTCAATGGAAATAATACTAATAATTTATAAAATATATATGTACGTTGCAACGTTCTTCGAAGTATTTCGCAGTGACTGTATGAACTAGAGAAGTCTAACTGGCACAGTACACTCTACATATGCCAGAAAAGTTAACTTGGGTTAAACCGAAGCTCTAATACCATTCACACGAAATTTTAAATAGTATTCTATAACGTAAAAGTGGTGGTTTAAATAGGGGGCACCCCAAAAAGTGGGCCGTACACGCCCATTAGTAGATCTGTATGAAGTGATGAAATAGATGTGTAAGATGCCGCCATATCGAATTTCAAGTTGATATTGACCATTTCCATACGTACAAATACATAAAAGTGAGCTGTGGGTTTATATGGGACTACCACAAAAAGTGGGCGGGACACGCCCATTTGTATATGTATATGAAGCGGTTGTCCACTAAAACCCAACAAAACAAATTTCAAGCTAATATTGATTTCTATGTGGGCTATCCCAAAAAGTGGGCGTGCCGCGCCCATTAGTCTATGTATGTTAAGCGGCTGTCTATAAAATGGCACCATATCGCATTTCAACCCAATATTGACTTTAATAAAGAAGTTTTCATACAAAAAGTCAAAAGTGGGCATTAGGTTTGTATGGGGGCTACCCTAAAAAGTAGGCGTGGCGGGTCAATCTACTCTATTAAATTGGAATAAAAAGATTTGTATGTACAAAATTTCAACTGAATAGCATAAAAATTGGTCCCCAAAATATGCGCAACAACATACAGAAATATAGACGGATAGACAGATAGACAGATAGACAGATGGACCTGGTGGTTCATTCTTGTGTTTTCACTGTGTTCCGGAGATCTGTTTGGAATGGCGCGTTTTAAAAAAATTAAACAAGAAAACCATTAGCTGGAAAAAACAAAACGTGCAAAAACGCTTTAGTTGTGTATAGTGGACCACAAGATACCCTATACACTGGCTAATGGTTCATATTTTAAAATCTCCGTTCTGGATCTAAGGGGACTTCATTACCAAATTTCTTGCTAGAGCCAACCGAAGTTAATATGGGGCTGCTCTTTTCAGTGTGGGGTTGCTTTATGCATTTAACTTGCTTTTTTAAATCACAAATTTTACTTAATATAGAAGAGAGAGCGTCGAATTTGAAATTCATACTAATGGGGAAAAGTGCTCACTAATTCGGTGTTTTGGTGTATTTAACCAATAAGGGGAACAAAGAGTTGAAGGTTATATACATAGGTGAATATTTTTTTTTTTTTGTTCTCTGTTCTCGATTTTGTTTTTATAATTCCGTTCAGTACTCTAGACTTAATTATTTTAAAAATTCTACCCATTTCATTACAATTAAACAAAAAACAAAAAAATCCATTTAGCATTTAAAAGAAAGCAAATATTTCTAAATATAAAACAATGAAACTTATTTACATTTGATGACTGCAGAAAGGCATTCACCGCCGATTCCTTAGCCCAAAAATCACGCAAGGTTGTCGTATGTGGCTTCTCATGGACAGCTGGATAGCTGGCCATGGCACCAGATGTGGGTGAAGACTCGTCATACATTATACACAAATTTTACGAAATTCAGTTGAGTTTTTTTTTTTGGGTTTACACTTGCGGCTGATTATGAAATTTATATTTCCTTTATATATAATAATTTTTTTTCTTTGCATTCAGCGGTAGGAAAATATATAAATGAATTTATAGCACGTGACAATTTGCGCGCTGATTTATGTGCGAGGGCATTGCTACACTATTTTCACCATTTTTATTGCTATTTATTTTGCAATTTGAATAATTTTATATCGTGTATATTGAAATAAAAAAACATTTATCATAGCGCGAAATAATTAACGTCAGCGCGCAAAATATAAATTACGAGCACGGAAATGAGCTAAGAAAACGTCGTCACGAGATCTTGAAAGAAATTTTATTTTATTTTTATTATTTTTTTTTTTATTTGCTTTTTTTGTTGGTATTTTTCTTCGGAAATGGTGGTCAGCGCTGTTAAAACGTTTAACTTGTTATTTTCTTAGCACTTTTGATAGCGTTTTCGATTTCGATTTCGGTTTCGTTTGCGACAATTGCAGACCACGACTTACTTTTGTTGCGATATGTGAAAGTTTGAAGCCACAACGTTGAAGAAATGTACTCAACAGCCGCAGAAATAAACAAAATGGCGGCGACGACTGCCAGGCTAGGCTAGGCTAGCCTGCCTGCAAAATGGCGGAAAACTCGTATAAGCATAAACAAAACAGCAAATAGGGGAAATGTCTTTTGCTGAAGGTTTGCTGAAGTGTGCATGAGTGACATGCTCTAATGGTATTTTCAAATAGCTGCGCAAAACCAAAAACAAAACAAAAAAATGGAAAATTTCCTACATATCCTATATGTATATGTGAGCGAACGAGCTAAGTCGTCGAGGACGTCGCTGACAACCACAACAATGGCGACGTTTCAATTGCATTTCCGTTTGCACCAGTTTTCATTTCACAAAACTCATAAGTTAGACTGAGCGCCAAACAAGCGCATACCACATACAAATATTGTGTATGGTATTCGTATTGTATTGTACAACGTGACCAAGTTAAAGTACGTTAGCTTAGTGTACTACTATAACTGGCTGGAACATAGGACTGTCGCACACACTGTCTCGGACGACTGTTGACTGGTTTACAAATTCAAAAACTTTTCAATACGTCGTCGACGTCGGTCGTCCTCATCATCGTCAGCGTCAGCGTCATCGTCTCGGTTATACACAATTGTTGTCTTCGTTTTGTTGTTTAAAATGCTTTTGTTTTAGTGAAAGTTCTACAAACAAATAGCGGAAGTACAGCAGTGACAAACGCGAAAACCCAATACTACAAATTCCACTATACAAACCTCACACTACTACTTAATCCTAGCCGTATAGCACAAACCAAGTAGCACATTTTATAGATGTCGTCGTCGTTTACCACTCCCAAGCTGACAAGTTTTAAACATTAGCAAGTCGATTTGTTTTCTACAACAACAAGCAGATACAACAGATACACATACAACGCTACAAACAAACAGCCAAGCATTATCCTTCTCATCCTTGCACTACGCCTTTACGATGTCACACTTTATGGTCATTGAAAAATTTGCTAAGCCTACTTTTGGCTGCATACTTTTACGATTTGGTTGTATTGAAGAGCAAAAAAAGAAAAAAAGAGAGAAGAACTCTACAAATTATGAAAATTCCGCAATGTTTTGAAATTTTCTTTTTTTTTTACCAAATTTTGTAAGCAATTTGCATTAAATTTTAATACCCTGCACACAAAGCGTGAAAATAGTTTTAGCAAATTGCTAAAGAGCTTGTTTTATACATATACAAGTATTTTACAAAATTTATTCACCACAAGAGTTTTATTTTCTATATTCACCACACAAAAATATTTTTTACTAAACAAAGCATGAATACTCTTATGAACAACTTTCTCTTATGAACAACTTTCTTCTTGGAAAAGAAAACTATATACATGACAATAACACAGCGATGCAAAATCACAAATTTTTTTTTTGGCCATAAATAATTTTAGATAGAATTAATTATATTTTCCACCTCGATACTTCCACAAAGTCCGAATGCTGCTTTGAACGGAAGCAAAAGATTTTATGCAAGTGAGGTAGAATTCTTCAGAATAACGCATTAGCGAACATAAAATATTGACAATGGATTTAGGAAGACATCAGTAATCTAGGGTACTTCAAAGAAAACTAAGTTCATTGAAATTCAAGCAGCCAACATTGACTCCACATTTTTTTTCAGCTTTACCGGAAGATGTTTATGCTTGCATATATATGCGAGAAGTTGCTGAGTAGTAGTATTTTGTAAATCATTGTCAAAATCTTTAATATAGCAGATAGTGAAATAATTTTGACCAAGTGTTTCTGAGCTATCAAGCTTAAAATTGCGATGAATTAAGATATTTCTAAGTCTAGTCTGGTTACTTTCTGACAATTTTCAAAAAAAAAAAAAAAAAATCGTGGTGAAAAAAACTTATTGGTAAACTTATTTTTATTGGAAACATTTTTATGATGCAATCAGACTGCTTTTAAGCATTTTTTATGTTCAAAATCCGAAAAATACCTATTATAGTGAGTAAGGTTCACAATTTTAACTGTGGTAATACCAAAATGCTCGTATTACCACAGTTAAAATTGTATCTCAAAGTGTACCTATGATTTTTGTATGTTTTTTTTTTGTTCAAATATGCAGTCTGTAGGCAAATAATTTATTTGGTTACTCACCTACAAATTTGACTAGATGCCTGCTAAATACTTTTGTTTACTATTTATGCAATTTATGCATAGTATTATTGTTTGTTAAACAAAAACCAAAGTAAAATTGCTGCCAGATTTATTACAATTGCATTTGTAAATATTCATACAATTACAAGCAATTATCAACTCTAGTGAAACATAGTTAAAATTCTAATTATTGTCGTTATGCTGCTTCTGTTCTGCTTCATTTCTGTTCTTTTCATTGGTATCTATCGTATGTGTGTTTGGTTTCAAATATTGTTCGACTATACTATACAGTGTGCTACCACAATTTGAGATAAGTTACGAAACAAAGGTATTTCTAGTTGCATCCTGAACATCTTCTATGCTTCAGTTATTGACTTTTGTTTGCAACGGTTCGGTTTTGGCTTTTTCGGTTTGCCATTTATTGTCAGAAAGTCATTGAAGCATTTTCTGCCGCAGCAGAATTTTATTAACTGCATATTTTCGGTTGTAATTAAAAAAGTCGTCAACGTTTGTTGTCATCGTCCAGTTTGGAATGTGTACGGGATTTGTATTGCATACATATCCTACTTGTAAACATTTTGTATGCAGCTAGTTTTGTACCATTGTAAGCATAAATTTTTGTCTCCTTTTGCAAATCATTTAAGCTGTGCAAACAACATGCTTTTTGATTGTAAATAATGCATTTGAGTTTCATAGCTTTTGTTATTTACTGAATATTGAAGTGAATTCTTGTGTCGCAAAATGGTTGCAGTTTTTGAGTATAAATTGATATATTGTGCGAAGCGAAATTGGAGCTGAAAACGACAGAATGTATTTCGAATGGAATACCTGTAATAATGCAGCTACGATATTCAGTATATTAAATTTTTGTTCAATAAAATTTAAATCGGTAGAAAGCTGTAAAATCAAGAGTTACTACGTGGCTGAACTGTCTTTACTGAACTTCAAGGATCACCTGCATTTTCAAGTTCTAGAGGCTTTTGAGCTTCGCGCCAAAGTTTATCTAGCTTCATTTTTGCGTATGATACAGATCTGCTCAAATAACTGCTTCAGAACTGTGCATGGATTCTTTACTCGCCAATGAGGCAACATATTTATAAAGCACTCCTTTGAGGATACAATTTAGAAGCAGTAAAATACAAAAAGTCGCTTCAGAGAGCGCGAACAGACTTATCAAAGAATAATATGAACTCGGACTGCAAACTGCAGAATCTCTCGAGTACTGCGGTTCAAGAATAAATAAGTGCCATGCCCACCGAAAAACTTCGTCTTCCTTTAGTTCTGTCAGTTTCATCAGATTTTAGAGCCTCTGACTTCTTTGAACATTTCCACCGAAAACATCAGCTTCCTTCAGTTCTGTCAGTTTCAATAGATTTTAGAGACTTCTTTGAACATTCCCACCTGAAAACGTCAGCTTCCTTCAGTGCTGTCAGTTTCAACAGATTTTTGAGACTTCTTTGAACATATTTTTTCGTGATAAATTGTCTCATTTGACACAATTTAATCATTAACAAATTAAAATTCTGTTTATTAAAAGATTTCTGTCAGTTTGTCTGCATTGCATTGCTTTGTTTAGTCAGTTTTCTCTAAATAACCTTCACATAAAAGTATGTTCTATACTTTTCTTCCAACTTAATAAAAAATATTGATTCAATCGAAGCAAGCTTTGATTTTAAAATTTTAAAGACTGTCAAAAATTCCAAACAAAAATTCAGTTTAGTTTCGACACAACATACAGAAAACAACATTTTTCGTAACATTCCTTCTTGCATAAACGAGCTGATGTAAGTCCTGAACTATGAAATTTTTTCTTTAGTTGCGTAACATCAGTCAGTCTGAACGTAGTTCCTTTACTTCTAGAACAAAATATGCAATCCACGTCTGTATACGATGAGGGGGACCGGCTGTGGCCCAACCGGTGGCTTGGGACCCTGCGGATTTTGCGGCCCGTATAACGGACAATGGTGCATTGGCATAAATCATTGCTGCGGCCCGTGCGGACCTTATGGTACGGGCGCGTGTTGTGGACCATGTGGCGGCCCTTGCTGTTAGTTTGTTTATGTAAAACGCAAGTTTGAAAGAAGGAATGTACAAAAAAAGTACGCAATAAATTTTACGTTATTATAAATTTAGAGCAATTTTAATTTTGTGTTGCATAGAGCAGGATGCATGACACTGTTCAGTTTTTGTGCCGGTGGGAATCTTACCAACTACGATTTTTTGTGTTCTTTAGCATCATAATTTGAAATGGTCCGAGGAATGAAGAACTTTACGAACCGTGATATAGATGATATACATAGAAAAAAGGCATTACGAGTTATGTATATGTTGTAGCGCTGCCCACTTGCTTTGGACTTTTGAAAATATGCAAAAATATTGCATATTAATTTTTTATTCTTCAGTGTGTGTGCTGATTCTACAGCAGTTCTACGAGCACAAAAGCTGCTGCTGGTACTGCCTACTTATTGCACAACAGAAGAAGAAACTACGTCTTTAAAGCATTAATTTTTTCATTTGAGATTATTATTCAGATTATAAGTCCTTGGCTTATAACTTAAGTACAAATCAACGGACAAAACCACACAGTGGTGCGGAAGCATTAAAACATGACCAAAATATTAAAATTTGTTTTGTTTTAGTAGATTTATTACCATAAATACTTAGATTGATACTCTGTTAGAAATGAGTCTATTTAATGGTCTGACCTGCAACAGATTGACCCCAATATAAGCACTAAGCGCCTCCTTCGATTTTTAATCAGCTTTTGTTGAAGCTGAGACCACTGTGCAACGGTCACTGCTGCCAAAGTTCTGATAAATAGGCATGCAATAAAGCGCGCTTGAAGTATGCTGCTTATATATATATTATATATAAGCAGCAATATACATATATATTGAACCTGAATCATTTGCTGTACATACAAATTATGTGCTGCTTGGATTATCGTAAGCCAACACCCAAAGGGCATTGGCAATTATGAGGAAACACCAAGGATATTGCTAAGAGCAGCAGCAGCAGTAGTAGCACAAACAACAGCGACAAGAGCTCGTGAATATATAATACATACTATATACATAGCTTAGGACATCAGTATTAACAACAACAACAACAAATCATATTTTGCCTGCGTATACGTAACAACAATTTTAGGCTGCAAGGCGATTAATAATATTGCGTATACGCCAACGTACTTAGGTATATGCAATTCCTCAGCACTCAAGCATAAAATGACCACAGATAGGATAGTGCGACATACAATATAGGGTGTTTTTTTTTAGTTTGAATAAGATTATTAAGAATATATAACTTCAAACTGGCTTTATTAGAAAGAGAATTTTATGGCATTAGTATTTAAATACTACTTCGGTCATGTGGGATGACTCGAATGTGGCGCATTTTGGAAGTCCAATGTTCGACCACTTTTTATTTAGAATATACGTGGTCTGAAAACAATTTATGGTTAATCGAAATAGTCGCTCGGTTTGACTATTGTGTGAACCGTAAAGTGAATATAGCGCACAGTAATATTTTCGAACTAAAGCACGATTTTTGAAATAAATGTGCATAATTTGGAAACGTTCTTCTGACGTTAGTCTATTTATGATAATATGGGAAACTAAATTGAGCACAAATGACAATAGCGCTTCAAGATCTAAGCAATTTGTAACAGTTTAATCCAAGCCGGCAACTAAAAACACTAAAAACAAAACACCCATTATATGCCAAAAACCGACACTGCTTTAAATAGATTTGTCAATTTATTAATAAGCAATTCAATAAATTTGTAATGTCTGACTCTATACAACAATGTTCTTATCAAAATGCAACCATACACTGTGCACTAAAACACTGAAATGATTAAGTGCCGCTCGGGCGTATACAAAAATCCGTACACAACGTATTTAAAATACAAATTGAATTCATTGAAAACAAATTAGCGTGAAAATTGATTAAATTCTTTAACAGAGAAATCCGAGCATTAAATTAAGACCACCCACAGCACAACATGAGAGTGGAATATAGTCAAATGAGCTGTGCTAGTTGACAACATTGAGTCAACATTGAGCTTTTAATAAAAAAAATACAAAAACAAAAAGAAAAGGAAAAAACTGAAAAATAAATTAAAAAAAAGATACAAATACATACATGCATACATATGTAGGTGCTAAAATGAAAAATGCGCTTTCGCAAGGACAATATTTATTAAATACACAAATGAAAATTAACAACATCGAGTAAGAAAATAAGAACGACAATCATGGAAAAATAAGTATAAACATGACAATTTAAAACGCATTACACTGTGGCAATTAATTAAACTGTCACTGTGGGTCAGGCAGGCGCAAGCGTAAAATAAAATAAAAATTAAAACCAAAAACAAAAACAAAAACGGACGTGTATTTATGCAATTGCAACATTAAAAAGACACCAGTTTAATCTCGGTTTAATCAAAGCTTTAATGCGCTTCAATTGCACCGAACACTCGACTGTAAAGTCTTTTAATGCTATGGTGTGCATACAAAGTCTTCAAATTTCAAGACTGTAATGGAAAAAACTGACTGTAATAAAAATAAATGTTCCATACACAAACAAAAAGTGTGTTGGGTTTGCATGGCTGAAAGTGTGCTAAGGCAGCTTGAATGAATGTTGATCGCAGAGAAGCTACATAACAATTTTTAAAACGATTTGATAAAAACTAAAGAACGCCTTGTCGTATTGGGACCCACTGGCACAGTGTTCTAAAATCCAAAAAAGTTGAACGAAAATTCAAACTGGCATGGTTTATACGTTTTTGAGGTCGCTGTTAACGTATGTGTCTGATATCAAAATTTCCAAAAAACAAAAACAAAAGCCCGGCTCCAAAATGGCGGCTTTGTTGTTTTCAAGTAGTTGAATCGAAATAAAGTTTAGTGTACAGCAGATTTTGAGGTCGCTCATTAGGAATATGATGTAAAGTATGCCGAAAAACAAAAGTGATTCAATCTCTTTGAAACACGGTCTTTGTCAAATTTTTGGGTAACGATGCTCAATTCACATTTTTAAAATTCAAAGTGGCTATTTCATCATCAGTAATATTTGTTGAGGTTTCAGAGTCTGAAATTAAATACAGAATTGGTAAATCTGAATGCAGTAAAGTAATCAGCAACCTTAAAAATCCCACAATAGAAAATATAGTTTCGATTAAATAAAAGTCATTTTGTTTTTGAGAAATTGCGTTAACAGATTCGTAAACAGCGACCGTAGAAACGTATGATCTATGTCTGTTTGTATTTTTGGCCACATTTTTTTGGTTTTGATCAAGAATATTTATGCTTGTGCAAAAACCAACGTCAATTTTCGAAATTAGACAAGCTTTATCGAATTTGGAACCACTGTAAGACGGCATAACAGACAGGCAGCCATGGCTATTTCAAGTCGACTCGACGAGTTGATCAAGAACATACGCAAGATACATACATACTTTTTGGGGTCTCTCCGCCTATTGTGTGTTACAAACCTTATAACAAAATTAATATATACTACTTACACTATTTGTGTAGTGTAGTTATATAAAGCAGAAGAGTAAAGCATGTGTGAATTTATTGAATTGTAAAAAGAACATATATCAGCGATTTTAATTGCAACAACAACAATAATGAATATACTTTATATATGTATTGTGTAGTTTGCGCGCAGGATTTATTTTTTTAATCCAATTAAGTCTTTTATCAAATGCCCTATAGCCGGAAGTGTCAATACTGCCAATGTTGTCTACACGCTGTTCAAAGTGAAATAAATTTATATAAATTGGCTCAAAAAACAAAAAAGAGATTAATTGCATTTTTTAATGTGACTATTTGATTGGAAGCTTTTGAAGCGGAGATTTTCTATAGAAATGTGCGAACAATATGCATTGGCATGCTTAATAGCTTATATTGTATATCAAAATATTGTACAGCGATGCGTGATAAGAGCTGCGTTCATTGTGATAATTGAGTCTGATAGGAGAGCATATAAAAAAAAGTTAATTTATTGTAAATTTATTCAAAAATTTTATTTCAAGTTGTAAAGAAACTCAACTAAAATAAAAATGTTCAAAAAAAAAATTAAGTAAATTTCTAAAAATAAAAATATTCTAAAACATTTACAATATTTTAAGTTTTTCGAACGCAAAGCCTTATAATACACAATAAGTTTATGCAACGATGCATTTAAATTGTAGCGAACGCAGTCCTATTTCAATAAATTCTTTACTGTGTACGCAGGAAATCAATGCACCGCACACCCCCCCCCCCCCGTTCTTCGTCCCCTTTCAAGTGTAGCTTCAGCTCTGTTTATTTTCACATAAGTTGAACAGCGGTTTAAATAAATAGCAGCAAAAATCTTATAGCAATTAATAGCAACCTAGCGACAGGTCATCAGTGAACAATAAAAAACGTAGCGAAACGAATTAAAAGGTAAAAACCAACAGGGAGCAATATATACATGAAGTCGTACATAAAAAAATGCTGCAGCCATTCATGCGGCATGCTTACTGCTGCTGCACATTCGGCTTAAATGCAAATTGGGCAATGTGGTGACATTGCAGTGAAACAGGCAGACAGACAGACATAGAAGTACAGATTCACTTAAATTTATTATTAGTGATGGGGACAAATTTGATATATTTCATTCAGCTTGTTAAAAATTACTGCAACTTCTGTTCATGCGAACTGAAATTACTGCGAAAATTACTGAAATTAACGAAAAGTAAAAAACCGCAGTTTCCAAAATTCACTGTTTTTTCTTTACACCTTAAACAACTTCCACAAATCACTTCTACTTATTTGTTAAAAATCACTACAGATTCTATGTGAAAAAATTCACGTCAAATCACTGTTATTTGTGTAAATACGTACGCTAGAAACGAATATTTTTCAAAATACACTATTTTTTCCACTTATAATAAGCAACTACCACAAACCACTTCTCTCTGTTAAAAATCACTTTTCTCTCTGTTAATGAACATCTTCCAAAAATGACGTAAACGCATTGCCATGTTTGTATACGCGAACAATGAAAAGAAACTTAACAGCAATCACTTCTCTTCTGTTAAAAATAAGCAACTTCATACAAATCACTTCTCTCTGCTAAACTTACTAGTATTACTGTTAAAAATCACTATTGTCACTCTTAATAAAAACAGTTTCAAACTGTTATTTTCCCATAACAGAAAAAAAAGGTAACAGTGAAATGGTATATCGCACATCACTAACTGTTACATTCAAACAAACTAACCAAGCAACCAACGAAACGACCATGCCAATGCAGCGCATTCAGGACATACAGGACAGTATGGTGAATCACAGTCAGCCTCTGACAACTCTTGTGTACAATGTGCAACTTCAGCACTGCTGCTACTGATGATGATGATGATGATGACACACCTTTATATTCGTATTCACTTTTGACCTCGTTGCGCCAGCTGTCGTTGTTTATATTTGTGTTAAGCAATTAAGAAATCATTGTAAAGTGCTGCAAGAACAATGCATAAAGTGTAGAAGAGTTAAGATAAAAAAATGTGCAGGTATTGAATTGAATAATCCTTTTGTAGAAAAGTGCACTGCGTGCAATACGACATGTTTTACACAATTTATTGTATATGCATAAATATATAATTTTTTTAAGTGAATAAACCACGCAAATGCCAAATTTTAAGGCGTTGCATTGGGCTGGGTGTGTAGAGCTGACTAAATACGACAATATATGAAAACAACAATAGCATATAGTATTACAACAATACCAATTAGCGCTATGCCACGCGTGCAACACGTAAATGGCGATTGCGAAAAATCAAAATGGCGGAAAATAATAAAAGAAAAATGGCGGCAAGCGAAAGTCAAACCCAGATGAAAATATAGTCAAAATAATATTTTCGCCTTCAACGTAATCTTGTTTTCACATGTCACTGCAGTTTGTTGCTATAAATTTTGCGCGTCGCTGGCTGGCTGGTGGTAAATGAGTTTAAGATGCCAATTGCAACAAATGAGACGACACACACGACGTCGTTGCTTTTTCACGTCAGTTGCAGTGTGGAAAATCGAAAATTTTCTTCTTGTTTGCAGTTAATTATTAACTGCATACAAAAAGCAGTGACCTTGCGTGCGTGTATGTGCATTGACCATTATACTACGTGTTCCGAAAATCTTAATTTTTCAGCTCTACCCAAGAACCCATATGCAGGTTGCCTGCCTGCCTGCCTCTTTTAAGGTGCAACGCCATTATTGGCGTCATAATTGGCGTGCTGCGCCTTAAATCGAGATTTATGGCGCACCCAAAAAATATACGAACAAGAGCCCTTGCTGCTGCTGCTCCTGCTTCTGCTTGACTTGACCGCTATTTTGTGCTGGTGCCACTTTAAGTCACTGCTGGTTTTTCGTGCTTTTCTTCTTTTGCATTTTCTGATTGGATTTTACTTTTCCTTTGTTACATACATGTATTCCAGGCATGTTGCAAGGTTGCAATTTTCTTTTACAACGTAATTGGCTTGTTGTACTTTGATGTACTCTATGCTGAGAGCGCTCATTGAATGCTTATTAGTTTATTTTTTCTTTTGTTTTTCTTTGCATATATTAACATAAATTTCTTTTTTTTATAATATTGCGCAAACGCAGCGTGTGACGTGTTGCTTTGACATATTATTTATTAAATATGTTAATTTTTTAACTATATTTTTTTTTGTCACACTTCTGAATGAATAATAATTTTGTTTATATTTAATATTAAATATACAACAAAAATACTTAAGCCCCGTTTAGACACTAAATGACGAGAAATCGAACGTCAGCTGATTGAGATTATTACTGCTGTACTTATTTAAGAAATTCTACTATAATATAAAGCTCTGGTCAAGGTTCAAATCAGAAATCGACTTCAGAAGGTACAAAAAAGTGTGAATTTTGTGTTGCGTAGCTCACCGATGGAAGCACTAAATACAATTATACTTTTAAAAGGAAAAGAAATTGCCAAGAAGCTCCATAAGTATATACAGAAACGGGGATGGAATCCTTTTTCAGGCATGCACGCATATTTCCTAACGAGATGACGCTGTGTTATAATAAACATCTCGTCAGGGAACAATGAAATCAACAGAAAATGCATAGCAGACGGGCTTGCGAGACAGGATATCATTGTCCAGATTCCTTCCAGTAAGGACTTGGTTGGGATGCCTATGTCAACATGTAAGTTGCTCATCAAAGACGAATCAATCAGCTCCGCAAATGCCCGCTGGTCCAGTATAGCAACATGTGATATCTCAAAACAAACTGCGCCAGGATTCGACAAAAGAAGAACCCGCTGAACTTTGAGTTTAACCGGAACCGATATGTCGACACTAATAGGTGGCATACTACCAGGCTAGGAGTCAATCTAAACAGCATGGATGGAGGAGAGCGTTCAGAACCTGCTGTCAAGTGTAGAAAGAGATGCATGCATATGGAGGAGTACTTTCAAAATGATTCTTTATAAATCTCCAAAACTGATGTCATTAACAGAAATTCTTTAATTAATCATTCCAATGGCTGCAGAAAGAGTAGTTTCCCTCTCAGATAAGAAATTTGTAGTATTACAATGGGCCTAAGTGATGGTGGTTTTTATTGCAACCGACCACTCAACCTAACCGAACGATGTGGTGTCTTTATTAATGAGAGAATGTATAAACTTCGTAGACTAAACTAGACGTTGAAGTTATTAAACCCAACACAAAACTTATTTTGCCATGGGAAAATTGAAAACTAATCTATTGAATCTAATTCATAAAATGGAATCCCGGCCTAATGTCTTTAAACATAAATCCATATTTTCATACACACTATCATGACATTTTGCTACAAATTATCAGGCTTTATAAAAATTTTACGAGTATTCGAATAAGTACCTACTTTTTCTAAGCATTATCATCTGCGGCTGCACACTCGAAACTCATGCTATTAGAAGTAAAAGCATTGACCTAATTGTATTGTATATATATGTAGCTATTACTATCATTCATGCTGCCGCAGCCTTTCAGGTTTTTTGCCTGCAACAATATGCTGCAAACTTTACTTTTTACAGATGCAAAAATATTGCATACATTTTTAATTTTTTAAGTAATCCAAGCCACAAGTTTTTATATAAATTGACATAGAATAAAAGTATCTATAGACTCGGTTACTTTTTTTTTTTGCTGAACTGATTTGCATGCAGCATGTAACATCTACAATAAGCAGTAACGAAAAGTATCTACAAAATGTATCTAGTAGCGGACAGCACAGTATTAATTTTGTTGTTGTTGTTGCTGTACGAGTAAACTTCGCTGTTGCGCATACGTCGACTGCAACCGAAGCAGCGACGCTGCAGTCGACTGCAACGCGGTTTCCATGGACATTGTCGGCGACAGCGACGGTGACGGCGTCGATAGCAATGGTGGCGATTCAACTTCATTGTCGTCTTTCGTCCTTTTAGTAGGTACTTTTGGCTGACTTAGTTTATAAGTTTAAGATTGCGAAAATTTTCTCTTTTCATGCTGTTCTTTTGTTTGCTCACCGCAGGCAATGCGCTCAATTGCAAATGCATTGTTGCTCAGTTGAATTGAATTGAGTCGAGAGTCGAGTCAAGAGTGAAGTTGTTTTGGCCAAAGGAGCGCGTGTCGATGAAGTCCTTTTGAGGTGTAGTTGCCGAAGACTTGGCGTTTGTTCAGATGCGCACTCGCATAGTTTGACTTTGAAATAGCGAGTGAGTGAGTGAGTGAATGAATGTGAGATATATATCGAACGTGTGCGTGATATGAGGTGCCATTGTGGTTTTATATAGCGTGTTTCAAAAAGGTTTCATTTTGATTTGAAAAAAAAAAATGTATGTATGTATAAATGTATATTTCTGAGCATTTTTATTGCGAATTCCAGAAAGCCTATATATAAGTTTTATGCGAATTTTTGGAAAATTCAGAGATCTAGTTGGGCGAATTGGTTCTTGACATGGCTGTGCCACAATAAATTCAATAATTCAAACTGTCAAAAAACCGAGGCTGCTTCTCATTTAAAGAAGAAAGCTATGAATACATAAAATACATTATTCCTGGTAATATGTTTCAGGAAGTTCTTGAGTACTAGTTTTAATGCTTTTATGCAAAACATAGGCAAAGAAACATTATACTTCCCTGTTAAACGGTCGGTGTCTCGAGTCACCAATGCACTAGCGACTCGCTAACTACTGGTCGTTAGTTCTTAGCTAGCGAAAAAGCACCACATAAAAATAGTAAAAACAAAGTCTAGCGATTTACCTAACTACTGGTCGTTAGTTCTTAGCTAGCGAAAAGCCTTCCAGCACGTACCACCTACAGCAGTAATAACGTAGGTCACCGTGATGTGTCGAACCGCCTAAAATAGTTTCCGCCAATACGCAAGTGAAAGCAGTTCGAAAAAAAAAATGTTTTGTTTGTTTTTGCGGCGACAGTCAATGAGAAAGCAGTTGTTTATGATTCGTCAACTCGGCTGTTAGTCGAAGTAGCTTAAATGGTGAGACTTAGCGCCCAGCGCTGTTGGCCAGGCTCGAATGCCATGCTTACACCCTTTCCCTAGCGAAGAGCTAACTCCTTAGTCCTAGTGAATGACTAAACCCTTTTCCATAGCGTATTGTAAAAGAAAGCTAATGCTATGTCATACCGCGTGGTTCCTGCCAGTGACATGCCTATATTAAATTCGTTAGGTAAATGCATGCACGATGGTTAGGCCGAGAGTTAATACTCACTACCGGTATTGGAGGAATTCACTAATGCCGAACAACTGGTCTACGATACATATATGATAGCTTCAATTAATACAAAATTAAAGCTCATTCTAAAACACCCATTATAATAGACATGTATACTTATGCACGCTTGTCCGTGTTTTGGCAAACTATTGCTTTGACGTCGCCATTGTTATAGTCCTCCTCATCATCATCATCATCATCGTTGTCGTTGCTTCTAGCGATGGTATAACAATTTTGCCTTCATTCTTTTGTTATCGACTTTGCTGTTTGCTTGATTTCACATACTAGGTACACACACACACACACACATACACACACACACACACATGCACACACACATAACCAAGTCAAACAACAAGTTTCGTTAGTTTTTGCTGCATTTACCAAACCCCACCAATATCCTTTTTTGCCTGTTTTCCTCTCTACTTTATATTTTTTTTTTTGCAGGATGTGCAGTTGTGCATTTCGCTTTTCGCCTGCAGCTGATTTCGTTTTCCGCCAAAGCGCGTTTAAGTGTTTGATAGTTGATTTTTAAGCGTTTTTGTCATACGCGCTTTTGTGTGTTCAGCCATAAAGCTTGCATTTTAAGTGAATTTTGAATTGAATTCGAACGGCATAGTTTATGCACGTATGCATTCTCTTTCAGCATTTGTCGTTTTATGCAAAGTTTTCTTAACGGATATAAAATTGATAGTTTGCTGATTATATACTCGTAGTTGGTGTGCTCATATGCATGGTTATTTGATTGGAGTTTTGAATCTTGGCGTATTTTTGATTGTGGCGTCGAAAAATTTCATGTTTCTATGTGGGGTTTAGCTTAGTTTTATGCTTGTCATAGCGTTTTAAAAATGAATTGTGTCCGTTTCATCTAAGATTGTAGTTGCATAAACATTTAATAATTTCGACTCCATGATTCTAATTTATTTCGATTGTTCACTATATTTATATACATATCTGAGAAGTTTTCTAGCAAATTCAAGGTCGACAATTACAGAAACTATAAAACTTTTCCCACAATTTTTGGAGCTTGTTTGAAAAGATGCTTCTGAAGGCTGAGCTTCTGGAGAATGGCTTGAATGATATTATGTGCAGAATTATTTGAGGATATCTCCATTGGATAAAATTCTTAAGGCACAGCGCTGAATGTTTTGTTGTTGAAAGTGTGGTTCTGTCAAAATTAAAATGGAAAAAGAGATAATTTGATCTCAAAGATGAGCAAGTAATATCTTATAAACATAGGCTTTTATGGTGATGCAGTTAAAATGAAAGAAGAAGTTAACGGTAAATTTCTTTACATACGAAGATCCGCTTTGAAATAATATAATCCTATAACAAATGAGGATTGATGTTGATGGCACTTGTCCCTCACATAGGGCTTGGGTTATCATTCTTAAGTTTAGCTTATTTCCGTAGTGTCGAAAATTCGCAAATTTTAAGCTATATTTTGACAGCTGGTTAACATTTGTATCGTTTTTCGATGGCTTGTTAATATCGTTAACTGATTTGCTTCGTGGAATGATGACTCAATTGTTAACTTAAGAAATTTTACTATCAAAATAAACATATTCCCATTTATCGCTTCGATTCGATATCGATAAAACTTTGCATTAGTTCACAACCATCTCTAATATAAATAAAAACATCGCACAAAATATTTACAATCTCTCTGGCAGTAAATTCTCACTACCATAAAACGTAAGACCTAATTTCTCCGGAGAACTCTACCGCACACCAGTGCCAACATATTGCATACTTCTGATACTAATTGTTAGAATTTTTGCGTGTAAGAAACATTAGCAGTAGACGCCTACATGGAAGCTATAAAAAGCAAGCAAAACTCTTACGCCTACTAACAACTTATGGTCAACACTAACACAGACGCATATATAAACACACCGACAAACACACGCACACCTGTAACCCATACAGCTCATACATATGCAAAAACATGTCCTAGAAAACCGCGTCGCGCGAGAGTAAGAGAATGAGTTGCAAAGAAATGAGTAAGGAATTTCACTTTTTGTTACGTTTGTAAAAGAAAGCAAAAAAAAAAAAGAGAAAATGAAAGTGTTTGCATGTTTATAGAGTAAATCCAAGTGACGCTGTGGGTGGAGAGGGTATTGTGGTCACAACATTAGGGTAATACTAAAAGTTTTTGGACTAGAATTGTAGAGGATTGCAAATACGAAGGCCGAAACTTGTATGAAAAATATATTTTTAAGTAAAGCGCTGTTCAGACGGTCACATATATTTGACAAACTTATCGTAATGCATGGAAAATGGTTTCAAAAATATACAAACTTTTAACGTAGAGTAAGAGCAAGCTCAACGCAAATTATTAAACTTACCTAATACCTGCCACCGTGTGAATCTGCCTTGAAGCCATGGTCAGACGGTCATATAAATTTGACAAATTTAATAATGCATTGAAAATAGTTGTAAATATTGACAATTTTTAACTAAAAGTGAGTGCAAACTTGATCAAATTTATTACAAATTCAGATTTTTGACAAATATCTAACATCGTCTGAACACTAATACAAAGTGAGCGATAAAGATAAATTGTGCTGTATTTTTGAGGGCAATCATCACCTACCGCTTACCATATAAGTTAGCAAGAAGCAACAACAAAGCACTGTATTCTAGTATAAAAACTCCTAACTTCATTTTCTTAAGGTTTTCTATTAAATTACCCAAGAGAACTTTCAACGTTACCCCCTCACTCTAAAATAGTAAACACAAAACCGGCCCAGAACACGGAGTGACCGAAAAAGTTTACTATTTAAAGCACACAAAAAAAAAAAAAAAAAAAACACCTAAAAACGAAACGTATAAGAAATATCACAAAATATTCAAATTTTTATCGATTTTGTTTCTTGGCAAACATTCACGTGTAAAATTACACTTAAACTTTATACAGGTAAGAAAAAAACATATTTAAATAAATTTTAGCGCATAATTGCAGCTTGGTACCACCAAGTGTTCGTATATTAAGTACAACACGCACACTTACCTTGAAGACCTTGAACGATGAGACTACATAGAAACCACCATCCTCCAGTTCATCCAAATGATATTTACGATCACCATCCATGGAGAAGACATAACGTGCGCCACGTGGCAGATCCATTTTCGGCGAAATCTTATCGAATAGATTGTCCAACGAGGTAATATCACGCCCAGGGCGATAGCGCAGCTCAACGCCCGGAAAGAATGGATCACCATTGCGATAGAAGACAACGCGACGTGCTTTCCAATAGGATAAATTCGAATAACGGCTTGCTGCAGCGCTTGAGATTTCCGGACGCGATTTGGAACGTACGAGCGGTACAACAGGCGGTTGTTCTGAATTTTCGCTCATATTATCCAAATAATTAGGGCTCAATGCACGACTCTGGCGGCCGCTGGTGCGCTCCAAAGCAGCAACAGCACCACCACCAGCAGCTGAAGCTGAAGCTGAATTTCCACCGCCGGCACGTTGTTGCCAATAGTCGGGTAATGTTGAAATTGCAGCAGAGGCAGAAGTGGAGCCAATAGCACCACGTGTATTAGCACCAAAACCACCGAAACCACCACTGCCACTACCACCGATAATAACTGCACCGCCACCATTCAAATCGGCAGCATCGCCATAATCATCATCATACTCATTATCTGATGCCTGATGCTGTTGATGATGATGATAATTATTGCCGGGAGGACTCTTGACAGGACTGCTGCGATTACTATCGTTATTGTTATTATTGTGATTATTATGATGATGATTATTAATTAGATTATTATGTTTGCCATTTATTTGATTATCATCGAATTGGGTCGTCGTAGTCGTCGGCGTCGGTGAAACGTTTCCTTCGAGCTGTGCGTTCGTACTAATTTGTGGCGTTCCATTGCCGCCATCCATGGACTCATTATTATTAGTAGCAGCTGCGCCGCCACTGCCACTGCCGCTGCCACCGCCACCGCCAACGCCTGTGCCTGCGCCACCGTTAGCGTCAGCTTCGTGCTCAGACATCCTTTTTGCACAAACAACTTCGGCTGCGACTTCGTGATTTTCACTTTCAACTTGATTATGGACTGCGGCGCTACCGTTTGCTGCTACTGCTGCTTTAAATCACTGCTTGCGCTGCTGCATGCGTCGTTAGGTTTGTTGTGGTCAAACTAATGCTCATGTGTCGGTATGGTGACTGCTGCTGCGCTGTTTGCGTCTGCGTCCACGTACTGCACTGCAAACGTTTGCTTCACATTGACCAATTGGAATTTTTGCACGAAGTATTTAGTTATTTCTGCAATACTTTTGGCTTTGTATCTTTTTTTGTTGTTTCTTTTTGGGCAATTGCAAAAAGTATCTTTTTATCTATTTTTTTTTTTTGTATCTATGTATCTACTGCACTGTAAATTCAAGTAGAAATCGCGTGCAGTAGTATAAAAGTATTTGCACTTCAATATTGTGCTATGTTGTTGTATCTCTTCACGTTTTAGTGTTGTAGTACTTCGCTGTAGCACTTCTATGCCGCACGCTGTTGGTATTTCAAATATGCCGCTGCTGCAAGTGTAGAATTTGTTGGCAATTCTTTATTTTTTATTTTATTTTTTATTTTTTGCTCTATTTTGCAGATGAATGAAAGATAGCACTGCCTTTACTTTTGCTGCCTTACTTTGCAATTGTGTGCCTCACACTTTTTTTTGTTAGATGCCACTTCACGCTTTATATTTTTTTTTTTTTGCTATTATTATGCAAATTATTATTGCAACACGTTGCACTACTTGGCTTTATTATACTACTCGTACTGCTTGTTGTAGTTGAGTAGTTTTTCTATTTATTTGCAAATATTTTCCTTACTTTGCACTTGTGTTTTTATGCATTTTGTTTTTTCATTTTTTGCGCGCCAATTGGGTTAATGACACTTGAGTGCCATACTTAGTTATATTGCATTAGTTTTAAACTCTCGCATACACATGTTGTATTAAATAAAGTTGTTTTTGACATTTACTAATTAGCTGCAATCGATCATTGTCATAATTATTTATTTTATTATTTTTTATTATATTTTGCAAAAATAACTAATTCTTCTTAAAGTGTTGTGTTATCTTCTGCTTCTTGTTTGTCGTCCTGCTTGTCAGTACAGTACGTTCACTGCACTCTAAAATTCCGTCTGGCAACTTTGCCGGTCAAAGTGTTTTTGAATTGTGTTTCATGTGCTTGTCCAGTGCAAAGTCAGTCAGTCAAGTTGCTAAAGTTGGTGAAGTCTCAAAGCAAGTCATTCCGATATTCCACACTATATACATACTACTCGTACTTACTCAGTTAAAATTGTCGGTGGCGACTTCGTCGTCGTCGTCGTCTTCTTTGTCGTTCATGTTGTCGTGTTTATTGTTGTTGTTGCGCGCATTGAGTTTCACTCTGAGACGTCACTCGGGGACGACGCTTGTTCATAGACTTCCGTCCCCGTACTTTCAAAAGCCGCCAGCTATAATTGTTGCCTTAACCATATTATAGCATGTATATAGTAAGTAGTAGAACAGCTACACCGGTAGACGACCATCGTGCTTTTCACTAAAACGTTTTGCTTTATTTTTAGCGCTTTCTCATTGCATTAATCGCCCACATTTAGCCCAATATGTATGGCCAAAACGTGCACTGAAAGAACTCACTTAGATACTTATTTAATTTTTGATGCTCATAATTATGTTTATAATTAAGAAATTAGCATAATTAGGGTTTTCACACCAAGTTGATAAAAAAATAAAAAATTTTAGGTGTAATCATAGATTCTACGTTCGTGAAGTTTTAATTCAATTTTAGTAGAAATTTGTTCAGAGATCACTTATATTGCTTTGAAAATTATGTAAAAACTTAACAAAAGTTAACTATAAGTAACAGTTAAATTTGGTCATTCGAGCCGGATCACTATTGGTAACTACTCAGCAACTAAGGCAACTAAGCAAAACAAATTGGAGTAGTCTTTCATTCACTTACAGTTGAACATTGCTTGGATCGTCCGTCTCTTTTTCACTTTAGCTGCCGATCCGTTTGCACGCTACGAGCAATAAATCCTTTTTGTATCTATCTATCTATCTTGCATGTAAATGTGAAACTGCGTCCTTTATACATACTAGAGCACAAACCATACATATTTTTTAAATATAAAAAAGATCAAGAGCGGAGAGAGACATGCGAAAGAGTATAATCAAGCATATCGCTCGTCTACTCTTATTTGTTCTCATTACAATCGATCAATTGGTTTTTGATATAAGCACACTGTGCTTGCTTTGGTTTGGTCAAACGAAAATATAAGAAAACAAAAATATGAAAGTCTATAAATGCCATGTTTTTCATTTCGAATGCATTTTTGCAAGTCTTTAGTTAGAGTGCCCACTTTTTCGTTGAAAGGTTCTTGGATGATCACTTGGTTTCAGCTGAACTCTAAAGCTTGTATTAGGCTGGTTTCAGCGTAGCACAGAGTCACTCATATCTAAATATGCATCTAACCTCCAGTGTATTGAAATCACTACTGGGAAGCCATTTTGTTTTGTCACATGTGCTCTCCATTTTTGATGTGCTTTCAACTGAAAGACATCCATGGTGTTGTACTACCATTTCCCATTCAATTTAAATAATTACTTTCAGTGTAATGCTGAACTCCTTCCAAAGCCAAGCCACTTTCATTTGCCGCAAAGGAAGTCGCAGTTTTTTGCTTATCGTGCTTTTCTATATTGTGTATTTGTTTCTTGCAGTGAGCAGCGCGCCTGCCGACTTCTCATGAACTACTATACTTGTACTGCTTATGCCCAACTTGCATGCAAGCCATATTTTTTTCTTCATTTTTTTTTTTTTTCACCATGCCAACTTGTCCAACTCCAAGTACTCAACAACTGGGTGCGCCATAGCCCCTGCTGCTGCTACTTAAATCCTACTAGATTCACTCGTTTTGCGGGGATTACCTTACAATTTCATCAAGTTTCTTTACACAAAAGAAAGGCAAAATATTTTTTTTCCAACACCAAAATAAAAAATTTTGTGTGTCACGCTGCTTTGTGGTCACTGTTTGTACACTGTACTGTGCTACAGCAACAGTTCGTGGTCGACGTATCGAAATATCGAAGTGTATATGTAGTGTGGGTTTTGGTTCTAGCTCACATTTCGTGCAATTAGGCCAAACGTTTGTGGAAATTTGTTTTTATTACTTTGCTATTACACGTGATTTGTATTAGAAAGCTTTATTTCTCCGGCTACAGTGAAGATTCTTAGATATAAGTTGTGCTTGGAGCGAGGAATGTGGTTTGTGTTAGTGGTAGCAAAGCATGTGATATGGTTCTTCATATTTGCACAATGGTAAATTTCTATATACCCCATATATTAGTATATGTACGAGAGGTCCGACAAAAATTCGGTGATTTGCTGGTATTTTTTACGTTTCCAAAAAAATCTTAAAGTAGTAAAGGCTTCTCAGCTGTTTTACGACATTAAATTTTTTTACTTCAGGCAAATCGATCACCAGGGAGACGAGAAATCCTCATTAATACTGAAGACTTTTCCCATAACTTTTTTTCCAGTTCCTCAGCAGGCATTTCTTCTGTCAATCATGGAGCTTCGTCCACTTTAGATTTCATCTGTGCCTCATTTCTCTCTTTGATCGATTTTGTCCGACCAAGGCTCGTTCACAACCGAAAATTATCTAGTCTAGAATCTTCGTAACAACTTGAATACAGTTTTAGAGATTGTGTACTTGTTTCACTGGCTTGAGTTGACGTCGTAAGCCGTAAAGCATCACAAAGCTACTTTCATGCTGTGTTGGTGTTAGCCTTCTTCCGAGCTTTCATTAGTAATTTTAGATTTTCTCGTCTCCATATCGATCGATCTTCCTGAAGTAAAAAAATGTTACATCGTAAAACAACTATAAAGCGAATACCAGCAACTCTGTTAACTTTTGTTAGAACCTCAGTATACAATAGCTCATTTTATAACCTTTTGTTCTTACACTTATTTACTCTTAATTACGCCAAGGCGTGCGAGAAATTTTTTGCTACCTTGATTGCTCTTGCTTTTTGGTTTTTGCTTTGTGTTTTTAGTATTGGGAATTTGGTTTGTGGCATTTTGAAGTTCTTGCACATTTATTAATCACTGTTCTTTACTTAATTACAGACAGGCATGTCATGCCACAGTGAAACAAAAACTTGCCACAGCCTACGCGAAATACATTAAAAATATAATATATGTATATATATATATATATATTTTTTAGATGGATGTGCGTCGCATTTAATATACATTTTAATAGACATCCGGTGAGTGTTGCGAATTGTATTTACTTTATTCTAATTAAATGTAAGTTTAAGTGGTATTTATTTTGGTTTTAACAGACGTCTGTGGTTAATGCATTTCTTTTTAATTAATGATGTACTTAGAATGTTTTCAAAAGAAGTCACAAAGAAGTAATTTGTAAGGTCATAATGTGTAAATTTGCATTTGAACTTGGTTCACTTCTTATTATATACCTACAGACACGTGTTAAAATGTGAGTGGCAAAATACATTCGGCTTATGTAAACATCAGGAGTTTGTGGTGATGATAATACTAATTAGGGTATGGTATCGATACTCTTTTCATAAAACACACGTAATTCGTTCGGGGTGAATGGCAACATTATTCGAAAATGTTGTTAGTGTACAGAATTTTGACTCATGGGAAAATCTACTTGTCAGTCTCGACAACCACCGAGAATGTGAAGCATATTGGCTGGTGGAAAGTTATTATAAGGCATTTTAATATATTAGTAACGTTGTTTAGAGAGTGTTCATAAAAAAGAGAGACCATATCCGATGCTTTTTCTGTGTCTTCACTGGGGAAAGTTTTTTACGGTGGCTGAAATCAAACCCACCGCATAAACTCTTTATTAAGGGATGTTGCCTTCTCACAGTTTACTTACCTCGGAACGGATGTTCAAGAGAAACAATGGGTTTATATGACTAACAGACTTTTATGAGCTACCAAGTGACTTGCAATCAATACCCAACCTCTTTATCGATGCTTCAAATTCAAATTTCAGGTTAAAGTTGCGAAATACAAACAATTAGGCAACCATCTTACATTTTGTAAACTTCGCTTAATACTATTGAACATAACCCAACTGGTTTGAATATAAGTGTCTATATAAACTATTGATAGGATAGAACATCTGGCCTGATCCGGTTTTCATTTCGGCCCATTGAGCGTTTGAAATTCACTAGACAAGAACCAAGTGAATTCGAATCGCGAAAGAGAAAACCAACCGAACCACTAACGCAATTCATTTTCGTAAAATCATTCTAAAATTGAAAGCCGGAAAAATCATAATTTCCATCGAACTTTACAAAGCAAAATATATAATTTATATTAAATAGTTATACGCGGCTTTGTCCGGTGTCGAATATTGTAATTACAAATTTTCTATATACAAATCGAGTTCGTAATCGTTTGAATGAGACCAGACAAGCACTTGCCTCATTTATTATTTGTTGTGGAGATTAAACAAACTGAGTTTGTAGCCTTTCACCCCTGTAATCTTTCACCCTCGTTTACCACTTGGCTTAGAATTTTCAAAAATCGTCAAAACACAGGTTTATACAAATTGACTTTAAAAACAAACGGAAGGAAAAAAATTTGATCCATATAAGAAGTGGTATTTCCCAGAAGTCACACTTTCACCATAGGTTATGCCGGCTAACCGCTTGATAGAGGTCACACATAGACCATTATGATTCTTAGTGAGACTATCACCATAATAGGAAACTACTTTGCTTAAAGCAGCTCTCTAGCATTAATGGTTTCAGCTGTGAATTGTGGATGAATCAGTCAGGACAAGGATTCTTATGTATCTAAGTAAAGACAAAAGCATAAGATACTTATAAATAATAATTTTCCAGGTAATATAAGTAATAATTTGCTATGCATATGAAGCAACTTAAAAGCTTGCATCATACACGTAAACATACATACGGTACTGCACAAGCAACATCTGCTTTGAAGTCTTGACGCATAAACAATCAGTATCAGTAAGCTGATTTACCATCATCAACAGCAGCTTCAATTTTGAGTGTTGAGTTGCTGCACAGAGGTACGAGTAATAACGCTTTTTAATGCCTGACAAGAGCTGGTCTACCAAAGTCTTCAACAAGACACAAATGCACACACACACACACACACACACACACTCCTACATACACACTATAATGCTAAACAAACAAGCGCAGTGAGCTTTAGTGTATCTTGCAGGCAGCAAATATGTGCAGCGTATTCCCAAAATTGAAAGCACTAAGCGCGCATGCATCTATGCATGGTTTGTATTTGTATGTAATAGCAGGTGCAATTTGCGGCCCACAGTGCATACTCAGCTTTAGTAGAGAGTGTGAGGCTACTTAAAGCATACACACAGCACACACATGCACACTGGTACCAGTACACCGAAGAAAAATGTAGCAGAGGAAACGTTGCTACTAGCGCCGCTCTTGCTGCTTACCTGAAATTTCAACTAATGCACTCACGTGCAGCGCACAGCGCACAGCACACAAATACAGTTAGCAATGCACGCGCATATATGCGCTCACC
This sequence comes from Leucophenga montana, assembly GCA_035044765.1. Lineage (NCBI taxonomy): Eukaryota > Metazoa > Arthropoda > Insecta > Diptera > Drosophilidae > Leucophenga > Leucophenga montana. The sequence goes on along the minus strand of JAWNNQ010001640.1, from coordinate 1,385,867 downwards.
ACATACATATGCACATAAGCTTTGTGGATGCACACACATTATTAACGCCGCTGCGCTGCTTCGCTGTCATTTTGTTTCAAAAGTCCAATGGCCGCTGAGCGCACAGCGTTTTCTATTGCATACTTTTCTGCGCCAAGCTTATGAAGTGAAAAGAAACAAAAGAGCGTCATATTTACAAGGTCAAGTGTAAAAGTTCCGCAACTTTTTATAGCAAAACTATTTATGGCTGGCTAGAGTAGTAACCGTAGCAAATCGTTATGAAATCATCAGATCAGCAAGAATGATATTTAAGAAAGACAGGGAAAGAGGGGCAGCATCAGACTCAGACGTAGTAGCTAACAATAACAAAAGTTGCAAGTGTGTTTCGAATTCTCTCACTATTTTCCAGTAAACTATATAAAGAAATTAAGTGCTGGGTACTTCAGACGACTTTGTTATATTAGCAACAAGGCATATATTTCTTTCTCTGTGTTTACTTATAGCAGTTAAAATACATAAAGTGAGCGCGTGTTACTTATTTAAGTGGCTTATGTATGCATAAAGGCATCGTAGACATAATGCAGTTCATAGTTGAAACGTATCTGTATTTTTAGAAAGAAGTTTGCTTTAATATTTTTTTACGCTATGTTACTAACGCATTTGATAGCTACATTAGTGAATAGTTTTCCATATATGACATATGTAATATTGAAGATGTTTACTCAATTCAATTAAATTAAATTTGTGGCAGAACATTTTTGTTTAAAACTTCTGTATCAAATCTTCAATATAAAAGTAGCTAGTCTGTATGACGCTTTAGTTGGCTAAATAGTTTTACGAACTGATGAAGCATGAGTGACGGTTTCTCCATACTTCCATGAACTTATACTCATATACTGCATACACGTTTAGCGAAAACAGACCACAAAAATCGTACGTTCAAAGAGAAAGTCGGACTACTGCAAGGAGTTATCAACATCAACGTCATCCACAAAAGTATTGTTGTATAGCAGCAACAATGTCGATGGGGTGATGATGAGGTTGACGCTGAGGCATTTTTAATGTGACCATTAAACAATGGCAACGAGGACAACACAACAAAAGGCGAACTGCATTGGAAACTCAGCCGCAGACCGAATCGCAGACTTATTTCGTTCGCAGCCTTAGCACTCCATTCCAAGTCGAAGTGTAGCCAAGCATACAATGAATGACAGCGTCAAGTAATTCAGTGGTATGGTCTGCTTGAGTGTCTTCACATAAAGTGTGTTAAAAAAGTGGCATGACAAAATATAAAATAGTAAATAACACAGTTTTTATAGGAAATTATTATACAAAATTGTACGCCGAAGTGTTTGGGAAGCATGTTTATTTTAGTGCAACATGTTTTCGCATTGGTGGTCTGTCTATCAGTCTCGTGCTTTACATTTTTTTTTTTGTGCAAATCGTTATGCTGGTTCTCTCAGTTCTTCAAAACCTTTAATTTACAATACTCGTAGGGAATGGGCTTGCAGGTTGCTTTTTCGATCGTAACTCGCCACAGAATCATCGTTTTGTAGATATATAACATTGAGCCATCATTTAAAATCGGCATTGGAATCACGATATTTATATGTATAGACACTGAAGCGCATGAACATCACTCTATCATGAAAACTGGTTTATGAGCGTAAACAAGCAACAACAAAGTTGCCAACATGCAGTTTGACACCATTTTGAAATATAAATGAGCATGTGAGCGTACACAAGCAAGAAATAGAGAGAGAGAGAGAGAGAGAGAGAGAGAGAGAGAAGTGGCAACCTGCAATCCAACAAAGTTGCCAACATGCATTTTGACACCATTTTCAAATATAAATGAGCATATGAGCGTAAAGAAGCAAGATATAAAGAGAAAGATAGAGAGGTGGCAACCTGCAAGCCAACAAAGTTCCCAACATGCATTTTGACACCATTTTAAAATATAAATGAATAAAAAAACCAATTCATGATATGACTGCTAGTTTGTCAAGTGGTGACAACCTGCAAGCCTAAATTAAAATCTGTCCAGTTACATTAAGGATATACTCGTACATTAGTATAATGCCTCGTAATTTCTTCATTGTATGTGAGTGTATTTGCCTCTATAAAGCGTTCAACTCATTCGCGCCGCACCGCATGTCAGTTGCAACGCATGGTTTGCACACAAAGTATGAAGCCCATGACGCCACTAAAAGCAGCAGTCAGAAGCTGCATAAGAATGCTAGTAAAGGGTTTATTGTACAGAGTATAGCTGTAGCAGTTGCAGCACAGTCAATTCAATCCGATGCAGAAGAACGACCTCAGACCAACTCAAAGGGACGACATTGCAAGTCGTTGACAGAGTGCAACGCATACATGACGCAAACGCTGACGCTGTCGACGATGACGCCGATGCCGATGTAGCTCGCGTGACCACAAGCGGACAGGACATGGTCGGGCGTTGAGGCATATGAAACTATTGTGTTCACTATAAAAATAGGGAGAAAGAGAGAATGTGTGTGCTACAATGGCTGATGATGGCAGCATATGACATGTTCGACCATGGCTTTGGTGCATGGCTGACTTGCGTTCCTTGGCGCCTGCCAAAGACGATGTGTAGCCTGTGTGGCTATGTGCACAATTAATTTTTATACTTTTTTGAAATTTTTTCCTTTGAAGCGTAAATGAATTGGCATTGAATTCAATTGAAAGTTGAAGTTGTAGAAAAGTTTGCGTTTGTCATAACCTTTTATAATACACGTAGTAGTCCACACACACATTGTCTGAGTTCATGCGGTTTTTTTTTTTTAATTACACTTTATATTGCTCTTGAAGTTGGTTTCAATGGTTTCAAGTTTATGATTAATTATGATTCTGTGCTTAGGAATCAGGTAGTATATACGTGTATATGCGTTTTATGACTATGAATACTGGAAGCTCAGTGAAATTATTAATTGTTATTTGCACTGAATAGAGAATTGTTAAAATTGAATGCTCGAATGAATAATGTTGTAAGCTAGGTATAAGTACAGTGCTTAGACTAGCAGTTGATAAAGCGTTCTTAGGAATTATGACAGCAAGTAATAGTAAAATGTTTTAATGAATGAAGTTTAAGCGGTTTTGAAGCACATATTATGTTTTTTGTTAAATCTGATTCATAAAGTATAATGTGGAAATCATTTTTACGGACCTGTATGAAAAGTTTTTCAATAGGTTTGTCTGAAATTTGATTAGCTTATTGCTGTTCAATTATAGTCACCATTTTACAACATTTCCATTTACGTTCACTGCTTGACTGTGGAGCAGTTAAACCGTTTCAAATTTTGGTGAAAAATCATCGAGCAGCCTATAACGCTAACTAGGAATCAGTGTCAGAGCTAGAACGTCGGAGGGCCATCCTATCGGAAACGGGCCTGGCGACAGGAAATGATGTCTTTTGTACCCTAGCCCGGATATGGTTAAGTTAATTTATCTAGGATCTTCTCCGTCTCTTTAATTAAACGGAGAATAGCCTTAGATGAGGTGCTTCTGACCTTATCGGATGTAGTGAAGGGTCTATTCATTCTGAGCCTGGCCAAGGCCGGACAAACACAAAGCAGATATAAACTAGTGTCGTCACCAGTACTTTCGTTGCCCTCGATGCCCTTATGGCCAGGTACCCAACAAATCGTTACTTTGCAGTCGATTGACAGTTGTTGGAGGTTGTCGTAGCATTAAAGAACCAGCCTTGAGGAGAAATTTCAAGAGCTAAGTGCTTTAACAACCGCTTGGCTGTCTGAAAGGATGGTTATGTTGGCCACTTAGGACTTTTATCCAATAGATATCGGGCGCAGACCTCAATGGCGTGGAGCGCAGATTAAAAAACCGTGGGCCAGGCACCCATGGCAATAGAGGTCCTGGTGTTGGGTTCGTAGACAGTGAACCAGTTGAACGTAGATGGTCTAGTACCAGGGTTGCCCTCCACCCTGGCTGATCGACGGGAAAGAAGAACTGAGCAGCGTCTGCCGAAACGTAGTTCCGTGCTCAAACAATCTGAAACTTTGCAGATTTCGATGCTGGGGATGAGTTTAGAATACTAGAGTGACTCAGTTCACTTAGCGTCAGACTGTCTACAGTCTGAAGCCTCAGTGCATCTGTTGCTGCTGAGTATTGAAAAAAAACTGTGCAACGGAGAAATTTCATTGGTTACAGCTTTAGCATTTATGCGCTTCGAATGAAGTAAAAGAAGTTTCGAACATAATATATAGTGCAGCTTAAGCAAGTTTTGCTCTATTAGAGCATTTCTCATGCAAATCACGGCATACTGCACTGCAATCGTTTGCTGCCCATCAATTGAATTTTTGATTCATTTCACGCACTCAAAAGCTACTAGACTATAAACCTAATATCCTTGCACCAATGACCCAGCACATTAATCTTCTTTAGAAAAAATCACTTTCGAGACACTATGCTACACTCTTTTTTCGTGAATTTATGCAGCTACAGTTTCTCTCATTCCATGTGCAAATACAATTTGTTTTCTAAAAACTTTAAATTTCATACACGCTGGAAAAGCGCAAAGCGTTTCTAAGCGCTAAAATTCGACATGAACTATGCCACTTTGACTCGTTTTTTTTATTTGTTTTTTAACCATGTTACTCGTATCTTGGTCAATATATTCAGCAAAGCGAAAGGCCACATTGGCGAAATATATTTTCAACGCTATGGTGCAAAAAAACGAGAAAGAAAAAACTACAATTTCTGACTAACAGCAACCAATTTTTTTTTTTGGACGCCATTTTCAAATTGTAAAAAAAAAAAGGAAAAAATGGAAAAGTTTTCTCGCAAAGCTAAAGAAAAAAAAAAGAGCGTGGGAGGGTGTAAAATTAACGTTTCAACAACGTCCAAGCCAGTGAACACTACTAGCCAGAGGTCGACTTTATCGAAATCAGTCGCGGCCGAACTGAGTTGCCGGTTCCTGCCGCCGACTTTGATTAGTTTAGCTACAAAGTTTCTAAACTTCAAATGCGATGTTAGTGTAAAAAAAGAAGCAAAAAAAAAACCAAACAGTTTTTAATGCCTTTTCTCGCCACATACATTTCGCCGCTTCGTACCATTTTCGCGCGCGTTGGTTTTCCACGCTTTTCCTTATTTTTCATCTGTGCTCGTTAACTTGCCAACGCCTGACTCGACTTTGCGCTTTTAATATGATTGCATTTGTGACGATATGTCGCTGATGTGTCGGACTGAACTGCAAGGAGCAAATTCCGCGCAAGCCAACAGAGCAGCAGTGCTATACTATAGAAAAAGGAGCAAGTTGGTACAACAACATACTTTTGCACATAGGCGATAGGCAAGCGAGTAGTTAAGCAAACTCAAAGGCCACTTTAGCAGTTTGCAACACCCTTTGGGGCATCTGGTCAACTTTTGTTTGTTGTCATCGTCCTTGTCGTCCTTGTCTCGAATGCCACTTTAACTATTTTCATAGACGCCTTTCGGGCGCATTAGTTCCACTTGGTTGCTTGAGCGATGCTGACTGTCTTGCGTCGTACGCCTGCCTGTTTTTCTACAATACCATTCGGTTGCACTAACCAATTCACAAGCCTCCACTTTGCGGCAATTAATGTCCTTTTCTATGCTATGCAATGTGCCCTTATGTGTCTGTCTGTTTGTCTCTTCAATTATTTTAGCATTTTGTGCGCACATTTTTCTTTCTAATTTGCGTTTTTTTGTTTTGTTTTCGGCATAATCCTGAAAATGAAAAAATGAGTACAGCGTTTTATGTGAATTAAAAATTGCGCGCCTGTGTTTAACATTTTTCCTGGAACTTTTTTTTTTTGTGTATTAATTAAGTGGTTTTCTAATTACAAAATTGTTTTAAATTGATTTTTTTTCTCGTTTCTAATCCGCTTTTATGTTCAGCTAGTTTAGAAAATGCCAAATTTTTCGAATAGATATTTTTCTATTTGTTGATAATTTTATTAGTCATGCTCCGGCGCACTCGATTACTGACATTTCAATGTCGAGTATAATGTTTCAAATTTAATTTACATTAAGTGCGTCGGTAATTTGTTGTTAATTGCCTTTTTTTGTGTCAGCATTTTTGGTTGTTCTAATTGCAATTTATATTTTGCTAATTTTGAATGGACTCACAAATTGAGTGGCACTCCAAAAGTTGCCATAGAAAAAAGTGAAATAAATTAGTGCTTATTTCAAGCAGTTCAGTCGTTGAAGTCAGCTTCTCTTTATAATTAGTTTGAACTTTATTTTTTGTATAGATAGATTTTCGAAAGCGAATTGTATAAAATGTTTAACGTTCAAGACATGATTATAACAAATTTGATTTTTCATGTGACTAGTGGTGCAGCTTCTTGACTAAGTTGTGAGAGACAGTGACAATTATGTGTCTAGATTTTATTAGAAGGAACATGTGTACTTTCCATATCATGAATTCTAAATACTCACAAAGCATGTATGGCGATCGTTTTAAGACATTCCGAATAGACTTGTTTTTTTTTTTTTGAAAATTCCACGATTTCGTTATCGAAACTTATGACTAGAGTTTGTCGGGCAAAATTATCGTTAACGGCAGTTGCTAACGAATCTTTTTCGAATAACATTTCCCACGACTAGTCACTCACTTTTTGTCATACGAATTTTAGTTCTCTATAGTTCGATAAAGATATCTATAATGGTATAATTTCCAATAGTATTTTGTATATGGTTTTATGAAAAGGTTCTAAATAAATTATGTTCCGGTTTTCGAATCCGAATAAATAATACGGATCGTTCGTCCATAAGAAGCCACTATATTAAATTTTAAGTCGATACTTATTGTAATGAAAAAGTTTTCATACAAAATTGCAAAGTTAGGCGGTAAGTTTCTACCCCTACAAACCCCTAAAAACGTTCGTTACACGCCCCTTCGTATTTATGTGAAGTATCCCTCCATAAAAAACCGTCATGTCTAAATTTCACATCGATGTTTACTGCAATGAGAACGTTCTCCATGCAAAAAGGCAAAACTGGGCGGGTGGTTTGTATGGGGGCTACCTCAAAAAGTGGGGGATCACACCCATTGATGTATATGTGAAGAGTCCCTCCATAAGAAGGCTTCATGCCAAATATTAAGGTGATATTATCTGCAAGAAAAAAAGTTTAATACAAAGATTCGAAAGTGGGTGGGTTGTTTGTTATGGGAGCTAACCTTAAAAGTGGGCGTGGCATGTTAATTTTGAAACTCTATTAAACTGCAATAAAAGAAGTCTATGTGCCGATTTACAACAGCATATCTTAAAAATTGGGGCCTAAATGCGGACATGGTTCGATTATGGGACCTACGAAGCCTCCTTTAATGCGTTACAAACATTCAAGCAAACTAGTAGGACCATTTCATATTATCTGTTAATGGTATAAAAAAAAATACATATCTTCTGTAAAACCGAAGCTTTAATACGCTTTAAAGCAGAGATGCGCTTACAACGACAGCAAATAAGATATACTTCGTTGAAAACATTCAGTATACAGAGTTCAATTTTTCTTTTTTTACAGCATAAACATGACAGTACTAGAATTCACTTTCGCAATATCTTCTCGAAAGTTAGAACTGGGTTATCCATAGTCATGGTTCACAGAAGAGTTAGAGAGAGATATAGAGTACAGCTCTTTATGGACAACATCCCAGCGCCCAATGTTGATGCAATTTCACCAACGAGTTCTCAGCTCACCTATATATTTATATTATTATCAAAAAAGAGTTCCCTTTTGTAATCATTTCGCATGCTATTTTACCTTGTATGGAGTTATTGCAAAGTTTTGTGCAGTAACATGTAACTTAAACATGAGAAATAAATTTCTGGTCTCCTTCAATCTGGCTAATTAAAGCACAATTCATAAATGTAACTTGTATGCATTATAAAACACATAAGTTTCTAATTAGCTACCACAAAATGTTACAACGACCACGAACAATGGGTACAGGAGTAACGCTTGCCATTTAAACACCCTGTCTAAATAATAAATCACTTTAAAATTAGTTTGCTAACTTTGCAAGCAAATTAGTGAAAGTTAATTAAAACTATTTAAATTGCAAATTATTTTAACATTTTTAACAAGCGAACAAAAAACAGCAAAAAAAAATGAATGCAAGAGTGAAAAACTGCAAGCAGGAAAAATGTAAAAATGCGCTCCAAATGAGTAAAAATGTTCAACGTTTGAAATTTTTTTGCTGAATATCTAAAAATGTCAAGTTGATGGCGGTTTAAGTTGAAGTTGAGACTGTAGCTGAAGCGCAGTAATATTTAAAGGCTGCAGTAAGTACGACGAGTAGTATAGATACTATATACATAGTTATATAAATGCAGAGGGTGTTGGGCGTTTGGGGCGGGGTAGTCGCTTGTACGCGCAACAATTTGCATATAAAAAGGGTTGTTAGACATTAAATAGCGGTGCCCATTATATGAATTAAGGCATACAAGCATTAAGATAAGGCACTTATACATCAACTCAAAACATACTAAACGTTGTATCTGTATCTGCATGTCTGCGTCTGTGTGTGTATCTGTGTGTTGAGTATGTGCAAAAGTTAATTTATGCGGGTGTATTTATAGACACATACCAACGACAAAGATGATGATGATGATGCTTACTTACGACGTCGACGACGACGTGCATCTATGTATATATATATATATATCTTGTTGAAATTTTAATTAAAGCGAAAATGTTTAAAGAGCCAGAAGTAGCAGCGGAAATCGAGGCATAAACTTCGCACCCGACTTGACTAGAAAGAGACTGACAACTTGCTCAGTGTTTTACTACACACTACACTCGTACTATAGCGAAAGGCAGTCAGGTTGGCAGGTATGTAGATAGGTAGATAGATAGAATGCTGCGTTATGCTAGACAACTCTGTTCAGCAACAGAGCTCAGCTCACTCGAAAAGTACTTAACTTCCGCAGTGACTTCACTTAATTCCTAATGATGGAATACCGCTTTACAGTGTGCGCGTTCATACGTAGTATTTTCTAACCCAAAAAAAAAAAACCGGAAAGAGAACGTGCACGAAAGTAGACCAAAGGAGTGTGCGGTAGAACTCCAAAAGAATTTTGTCTATATGCGCTATTTAAATTATATGCTTGTACTATATACAGTCGTTAGAAAAAGTATGCTGCAAAAAAAAAAAATGTAAAGTTTACGATGTCTACAAAAAAAAAAAAAAACAATAACTACCCTCAGTTCTAGATTTTGATCCGACTAATTTGGAATCGAATTAAATACAACGTTTAATTTTAACACTTTCATTATTATTAAAATAATTCTGAATTATCATCGGCGTTGTTGTACTCACTCATGCAGTGCTGTAATACATACATACATATATGACATATGTACATGACATACATACATGACGTATGTACATGACGTACATACATGACATACATACGTGACATACATACGTGATATACATGGCATACATACATGACATACATATATGACATACATACATGCCATGAATACATATCATACATACATACATGGCATACATATATACTTATTTTTTTGACACATTTGTTCTCAATGCGAAGAAGGAATAATTTTTACACAGAAAAATGTTTTAGCCGCAGGTATAAGTACGTGTTTCGAACTGAGCTACAAGTTCTCGTCAGTCATCATTTTAAATTTTAGCTACTTGTATAGTGCTTCTCAGGAAAAATGCGCTGTGTATCATATAACCAATGTTAAACACGTTCACCTTTCCAAGCATTTCATATCTGTTGCATGTACGGCTCTTACACACTCTGTGTATTGTTCTTACATTATCCTCTTATAATTATTTATTTATTTATTCCTTTTATAAAATGCTATACTTGTTACACACAACAAATAAAATTTGTGCATCTACTTGTGCAACTTAGTGTAACAATCAACATAAGGCTACAAAAGATGCAGGAACAGCAACTTCGAGTATGCTACACATATGACAACAAGGACTAGTAGCTATGTATGTTGATATATATGTATTTAGAGCTGCTCGTAGCTACTAACAGGCAGCAGATGACTTTGTCAACAAGCAGTAGAGATACATTTTGTTTTCGATTTTTCTGTTTTTCTCCAATTTTTTTTGGAGTAAACATTTTCACGACTTTTGCACAAGTGAAATTTCTCAATTGAAATACCTGCACTTAGATGGTGTAGTGTACATGCATGCATGAGAGTGCGCATGTATGTGTTAATATACACACTTACGCATCTATTATCCTTTAAACCAATTTGACATATATGCAGTCAGAGGCAGACACAAATACAGATAGACAGACAGACAGACAGACAGACAGACACATCACCTACTCAACTCAAGTGGCTTGAACCTTACAACGCGTCGCGGCTGTGGTGACGCGTTTCGTGTGCTCTTTCGCACACACATTTATGTTTTAGCTATGTGTCGCTCTCGCTCAGTCTCTTGAAAAGCGATTAAGCGTGGTATACTTATATACGTACATACAGACATATTTGTAGTACATAGTTTGCCATTCAAAATTAATGAGCACTTAAGCGCACGCAATGAAACGCATATGGAGAAGTGTAGAGTTACACTTATGCAGACACAGAAACACCAGAAACACAGATACACTTGTATGTAGCATACAGATACAGATACATATGTATCTACATTTACATATGTACATAGGTATATGTGAAAAGCTATTGAAATTTACTCGTATACGCAATTTTATGCACCTCAGCGGTTTCCTCGTATAGTTTGTCGTCTAAACTAGTTCATTGTACAAATGCATAGTTATTTTATGTTGCTGTAGATGAATAGAAGCGTTAGTTGTTATTTTACGCAGCTACGAGTTTTACTTTATCTGCTGTTAATGTTGTCACACTTTGACATTCATGAAATGAGACACGTCAAAAATTTCAATTACAAATTTCGCTATTTGGTTAAATGACTAACAAGCCAGAAGATCGATTGTAATTTATTACAGACAAGTGGTTTCAATCATTAGTTTATAATTAATGTACACAATCCATTGAAGGAAACAACTTTTATTATATTGAATCAATGGATTAAAACGAGTTTCGAGTAGTGATTTGACACTTTCATTTGAAATGCAAACTTCGAAAGAAATTTAAGCTGAGTTTGACGAGTCCACACCAGCGTTTAAGCCTTTTTACGAAGGGATGAATGAGTTATAAGTTTAAATTTGAAAAGGAGATTCCAGAGAAACAAAGGGCAAATCTGAGTAATACGCTCGTGTTCCCAAATTCTTGGGAAGTAGTTTCATTGAGAAAGTTGATTTTTGAAGCCTTCGGTGACCATATCAGCCAAAACAGCTACAAAAGTGGCCGCCTTGTCTGGTGCTCACACAGAAGTCTACTGCTCTCTGCTTATGAACAATAAGAAAAGAATCGAATTAGTGGCTGCTCAGTTTTGAAAGGAGGAAGGTCACGCCGCTTTGTCATGGCAATTTATTAAACTGTAAAAGTATTTACTCTGACAATGCTAAGCACAATGTGACTTTGCTCACACAAAATCATGTCTAAACTGGAATTTTCTAGTTTGTATCAGTCAGTTAAAGTATTTTTAGTTTAATAGGCGTTAAGCGGTAATATTAGCTACCTGCCTTATACTAGTTTACATAAAATTCAAAATAAATTGGAGTTAGTGTTAAGCTTGTCAGAGTTACTATTAAAACTTTAGCGCTACATTTTTTGCATTGCAGATAGATTTTGTTTAAAATTCAACTTAGTAAGCCTCCTAGTCAGCTTTTCAGCTTTAGCAGTTTCGACCGTTCGTTAATCTTTGAGTCAGGCAGTTAAATTTATATACCTGCTGTGTTTTGCAACGTACTCAAGCATAGGCTGAGCATTATCGTACACACATGTAGCTCTTTGCATTAATCGCTGTGATTATACAAACCATTTTATTGTTCTTCGTTATCTGTCGTTCTATACCAAAGTTCAACGATTTCGTATGCTACGTGTTTTTTGTTTGTTTTGGCTGTTAGCAGCACGCACACACGTAGCTTTTTGAATAAACCCGCAAAAATTACACAAACAGTATACTTGATCTACACTTTTTGGGTATACTGAGTATAAAAGCAATATAAATGTACTTGTAAGTGTTTATTTAACTGATGTGTATTTAACTCCCATTGAAATTTTTGGGCACCCTGGTTTTACTAGTCCACTAAGCCTAAAACTATGCAACTAATTTTCATAACTTGCTCGTCAGCTCCTAGTGAAGCGTATAAGATTCTCGATTATATTTACTGCTAACTTAATTAATTAATGCTAATTTTCTTACCGTGTAAATTTAATTTGACATTTACACAGACATAAGTTCACCTTCATGTGCTGAAAAAAAATGCCACATGAATGCGTACATAGTCAGACAGTTGCATATTGCTGGTGCTGGTGCTGGTGCTGCTGCTTAGGGCAAAACCTTCACCTCAACTTTATTTATTAAAAGTGCTTATTACTTTAACACTTGAGCGCGATTTAACACAATTTTCACAAGTGTTTCGCTTTCTTCTACAGCGACGACGTCTTCAGTAAAACGAGAAAGCAAACTTAAGTGTGCGGGTATCTATCTAAGGTGTGCGTGTGTGTATCTATGTCTGCCTGTCTGTCTGTCTGTCTGTCTATCTGTATGTCTGTCTGTTTGAAGAAGCAAGAGCAGCATGTAACACTCAAGCTTAACAGCAACAACGCTGCCATCAACTGATGCTGAATCTTTTGCTATCTGCCAACGAGAACAGAATGCAATGGCGGCGCCAAGCATTTACCTTAGTTTCAGCTACAACTACATCATGTTTTGTGTACGTGTGTATCTGTGTAAGACTGCTTCATCATTTTTCCAGCGCATTTCTGCCATGCTTTTTAATGCTTTTGCTTCTAAAGGGTATTTTCACTTAGAGTAGAACTTCAAATACTGAGAATACATGCATGTCGGCTGGCTCGAATGTGGCGCATGCTAGAAGGCCAATTTTCCTACACTTTTTTTTTGACAATATTTTGAAGTCGTCCAAAGAAAGAAAAAAGACACCCTGTATATAGTAATAGGATATGTGAATATCTGTGTCGGTGTGGCATGTTTGCTACACATGTTCTTAGTAATGCTGCTACTGATCTTGGTTTGGGTTTTAACTTTACCGCGCCGTTTGCTTAGCTAGTTGAGCGAGCTGTGTTCTGCAACCTATCTAGCTATCTAGTACTATAAATGGTAGTAGTATCTTTGCCAACATTGTCCTTGTACTTGTTGTCAACATCATGTTGCTTCTGCTTCTGCTTCAGCTGTTGGTTTTATTTGTAGTTGTTGACTTTAAGTGTGTTGATTTCATACAATTAACTTTTTGTCTGTTTGTTTAGTGTTTTCGTCGACGTTCTCGACGACGTCGTGTGGTTTTCCCTTGCCTGCAACTATAACATTTCTGCGCAATTTCCTTCCGGTCGTCGACTCAGTCATTCTAAGCCGTCGTCGTCGCAGTTGTTGTTGTCCTGCGGCTTTAAAAAGTCAGTGACATCATTTATTGTTGCTGGCATTTTCTTTCTTTGGCGCAAAACGTGCACAAACAATGAAATGTTCAACAATTTACGCAAAGCGTTAAAAATTAATGCGACAGACTCTCTGTCCCAACCTTATCTTGTTCTCATTCGAGACTTTGTGATTGCTTACCTTTTCTCTTTATTATGCACTTCAGATATAGTGTATTATAATTTTCTTATTGTGTTTGTATCGTCTTGAAGGAAGCGTTGGGCAACATAGAATGCATCTATATATATTCATGCTAAACTCAGCGAGCCAATTCGAGCTCGGTATTTGCAATCAACACACCCATATCGCATAAATGCAAGTGTCCATGGTTAGACATTCAATGAACGAAAGTAGACAAACGAGTGTTTAAGAATTTTGTGTAAAATGTGCAGATGCACAGAACCAGTAGAGTTCAGAGCTATAAATGAATGATTCATTTTTGAATGAATCTGTGAATCATTCATGCATTGAATTAATAAATTTTGAATTCATTCATTTGACAAAAAAGAATTGAATTCGAAAGCATTCATTCGAAAACAGCCTTGCACCAGAACTGTTTTGTATTGGCGCTATAATGTATAGTTAATATTTTTTAAATTTTGTATTAAGCGTATTAAAGCGTCGGTGCCATCGATGTTAACATTCTCTTATTGCCTTTCTTTTAATTCGTCTCACCACAAATTCTTTTGGCTTTCTTCGCGCGCAATTTCGCTCATCTTTTGGCTTTGTGTTGAAATTTAGTTGGCTTGTTATATTTTAGTGCAGGTGATTTCATTTTATTTGTTCTACCTTATTTCAGTTTTGTGCGCTTGCATTAATATTTTGTGCGCTTATTCTCTGCGGTTGTTATGAAAAGTCATTTCATTTCTTGAATTTATTTTGGTACAACAAAGGGGGAGCAACGTAGATGATGTATGTTGTAAATAGTTATATGACATTGTAGCTCGTTTGAGTGTGCTTTAAGTGTTGTTTGCATCGATTGATTGTGAAAATTTGCTGTGAAAACCTGTGACGGTCAAGCTAATATACTAAACACTGAGATATTCAATTAAATTAAATAATTAAAAGCCAATTTTTTTGTGAACTTTCTAATAATTTATAATTCTCAACTGGTTTATGCTTCAATTTGTTGAAGTGAAGCCCATAATACTATAGTTGTTAAGCATTTTTCATTTAGTTTTATTTTTTTTTTTTGTTTGTTTAGTTCAATGTTTTTGTTACTTAGTTTTGAGTCTTCAAAATTAATTGATTGCTCAAGGAAATGGGAATGACATCCGAGACGTTTAGGATAGTGTGTGCAGATTTTATTATATGTAGAGTTGGTAAATGTATTTAACTGAATTATGGAAATGTAATTAAACAAACAAATTTGTCTATTAGCAGATTTATTTGATGAGTTAAGTTAAATTTAATCAAGAAAAATTTTTTTTTTTTTTATTATTAATTTACAATCTATCAATAAGACAAATTAGTTGAAAGTTCATGACTTATCCAAGTTACTTTCCGATTTATATCGAGTCCAAGATAATTTCCAAGGAATTTGTGAATTATTTAAAAATACTGACGGACAATCTCCTCTTCTCAGAGCAAATGTGACATGTTTCGACTTCTCAGTATTAACCTTTATTTTCCATTTCTTAAGCCATCGCTCTATTTCAACTTTCGGTCAAATGCTTGTTGTATATCAAGAAATACTGCCGCAGAATACAGTTTCTTCTCGAATCCACTTGTAATTATATCCACTATACGATGACATTGCTCTGGAGTCCCATGACCTCTCTTAAACCCAAACTGATGTTCCGGTATTATATTGTATTCATCCAAAATTGGTAACAATCTACTCATAAATATTCTTTCGAATACTTTGGAGAATGTCACCAGCAAGCTAATAGGACGGTAGGACGAGAGAATATTTTCAGGCTTGTTTGGTTTTGGAATCATTATCACCTCCGCACATTTCCATTGTGTAGGAAAGTTATCCAGCCTCAAAATCGCATTGTAAATTAGTGCTAAAAATTTAATATACTTTTGAAAGAGCATTTTCGTAACTCGTCCGTCTATTTTATCATAGCCTGGTGACCTTTTTTGATTCAGTTTTGCGAATTCTTCTTTGATTTCAGACACAGTAATTCTACGAATTGGCATGCACATTTGACAAGGTACATCCAGAAACTCTATTATTTCAGTATCTTCAGGCGCAAGATTTGAATTTGGTTGAAATGTTGAGTGTAAATGTTGTGCAAATGCCTCAACCTTAGCTTTGGCGGTTTTACACCATTCTCCATTATGATTACGTATAGCAACATTTCGTTTTGCAGGTGGTTTTAAATATTTGGTAGCTCTCCAAAGGCTGTATTCATATTCTTTCGTGTTAGGATCCAGACTTTTGAAAAACTTGCAGTTGCTTCATTTCTTACTTCGTGCAAGCATTTTTTAAGTTGGAATGATGCTGTATTGTACCTAGTTTTATCTGCTGGACATCTACTGGTTTGCCAATTTTTCCGAAGCTTTCGCTTCTTATTTATAAGGTTCCTAAGCTCAGCTGATATAAAAACAGTATTCGCTATAGAACTTTTGGCTGGTGCAGTACACAACAGACCTGCTTCATGTATAATGTTTGTAAATGATTCCACAGCCGTATCCACTTCTAAACCAGTTTGAAGAGATATATTAGTATTTAGTTTCGCATCTATCCAATCTTGAAATGCTAAAATATCTGTCCTAGATGTGAAAATTTTATATTTATTTGGTAGTGCTGGAAGAGCAGTGCCATATGTAATTATAATTGGCGAATGGTCTGAACTTAGGTCGTAGTTGTCCGAAATTTCCAGATGATGCCGTGGTATTCCAAAATAAACTGCAAAATCCAAAATATCCGGTATTTTGCGGGGGTCTGATGGCAAATACGTTGGTTTTCCCGTAGAAGTTGAATTTAATCAAGAAAAATATAAAAAGAAATTAGCTGACCCGGTAAACTTCGTATCACCTAGGAGATCCGGGAGCATCGAGGGAATAAATTCCACCAAGTCCATTGCTCACAACTTCTATCAAAGAACCGTATGCAATCCTTTGTTGTTCATTCAGTTTTGAAACATTTGTACGAAAAAAAGTAAACCTAATATATGACAGATGACAGATATAAAATGTATATAGATCGTTGACAGATACCACTCAGATAGTGGTAGATGTCGGATCAAAATAAACAATCGCGAAGTGTATCTTTGTATCTACAAAATGATTTTTTTCTTTTAAATCTTCTGTTAATAATAACGAGCAAAACAAAGAAAAAAATTTTCAAATCGGTCAAGCCGTTTTTGAGTTTTAGCGAAACATCGAACGGCGATTCATTTTTATCAATCAAAAGTATAATAAATCAATACATTTGTGCATGTGAATAGTTTTTTTTCCCATTTTAATTTCTTTAATGTTTTTCTGCATAAAAACAAATTTGCAAAAGAAATATTTATAATTCGCAAACAGTTTTGTGCTTGAATTTGAAAAGAAACCGAAAATCCAGTCAATTATTAGACATTTTAGTTTTCTTTTTTGTTTTGTTTTGTTCCCTCAATATTTGTTTTATTTTTTGTATCTTCATATTTATCATAAACCAACGAACATAAAATATCGACGTGCGGTCGCTTATAGATCAATATAAAAATGAAAATATGTGGTTAATTAAAATTATTGGTAAAAATAAAATTATTAGCAATACAGTGGGTTTGTCCATAAGAAGCTGTTATATACATTTTATATGCAAAGGGTATCAGAAAAAAAGTGAGATGCACGGTAACAAAAAAAGTTCTTTAAGTTCTTGGTTTGTATAGAGGCTATGAAAAAAGTGAGCTTGGCATATTAATTTCATAAAGTCAAACTTCATATGGATAAACATAATTTAAAAACTCAAGCTTGTTGGCTCTTTTATTCTAGAAGATCTGGAACACATGTAAAGTGCATAGGGAGAAATAGGCGGTTTCACTGCTCCATGTAGGAAAAACGAAACGGGGCTTGGCAATTTTGTTAACCTATAAACTTAAAATTCCGTTGTATTTATGAGAATATTTATGTTATGCGTGCTGACATTCTATACCGATGAATCTTTTGGTATGTGCTCTACACTAGATGGAAAGTATAAACTTAATTTATTTAATTTCAACCACAAAATGCCTTCAAGAACTCAAAAGTTACATTTTCAACATTACAATGGTATTTCGCTGTCAAAAAAAGAATTAATTTTCTGTGACAATCCGAAAACCACATACCAAACTCCTCTACGCAACCTGCTAAGACTCAATTACAGACTCCGTATACCTTTACACCTTTAACACCACTAATGACCCTAATGCATTATCGTGCGAGCGCGTAGCACGTAACGACTTCACATTTAACACGCTTTTACGAATCTGTACGGCTAAATTAAAATAATCATTAATATTACTTACACGACATAAACCAAGCCGTTGGCCGCTGGAGGAGCACCGCTGGCATTTGCTGGTACATATGCGTTCATTTAGTTTCTATTTGGTGCATTTAATGTTTTATAATATTTGTTTTATTTTTATGGGTTTCTACTTGTACATAGTAGCTCAGCTACAAAACACTTAAATGAATATATGAGCTCATAGAAATAAGTAAACATTTTCACACATAAAGCAACTTAACCACGAACCGAACATTTAAAATTGTATATGCCACAGTCGAAAATTAAGAAGAATATTATTGCTCGGTCGTTAGGGGGGTGGGGAGGATGAAAGGTTACACGACGAGTGCTAAAATGCTTTTAAGGTAAACAGTCACAAAAATATATATATACAAAGCTACGAGCGCAATTTGAAAAGTCAGTGACTTTTTCAATTTCGAATTATCGAATCTGCATCATTAAATTTGTGTTTGAGAGCCGTTGAAAGCAGACATCAAAGGCAGACAGGCGGACAGAAAACAGCTCGGTGCTGAAATTGGCATCAAACGTAATCGTATAATAACTTTGAAATAGAGTTTGACATTGGTTAATGCAATATATGTGTTTAAAATATGACTCCACTGCAGCACATCAGCGACCAAGCAGTAGCTGAAACAGTGGTTTTCTTTGGTGGGATGGGCGCAGCACGCTTCTAATTACTGTTCGTCTGCCTGCCTTTCATACATTCTTTCAATGGCTGTCAAACACATAGTTAATGATGCAGATTGCTTAAAATTTGACAGTAGCAGTGTTGCATTAATAGTCACATAACTTATCACATTACCCTCGTATATTCATACCAAAGCTTTTGCATCTTTACGCTTTTGCGGTGCGGTTAACAAATATTCATGTGAACACATAGCATATGAGTATCGTGCGCGCCGGTTAACACAGCTTAAAGGTTGTTTTTCTGTACTTGCTGTACTGTGAAATGAAATGCGCACCCAAAAAAAAAAAAAGAAAACAAAAAAAAAAATACCTACATACTCGTATAAACAAAGTTGCCGCTTTAGCTGCTGTTACGGCACAAAGCTACAAAAACGTACTGTGAGATACACAAACTCACAGATACTCACTTGCCTTTTTGTAGGTGTAAGCGACGCGCACAAAAACCGTAGTAAACAAAATAAAGGCAAGAGTAAAACACTTCATTATACTTTCTAATTTTTGGTGTTTCGTTATGTATACGAGTATATGAAAAACAAACTGAAAAGTATGTAGCTATATTCGTATGTCTCTCTATGTGTGTAAAGAAAAGGGGGCGTGGTGTTGCTGTCGGATAATGCTGACTTTGGTGACTTTTTGAGTGTGACATATAAATACAATATATACATATTCTAAATACAATACACACTCGTAAGTATGTATCTGCGTTTGTTTTTTTGTAAACACAACGCAGGACCGCGTCAAAGATGCAGCAATTTGTCGTAATGCGTTTAAAATGCCGTACAGCGTAATTTAAAAATGAAGCAATTCCTAAACGCTTTCGATTTGATTTGACATTAACTATTTATATTTAAGTGTTTTGGCACAGCGCAATAAGCTGGGTAGTTCTGTTCTTATTGAAAGCTATTTGCATTGATTACACTTACATTAAATACTAAAACCAAAGCGTTTGAAGTGCTATTATCAAGTATGTTGCTTCAAACAGAAGCTGAATGATAAGCTTACTTTGACCAAAATGGAGTCTTTTATGGTTCACTTAAATAAGCATATTTATATATATTTGTCACAACGCATATGCAAAGAAAGAGTTACCATTGAAGCAAATAGTTCTAGTAAACACTTTTGCATTAATTAAGGTTATGAAATTCCTATACTAAATAAAATTCTTTGAAAGAATCATAGGAAAAACTGTTGATGCCCTGTAAAAGCATCAGCAAAAGTCATCTATTAAAATCGAATAAACTTACCTTCCGATCCAAATTGACCTAGACTGTTGGATTTAAACCGAATCGGTAATTTTTCTTTTTCTTAAGTTGGCTGTCACTGTTATTGACATGCATGCCGAGTTTGAGCGCGATGCGATAATTAGTCTATGTTTGACAGCTGCTTGTTTACGACGCGAAAAGTTTGTATGGCAATTTTTAACATGGAAAAAAAATTGAACAACGAGTCTGCTTGAATTTTTGTGTTTCCAACGGATTCTACTCTGAGGACTCTACTCTATCGAAAACGCAAGTATTTGAGTGATATAAAGCATTCAATGAGGGTCGTGAAATCGTAGAAAACTTGCCTCATGCAAGTCGTCCGCCCACCTCTGTTAACGACAAAAACATCGAAAAAGTGATGGAAATTTTGCTCGAAAATTGTCGTCTTGGCATTAGAAAGATATCAGAGACACTCAACATCTCTTATGGCCAGACTCGTATAAAAAAACCTGCATTTTTTGCACATTCCAGCTTGATTGTGACGGAGTTTTTGGCCAAACAAGAAACAAAAATTATCGCACAACCACCGTATTCACCAGATTTGCCACACTGTGAACTTTGCTTCCTTAAAATTGTTTATGTCCTAGTCGATTACGGACTTTCGTAGACTAGAAAGTGTTATGTATACAAGTGATGTGTGAATTCATATTTATGAGATCTGGATCTACGAATCCGAATCGGTTGAGCAAAACACATTTCCGAAACCCCACTTCCGACACTTCTATTAAGCTTTACTTTGTTTTATTAAAATCAATCTATAATAGGCACTTAGAAAGGTGGGAATTCTATACCTTCTCGATTCATGTCTAACGTCGTATTCAGTTTTGGCTTCTCAGCCAAAAATCACTTGTATAACTCATTGGATTCGGATCTAGATTCGAAACAGTGGAATCACAGGTTTGGACTTCTTAGCATGATTTATGTACAAGAAGCTTTTCATTCCACTAGTTCATACATTTAGTAATTTCGGTCACTGGCTCTTAAACCTAACTGCTCACAGGATTTTGACCCTGCTATAATGCACACAATTCCTTAACTCATATACTGTTAATCGTTTTTCTAATTATTCTAGCGAAGCCAATTATGGCCTGCTTGAAGCGTAAATGTAGAAAATCGACAGATCAGTAAAAACGATGTTGAGGTGAGAAAGGGAAAGAGGGAGCACTTCAAACGAAACAGCAAAGCATAACAACAAGCTTATGCTAATGGAAATATGTGCAAGCATTCTACTTTCTCTCTCTCTTTGTGTCTTTCATTTCATACGCCTATACAGTGAGCTGCGTAGAAAGACAAGATGCGAGCAGCAGGTGACACTTTTAAGTTATATATTTATTTCTCTATAGTTATTGATTTTCTATTTATGCGAGATTAAAAAAACATAGCTTTGCTTGTAGAGTGCAAATGGAGTGACAGCTAAAGTGAGAAAGAGACAGACGAGGCAATCACTGTTATACTCGTAGTAAGTTACTATCAATCAGTAGAAGATCATAGGCTCTATAGCATTAGAACAAATTAATTCATGGAGTCCTTTGTTAAATTTTTAAGTACTTTTCTAAAAATCAAGACAGTTTTCAGCACTATGCATCTGTACAGCCAGAAGTTTAACTTTTCTTAATCTAACTACAGCATATTAAATTTTTACGTCTGCTGTTCAAAGCATTTAAGCTATTTAAGTGCATAACTATTAAAGTAAATAGAAATTATGTATACATATATCGTGTTTGAAATAGTACATGTAGCACTTAGTGCGCACTGGTCACGAGTTATGCTCAACGTTATATTTAATTTAAAGTCGCTAGATATTAAAATATGAAGTACAGCATAGTTCCCATGCCCAGTTCACATTTTGAATTGCTATGCAAGTTGAATTATAAATTCAATGCATGAAGACATTTATTACACTTGAATGTCACATTTGTTGACATTGATTAATGAATACAACATTTTTTATAATACTATATAACACATTTCATAATGTATTGTATGTATATATATACCTATACATACTCGTATATAGGCCTATATGTATGAGTAGGTATATTAATTTGGGCCTTGGACCTTCATAAATCTTAATGTGCGCTCCTGTGCACAAAACTTGCTGAATTAATTGAGAAAGTGTGATGTTGTTAAATTACAGAAAAATGTTAAACTTACTTAAGCCTGGTAATGAGATATCACTGCGACAGTTAATGCCTATGTATGAGTTTGCACTGAAAGGATATATTCCGCGTATGTGTGTATATGTTTGCATAGCTGTGCGAGTGTCAGCAGCAAAAACAAACAGTTGAAATGCTTAAGTACGAGTGAGCTTAACGCTTTTTTATACATACACACATACGCACAGTAAGTGCTAGGGACACATTGAAAAATATGACACCCTATTTCCGTTTTCCGTTTGCTGACAATAATGGCTGACAATATGGCGCAGCTTACGCTGAAAAGTGATTGCCACATTCGAAGCTGAAACTGTGCAAGGTTAAAGCCAATGAGTGAATGGGTAAAGAAAATAGATAGTGAGTGTGTAAGCGAGAGAGATACGATTATATGTATACTATATTGTAGTTAGAGCGAGTGAGATAGCATGTACACTTGCAGATTATGTGTCTGGATTTTGGTAATTTAAGCGGCTTTTTTGTAAGTACACGCGAAGCGTTTTTACCCATAAGCCATACCAAAACAAAAAAAAACAAAAAAAAACCCACTTCCCCGCTTTCAGTGCAATACTTGCGCGTAGCGGCGGCACAAAATGGTTAAAATGGATGTTTTTTTTTTTTGTGTGAACCTTTTTGCGCTGTGTTTAAGCGCTGTATAACTTTTAAATTAATTTTCATTAAATGTACGCCGCAAAATTGTTTTAAAGTGATTATGGTTGCAAAATTATGCTTCTAATAGCAGCGGCAGCAGCTGCGGCAACGGCGACGTCGTTGTTATTAGTATTACTGCTCCTGTTGCTCCTGCGCTGGATTGACTATCCTGCTGCTGCTGCTGTTGCTGCTGTTGCTGCTGCTGTTGCTGCTGCTGCTGTTGAGTATGAGTTTATATAATGATCAAGTACTGCGTTGATGACTGCACTGCACGACCGTGCCTTCCAACGAAAGGGTAAATGAGTTTAATGCATGCTTTTTATAATATTTAAATTATTTTTCAATATTGTGCATATTTTATGCAAACGTTGAGTTATTCGATGCAAAAGTAATACGCTACGCAAGCAAAATCTTTGAGCTATTACAGTGCATAAATAATTTTACATTTATGTATTGAATGTTTGAATTAGTGCGTAGCGTTTTCGTATAAAATGTTTTTACAGGAAGTTCTACTTCATTAGTTTAACACAAAGAAATATACTGACGAATGCCATTGAATTTTAGAGAAAGTTTATGAAGAGCATGCACTAACTCAGTAAACTACACTACATACTTTGCGCTGCAAGACAAGAAACGATCTGGAAAGCCGAAAAATTTTAAAGTTAAAGAATTGAAGTCATCGCTCGATGAAGATACACGTCAAACGCTTCAAGAACTAGCTGAATCATTGAGAGATGACTTGTCAACAGTCAACAAACGCCTGAGAACTATGGGAGTGATCCAAAAGCAGTGAAATCGAACTGTACGAAGAGACATGGAAAGGCATTTTTTCGGCTGATAACAGCTGCTTTAACAATAGAAAAGCAATGAATTTTTGCGTCGAATTGTGACTGGCAATGAAAAGTGGATCTACTATGCTAATTCCAAATGCAACAAGTCAGGGCTTAAGCACGACCAACCATCAACTTCAACGCCAAAGCAAAGTTTATGCTTTGTATTTTTTGGTATCAGCGTGCTGGGATATAGTACTCAAAAATGATTAACACGATTACAGCGGAACGGTACCAAACTCAACTGATGCGTTTGAACAGCGCATTAAAGGAAAAACGGGCGGTCTAAGGCGGTAGACACGACAGAATCATTTTCCTCTACAACAATGTTCGTCTGCACGTCGCAAAACCTGTCAAAACCTACATCAAAATGGCCAAATTAGTGGTTCTGCCCCACCCGCCGTATTCTCCAGACAGCGCACCAACTGATAACCACCCGTTTCGATCGATGACCTATGACCTGTCTGAGAAAAACTTCACTTCTTATGAAGATAGCAACAAATGGTTAGGTTATTTGATTGCTTCTAAAGACGAGTCGTTCTTCCCACGTGAAAACCGTATGCTGCCAGAATAATGGGAGAAAGTTGTGGCTAGCGATAGAATAATCTATTTTTAACCAGTTTTGCACTCTTGGAATTAATTTATACACCCAATCTATATATAAATTCTGATTACATGATGTATTTACATACGATTTCATTGCAACTATTACGCCACAGCATCATCAGATCTCCGTGCTTCTATCGATTCTACTCCTTATGCCATATTTGTAGTTATATCTGAATAATAAATGTTGCATCTTACTTACCTGTAGTGCATACAACTTTATCATCTACTAAAATT